>OZ004633.1:12918868-14118868 GCA_963924495.1 Nemapogon koenigi
CAACTTCGAACAAAAAATTGGTTCTATGAAAATTGAGCCAATGTTAATGGCGTCGTATCGCCATCTTTTTCACTCCATGGTGCTATCTCTGTCTATCCCTGTCAAAGTTGCAAATGGCGGCAAATTTGTTTTGTCTTATTTTAGTTTTAAAATATTAATAAATAAATATATAATGTGATGCTTAAATCGTGCTTGTAATATATTAATTGTAAATATAATATAGTAAGTTATAGTAAATAAGTATATGTATTGTTTTACAATAGTTGTATTCAATAATTAAGAATGGAAACATAAAAAGTGTACAATATGTGGTACAAGAGGCGGCCGCGTAGACGGTATCAAGCGAATATTTATGACCATATTCCCAATAAATGAGGATCGGTAAGTTATTAGCCATTCATATTAATTTAATTAAGTAATTATTCTTTATAAATTTAATATTAAACGAACAGCATATTGCTGAAAAATAGTGATGTACTTTGCATATTGTACAGTTTATCGATATCGATATTCCGACTCAAACATATTTGTTTCACATTCCACAAAATAAACCCATTATAACCCGCACCAAATAAATTGAGCCATTGCTTTTTGCTGCAGCAAAATTACTTTTATCTTTACTCTTTCCAGGCAATCTGCCTAGCGGCCCTAGCGATAACTAAGAGGAAAGTAAACAACCAGTCTATTCGCATACTGCCGGACAGTAAATCTGTCATACAAGCACTGGTAAGCAAATAAGTTTAAATCAGGTCTCATACTTGAGTGTCATACAGCACTGAACAAGGTATGTAACTATAATAACACGGTAACACCTTAACCATACAATGGATCAAAGGTCATAGCAACTCCTGTGGAAATGACGCGGCGGATGAGCTAGCGAGAGCCGGTGCAAGTATGTCTGCAATTGGCCCCGAGCCTCTAGTGCCCCTGCCTAGAGGCTGGTTTGCCTCACGACTCAAGCAGAGAACAAAATGCATGCACAATCTCGAATGGAACAATCTTATGGAATGTAGACAAACCAGGGCAGCTCTACCAACCATAAATACAAGACTCTCACAAAAGATCTTAAAACTAAAAAGAACCCAACTTAGATCGGTGACTCAAGCCATCACTGGTCATGGTCCTTTTAACAAACACTTATATAACATTGGTATTACAGATAGTCCGTTATGCAGGGCTTGCATGCTGACTTAATAAACGGCTACTCTTTCCAGATTGACGTGCAATTTGGTGATTTTTAAACAATCGTTCAAATCCAGCTATGTTTGTGTCGTTTTTGCACACCTCTTAATACAATAAAAAAATCTTTTATACTTACTACTAGTTATTACTTACCAAAATACGCCTAATACTCATTATTTTACAGGTACGCAATTCTATAAGTTTTTCTATCATTGCCTAAATTCACTTCGAGAAGCAGTGCTGAAATAATTACCTAAGATGGGTCTTAGATAAGGTCATTATATATTATTAAATTTCAATTTAATAACCTATTTCACTGTAATATTGATAGGTGTATTGTTTTTAAGAGGTCGGTGAATTGTATTTGTATATGTGTTGTTTTTTTAGGTTAAACACAAATAAATTATAGAAAAACATGTGAAGTTTTATTGAAATGAAAGATCAAAGAAGTTGAAATTTAATAATTCCTCCCAGACCCTTGGTCTACTACGTAGTTTATTCAAATCCTATAAAAAAATGGTTGTGAATTACCATACATTTCAACTTCTTCGATTATACTAATCAACAAAACCGAAATTTTAAAAGTAGGTAGATGCTGTTCCAGGTTTTAGCATATTTTTATCGATATCGACAAAAATATTTCTGTAGGAAGGACAGCACTAGCCATATGTTTTGACTTTTGTAGTTGGTAGCACTGATTTTCTATTTTCCCTCCTTAATGTTGTTAGGTTGGCAGTATCTTTCGGCCCTAATTTCTTCGATTTCATTTTAATGTATGGCAGTCCCGTCTCTTATTAAAGAACATAGTGATTGCTACTTACTCTATGCAGCCTGGTTCCACCTTCAATAACAAATAATTCCAAGGTTTTGATTAGATTGTTATATTTAACTCTTGGTTTAATAACCCCTAATGGTTTTATTGCTGATCCGCGCTGAATAGCTCCTTATAGCTGTGGATTAAATGTTTAATTTCATCATTTATTTGTATTTTATCATTACATAATATATTATGACAATGACTAAGAATAGGGATTTTTATACCTAACTCTGATAGCCATTGTCTTTATTTATTTTTTTATTTATTTATTTAGTTCTTCCGAGTAACGAGGTAGTTCCACCTTCAATAACAAATAATTCCAAGGTTTTGATTAGATTGTTATATTTAACTCTTGGTTTAATAACCCCTAATGGTTTTATTGCTGATCCGTTATAAAAATTTAATACCAGATTACTATTTTCTAGTCTTAGATATTTAAATTTATTTTTGTAAGTGTACCCACTTATACAAGATACCGCGGTTCCCGTATCTACCTCCATGAAAATAGTTTGCCCCTCAATATTAATGGGTAGACTTACTGGCCGGTAATCATTAAGGCAGAAGTCCTCCTCCATCCTTGCTCCCCGTTGCTCGTTGGTGTCCACGTCGGCCGACTCGCTGTAGTGGACTCCTTCCCGCTGACCTCTGCCTCCTCGCCAGTAGGTACTTCCCGCGTTGTTCTCTGAGCACACACGCCTCAGATGTCCCGGTCTTCGACACTTGCTGCATACATATTCACGATATCTACACGTCCTGTAGTCGTGATCTGTAGCCCCGCAGCCTTTACAGGTGTAGTCGCCGGTCGCTCCCCTCGCCGGCCGTCTCCCGCGGGATGCCTGCCGCCCCGCGCTCCAGCCTCCCCGGGCGCCCTCCGCGGTCGCTAGTGCGTGTACTCCCGCACTCCCCGCTGGCCCGCTGTCCTGCCCGCGCACCGCCTCCACCGCGGCCGCGTCCCGTTCTGCTGCCTCCATGGACGTGGCGATCTTCACCGCCGCCGAGTATGTCACTGAGTTCTCCTCCGTGAATAACCGCAGCCTTATGACGTCACTTTTCACGCCACACACGAATTGGTCACGTAGGTTTTCGTCCAGGTTATCCTTGAAGCTGCAGTGCCTTCCCAGCCTCTTCAACTCTGCGATGTAGGTAGCCACATTTTCCTCAGCCGTTTGTCGACGTTGCCGGAACCGGTACCTTTCCGCCAGTACTGAAGGAGTCGGTTGTAGGTGGTTACTCAAGATGGTGATGGCTTCACTATACTTGAGTTCTGAAGTTCTGACTCGGGCTTGATAAGGTTGCTAAGAGTTCGTAAGCTTCATCTCCCATAACCGAAATTAAAATGGGTACTTTCAAATCTTCTATTGTGTCGTTTACTTTGAAGTACATTTCAAGTCTGTCTGTATATGACGACCACACTCCCTTTTCCATTTTAAATTCTGGGATCTTCCCGATCGACATTTTTAATTATTATACGTATCGTCTCGTCGCCATTGTGATGTTTGTAGGAGCAATGAAAGACATACGTCCATATGGCACAAGTATTTATTACGAACTGATGCACACTATAAAATATAATACTTGTATGTTTGTTCATATTCTATAGATCCAATAACTAAAAAAATATTTTTGCAATTGATAGCCCATTCTTGGAGAAGGTTATAGGCTATTTGACATCACGCTACCTACCCAAGGGGGTGTTTATATTTCTAATACAATGTATACGAAGTAGCGGTCAATCAGCTAGTAAAATATAAAAATAATATATTTCTATAAATATTAAATAATACAATTCTTCTGTACGTGAAATGATTTTTTTTGTGTGGGTCCCTGGATAGGATTAAACTGAATTCCCCATCATGTCACGATGGAATCTATAAAAGACCTAAAAACGGACATGCACCATTCAAACCCGAAGACTCCGGGCCATACCCGAGAGGTGGCAGTCCTAAACTTGCCCAATTATTTATAGGTTATGTTAATAGCTATAACTAATAATAAAAATCAATCAACCAAGTTAAAGGCCAATTTAGACAGTTCTAGTGGTTAGTAGAGTGCGTTAGGAGAGTACATTAGTAGAAACATGTAAACGGTAGTTTCTAGTACTCGTACTAGTACGTTCCACTCGCCTTTCTACTAGAATCAAATAGAATCGCTTTTTATTTTTGTTTCAAGTGACACCCTCCCGCGCCCGCCCAACCCCCCGCGAGTTCCTGACTCGCTACTCGCTGTAGTCTAAATAAACGGTCAGTTTTAGTAGATTGCACTTGTAGACAAAGAGATGAATGTGTGTTTTGGCCTACAAAATCGCAATCTACTGGAAGAAGTATAAAGGTCACTGGAAACCTACTAATTCACTGGCATTCGAGTACCACCTACGCACTCTACTAAACACTAGTAACGTCTAAATCGGCCTTTAGCAAGAGTAAATGTAGGTATGTGTTTGGTTGATAAAAATACTTAACTTATTTTCCTTTTGTAAAATTAGTGGATTTTATACACTTACATCCTGTTCATGTAGTTTCCTTTGATGTTGATCAGTTGGCATATTACATACAAGTTTATCAAGTCTTATTAGAAGTTTATTAGTTTCTGTCGCATATCTCTCAAGTCGTGAAGACCGAACTGCTTTGAAATAATCAGACGAACTTCGGGATACGCCTACCACTTGTTCTTCTAATGTATAATGTTCTTCTTGTGAATTGAATTTTAAGGCGCGATCAAAGGTTTCTCTTAAATCTGAGTCATCGTTGTTTAGTATAATTTTCTTAGCTTTACCGAATATATCTTTTAGGGATCTCAGAACATCTGGGTCCTCTTGGTGTAAGTTCTCGAAGTGATTTGTGAGCTGAGCAGCCGATCTCAAGTCCGCCTTGCATATTGGACACAAGAAACCCTCTAATATTTGGTCATTATTTGCAGTAGCCATTATAAAAAGCTGTTTAAATTAATTACCATTATATTATGTACTTATTTCACTGCAAAAAGGAACAAATTAGAAAACTTATCACACACAGAGCAAGTTATCACATATTTTCAGGATTTGATTCGGCTACAAACGAAAAAAAAAGTACAATTTTTGACAGTTGTTTATTGTTGTTAAACTTTTTATTGCTGTCATCAGGCTTGAAGCAGAGGTATCAATTCATACAGCCAAATAAGATAAATGAAAATAAATCCGGCAGTTGCAAATATAAAAATATAGTACATAATTATGTTGTTGGTAAAGTATAAAAGACCTTATAATAATACGTATTTACGAAAGGACAATGAGCGAAAATGTATGGCGCCTGGGCCCACCCTCAATAGGAATGTGATATATCACTGGATATAGGTCTATGTACATTTATTTTATTAGAACATTATAGACTGAGCCTGGGTATTTTTTTCACACTGAGAAGGATACCATCCGCAAATAGAACACCACCTTTTCAGCTGAAGGGCCGTTCAAAGTTTAAACAAAGGTACCCGATGACGCTCAAAGATTACGCTAGTGAGGATGGTATCTGTTAAGTGATGAAAATTGACATTGAGATACTGTCTGCAAATGAATAAAATTGATATTTTATAAAGTCTAGATTACATATTAATTATTTGCAGACGATTAACCCAGGGGATCTTACCTTTGTGTCTGGGATGGATACCGGCTGCAAATGTGTTTAATCAACACGTCGAGTACGTAATAAAACTTTTGATGTCATTTGCGAAAAGTTGCTACCCACCAGGGGTAGATAGGTGGGGGTGAAATCGTGCAATTTTTTTTTTCAGAACTTTTCGCTTATACGTTTAGTATCTAGGATGATGATTTTGACGCCCTCTGAAACTGCCGCCCGGAGGGGTACCCCGGTTTTCTTCTTTTTTTTATATAATAATTCCTTGTTAGAATATGGTACATTCGGTAAATACAAGCTTATTAATAGTCCATCATATCCTACCATAGTATGGTGTACAAATATTTTCTGTGTGACAAAATCAGAAGCAGTACCTATAAGCAGTCAGAAAGTATGTCAACCATCCATCAAAACAAAGACCCCAAATTATACTCTTAAAATATCATGTCATGTTTATACCTGGGAACCCTATATCAATATGTTACACTTGCACATATAAAACTACATAGCCAGCAAAAAACCAAGAATAAGAAAACAAAAACCTTGAATTGAATATAAGTAAAAAAGAGTGTATAAATAATTATTCTAATAGATGTCAAAGGTGTAAAATTTATGTCTAAATAATTGTCTTTCTATTGAGTAAAAGGTCATTCAGAATCCATACATAGTTGCGACTACTTTTAAGGCTGTATTACTACGAACGGACAAACATTTGGGCTTGACTGTGTTTTTGTCGGTATCAAATATCTCTCTTAACACTGTATCAGTTATTGTTTGATAAGCCATTTAAAAAAAATATTTTTCCCTCTATTGACGAAAAATAAATAAACGAATCAAAATTAATGTTCCTTTTAAAATTAGATTTATTTATTTTGTAAAAGACGCCATCTATTGGAGATCAGTTGAACTATGACAACAACACCACCAACGGTGCGAAGTATTCGCACGGGTCATCTAGTTACATTAAAATTGAATACAAAACGTATATATTATATTATTGCACTGGTACAGAAAAACACCATAGTTTATATGTATATTGCCAACAACACCACTTATTGTCAATATTAATAGTCCATCATATCCTACCATAGTATGGTGTACAAATATTTTCTTTGTGTGACAAAATCAGAAGCAGTACCTATAAGCAGTCAGAAAGTATGTCAACCATCCATCAAAACAAAGACCCCAAATTATGCTCTTAAAATATCATGTCATGTTTATACCTGGGAACCCTATATCAATAGGTACAACAGCTATTGATTTGAAAGAAATCCGGAAAGCAGGAAAGGGGTGTGTGTGTTATACTCACTGACACATATTACCACTGGACTGGTTGGGCCAGGTTGGGCGAACTATTATTATCGTGCCTTTTATTAACGCCATTTTGGCGCTGTATGGTTCCGAGTGTCCATAGAACTTAAATGTTTTTTTAACGTCGTTTGCAAAATACACATTTCCCCATGTTTTAAATCTCGAAGTAAACTTAAAATCTCATTAAAACCCTTCTAAAACCTCAACAAATTAAATTAAAATGCGCGTGAAAGTCAAAATATTGGCACACATTATTATTAGCTATCATTTGTATGGAAAACCCTGTCCAGTGGTAATTCAGGTCAGTGGTTATATTGGTTCTTCAAATAAGAATATAAATCATTTTGGAATGGATATTTTTCTTCTTTGACAATACCAAAGCAATATTTAGTATTTTAGTCAAAACACGCCCATAATATATGTATAATTGAAAACTATCTTTTGAGAAGAGCATTCACTGAATCTAAGCACTTTTGTAAATGTTCCAAGGGCGCCTCACATTCCGGCCACTTCTGATTTAAGGCTGCTCTTAACACGGACTGTCCGATAAGTCTTGCTGATGATAACTGGTCCTGATTCGTGTCAGAAAGTTCTTCTTGTGCTGATATAGATGTTTCTAATAAGAATGACACTAATTCTACCACCTTGCAGCATGTTACTGGATTTTTGGTCCAATTTCCATTCTGAAATACACATAAACAAAAAGATGTTAGAGAATAATGAATGATAGAAGACAAATACTGAAAGAAAACTTCAAATGTTTATAGTTTTTTAATATGTTCTGCGGTTTAACGCCCTTTAATTGACTATGATGTGCTAATGCTAGTCCATAATCATAATCCTGATGAAACTTCGCATTGGCCAACCTACACTTTGGTAAATTGTGATAGAAACATCCAGGACTACTGCTGGATGCAATTTTTATTTTTTTTTTAAACCAGAGGCCATTTTTCCAAACTACAAACTTTATTTTCGATTCAAAACTCGTTCAGTTCCAATTTTTTTAGCCCAATTTAGGCCTCCTTTAAAAGTTCTTGGTCTTGCATACATACGAGTTACCAATGAAAGATAGAAACCGCGCAGGTAGCATGACTCTGACGTGACACATAGTGGATCAATTTATGCGACGACGTGGCGCAGACGTGAGATGAAATTATGTATTTAACCTCTTTGGTTCTAACTAGGCGAGTCACGGTTCCATCCCGGCAATGTACTAAAGGGTTCTTAATAATTAAAAACTTTTGTATATAATCCGACAACCCACACATATACCTCAACAGAACTGGCCACTCGTTAGGTATAGACTCACAAATAACATCGGCTAAACCAGTACCACGTCACTCTAATGGAGATTGCTTCATATAATATTCAGCCTAGTGGCAAGTTCACGTCACTGGCGGGCACGTTTAGTTACTAAGATAAAGAAGGTAAAACAAAATACCATAGTGTGCGCCTTATAAGCTCTGAGTAGCCTTTGAGCTCGCAGTGTGCTAGTTGGGCTGATGTCTGCATACAACTGCCAGACTTCAGGCTTGTTCTGCTGTACTGATGTGATCCTCCCAAATAGCTCCAATGTACGTTTCAAAAACCTAACAAAGTTATGACACAATATAAATTACAGGTCATTTCATTACCTTTTATTGGTAAAGTTAATCCTCGTTATTCCTATTTTCCGTATTTTTTTAAATAACTCGAACAATTAATGTTATTTGAAAAAATGTATATAAGATTCGTAGCAGATAATCTCAAAACGGTTATTATGTCTGTTAGTTTGTGCTGACCCTAATAAAGATCCAAAGTAACAGTTCAGAACTACGTATCATACCGTTCAGAAGAGTCAGCGTCACTGTTCTTGTTCTGTACGATGGAGTGCACCAACATACCGAGCGCCTCCACATCCTCAAACTTCTCCCGGAGATCTAACAACCGGTGATAACCTTGCAGCACCACGTCCACGTGACCGGTCGCCATGCTCACGGATATCACATTCTCCCATAGCTATAAAATAATAATAAAACATATTATAAAAGAAACTCTTCAGTGGGCGTCTGTCTGTAATATCAAGAACCACTTAATGGGATGCGGTTCTCACGATTTGTTTGTGTATAAAAATTGCAGTAATGAGTGGTCAGCTCTGTTGTGGTCAAACGCCCGCAGATGATGGCGGAGATGTGTGCTGGCTAGAGCGTAGCTAAGCTGTGTGCGGCGAGAGCAGAGATGGGTGAGCTTTAGCGCTGCCGAGTGCCGACAGGGAGCAAGTGGGCGGGACAAGCGGCAACGTTCGCCATTCGCCGTACACAGCTCACGTCTCCGCTTTGATCGCCCAAACAAATGTTAGCCTATTTTCCCTCTCCGCATGAACCATGTTGACAAAGGCCCATCGGTATGTATGTAGAGATCAAAATGTGGGCTGCGTATTTCACATGTAAAGGTAAATACATTTTTTAAACTAACATTACCTTCCAATTATCATAATTATATCGTAGCGCCTCCATCAATGCTTTGTACGCCCGTTCTTTGTCTCCCTGCTTCACGTACACTTTAGCTAAATTGTTCCACGCCTCAAACGAGTTAGGTTGCAAGTACGTATAACGGCGGTATGCTGTGGCGGCCGTCTCCCATTGCTCTATCATTAACGCTGCGAAACTGGGATAGGAAAACATTATCTATTAGATCAGCGAGATTTCCTGTCTTTTCAACATAATAATATAACAAAACAAACAAACATATCTTTACGGCCTAAACATCTTGTATTGTGGACCAGTAATAGTGTTTAGATGCATCTTTTATTTTGACGTGACGTCTTATAATTCGATGAAACCGGCTGCACGCACAAAAAAAAAAACATAACTCATGCGAAGTTACCTCGCTCTGGGGCGTTCCATTTAAGGCTTGAAGTGCAAGCGAGAGCGCGGAACGAGCGACAAAGAGGCACAATCGGCCTCCGCGTTCGGCAGCGTTCGACATCTGTCTCTCTCCTACTTGAGTGAGCAATGCGTCCGCGTGGACAGCTTTCTTATGACGTTGTCACGTTCAACTATCGTCAGTAAACCGACTTTACAGACAACCGATTTTATTTAGAAGTGCGAACGCCGCGCCGCGCCGGTTTTGCGCGTCCTCCGAAGTATTTTATTACATAAAATAAAATTCGTAGTAAGCATTTAGTTTCATATCCAAACCTCTACTATATAAAACAAGCAGACTTTGTATTAGGAATATAAAGTTTACATCCCATTTCACACCCCTAGGGGTTGATTTTCTAAAAATCCGATTTTAGTGCACCTCTACTAATAAATAATTTACCTTTTAATTTTCATATTTATATCTTCGGTGGTTTAGGCTGTGCGTTGATTGTCAGCCAATCACGACAGTTTTATATATTTATATATATCCGATTCAAATGGTATTAGGATTTTGGACCTTTTGGTTCTGAGCGGAATATGGCGCCATTCAGTACCATAGACCACATATAAGACAGATTTGTTCACCTACTTGTTTAGAGAAAATGTCAACGTAGGCGCAGTCGTCGTTCAGCAGCAGATAGGTATATCTCGCGCCATAAAATTAAACCAAAAAGTATCATGTGGTTAGACTGTGCTCCATATGATTTGTACGGGCGTCCTAACCACTCTAGCTCAACTTATTTGGCATACACAAATTGGCATATATACAAAACAAAATTACCCCAAACGAAGCCACACGCTTTCCTGCAGCGAGTTTATCTCCAGCGACATCTCGAAGTGCGGTATGCACTCCTCGTACTTCTTGTGGTTGAACAGGAAGTTGCCCCAGTGTCTCTGGGCTCTGCTGCTCTTACAACTGGAGAACTGCCACGCCTTCTCATAGCAGTCTACGTTATCTGTTGAACAAAAAGACATATGCTCACCTCTTTAATCCCTTAGGGTAGGCAGAGACAAAAGATATCCACTCGCTACGATGATGGCACATCTCTTTCGCCTCATTCAAATCTTTTTATTCATGAGAAAAGAAGGGAACTTAAAACCAAACAGACTAGGCGGCCGAGCGAGACGTGTATTTTTGAGAAACATATAACGGGTTTTAAGGCGATTTCAATGATAAGAGTAGGTTTTTATATTAAGTTATTTATTTATTCGATCAAAGTCTACATAGCTCCAGTGTTGCTGATGCAGAACTCCCTTCAGTCTCGAGACCTTCAAATATAATTTACAAATATGTATTTGAATCTCTGTCTAAAACATTACTTGCCAGTATCAACAAATACGGCCAGTATTTTTTACAAAAAGTATGAACAAAAAGTATGAATGTGTACTCATTACACATTTGAACCCCACGGACTTAGAGTTTCTACATCAAACGGCACTAGGGAATGCAATACCGGGATACCGCATACATGTTGCGGGACTAATCTCGGTCGAAAAATTTGCGGGATCCCGCTGGACTGGCGGGATTACAGAGAAGCGTGGTGTTTCTCTAAGGTGCGGGGCGCCGAGCCCTAGGGGAACGGTGTGAAGGCGTTTGATTACTTATATTTTGCCAGTTATAACTTGTAATTATGACGCAATGCAATGATTTATTCATTGAATATTGATTGTCATAGAATCTATAGATAAATCAAAATCAAACTGAACTTTATAAGAAATAATATTATTTTTGGAACCATCGGGCCCCTGCAAACACCTGCGTCACACCTGCGACCTTTTCCAAGAATTTTATTTTTTATATGTATTATATTAATAAACCATTTAAAATGTAACAAAAAGCTTATTTAATTTGGGTTAAAATTAAAACCGTAAAAACGAGGTCTATTAGGTAATTATTACGATTATTTACGATCAAAGGTTTAAGTCGACCCTGCGGGATCCCGCAAATACCTGGATCCCGCGGGATTAAAATTATTTTGCGGGATTGCATTCCCTAATCGGCACAAATTTGTAGTTTTCAAAAATTGAACTACTGCGCCGTTTGTTAGACTCTGCGATTTCCGCCGCAGCTCCCGGTTTGATTGCTGTTTCCCGGAGATGAGACGGGGCTAATGTCTCCACGCACGTAGCATCCCATACAAGGGCACCACCTCGCTCCCAGGAAATCAGAGTCATTCCATCGGGTCTCTTACCGTCTTCCCGGATTATTCCCGTTGGCTCTAGGAGAGCAGGGACGTCTATTGACGCAAGAGCCCTTTTGATGGTATCAGTGGCGAGAAAGCCTGCCTGCACTTTTTATGCAGGAAAGTCCGAATATATACACCAAATATTATAGCCAAAAGCATTCAAGTAAAAAAATAAAAGAACCTGTAGCATCTCCAAGAAGACAGTAGAGTTTCGGTGTCGGCTTCACATCTATTTGTTGTTGGATCACTTCGGCAGCCTGATAAATGATACAATTCAATTCAGTGAAAAGTGGAACAGTCACTGTCGAAAGTAACTCTAAGATTTCGGTATGTAAAGTATACTCTAAGTCCGGCCGCACACCGAAGACACACGCCACATGCACGACACAAATTGCATATAACAAATTGAATGCTACAAACAAATGTTGCGCCAGTGATATGATAATGAGCTATACATGTGGCGTGTGTCTTCGGTGTGCGGCCGGACTTACTAAGGCGTGTTTTCTATATTTTTATTTCATAGATTAAGCTATTTTAAGAAACTTATTTGAATATTTTTGTTTTCTATGCAGTAGTTTTTTTATTATAAATTGTAAAAAATTTGGCAGTTAGACAACAAAGTGACGTCATCATTTAGGTAACGTAGCGTTTCTGTCCCATAGTGCCTACTACTCGTTTGTGATAAGGGGCCATCCATAAATTACGTCACAGGTCTAGGGGGAGGGAGGGGTCAACAAAATGTCACATTGTGTGACAAGGGGTAGGGGGGGTCCATAGCTTTGTGACGTCACATGTCAAAATCTAAAGTATTAGAACACAAATATTAATTGATAAAAAAAAACTTAAAAATCTTTAGACTATAGAGTTGTCTTTTGATAATTCCAAGACCTTCTATACAAATAAATACAATTTATCATTCATCTTTTGTTTGGTTAATTTTCTAAAATGTATATATAATTTGATATTAATTTTATAAAAAAAAATTTTGGATCTTTTGTTGTAATTTATTTATACAAGGACTGGTTGGAGTCAAAAAATCATGAAATTCGTGTGACGTAATTTATGGATAGCCCCTAATAGTAGTACCACGGTCCGTTGAGAAATGGGGAAGAATGGCTACTTCATTAATAATGATAACGCCATTTTGTCGTATGTCAGCAGAACTTTGAAAATTTATTATAAAAAAACTACTAAGTAGAAACAAAAAAAATTAAATCGGTTTCTTAAAATAGTTAATCTTTAAAAAATACCCGACCGAAAGTACACTTCAGGGATCGGGATTTGGAAACAGACTCGCCTATGCTGAACTGGCTTCAATTTTATAGACCATCGTATATTATTTATTCTCTACTAGCTTTCTGCTCAGCCTTCGCCCATGGAAATACTTAAAATGTGACAATAATTTATCCCGAACTCGAAAAATCACGTCGATCCATTTGCTATTGACGTCAAATAATGATACACACTTTTGCATTTTTATATTAATAAAGAGGTAAAGTTTTTTTTTATCGTTCCATTTCCATGTAAGCGATATTGCGGGCAAAAGCTAGTGTTTAAAAGAAAGTAGGATGCGACATACCTTATGCCTGAGCTCCAGAACAGTATAGCACACAATGACATCTTCCCACAGCTCCAATTTAATGTACTCCTCAAGAGCAGCTTTAACAAGTCCCAGGCTCAGATACAAGTCCGCCAGTTGCTGTTTCCAAGTCCACTTCGGTTGCAATCCGCTCGCCCATAGATATGATAACCTACAAAAATAACTGTTTTTTATGTCGGCTTACGACTCCCGGAGCTGTGTTACCCAGTGTACCCAGCTGAAGACAAGGATGTGTTTCCACCAAAGCTGTGCGAGGAACTTGGGCGGCATGCGAGGAAAAACCCTTGCTTTGCTCAGAAGATTTAGACCCCAGACTAACCGCGCTCGCGCTCGAATTTAATTTCTTTGATTTAGACTAAATAATGGTAAACATACAAACACGCGTGACTGAGGGGCCGTAGACGGGCTCCCCCTTTCGCCAATTTTTTCAGATCGCGAGGACGTTCCCCTTTGCGCTGGACCGACCAACTAAATTAATTGACCAAAACCTTCTTGAATAATCGCATGAATAATAATAATCGCCCTGTGGACTGTCATGATTGACCACGACTGCTCCTAGACTGCCAAGAGCACTACGGCTGAGAAGAAGAGTCCCTGTCACACGTACACATTTGACGTTACGCGACAGAGATGGCGCTCTACAATAATGAACTCTCTTTCTAAATCGGATCTCTATGGGTATTATTATTTTCTGGGGTGTATGCTATACACCTTTATCCTAAATAAAAACTAATCTTAATCCATTTTTTTAAAACCATAAATTATTCTCTTTTCGTGTGTCTAAAGTGGCTGAATAATTTTTTGTGTTAGAAGCATACTACGATTTACTGCCAAGTACATTAACAAACCTATTAGGTGTTTTAGAAGACTTCGCGTTAACCACGGCCTCACACTGCATCATAGCTCGCTCGACCGTCCTCTTGTTGTTAGCTTCCAACTTGCACCGTAGCAACAACGCGGCTGCATGGGTAGACCAAGATCCGCTCTGTTGGGCCAACACCATTTCTATAAATGGCTGCGTCTCCTCATTGATCAGCTCATCCTTGGGTTGGGCTTTTTGTAGGTATTGTCTGAAAATAATATTTAATACTACTATTATTATTATAAACTTTTAGGGATTTGGGGAGTGCTCCTCCCCTCCCTTCATGCCCCCTTAATAACATTTGCTATGGGTCCTGCGCTTGCTTAATCTGGCACTGAATATATGTAGTGATATTGAGCCTGCCAGCTCTTACAAATCCACCTTTTATGTCCTTGACTTGATAATAACTTACACATTCAATAGCAGCAGCATTTGTTCCAGACTCGGCAACACCACTTTCTTGTTCTCTACAATATACTGAACTTGATTCAGTCTAACATCATCTTGGAGCTCAATTTTCTGAGGTAATGTAGTGGACCCGTGTGTAACTTCCGATGGAGGTCTCTGAATGCCTTCATCCAGTTTACAAAAGAGAGCCAACTGGGGCAGGTCTTTCTGCTGGAATTTAGTTCTTTTGCCTAGTATGCCTGAAAATTTTTTATTACATTTAAAGTTACCTGCAGATAGAAGTCCATTTTTCTGTACTTGTCTTATTTAGTAAACAAACTTTGCATGTACTTACATATTTTTATTGAAAAAAAAAATTTCGGTATTGCCATATACCTATTGCAAATCCTCTAAAAACACTCATTATAAAGCTCACCTCACCTGTCAATTCCAACTCCAATCCAGCACACAATTTTGCTTTATTCAAGTACTGTTCAGTTTTTTGTACCCGGCTATACATTAGATAGGCCTGGGCTATTTCAGCATAGATCAGGACACATAATCGGGGAGACTGTTTCAGATTGGCAGCCTCATTTGACAGCTTTGCTATAATTATTTCAAGTTCAGAATAGAGTGATGCGCTTGTATCTTCTAATGTTCTTTGATGTATCACTTTGGATCTGAAGTACCACCAGAGATTTAGCTGAAAAGTAGCACATTATGTGAAAATACAATTATTGGCTTTCTGATCTAATATATAATACATTATTTTGAATAATAACAAAGCTTGTACTAGATATCCCTTAGAGAGCGAGAAAGAGAAAGAGAGAATGGTACAATTTGAGCTTTCATTGCAGTATTTTAATAACATTAAACTTACCAAACTCCTATCATCTTCTGATAAAATTTTAAATATAAGAGAAGAAACCAGCAATAATTCTGGGTTTTGTATGTTAGCATACATCTCAACAGAGTTTTGCTGTAAAGAAGTGGATGCATTGAGTTCTGGAACTTCCAAAAATTTAGTTTCACACTCATTTTCAGTGTCAACCCAGTTTATATAACAGAATTCCAAAAATAGTCCAACACTGAGCTGCAGCAATTCTTCTCGTTTACTCTCATTTCCAAGATAGCTACTGCAGAATTTGGTTACAGAATCTTCAGTTACTGCAGTTGTAAAAATGTTTCTTAAAAAGTCTTCATTTTTTGGTAGCCATTCACCAGAGTGAATTTTCAAAATGTTGTCATTATCTAAAATAGTTATAAACATATAAGCATTATATTTTTGTCCATAGATAGATGGAAATATGTTATCTGCCTAAAACTTCCAATATTTACACATAATAAACAGAAATTTGCATTTGGAGTAGTTTTATATATTTTACATGATTCTTAACACGATGCATTCTGAATAAATTGCATTAAAGTTTTAGCAATTAACTGTTTTATTATTTATATCTTCACGGATTGCCTTACAGTAGTTATACCCTACCCAGCGAAAAAATCTAAAGCACCAAAAGAAATGTACCATACCTGTGGCCCCTTGACAATCAAAATTACACAAAAGAAGTTCCAGATTTGTTGTAGACATTTTTATTTAACATACTATATATAAGTATATTTATAATGAAAAAATCATTTAATCACACATTTAATAACTTGATCACGTTATTTATAACCTAAAATTATTAGAAAAATTAATAATCCAGTGTTACCAACTCCCAAAAATATTTACCCCGAAAACTAAAGTAAAAAACCCCTAAAATCGGCACAATTTCGTCGAAATCCCCCTAAAAAAATATAATATTCTTTATTTATAAATTATTTAATAATTCAAACATAATTTCGTTTTCTTCTGGTTCTGACTTTTTAAAATCATACATTTGAATATTAAATAAACTTAACAATTTAGTGGATGGATTAAATGTTATGCAAGATCACGTATTTCCAGATTGGCTAGATTGGGTTATCCCAGGGCCTGTACTCGTAAATCAAAAAGCCCCTAAAAAAATTCCAACCCATTAAATTACCCCCTACATTTGGGGGGAAAACCCCTAAGTTGGGAACCCTGACATAATCAAATCTATATTATTATATAAAAATGAAACCCGTTTTCCGTTGTCACGACATAACATGAAAACGGCTTGACCGATTTGGCTAATTCTTTTTTTGTTTTGTTCGTTACAACACAGGGGTGGTTTAGAAGAAAAAAAAATTGGAAAAACCTTAAAGTTCAGCTGAAAAATAAAAAATAATAAATAGGTAATTTTGTATGGAAATCGCAGGAGTAGAATTGTAGGAGTAGAGGTAGGGGTAGTGGTAGTGGTAAAGGTAGGGGTAGGGGTAGGGTAGGGGTAGGGGTAGGGGTAGGGGTAGCAGGCAAGCCAACGTTTGGGCAGGACAACGTCTGCCGAGTCCGCTAGTCACATATAATTTTTTTACGGAAGGCAGAGGCTACCCCAGACAGCCAAGTCCAAACTGGGAAGAGCAAAGACATTTTTTTGGATTGGCAACATTTACATTCGTACCCCGCACCCCGCCAAACGATTCAGTGTTGTCGTTTATTACCTTTACTACTATTTCAGTAGTTTTTTAAGCAGATTCTTGTCACATACTAAGTTCCGTTTTTCTCTTTGAGCTCAAAGGTTTTTCTAGACTTTTTGAAATAAGTTCTTAATTTTTTTTACATTTGCATCTAATAATTATATTTTTAAAACAGTTGGATATTTAAAAATAAAAAAACATGCAACGTTTGTTCACCAACTAATATAGTAGGATATCGTAGCTTCAAATTTGTGAAATAATTAGTTTGAGAATTATCCCCTACATTCAAACTTTACCTCTTTATATATTAACAATTTCACATTTTTATCTCTTTATCTATCTATACTAATATTATAAAGAGGAAAGATTTGATTGTTTGTTTGTTTGCATTGAACAGGCTCCGAAACAACTGGACCGATTTAAAACATTCTTTCACCGTTGGGAAGCTACACTTTCCCCAGGTGACATAGGCTATATTATATTTTTTTTTAATTAGGAATTCTTGTTAAACTCCAATAATGTAACCCAATGTGTAAAAAAATAAACTAAAAGTTTCCTTACATCGCGTGCGCTGCAAAAACTATTGATGATAGAACAAAATAATGTACTACGACTTTGCAGAACACATCATTATCTACAAAAAGTGTCGCGACAGCATATATCTAACTATTACAGTTAGGTTACAATAAGTGTTCTTTTATTTTAAAAAAATAATTGTAATACCGCCGCTAGAAAAGGTTCTTTATTTGTACCTTGGTATTAATCCTTATCAAAAAATTAAATATATTCACGACTGCTTCAATACCTTTATATAACTTTTTGAATTGTTCAATTCGGACATTCCATTCGTTCGAAAGATATCACAAGTTTAAAAATGTAAGTATTTTTTATCGCGATTTTAGTATTTTTGTATGAACAATATCCAAAGTTAGTGGTAGGGGGTAAGGGTAAGGGTAGGGGTAGTGCATGCAAGCCAACGTTTGGGCAGGACAACGCGCTATTAATATTATAAAGAGAGAGTGCGAATTTTGTGAGTCTGTGTGTATGTGGAGGGTAATCTCTGAAACTACTGATCCGATTCTGAAAATTCTTTCACTAATAGGAAGCTACATTATCTCTGAGTGCTATAGGTTATATTTTATTTTGTTCGAAAATATCCACAGGCGAAGCCGGGGGCGGAATGCTAGCTTATAATATTTTTTCGCGCGATACTTTTTATTTTGCGATAATTCGTAAGATATTCATTTAAATTATAATATAGTGTAAGGAGCAAATATGTTCTAAAATCTAAATTAAGTACAGTATAATAAACAAATACGTCAATTATGTAGTCTAGACGTGCATGTATGAAACGATGTATGGATGTGGATGAAGCAATAAAAGTATGCAAAGATCGAGAGAAGTGGCGCTCCATACTCTCTGCCTACCACTGAAACAGGTGGGAAGGTACCTTATGTACTTAGGGGACATCCATTAATTACGTGAGCTCAAAATGGGGGGGTATAATTGATAATCTCACGTCAACATTGCTATATATTTTTTTCTTCACTTGAAATGTCACATTTTGCCCGCTCAAACATTTCATGGTTAAATCCATTTATTTTAAGAGAGTAAAAATTGTAACATGAGTTTTTAAAAGAAAAAAAAGTCAATACCGATTTTATAAAAATAAATGTATAGCAAGCTCTCTCCGCGCTATCGCACCTATCCACCCTTCCCGTCGTGCGCGCCGCGTCCCCCCTCACCTCCAGGATTTCGTCCGTTAAACTCCCGCGCCGCCAGTCGTGTTACCTACTCATAGCGGCGCGTACGTGTCTGTGTCCACGCTATCCACCCTTACGACTCGGGTTCTAGTTTATATTATGTACATTAAAGTAGTATGTTTTCTGTGTGTAAATGTGTTCTCAGTGTAAATAACTTTGTAGAAACGCTAATAAAGTATGTTCTAAACAATGTTTATTATCAGTGGCTAATCTAAAACCTACCCTGAGTAACTTTCCTTTCATTTTATCGAGGAGGAACCTTAGTCTCCCTATAAAATTGGCGACCAACGTGCTGCCGTTTCTCTCAAAGTTATAAGAACACTACATACTTTCAAAATAAAAACCGTAAAAAGTGTGACGCAACATATTCGCGTCTGTGAAAAGTTGTTGTGCAATATCCGCGAAAGTTGCGTGTGTCCTGTGAACTCTTGTTTGACAATATAATGGTGTTAACAAGATCAAAGGCGAACAGTATGAGTTCTCTTGGCGAGCTCGCATCGTCGGCGTCGGACGTCTTGTCCATCGCGCCTGTTTTGTCGGAGCCGCCTGCCCTGCAGTGCGCCCTGTTCAACGAGCCTCTGTCGTTGACATCGGACGCACAGCATACGCCGCCCGCCCAACCGGTGCCTGTTGCGCCGGGGGTCGGGTTTCCTTCACCAGTGACTGCGCACACTCCTACTCCGTTGGTAATGACGGACCAACAGTTAAGTACTTTACTACAATCTTTACGATCAAATCAACCGCCGCATCCCGGCCCCTCAGCGAACCTGTCTGGCTGTACTAGTCGCTTTAGTGGGCAGGGCGACGTCAACACGTTCATCGATGCTGTGAACATATATAAAGATTGTCTTCTAGTGAACAATGACATAGCTCTACGAGGTCTCCCCATGCTGTTCACCGAATTTGCCGCCACGTGGTGGCAAGGCGTAAAACATACAATAAATACCTGGGAGGACGCTATGCTGTTACTACAACAAACCTATGGTCCACGCTTACCTCCTCACAAAATTTATCGGGAGCTTTTCAGTCACGAACAGGGTACTGAAAATACCGATGTGTTCGTGTGTAAGGCAAGAGCCTTACTATCCCAGTTACCGCCTTATACATTGCCGGAGAACCCGGTGCAGCTTGACATGGTGTACGGGCTGCTCAACAGGCGGATACGTGAGAAAGTGCCACGTAATTCGTTTTCATCGTTCACCGACTTGCTTCAGCGTGCGCGATGCGTTGAAGACATTGCAGAGGAAGCTCGGATGTTGCCGCTGCGACGTGATCCTGCTACGCATCATGCCCGCACGACGCATTATAGTCCGACTACCTCACTTAACAATGCTAATAAAAATGTGACGTCGTATAGTCCGTCTACTTCACTTACGTATAATAAATCCCGATGTGTGTACTGTCGATGCTCCGGTCACAGTCGAGATTCTTGCCCACGATTGGCAAAAATAAATAATGCCCCACTGATTAGTGTTAACGAAAGCGAGTCAGGTACAACATTTCCTCGCCCTCCGATTACCTGTTTTGGTTGTGGTGCTCCCGGTGTGATCCGGTCAAAATGTGAAACCTGTAAGGAGAAGAAGACTTCATCCTCCATGACGACGCCGTCAGCCGCTTTTCAATCAGTGACCGCCGACAGTTCTAAACAAAGTGATCCGCGTGTGCGACCAATTTTAAATGTTAAAATATTTGGTTCCGTCGGTAGTGCGATCATCGACACCGCCGCCAAACAATCCGTCGCGAGTATAAGTTTAACCGCGCATTTGATCCGTCACGGTCAAAAGTTTGTGAAATTAGAGACTCTAATAAAGCTAGCCGATGGGTCTAAAAAATTGTTATTTGTCGATACTGCACGCGTGAATGTAACAGTGCATGAAATAGTAGTGTCAACACTCTTTATAGTTTTGCCAGGTGCGACTGAATCATTGTTAGGAATGAACTTCATCCAAGACACTGGCTTGGTGCTTGACTTTGGTCAAGGTCGTTGGACCTTGCCAACTTCTACCCGTTTCTTTGACATGCAATATGAAAATGTAGACCGCGAACTGGGTTATTCATCTGTTGGTCTCCGCGAGGGCGAGGGCTCTTCTCTGACGGGGCTTCAAAAGGATCAGCTGACCACACTCCTTCGAAGAAATGAAGATATCTTCGAGCCAGGGGGAGGTCCGTCACCTTTCGCTGTTCACCGTATCGATACGGGGAGCAGTCCTCCCGTTGCCGTCCCACCCTACCGCGTCAATCCTCTAAAAATTCAAGCTTACAACATTGACGTTGAATACACTCCAGGAAGGGTAAATGTAGTCGCCGACACGTTGAGTCGTCCCGTGCATAAAGCATCCGACCATGCCCCTACCTGCGAGGTTTGTCCCGTTTCTATCGACTTACCTCATCGCAGCCCGGAAGAGATTCGTGCTGCTCAACTCGAAGACCCCGAAATTAAGAAAATATTCGTGGACTTCGAGGAAAATGATGATTCAGTCCGTTGGACAAATCGAGGTTATTACCTCTCCCAAGGTGTTCTTTTTCGCTGTGATCCGGATGGAGAATCCGAGGAGCCCCAGCTGGTGGTACCTGTGTCTATGCGCGACGAAATCATGAAAGAACTACATGATGCGCCTACCGCCGGTCATTTGGGCTTAGATCGAACAGTCAGAAAAATCAAGGAAAGATATTATTTCCCAAATATGCGCCAATATATCGCTCAATATATTAAGGCCTGCGACCTTTGTCAGAAATTCAAGCCTTCAAATCTTAAGCCCGCTGGTCTTTTGCAAACTCCAGTCCCGCAGCAGCGTTTTGAAGTCCTCGCCATGGACCTGTTTGGTCCTCTTCCAGAAGGAAGTCAAGGAGAAAAGTGGATATTTCTTATAGAGGACACTGCTAGTAGATGGGTGGAGCTTTTTCCTCTGACCGACGCAACGGCTGAAACTTGTGCCAAGGTTCTCATCGAAGAAGTTTTCATGAGATATGGTTTTCCTAGGCGTGTCATCTCAGACAACGGTTCGCAATTTATATCGGCAGTTATGCAAAAAGCTATGCACGTGCTTGGTGTCAAGCAGAATCTCATTCCAGTATACCATCCTGAGGCCAACCCGGCCGAACGTAAAAACAGAGATTTAAAACAGATGCTTGCCATGCTGATTCACCCGGAGCATCGTCGTTGGCCTGAAGGAATACCGGCGATACGCTTCGCATTAAACACTTCTCCAAATCAAGGTACCGGCAAATCCGCCGCCTTTCTAACATTCGCTCGCGAATTTCGCTCGCCTGTGGTCGTGGGCCACGATCTTAGAGCTATTGTGGAACAAGAAAATTATGTTCCGCAGATCACCCCCTACTTGGTGAACTTCGCCACTCATTTACAAGACGCCAAGTGGAGGGTGGAACACCAACAAGACGTTCGCAAAAATGAAGCGGATCGTCATCGTCGCCCAGGACCTTGCTGGAAGGAAGGCGACCTCGTCCTCGTAGGGACCCACATGTTGAGCCAAGCCTCGAAAGGTTTCACCAGTAAATTTGCTCCGCGCCGTGAAGGCCCTTATGTAATTAGTAAGTGTGTCACTCCATCCACATTTGAGGTCAAGGATCGGGAGGGCGTGACTCGAGGAAAGTACCATGCCAGTGTCTTAACCCCGTATGTAGGACACGAGGGTCCTATCGTTCATAGTAGGAAAAGGGGTAGGCCTGCCAAGTCGCACGCGAGGCGTTCGTGTGACTTGGAGGGGGAGGATATAGCAAGCTCTCTCCGCGCTATCGCACCTATCCACCCTTCCCGTCGTGCGCGCCGCGTCCCCCCTCACCTCCAGGATTTCGTCCGTTAAACTCCCGCGCCGCCAGTCGTGTTACCTACTCATAGCGGCGCGTACGTGTCTGTGTCCACGCTATCCACCCTTACGACTCGGGTTCTAGTTTATATTATGTACATTAAAGTAGTATGTTTTCTGTGTGTAAATGTGTTCTCAGTGTAAATAACTTTGTAGAAACGCTAATAAAGTATGTTCTAAACAATGTTTATTATCAGTGGCTAATCTAAAACCTACCCTGAGTAACTTTCCTTTCATTTTATCGAGGAGGAACCTTAGTCTCCCTATAAATGTAGTTTTTTAACAACTGCAATAGCAGAAATCTCACGTATGGGGGGGGGGGGTGTCCCACAAATCTCACTCAATCTCACCCAGGGGGAGGGGGGTGTCTAAATTTAAAGAAAAATAGCTCACGTAATTAATGGATGTCCTCTTATGTAATATACAAATGTATTTATATTATAGATTAGCACCATATCGGATTTAAATATTTAGAATAATAAGCATATCGGCTAATGCAGCCGCATAAGGTATTCATTATTTTTGATCAAAATTTGAAAGATGAAAATAGTTACTGTGAGTTATTCTCAAGTAGGCCACACATTGGTCCGGCATCGCACCAAAAATTTCCCTTTCCGGCCGCTGGATGATCTAGGCGGGTCGTTCTATAAAGTGCAACTTTAACTATTGACGTAGCGCACGCCGTGGATGGAAGCTCTCAAGAGACACGACGCTTCCACCTTAGCTGACGAAAATCATCATAACTTTAGCTAATTTGCATATATATATATATACATAATATATAGCCTATGTTAATCTCGAGTAATGTACTTTCCAAATGTTGAAAGAATTTTTCAAATAGGTTCCGGAGATTACCCTCCACATATTATATACAAAGGCACAAAATTCGCACATAGAAGTTTAAATAGAATTATAGATGGCAACACCGGACTGACGGACTAACTTTCTCTGTCGCGTCGCTCCCCTCCCCGGCCGGCCCCCGCGTCCCGCGTGCTCCCCGCCCCCGGCACCCGCGCGGTTTATGAGCGAGTCAAAAAGAAAGTTTTTTATTTTATATCAGTAAATGTTCAAAATGTTAAATTTATCTTTTTACGGAATGGGAATAGAATTTGCTTTATTATTCCTAACATTATTTGTATTGATATCGTTATTATTGGTTTGTAAAACAAGGTAAAAACATGATAGGTTATTTTCCCGCGCGACCTCATGCCAACTTATCTTTTCAGAGATATAATAAAATAATTTATGTTTTCAGGATAAATTTTCCATATCGTGTTAATTGTTGGTTCTGTAACAACAGTTTTTGGATCAAGTTCCAAAATCGTAACTCCTGGACATGCAAAATTTGTGAACAGTATAATGGATTTAATAAGGTACAAAATATAATTAACAAATATTTATGTGACTTGAAATACATAATTTAATGTAATCACTTTTGATGTACTTGACCTAATACATTAATTTGCATTTTATATGTGAAAACAGTTTCCATGTTTGACAAGGTTTGACACTGTAAATTGCTGTAAGTTATTTTTAGACAGTACATTTTAAAAATCAACAGTTACTGTTGGATGTGGTATGATATTATTTAAACTATTTGTTGTTAACTATGGAAAAGTGTGTAAATGTATTGTATGAAAGAAATATTATTTCTTATAAGAAAAGGACCCTAACTAACCTATCACTAGTATAAAACAAAGTCGCTTTCTCTGTCCCTATATCCCTATGTATGCTTAAATCTTTAAAACTACGCAACGGATTTTGATGCGGTTTTTTTAATAGATAGAGTGATTCAAGAGGAAGGTTTATATGTATATAACATGCATAATATAGTAGAGAAACACTAATAATTTTAGAGGTTTATAAATTGATATCGTAAATAAACACATTTTTTGCGCTTACATTGCAAACGCTGGCTGAACCCTACGAGATAGATCAAAATAATATACTACAGTATTGTACACCTTAAAAAAGTCTACAAAAAAGTCAGCAATGGTATATGTCTATCTCTTAGGGATAACCCACAATAACCATTTTTATCCTTTACTTTTTACGAGGGGTAGGGGTAGAGCAGGCAAGCCAACGTTTGGGCAGGACAACGTCTGCCGGGTCCGCTAGTATAAAAATATAAGCTTCTTCGTTAGGGGTGAGTTGAACTGTTAAAGGTTTCCAACCCCTTCAATGTTTAACTTAGTTCTTTAGATTCAATTGTACTGCAACCATTATGTAAACCCAACCCATCAAATTAATCTTACATCTTCATGGCATAAAACTTGCGGTCTGCCCAAAGACACCAGCAACAGTGTCCACTTTTTGCCAGTTGTCCATATTATACAGAAATCAGATGAAAGCAATCTGTTATTTATTTAAATTAATGAAGCATTTCTTTCAATATTACAGGATGGTGACTACAATAAACCACTGCCCATGCAGCCATACACTGTTAAAACGTCGCCAAAATCATTTGGTGGAGCGGAAAATGGATTATGTATGGAATGTAACATTAGACAAGAACTAAAAGTTTTGTATTTAGCAGACTTTGTTCCACTGAAGAATTATGATAAAGAAATTGAAACATTTAGGTATGTATATATCTATCATCACGCCTTTTATTCCAAAAGAGGTAGACAGAGACAACCTAATCCATTCGCCACAATCCTGATATACCGCTTTTGCTTCTTTTGTATTCGTCATACCTTCCATACATGCTCAAAGAATATAACCTGGCTTCAGTGTGTGGAATTTAATGTCATCTATCCTCACATTTCTCAATCTGGGTGTCGCATTTAGGTCCAAACAGGTTGCAATCTGTCTAAAATATAATATAAGAACAATGATCTATCCATTTGGCTCAACCCATGTCTAGGATCTCATAAAATCTTACAACAATTTTATTGTTCATCATTATCAATAAAGAAAAGTCAGTATTTTAGTATGTATATTAGTCAAATTACAGTGTTTTCAGCTTATTTTTCATAATAGCAACATTATAATAAGCAAGCATACAAGGTAGGTTAATTGGTAGGTACTGATAAAGAATTATGCAAGTAATGTAATGCGAGTCTATCAAGATTATAAAATTTAATTATGTCAATTTAGCAGAATTCATTTTAGCAAAAGTAACATAATTATGTCCTGACTAAGTGATTTAATATTACTGAGCCAAATCTGCTAATTTGCGTTTTACATAGTCTGAAATATAGATAACTAGCTATCCGCCCCGGGTTTCGCACGGGTTTTAGTAAGGATCCCTAATTTTTTTTTTAATGTAATATAGCCTATGTCACCCGGGGATAGTGTAGCTTCCCAAAATCAGTCTAGTAGTTTCGGAGCCTTTTCAATTCAAACAATCACTCAATCAAATCTTTCCTCTTTATATATTAGTATAGATTACAGCATTTTGCTAAAATTTAACTCTGTCTAAAACTATTTGAGACTAAGAAAAAAAGGTTTACTTTTGGCCTGCACTTGTCGACAATGATGTGTAACATCTAAAGAACCTAACAATTGAATTTCTTTACTTCCGTTTTGGTTGACATGTCCCATTTCACGAAATTACACCCTACAAATGTATGCCACACTTAGCTTTCCGCCCTCGGCTTCGTCCTTGGATATTTTCATACAAAGTAAAATATAGCCTATAGCACTCAGGAATAATGTAGCTTTCCTATTAGTGAAAGAAATTTCAGAATCTGTTCAGTATTTTCAGAGATTACCTTCTTTTTACAATAGTAGTATAGATGTCCCATTTTACGAAATTACTCCCTACAAATGTATGTCACATAGTAAGAGCTAAGATGTTACACATCAGAAATATGCAAACATTTTTTTTTGCATTTTCAGGTCGCAGATGGAGAAATACAGTAAACTGTGCGGCTCTTGTAAAAAAGTCTTACAAAAGAAATTAAGAAATGATAAAAATAAACTTCTGCTCATTCCACTTACTAAAACGGCAAAGGGACATGATTCAAAATATAATATGTTGAAAAGTAAAATTGAAAATGCATACATCGTTATTGCTGGTGTGCTATGTATACTTGTGTCCCTTGATATCTTGGTGAACCTAGTCAGAAGTGATAGAGGCTTGTTATCAATTACGATTGACACACAAAATGTGATGAATATCATGAAAAGTATGTTTTCATCTGTCAAAATTGAAATGTATACAGCATTGTCCGGGTTTGAAAACATGTATAATATATTGAATACAGAATTCATGTCATACACCGCGCAGATCTTCAGCTATGTGAATGCAGAGAAAATGTATGAATATTCAGATTTAGTGCAGAAATATCTTGGTGTTGTTGGCCTCGGATTGCAGATAACTGGAGTTTTGTTACAATATAACGCACTGAAGAGTATTTTTGATATGTTATTGTGGTCTACGTTCGTAGTTGCTTCATTCGCACAGTTTGTAGTACCTGGGTACCCATTATTGACGTTTATAATTAAGGTAATTAACATTTTTTTATTTGCTGATTTATATATTTGAACAAAATATGTCACTCAGGGATATCGTACCTTTCTATTGGTAAAAGAATTTTCGAAATCGGTTCAGTAGATCCAGAGATTACCCCCTACAAACTCACAAACTTTACCTCTTCATAATATTAGTATAGATTTGCGGTTTTTGTCGCTCTAAAAGCAACAGTGTGATCCCACCACGTTCCAGGGTACCCAACGGAAAACCAAGTCTCCCTCTTTTAGCCGATGGTATTTCTGAGGCTATACCTAAGGAGGGGCCAGTTCTGTTGAGCTATATTTAGATATACTTAGAAGCCCCTAAGTGTGGTTTGTCGGATTATGTACACAAGTTTTTAATTAAAAACCCCATTGATACGTGACCGGGATCCGGGATCGAATCCGATCGAACTGCCTAGTTAATACCAGACGTCTTAACCACTCGGCCACAGACGCACATAACTAGATTTTGCGACAAAAATCCATTTGCTAAATAGCAACCCTTGAAGCTTAACCTAAGCTCGTTCCCAAAATCGATAGACTACATATTATAAAACAAAGTCCCGCGCTGCGTCTGTCTGACCTTTTCACGCAAAAACTACTGAACGGGTTTTGAAGCGGTTTTCACGAGTAGCTAGGTTAATTCACGACAAAGGTTTACGAGCATTAAACATGGACCTATCACTTTTAGGAGCTGAGCATTAACAGTATAAGTCAATCAAGTTGGGGAAAAAAGTTACCTCCAGTGAGTTTTCATGGTGTATGCTGTCTAATCCGTCAGAGATATAACAAAATGGTGTAGACAATAACTGTGAAGAATAAAATGATCTACAAAAAAGTCTGCAGTAGCATATATCTGTCTGTAATAGATATAATTATAAGCGTATTTATGTAGGTATTCAAATTGTTGTAAACCCATATTGTACCAGTACGAAGCCGGATACAAATAACGTATCTGAAATAATAGAACAAAATTTAAAAACCCATAAGCAAGTGTTTGAGTGCTGTTTGACGACTCGCTGTAATACCTATACAGTTACTTAAGAGATATAGACTGAAATAGGCTTGAGTATAGTATACGTATCTAAAAAATAAAACAATGCTGATTGTGCTTTTAAAATTAATAATTTATTAATTGACATGAAGATCCAAAACATGTATCAAAATCTATTGATAATGCAGCAAATTCACTTTTTTTTCTTGTTGACTCAAATAGTTTTATTTATGTTTCAGGATATATGTGTTGTGGCCGTCCTAGTATCTGCGCAAATGAAAGAAGAGAATCATAAAGAATATATTTTAGAGAACAAGACTTCTCCTAGAGGTATAAGGCATCTTGTTACTGGTAAAGTTGATACTCTCATTGATGATGAAGAGGCTTCTGACATGGAAACCGATGATAATGTTTCATTAAGTAATTATATTAACAACTCCTCAAATGACATTAACACATACAATAATAAACTGCCTAATGGAAAACCATTCACATATAATGACAGTATTTGGACGAAGCCCAGGTTGAACCCTAGTTTTTGCGTCAATTCAATGACGAATAAGGCATCGTCGCCCTTTTCAAACATTCCCGCGAAACCAAAATTCAATTGTTTCGTCAAAAATCTAAATTATTCTAATTCCGACTTGGACGAGAGCATAAACTCTTTATACATCGGCAGTCCAAAAAAAATGGATAACTTCAAAAGTAATTATTTTACGGCACAGAACGCGCCACCTAGGTATGCTATATCCCCTCTGTCATCTGTCAGTCAGAGAAGGCCCTTAATATCCCCAAGCAGGTTGGGACACAGCACGTCCTGGGTGGCTGGGGGGTATTGGGACGCGGACGGTAACAGGTCCGCCTTTAGTGCCGACGGAAGCCCCACGTCAAGTCAGAGCTCCGGGTTCGATTCCTGGTCGCAGACTTCCAGCCAAAGAAATCTATTCTCGCATCCTCCGTCCAGGGAGGAGTCGGTGTGCAGCGAGATTGACAGAACTGCAGTGCCCTCGGAGGCTTTGCGCAACTGCAGTTTAAACAACAGTTTTGGCCAAAGCTTTCAAAATTATCGCAAGGTGCCGCTAATCTATCCGGAGTTGCGATATGATGGGCATGTTCATATTCCGCAACCGAGGTACAGTTATAGCAGTCAGTCGAGCAATAATAGTATGTTCGGTTGCAACAATTCCCAGCAGTTTCAATACGTAAACACGTTCAAATCCCCGGGCGGGTTAGGTATGAATCAGTTCTCGCGAATCAATTGATATTCCAAATTAATGCTCAGTCACTAGTTGTTAATGTTTACTTCATTTAGTTTGTAAGTTCTCGTTTCTTGTAGAAATTATAATTTGGTAACTTATAGGCAAATATCCATATCGAAAATTAGGCGATTGGAAGCTGTATGTAATGTTGCTAAGTTACCAAACTTTTTCTACAAGGTTTAAGTTCATCTTTACCAACGACCTAATAACTAAAAAGTCTCCTAATGGAAAGCAAACTTCAGCCAAATAGATCTTAGAATAATACTCGAGTGAAGTTATCTGTAGTTTAATAATAAAAAATAAAATCTGTTGTTATTCTAATACGACATGCCAGTGTGCGTTTAACCGTATATAACTAGCGCCAAATAAACTGAGCCGAAAAGTATGAGTATCACGTGACCATAGGGCGCGTCCTCCCCACTTATTTGCCGCGCGGAGTTGTCATTTTAGTTCATAGTTTTGTCGTGGGACTTGTAATAGTCTTTTGGTTTAGTATAAGGCGTTGATCTATAATAATATATTTATTTTTTTAATTTAAAATAACTGCCATTTTAAGATGTTTTCTGTTAGTATCATTAACTAGTAGTAAGAATTATTGTAATATTGTTAAGGACATGTATAGTGCATAGGTATTACTTACGTGTTGATCTCTGTATATGGAAACATTAAGAATTATTATAGAATTTTATATGGGCGTCACTGCCTGTGTTGATCAAATTGTGATATTATTATGAAGACTAGTAATTTTGTATACTATGACAATGATTCTTGATGTTATCATGTTTTTGACTTTGTGTACTTAAACTTGAAACTCTTTGTGAAACTTCTGCAATAGAATAATTGTATTATATTAATTTAATTGGCGTTTTTTGTTATTCCTTAAAGGTGGCTTATCTGCATCGTCACTTCTTGTGATGGAAAAATGAGAGGAACTATAAATATGACTATTTGAATCTCGCCTTACTTGGACATTTGGGAATATCCTTTATTAAAAATGTATAGATATTTTCGTTTTAAAAATGATAGTCCATTATTCAAAAATAGGTTTACGAGACTGCCTTGTTCAGTCATGCAGGACAATTAGATTAGTATTACAATTTTTATGAATCCATTAGAACAATATGTTCACTACTAACGAATCTCTAGCTCTCCTTTCGTTTCTTTGTAAATACTGTTGAGGTCTTGGCGGTACATAGCTGTCTTCGTAGAGAGATAAGAAGTAATCAGACACATCTGTGCATTTCCATTCATATTCTTTGTATTTTTTGAGACCCCATTCTGTAACATTTCCCTACCAAACAAATTATTTTTAGTTGCCTGTTCTTAGTACAGAAGCTCATTCAGTATTATTAACACTACAAAAATATCAACAAAGCAACCAGCCAGAATAGATCATTTTTCACCCAACCCCTGAAGGAAACATGAATGAAGTAAGACCATTTGACAGTGGAAACCAAAGACTACCTTTCTGTACAAACTAAACCAATCTAGGATATTTAATAAGGAGTCCCATGGACCTCAACTCTTATATCCTTAATTGATCATGGGAGGAGAAATGAAAACCCGGCGTCATTTTTAGAATAGGTACAAAAGTTTGCAATGTCATTTCAATTATGTGGTACTTAGGTAGTATTGTTCAATTTACTTACAGTACTAATAATAGACAATTCGCTTTGTAAAGTAAAAACTAAGGTACCTTTTAAATTTTAGTTAAGTTTCTTAAAATAGCTTTATATTTGAAAATTGATTTTTTTTTTTTTTTTTCCTTCACGGGATTCTTTTACAGCTCCCGAAACCGTTTTTTTAATTAAAAACTTATGTACATAATCCGACAAACCACACTTAGAGGCTTTTCCATCTAAATATATCTCAACAGAACTAAAATTGAATATATAACTAAATATTCTGTGAATATTTCAAGCGTCTACCTGTTGCCGTTCAACTCAATATCAAGCAAAAAAATCACGTTTGGGAGCCCCCTTAAATATTTTTTTTATTCTGTTTTTTAGTTTTTACTTTACATAGGTACGACAGCAAGAATATTATAAAGATATAGGTACTAACAAAACATTTGGTAAGATCAGGCTGTGGATAATATATATGTGCACTTCTCCTGTAGTATCTGGAGATAGGTCCGCACAGAGGTTTAGGTAGATGGTTGTACACAACGTCATTGGTAGACGCGAAGTTGCCGCAAGCGTCATGGCTGTCATGACGTATTATAGTCCATACATTACCCTAAGTAAAAATATGTATGTGGAAATAGGTACATTAAGATGTCCCCATCTGCCCTACCGACGTTCGTCAAGCACCACAACTTAAGATTTTTTTTCGGGGGGGGGGCTGTGATCCTTCTGCTAAAACTAACTAGTCTTTGCTACACAAGACCGGAAGGTGGGTGGGGGTGCGAAAATGTGTGTTTTTAGGGGTGAAACGCGGTTTTTCACGATTTCTGGGAAAAGTCGACCTCCTATCGAAAAAAGTTAAATGTAAAAATCTACAACTTTTATTCAAATGATTTTTTGACATAATCTAAAAAAGGAGAAAATCGCTAAAATTATCCGATTTTGATGAAGTTTGGTGAAATTTAAAGTAGTGTCCGCAGGGAACCGGACACTGGGCAGTATGCGGCAAACTCAGTCTGACCGTTTTCGGTTTTTCCGTTTCGGGCACTCTCTGCCACTTTTGCTGCCACAATCTCCACTCTGCATTCCAAAGATCACTGCTGTCTTGAGATAAATCTTCCCTGTAGAGCTCAAAGGCAAGTTTAACATCGTCAAACAACGTAGAAGACTGAAGAGCATGTATCGGGCAATAACAAACACAAGCTTTTTACATTTTCTTCGGCCACTCTGAAACTTTCCTCTATTGATTGAATCGGGTCATCGAGGAAGGAAATAAATTTGAAAAAAAAATCTTTGCATTTCAGTACGAAAACAAAATGATCTATTAAAAAGTTTTTTAAAAAGGTTGCACGTCTGGAAAGTTCAATTCTATCTAGTGTGAAGCCAAGAAATTTCGGGGGGGGGGGGGGCTGCAGCCCCCTAGATCTAGATGGTTACGGGCCTGAGTAAGAGAGACAATAATGTTTCTCTGCTTTCAACATTTTGACACACGTTTTGTTTAGCTTATCTACCGATTAAATATTTAGTGTAATATCAAATTTACCTGAATACCACTTAATTTATTCAAACGAAAATCTAACACTCTTGATTCTGGCTTCATTTTGTCGTAATTTATTTCTTCTTTTGGTGGAAAATATAAGGTCCCATCTTTGGGACACTCTATTCTGTCTTCTACCCAGTTACCTACAATAAAATATTTTAACTTGTAACAATGTTCATGAGTGATTTGCCAATGTCAAGTATATATTATAGCCGTACGCGATGTCAACTAAACTGGATTCCACATCACGCCATGACGAAAACGCAAGCGTTCGCCGCCGCCATGGACGCCATGGAGTTTTTAATTTTTTTTTCTTCACAGGTTGTCTTATCTTCCCGATACCAGGGTACCCAGCAAAGACCAAGTCTCCCTCTTTTAGCCAATGGTACATGTGAGGCTATATTTTATTTTATGCAATTCTGGAAGACCATTATCTGTTCTCATTTCTCATACCATATCTTCAAAATAAAACATATTTCCTTTCCTTAAAACATATTTCTTCCCTATTGAACCATCTCAAATAATCTCTATGATAATAACAAACAAAACAGTAATAATGTACCTAAAAGAACACCATTGCTGAACATTGGGACTTTTATTGGTTTTGACATGGTCACTACCCGATGTGGAGATTTAGGTCTTGCACTTATACCAGCCATTTTTATTTATTGATTTAGGTAAACAAGTATAAAATATAACAAAATAAACTGCAACTTGCAAAGTTTCTCAAATAAACATCTAGACAATGACATGTCAACAAATTGTCAAACAGATGGCGATTTATGTCAAATAATGGTCAATTGTGAGTCTGACGCACTTAAGGGTTCCTTACTACAACAGAAATAGCAATTTTTACTATCTTAGGTTTTGGAAATTAATTGTTCAAAGTGCTTGCTAAGTAATGTGCACGGAGAATAAAATATGAGGGGAAGATTCTTCGTGACATACATACATAAAAGTCACGCCTGTTTCTCAGAGGGGTAGGCAGAGACCACAGATTTCCATTAGCTACGATCCAGACACATCTTTTTCACTTCATTCACTCTCATCATATTCTCCAAGCATGCTCTTCAGTTTAGCATACTTCTGACCTGGCATTTCTCAAGGATGTTTCTGATTTGATTGGCATACCTACTTCCTTTACCAACTGTCCTCTTTACACACGCCTCATATATTTATTTTATTAATTTTGCTGCATCCATCCTTTCTACATGCCCAAGCCATCTCATTGCACTCCTTTTCAATTCTACAAAATATGAACACTATTGTTGTGAGAATCATATTTTATTTTCTTATTAAAACAAAATGTTACTTATATTTACTTACAATCATATTAAGTACTTAAGTATTTACATCTCTTTTTTCTTCTGATTTCTGCTATAATAATAGTTACTGATTTGGGTCAGCGAAAGAAATGTTAGGTCTTGGGAATGATTGTAAAAGTACACCGAGGTGTTTTTCTATTTCACCCGAGCCAGCAACAATGTGTTGAAGATTTTGTTCAATTTCTAAGATGTCTTGGTTAACATTATTTAATTTCTGGAAAATATACATAAGTACATGATATTTTATACAAATAAATCAGATTAGAATGAAGATATAGGACTAAATTAACCAATAACTTACTTGAATTACTGAAATATATAGGTGAGGTATATCAAGATCATTACATTCCGCATCCGAATCCATTATTGGGCATAAAGGAAAGGAAGTTCAGTACATCAAATATGTGTAATTTCCGTAATTTCTCAGTATTATAAGTTACTCTATGTGTGTAATATTAAAAAAATTACAATTGTCTTATTTTGAAAGAAAATTGTCTGTTTGCAATTAAAAAATTAAAATAAAAAATCGTAAAAAATTGTAAAAAATAAACTTTACCCGCGTTGTCAATTGAGTATTTTTTAATGGAATCACAGAGCAAAAGTATCTACAATTTATAAAGCTCTGCATTAAAATGAACGCGTTTAACTTTCACAAATTCAATCTTTTTCGTTGTTATCGTTCATTTCATTCATAATCATTCATTAAATTTCTGGTTGTATGGTTAATTATCACATTCTTTGAGTATTTAAGACATTTTACAGAAGATTATCACATTGTACCATTTCCTCGGTGTGAGTACTGGCACAGTGGCACAGCTCTGTCGTCTAGGTCTTAATTGATCTGAGTCTAGGTCACTACTACAACTAGAAAGTCACTGTCAAGAGCAAACATTGAAGTTGATTGTATGTAGATATATTTATGTAAATATATACAAGTTATTTGCTGTATAAGATGTTTCCTTTTACGTGTAAACCCTAACAAATTGGTAGCAGAGCGTGGTTATATACACGTAAGGAATATGACGAGTTATCATAATATAGAAGTGTTGACCAAGTCAAACTATGACACTTGGTGCCTGCAGGCGCAAGCAGTCCTAATTAAAAATGATTATAGGGAGATTGTAAGCGGCGAGAAAATACTATCACCAAATGCGGATGCTGCAGCGAAGTTGGCGTTTAACAAAGAGGACTTAAAGGCAAGATCTGAAATCCTACTTTTACTTTCGCCTTCTGAATTAAAACAAATTAAAAGCTGCGCAACATCTAAGGCAGTATGGAAGAACTGTAACTGAAACGTTAGTACTGAAACGAATGACCACAGAAGAAGATATCCGTGACCATATAAATAATTTTATGGATATTGTGGATAAACTCGCCGATATGGATATTAAAATACCACCAGAATTACTCAGCATAATGCTCCTCTACAGTCTGCCAACAAAGTTTGAGAACTTTAGAATAGCCATAGAAACTCGAGATACACTGCCTAACCCTGAAGACCTGAAAGTAAAAATTCTAGAAGAATATCAGCCCAGGAGTGGTAGCGAACAACCTGAAAGCTCAGAAGCATATCATTTTAAGAAAAACAAGCAAAAATTGTTTTGCAAGAGCTGTAAAAAGAAAGGTCACAGGTCACGCTAACGAGACGTGTTGGGGAAAGAAGAAGAATACAAATGAGAAAGATAATGGAAACAAGCACAAAACTTATAATGTTTGTTTGAGTGCTGCAGATTCAGAATCAGATCCTAAAGAAGATATCTGGTGTCTAAATAGCGGATGCTCGTCTCATATGTGCGGTAACAGATCTATGTTTTCCAAAATAAGCCCTGAAAATGGCAGTCTACAATTGGCATCAAGCAAATATACAAGTAAAATTCAAGGTAAAGGAAATATTACAGTCGGTACAGGAAATCAAGGTTATCACTTTATTGACACCCTGTATATTCCAGATGTGTCAGTCAATCTATTGTCTGTGGGTAAAATAACAGACAAAGAACATAAAGTTGTTTTCGAGAAAAACAAAGCCTACGTCATAGAGAAAAGTGGCGGGGTGACACTGACAGCGCAAAGAAGAAATGGACTTTACTATATTGAATTTGAAAGAAATGAACATGCAAACTACACAACAAAAACAAATACTGGCATCATGGAGTGGCATCGCAAACTTGGCCACATAAATGAAAGGGATTTAAGGAAGATGGCTAAAGATGGTCTTATGTTTGGTTTGAAGTTTACTGACGAAATGTTAGCAACATGCGAGACCTGCATAAAAGGCAAACTATCAAGGTTACCATTCCCAAGACATGATGCTCTCTACACAATGGACAAGCTAGAAATAATTCATAGCGACGTTTGTGGACCATTTGAGTGTGAGACTTTAGCAGGCTCAAGATACTGCGTCACATTCATAGACGATTTCACTCGTTATTGTCACGTCTATTTCATTAAAAAGAAGAGTGACGTTTTTAACGTTTTCAAAGACTACCTATAAGAATGAAGTCGAGACGTTCCATAACAAAAGGATAAAATACCTGCAATCAGACAATGGTTCAGAATACCGCAACAACGAGTTCGACAATTTCCTCAAAACAAATGGCATCCAAAGAAGGTTGACCACTGTTTATACCCCAAAACAGAATGGGATTAGCGAGAGAAAGAACAGATCGTTGTTAGACAAAGCCAGATGTTTGTTGATTGAGGCTAATGCACCTTATGCACCTAAGCAACTCTGGGCAGAAGCGGTAGCAACTGCAAACTACCTTATAAATCGTAGCCCTTCCAAGGCACTGAATGGCGATATACCGTTCAAGAAATGGGTAGGCCGAACACCATGTGGTCATCATCTTCATGTTTTTGGCAGAAAGACCTTTGTTTTAAAATAGAACAAACGAGGAAAGTTAACCCAGAACGCCAAAGAAGGTATATTCATGGGGTACTCGTTGACTTCGAAGGCTTACAGAGTATACATTATACATACCTGAAGATAATGACGTAACGATAAGCAGGGACATAAAAGTCATAGATAAAATGTACTTCCAAGAAAGAGGTCAAAACTATGAAAACCTTGTAAAAAATGGAGACCAGAATATTCAAATACCTGAAAACGAAAATATAGTTAAAGGTATAAATAAAAATAAGAAAAATAAAAATATACAACAAATAGAAATTGAAATAACAGAGAATAGAAATGAAAACACATTGCAAAATCTGAACAACCAAGAAGATGATGTTTCTTTTGCTGACATAGACGAAGTAGATACTTACGATGACGCATCCGAAGTTGTAGAAACACCTGAGAATGGGAGGCCACAGAGAGAAAGGAACCCGCCAGCGTGGACTAGAGATTTTGAAATGGATGAGGCTGAAGAAAGCCATTTATTCTCGGAAATATCCTATATGTCTGATGAAAATGAAGACGATGAATACTGGCATGACGCAATAAAAGCTGAAATAAGAGTACACGTCAAAAATGGAACCTGGAAAGTAGAAAGAAAACCAGGCATTGACTACAACGATACATTGGTCCTGTGGCTAAACTAAGCTCAATCAGATCTGTTGTTGGAATAGCTATGGAAGAAGGGTTAAAATTAAATCAGATGGACGTGACAACTGCGTACCTGAATGGTGAACTAGATGAAAAAATAGTAATGAAATACCCTGACTACCTAGAATACTATTTGACAGAAATCATGATTGAAGAAAGTACCAAAGAAGATCTGACTTTATATAATAAGACAGCGAGTATGCTAAAGGACATAAGACTAAATCCAAAAGAAAAAACTTGTCGACTTATAAAAGCATTGTATGGACTCAAGCAGGCAGGGAGGCAGTGGTATAAGAAACTCGACACAGAATTAAAAAGCATAGGGTTTAAAGCATCAGAAGCTGACCCATGTGTTTATTTATTAGAGAAAAGAGGAGTTAAACTTATAATTGTAATTTATGTTGACGATTTATTAATTGCCTACTCTTGTCCAAGAAAGCTACAAGAAGTAAAAGTCCTGTTGAATAAACAATTCGAATTAAAAGACTTAGGGACACCCAAGAGGCTAATTGGAATAGATGTAACTTATAAAAGAGGTGTAATAAAACTGAACCAAGAGAAGTTCATAGAAGATACTCTTATAAAGTTCAAAATGGAAGAATGTAAACCCACGTCTGCACCCTTAGATCCAGGTCTTATATTAGAAAAAGGTGAAAGAGATGAAAGGAAAGATCTTCCCTACAAAAACTTAATCGGAACGCTCATGTACATAGCAGTGGCAACTCGCCCAGACTTAATGTTTGCGATAAACTGTCAATGACTGTTATGGAGAAGAGCATTTTAAAAGTGCAAAAAGAGTACTGCGGTACCTAAAAAGAACAAAGAGCGTCGGCCTGATTTTTAGAAAAAGTGGGCAAGATTTGTTTGGTATGGCAGATGCTGATTGGGGTGCATGTAAGCTAGATCGAATGTCTTTTTCGGGCTTTTGTTTTAAATATGCTGGAACAGCAATAAGTTGGATGGCGAAAAAGCAGAAAAGCATTACCCTATCTACAGCTGAGGCCGAGTATATCGCTTTAACCGAAGCTGCGAAAGAAGCGATTCATTTAAAAAATCTCTATAAAGACTTAGGGGCCAGCTATGAACGCATAGTCATATTAAATGATAATCAAGATGCCCTCAAGCTAAGTCAAAATGCAATGGTGACATCAAAGTCAAAACATATTGACCTAAAGATGCATTTCATACGGAATTGTATTCAAGAAGGAGTATTAGAGGTCAAATATCTGCGGACTGAAGACATGGAGGCAGATCTACTGACCAAAGCTTTAGCTGGTCCGAGACTGTTGAAATTGCGAAACAGCTTAGGACTCTCCTGATGATGATCAGTACCACGACAGTGCCGTGAAGAGGAGTGTGAGTACTGGCACAGTGGCACAGCTCTGTCGTCTGTCACTACTACAACTAGAAAGTCACTGTCAAGAGCAGACATTGAAGTTGATTGTATGTAGATATATTTATGTAAATATATACAAGTTAGGTAAAGGTCCAGATTATCTAATCCTGAGATTTTCGTGTTTTGACGACTTTATTAACTTGCTGCACTGTTTTATTACATACTTTAACCATTTTGCAGTCTCGGTAAGGTACCACTTTTCGCCGGTGTTCACTAGTTTATAAGAAAATTGACATTGAAAAACTTAACCTCAAAATCTGAAATTGAGATTTTCGTGTTTTAAAATAAAATATAAGGTGTCCCGCTTCGGCGGCCGCTCCCGCGGCACCGCTCGCTTCGCTCGCTCGCCTTGCGCCTTGTTTTTACACCATCCGAACCACGCTCGTCGCTGCGCTCCTCGCTAACCTATTTTGTGGAGTAAAAAAATTTCGTTCGTGTCTAAAGACTTTTCACCGACCTGGCGGTCACGGGAGGGGTTTTCGGGATTGGTGTCCTGGACGAAAGTTGCTCCTTGCGACGCCTTTCATCCTATGGCATCATAAAAATGGGTGTTATATGGAGTAAAAAAATCGATTGAAAATTCTTCTTTCAAAATCATGAAAACTCCAACCTTAATTTTGCAAAAACCTGAGACCTTCTGCAAAAACTTATACCTTACCGAGACTTGAAAATAGTTAAAGTATGCAATAAAGCAGTGCAGTAATTGAATAAAGTCGAAAAAACACGAAAATCTCAGGATTAGATAATCTGGACATTTACCACAAGTTATTTGCTGTATAAGATGTTTCCTTTTACGTGTAAACCCTAACACTCGGAACTTTGCCTCGCAAAGAAGACTATCAACTAGTCTATGCCTTATTATTATAATATATAAAAAAAATAACAAGAAAACTTGGCTGTATGGGTAAACCCCTTTGCCTTCCATTAAAATGGAGAGAGATTAGAGAATGAGAAACAAAAAAAAAAAAAAAATAAATTGATAAATATTGTAAAAGTAAAAATCAACTAAAATATTGTAATTTTATGAAACATAAATGAAATTTATATGCGTCTTGGTATAAATTGTGTTTTCAATATGTGTGCTGTGTAATCAAACAGTGTACAATGTGGTAAAAGCAAAAATAAGTAAGTATAATAAATCTAATAAGTTTGTTTTTAAATCCTTTTCACCCTCCATGAGTTTTAAATGCTTATTTTTCAGAAAAATAGTGAATTGAAAGTTAGTATCATGCTTTAATCCCAGTGCAATGAATATTCAATAACCCTTTCCATTCCATATTTTCTAACAAACTGAACCTCAACTATGTAAACCTAAAACACTAATGTGAAAAGATTAGTGTAGGTAACAATCAAGCAATAGACCTACATATAATAGGTGCTTGCCAAGATTTTCTCATTCACCTATTTCTTTATTAGAACCAGCGGAAGACAAGTTCCTCATTTTGGTGATATAATTGAACAATCTATATGTAACTCTAATCTTGTTAGAATATAACAACCCTGAAGGTTTTTTTGATTCTGCCAATGTCATAATGAAAATTGCAAGAGTGGAAAACATAAATGAAAACTTTAATTAATTAATATTCAACCACGGATAATGCAGGTGCCTTAACAAGAGCTTTGCATTAACAAATACAGTGTATGGGTATACTCTCTATTATGAAACTGAATCCAAGCAATAATCTTTTGTTATAGACTAGAGGCCATTACAGATATTTGGTTCATAATGACAGAAGTGAAAGGAAATGCTGGCAGAGGATGACCAAGGTGTACTTTTATTGAACATATAAAAAATTTATTGATTGATGGAAATATTAAAAGTACACACAATCGCCAGGCATATATGATAGGTATGATGAATATAAAAGAAGTGAAAGAGGTATGTCAGGATCATAACAAATGGCATTTGATTGTCTCTGCCTAACCCCTACTTTTTTATATTATGTTCAATTAAAGTACAAAAGATCAGTATTAAAAAAAAATCTAATTAACCCATTACTTATATAGAGATATATCAAAAATTGTGTTAATGCTCCTACCCCTCACTCCCCAAAGCCCCTTAGTGAAGATGGCAAATTGCAGAAACCCATATTCATAAAAACATTTTTGAAGCGTTTTAGTTAAAATATGTTTTGTCACTCTCTAACAAACCTGTCTTCACTAATAATAGAAAGAAACAAAACACATTTTAACAAAAACATTGCTAAAATATGTTTATGAATAATGGCCATAATTTGTAAGAAAATCTATATTGAATAGATTGGCCAAGTTGAGAGTATGACTCTCACTCTGAGGGTTCCGTAAAATTTTTTCGCTCGTTGAGGTTTTCCTGTAAAATGGAAACTATAAGAACGGCCATATATTCCCAATTTTTCAAAATTTAGACTCGGTAGTTTCAGAGATAATATGGGGGGGGGGGGGACGGTAAATTTTTTGATATAAAATATTTAAACTATGCTTTTTAAAATTATAAAAAAAAAAATTGTATTCCTTATAACGAGCCCTGTTATTTGATGTCACATGATGTACTTGAAAACAAAAATTACCTACTCTTAAAAAACTTTTACATATATATAACTACTGTATCGAGTCTAAAATTTTGAAAAAATTGGGAATATAGAACTTTTCGTATAGTTTATAGGAAAACCTAAACGAAATAAACGTAGATCCTGTCTTAAAGTTCTGACCGAAAAAATGGTCTCACAGCGCGCGAGCCGTACTCGCAACTTGGCCAATTATTTTTATTCATTTAACAATTTCGCAATACACGTTTCAGTATTGAGACAGCAGTGGCCATCTATCGATGAACCGCCACAGATTTTTTTTTAATTTCGGTAAATTACTGTCTTAGTACGGACGGAACCCTACTCTGCGTGGCTGACACTCGTCAATTATCTATTTATTTACAGACAACGGTGAAGTAAATAAAAATCCATTCAATATAGCCAACGCATTTACAAAAAAATGGACTTCAAAAAACTTTTCGTTCGGATTTCATATTCAGTCTGGGGACTCTGGGGCCCAAATCACTTGATATCAGATTTACTTGAGCACGTCATTTTTTTCTATGCAGTAAATCATTTTTAGTGACAGCTATATTCCCATGATGTTTGCCAGTAGGCTTGCAAATGTGGACATCGTTACTAGTGTCTCTGGCCGCGTCGCACGTGCTTGTCTTGCCGGTAATCCGACAGGTTGATAAGTAACGCCTCAGAAATAACCTTTATTAATGAACCTGTCAATACAGATTCTCATGGTATTCTTCCAATATCTTCTATGCATTTATTTTTAACACCATAACAACATCTCAGCTTGTTGAAGGGAGCTAATGAGTGGAGACAACAAGGTAGGTCACTGATGGCGCCAGTAAGACTGGCGTCGCGACGTCGCCACCCCCTTAAGCCACCCACGAGGCACAAACACCCCTTACATCCCTATATATCCCCCAATCCGTACAGTTACTGCATGAAGATTGTGTTTTTCTTTACAAGTACCTAAATTGTGAATCTCTAGTGTAATTTTAAAGAAACATTGTATTTTTAAAGAAAGCGTGTTTTTTATGTATATGTGAATCGATTGCGATGGTGATAATTCGTTGATCCCATTTTTTGTTTTGGTGAAAATAAAATATATCGATAAAAAGTACCTACATACAGATTTCCGTGACTTTTTTAATGATGGAATTATATTCCTTGCAGAATGCCAGGATGTGTAAATAATTAGAAAATTATGTCCAAAAATAATGGTGATGAATCCACTACAGACCTGGACGTTGAGGAGTTAGAAGCTGGTGCTGAGGAGACGAAATGTGTGAACAATCTTGATTGGACTTTGGAAGATAATAAGTTTAAAGTATCATGGAGTTTACCAGAAGGTTCAACGTCGGCCAAGGATTACATCTCTCTATGTATTGCAGGTATGTTTTAGTTAGTTCATTACATTTTAGAATATATAGCGAGTCATGCCGTACAATACGCTAATAACTACTTATCTATTAGACATAGATATATGCTACCGCGGACTTTTTTGTAGATAATTTTATTCTACACAATTCTTTACTACATCATTTTGTCATATCTCTGACGGATTAGACAACATACGCCATGAAATCTCGCTGGGGCTAACTTTTTCCACGACTTTAGTCACTCCTCGGCTCCTAAGCATGATAGGTCTATGTTTATGACGTAGGTGGTCGAGTGGGGAAAACGTCGGCTCACAACTGAAAATTCGCGGGTTCGATCCCCATATCTGACCATGTACTAATGGGGATTTTTATAATAAAAATCTATGTACAATATTCGACAAACCGTACAAAGAGGCTTTGTCTTCCGCTGGGTACCCTCATGCCGGCCACGGCTCCGCTTAGCTGTAAGGCAACCCGTGATGATTTTTTTTAATACTCGTGAATCAACCTATCTAATGGTGAAAAAATGGTAATTTTTTTTATTTTTTTTTTTTTTATAATTATGTAGTGAAGTTATAATGGATACAGCGACTTGCCCCGGTGTCATATTTTTATGTTTTTTCCCCTCGTATTTTTAGGATTTGACGTCATGTCATGGCGATCAACACACGCGTACCGTCGTGACATGATAGGGATCCAGTTTAATCCTGCCGCGCTGTGATAGTTGTGATTAGTCTGTGATTAATAAAATAATCAAACAAAACCCTAATGGAGCCATAACACAAAAAATAGAATAGAATAATATTATTAATATAATATTTCGCACGGGTAAACATAATTTTTCATCAAAGATTCCAATAATGAGATACACCCTCTCCACCTATCTCTGTGCCAAAAATTACGTCGATCCATTTCTCGCTTCCTTCTCTATTCACTCGCATTTATAATATTAGTTAGAAAAGATAGATCTGCCTATACCTTTGGTATGCAGGCGTGAACATGTACACGTAACGGCCGGACGGTCTTTTGCGGCACCAGTTGCGCTCGATTGCCGCAGGAAATGTACGCGTGTCCGTTTCGCAACTATCTATATACATACACTTCTAGATAATCTTTTTGGTGATGATGAGATAGACAGTGAAATGGTGTTTTTTGCTTTTCTTTCTTCCATTGCCATACCTTCGCCACTGCCCCAACGACGGAACCAACATACGAGAAATTTATATACTAATCTATGATACACAAGTCCACAGACCACTCAGGTAACAGTGGAAGTCAGTTTTTTGGACACCGGTCAGTGAAGCCAAGTTATTTGTAAAAAATATCTTTAAATTGCTTGACATCAAAAATGTCCCCATCAAGGAGTTTTTGAGCGTATGTAGGGGTCCACTAAGAAAGGATTTATCGAAAATCCACCCCTTAGGGGGTAAAATGGGGTGTATGGAAAATCGTATTCCCTGCGTGTATGTGTAATTGTGTATCAACTTGAAACTTGGTACAAATACTCTTCAAAACAAATAATAAAACACGTTTCAATAAAACCCTTATAGTGCAACAAAAACTATTCAGTAACATAGGCTATAGCAAAATATAAATAAATTAATTTAAAAAAAATGTGTATCGACTTCAAAATTTTTCACTGAAAAGTAAGAAATAATAAATATTTCGTCGTAAAATTTGAAGACGGTTGGTGCCACCGCTAGACCACCGTCGATACGAAAATTGACAACTTCGTGTCAATAGCAACCGTTGCTAAGGCTTTTCTCTGATATAATTTTCAGCCGTAAACAGAGGCAAATTACTGAATTTCTGAAAAACGACTGAACCGATTTTCGTCATATGTCTGTGAGATAATGTCGAGAAATCATTATATCCTTAAAAAAATAAGTCGTCAAAATCGGCACATATTTCATCGAGATACTGATAAATGACTTATAAAATCAGTTTTTTTTTCAAAATTACTGAAAAACTAATGAACCAATTTTTATGAGATAAAAATGGGACCAATCCGGAAGAATTATCTGTCGATTAAAAAATAAATCATCAAAATCGGTTCATAAACAACGAAGTTATCCGCGAACACACATAAAAAAATAATAATAATAAACGGTCGAATTGAGAAACGCCTTTTTTTTGAAGTCGTTAAAAATAGGAAGCAGTACAACCAAAGACATTTAAAGTACAACACTCTTTGTCCAAATAAATTTTAATTCTACGCGGACAGAATCGTGGGCAAAAGCTAGTCTCTTGATATATGATTATTGCTATGTTTTACTACTATGCCATTATTATTGTGCCTAATTAATGCAACTTGACTACGTATTATGTTATGTTGCCTAACTACTCTTAGTAACAATTTATGATATATTTCCTTGTACATTTCTCATAATGACATAGATACAACGGCCACATCAATCATATTATGATTGAGCATTCAGAAGTGAGATATAGTTAAATAGCAATAAACAGTGTTACTTAGTATTTATAGTCCGATCAAAAAAGGGGTAGACTCGAGCGTCAAATAATTCAGGATCAATGACATATTACTGAAGAGTTCTGCGCATAATTATGTACCGTTTGTCAAGAAAAGTTATTATGTACTTTAAGTTATGGCAGGGCACAAACACGATATTAAATATTGTCAGTATATATAAATATATAGTATAAATATATTTAATATTGTTAGGCAATGGCATATTTAACATAATGCCGCACCAAAGTTAGCCTAATGTGGCCCAATGCAAATAAAATTTACTTTGCTAAAGTAAAGAAATTAAAAAATAGCAAAATTAGTTTCTTAAAATAACGTCTATTATATAAATATACAATAAATAGCAAAATAAAACTTTACATATCGAATTTTCGTTCCGGACACAGATACATTTAATTTTATAAATGAAATGATCGCTAGATGACGTTATTACAATTCTTATAATACTTCCTTTTACATTAAAAACCACTGTTATTTCTGTCGGCATGCGGCAGTCCCACAGAACTGGCATGTGCAGTCCCCATGACTGCCTATGCCTTTTTTCGTATTGCGCTTTGATACTGAACTCGCGAAGTAGACATATCGCTGGTGATAAAGTACAACCCAACCAACATTTTTCGGGAGCTGTAAAGAAAGAAAACAAAGTTCGATCACATAATCGGCATTGTTTTAATTACTTTTTTCCCACTGAGTGGGCAGAGCGGGGATAGGTAAAATTCGTGAAAATTTGCGAACTGCCTAAAGGTATGCTTTGTTAGATAAGTTGTGAAGTTGCAGATAGCGGGCACGTGCGGGGTCATGCAACTGCGTGTTGCAGTTTTAATTCGCGTTACGTAAACCGCCTTTCACCGGGCGACGTGCTCTGGCAATTTCCCCCGCTGCGTTACGGAGGCTGCTGATTGCAGATGCAACTGTATTCCACTTTTGTGTCAAGTCAATGACTTTGTTTATACGCGTCACTTACAATGATGCTTTAGGTGATTTTTTTTATTGACGATTTTTTTTTGCAGACTCCTAACTTGGATCCTAATTAATACTATAAATGCAAAATTGCAAACATTCTAGGCCCAAGAATCCTTTTGTGTCTACAAAATTAAATTTGAATAACTCTACCTACCCCCATCTCAGCAAAAAATAATTGCTACGCTCTTCATCAGAGCCCGATACGCTAGACTGACTCACATTTATTGACAGACTTAAAAAATATTGCTATAGAGCTAAATTTTGTATTGTCCAGATTTTGGTCACAGGCCACTAAACACAAATTCTCAAAAATACTAGAATATTCTAGAATCTTTATGATATAGTTTCAAATTATTCTCCAAGTTTGCCTTGACATTCACATTTATTTAGAACAGAAAAAATATAGATTACAAAAGTAAAATTTATTTAGCTTTTTGCATAAATAAATAATAAACATATCCGTAAACAAGTCTGTTGTTTTGCTCGTAAACTAAATTCTTTGAAAATAACAATGTTGTTCATTGAATATATGACTTATTTTTTATAATATGTTTCAATCAAACGGGTTCTTGAAATAAAGACACACACATACAGCTTCACGACGTTTATACCTGCAGTGTGGCCAGAGACATCACGAGTGAGGTTCAAGTAGAACGCTCTACCATACCAATTACGGTATCGAAATAATTAAATTAAACAGAAGGTAGAAACGCGTTTAATTGTCAGTGTGGTTGTTTGCGTAAAGAAATGGCGCAGTTCGCGTTTAATGCGAGCGGTGTCGGGTCGCGGCGGTTGTATTTCGTTATGAATGGATATCCCCTCTCCGTGCCGTTGTGAATGAAGCCAGCCGGTCGCGCGTGCCGCCTGCAATCCAATCAGTCGCGCCGGCGAACTACGCGTATCTGAGCGGCTCTATGCACGTCTCTACCTTGAGAAAGCCCCTCGAAAATTCACGCGCGCTCGCTTTCAGTGCTTTCCCGTGACATTCTGTGCTAATTTAAGACCACCGCGATATATCGTGGCGTTCCCGAAGGTGGGTCGCTGACGAGAAAGTCGTATCGGCCGTTTCGCACTGTCGTTTACGGTGAGTATTATAACGTTTTTCGAAAGGTGCGCCTCGGTATTCTATAACGTAATTATGTCCCATAATAGCAGTGGATGTGACACATATGTACATACATAAATCCAGTTGGTAGATAATATGACAGTGGGTAGAGATGTAGGTGTCGTTGCCCACGTAATGTGGACCTGGTAGGAGGACGGAGCCACATGTCTTCTTCAATTCGGAGCCGTTTTGTAATCCCATTGAGATTTATTACGCCCAAATTGTACTAGATGTTTTTTTATTATAAGATGCCTATTAATTTACCTTCTTTGACCAGTAGTAAAACGTGTCCTAGAACTGTTTATTAAAGAAATATGGAAAAAAATGTCCACAATGCTTCTATGATATCATTTCCTCTGGAGTTGGAATTTTCTCCTTAATCTATTCTCGAGAGGAAACCTACTGGATATGCGTTGCTAATACTCAGTAAAAGACGTCACTAGAAGTAAAATATTCGATGTTTTTGTTAAGTTTTCTGTTCCCTGTGAAAATTGTGAAAATTTAGAAATTTCCCTAAAACATGAATGAAGTAGATATATTGACGTAATTGCAATCGTTATTTTATACCTGTAATAAATGTAGTTGAAATCCTTCGAAATAAATTTTACTTTAGAAAAACAAACTTGATTATATGAACTTTTTATACGGATAACTTCCAAATGTACAAATACCAACATTACCAATTACTGCAATTAATCTATATCTATACAATAATAAAGCTGAAGAGTTTGTTTGATTGAACGCGCTAATGTCAGACATTAGTCGGATTTGAGAAATTCTTGCATTTGATAGCCTAATTCTTGAGGAGGTTATAGGCTCACATCACACTACGACAGGATCATTGGATGTAATTATCAATGTGAAAGTACAATATTTGTTTGTTTGTTTGTCCTTCTTTCAATTCAAGACGTGATTTAGGAGAGTGACATAGGTCACTTTTTATCCCGGAAACCCTTCGGCATAAATTCTTATGTCACATTTCAAAAGTTTCCACAGGCGAAGCAGGGGCGGAAAGCTAGTCTAATATATTTTGCTTAAGTAGTGGGCTATCATGCTAACATAACACAGAATAAACACATCCACAATACTCTACATTTTGTATTTTGTGGTAACAATCTAACAATACAAATGTACGGCCATAAACTTCTAACTTACTTTATTCATTCATTGGTTATGGGATCCATGAAACATTTGGTCCATAGAAAGTTCTTTATTATTAACTTGGATCGTGCGAAAAAGTCTTCGCATTGTGATTCAGTTTTTTTACATCAAAACTAACTGTCCTATAGGCGCCGCTAACTCTACCATCCGTCGTCGTCGTTACTAATATTCTGCAGTAAGTCATTAGTGAACACAAAGGTGAACACATCACTTTTACATCATAATTTAAAATTCAGAGAATTTAAATTACAGGTGATGAATAGGGGTGGGATTCCACGTGACGCCTTTGTGATATACGCACGCGTCCGCCAGGACGTCATGGGGAATCCAGTTTAATCCCGCCCGCGCTGTAATAGTTGTGATTAGTCAGTGATTAATAGGACATATTACGGCCGGCGGGAGCATTCTACCTACCGATCAATCGGCTTATTGTTACTGTGACGTCTATATTACTTGACATTGGCGGAATCATCAAAACCCTGATGGAGCCATTTTGAAAAAAAAAAAAAAAAAAAAAAAAATAGAATAGGGGTGAATCAGCAAATATACCTTTCAATCATCCTACACGTGATTAAGACAATATCAAAAACATGTTATTAATACTATAATAACTAAGATGAGGTCCACAGATAAAAAAAAATAATACGAAAGTTGGTTGATATCTCCATCCCTTTTGCGAATTGGTTTTATTTTTTTTGCTTTCAGAAAATAGTGTTGTCGACGTCACAATGAAATTGATGATCTCCCATTGTTTGCGTTGCGATATCAATCTAACCTATAAGTTCGTTTATTAACGCCGTTTAAGAAACTGTTTTTATAGCCACCTCCTTCCTTCATTCATGTCAGTTTTTTTAACTATTTTTTTAAATAACATCTTAGAAACCTGTCGCTTGTAATTTCCTGTTTGTTGGTGATTTATTGCTATAAGTTCGCTTATGTTTTTATATTGGCAACTTTGTTCTTAGAGCAATACTATCATTATTATAATATATTTAGGTTATTTTATTTTGACCGTGTCAGTTCTTTAGAGAAAATCTGTTAAATTGCACTTTTCAGTAAGCTATCTCAGAATGGATTATCTTTTGAAAAGATGATGACACAGGGTTCCACAACTTCCTAAGAATTTGTGAGACACGGTAATAGACTAGCTGTTAAAGCTTGACAACGTTTAAGCCTATTTACCACTGCAATAAATCAAAGTCACATCGCTGCGGACAGACAGCAAAAACGGATATCTCGGCTCTTTACTTGATTATGTTTATTACCTACGTAGTTATTTACAACTTATATTTATTGAGTAGGCTGTCTATGTATTATAGGCCTTTTGTAATGAAATAATAATTGAAATATCTAAAGTTTTCATCATTGGTTTATCTTAATTATCTTGCTTTATTTTACGACATCCTCTTTAATTGTTCATTATTATAATCCAGATGATAAGACGTCTTGTTATACATTCTCGTATATTAATTTGTTACAACATTAGCTCACACAGGGTATATAATATCCGCTCTGTAATGAAGTTGTTCTTAATTATGAGTACATGACGATAATTAAATGATATTTATAATTATAATTGCCTTTAGTTGTATACCAAAGGGGTTTGTTACATACTCCGTTACCTACATGCTCATGGTTATCTGTAAACTAGACGCAATTGATATTTTGTATCCAGATTTGGTCAACTTTATCAGTGATGCTTTATGGTTTGGTTTCCAAAATAGACGAGGTATCGCCTCTTCCTTGCTTAATTTCTTCTATTTCTTAATCTACTTTAGTGAGTGTTGTTTAATTCGAAGTGACGACAGAGTTATCAAAAAACTAGGGTTTGGCATTAAACACGTTTAATTGATTACTCCCATGGCGACAAACTTCATTGGATATAATCTAACACGCCCTCGTTTCTTTTTCAGTTGCGTGGGGTTCCATTTACATTGGTCCCGCATTTCCGTAATTGAACTAAAACAAAGTACATTTAACCTCTGTTCCAACTAGTTCTATTGTATCTGAATAACTCAATATCAGTTTTATATTCGTCGGTCTCAAATATAACGTGTTATTGAAAATAACGGACATAGTTATAATTGCGTCTGCAATGGAATTCATGTTGATTTCCTTCCTATGATTGCTTTAATCTTTCATGTTGTGCGGTGTTGCGTATGTATGTATAACAATATTTAATGAAATTCTATTTTTGTGTATTAATTTAGTCTTGAGTTGTGCTTCTTTTAAAGTTTTGTATAAATGCAATTCAAGTAAATGAAGGAAGAAAATCCCGGATACTGTTTGATGTTGTAAAAAATCCAAATCTGCAATGTCATTGTTTCAAGTGCTCGTTTTAATGTTGTGTATGTTTCATAGAACTATGTATTATTAATTATCAGCTTTCATAGATTCACACGGCTGAATGAATTGACATTTATTAGGTATTCGCTTACTTTTTCTTCACATTTTGCTATTGTGTGAAAGATTTCTTCGTTAGTTTGCAAAATGGTCGTCTAGCTTCATCGTACATTTCGGACGTCACATTGACTTTGGCCCATGCGGGTGTTATGATTTAGATTTGTTCCATTCCAACAGGCGGTGCTCCATCAACTCGTTAAAGCAAATTACTCCTCGACACATCGTAAAGACATTAACTTCACACTCGACAGCGGCTGCGCATTGTTGCCGAGTGAAAAACACTGGGAGGAAGTGATAAATTATGCACCCAAGTTTATACGATCGACCGGTAATGGACGATATTCTCGACCGATATAGGGACCGCTGTGTCCATTACAAGAACTTTGCTTGTTGTTCGAAACTTGAAACAAACGCTTCCTGTGCCGTTGATAATGAATGATACCATTTACGATTCCATGTTCATCGTGATATAAGAACTTTTTGTTGTATAACTTCATTTGCTGAAGTAGCCATTGATATATGACGTGACTTCCTTTATACTTATTCATTTAGTTCCTTCATTTTAAGTACTGCATTTATAACAGATGCTAGTACGATTATAACCCATTATAAGTATGCATTTTACAATTATTTCAAAGGGGGAATTATATTTTATTAATTACTTGAAAGTAAACAATAAACATACCGCCCCGACAGCCGGCATTCAATGTTTCTTTTGTAGTTTCTTTTCGCAGTAGAACATTTTAAAACTTCAACCGTTAAAGAATAAAGGAACGGAAGTGAGGGAAACGGTATAGACGTTGACTCTAAGCATTTATTAATAATTGTCCCTTCCGGATACGAACTGCACTGAATAGAGAGGGTGCGATCAGCTCAAGCGAAAACGGAAGTAGAAAGCGTCCAACATCCCCCGGTAATTGGTAGCACGGGCTATACTTCCGCTTTTTTATCGCCTTCGCTAGTCGCGCCTGTATCATGTCGTGATCTGTGAATGTTAATGGTGCTACTTTTGATTTGTTTAGAACAAATGTCACTTCTAAGACGGCTGTTAAACATTTAATGCGATTTATTATCCACAGTTTAAAGTAAATATACTTACGTTATTAGCGAGTGTTACTTAAGTGTGTCTCTAAACTTTGAGTAATGATGGGAGGTATTTTTCTCCACCTCAATCATGCTTTATCAAAAATTTTAAAATTATAGATTTTATATGTTGTTTGGTTACTGCTAAATGAAAAGGGTTTATTTTAAATAAGTTCTTTCGGATGATTTAGGTTTATTAAGTTCATATAATTCTGAGCAGATTAGGCAGATACAAAGAACCTTCACATGTCACGATGCTGAAATATTTTGAAGAGATAAATGCATATTTTAGGCGCTTTGTAAATAGCTGTCTTTATGTAGTTTCTCATAGCTTTTTTATTTATTACATGAACTAATTAATGTCATTTTGTAGGTCTCAACCACAATCTCAACTCACACACCAGCATTTCCTCTAAAAACTCAATGAATGTCTAATACAATCAGTTGATCAATGAACCTTATGAATGCGCTTGTAGTAGATCTAAAAATAGTACCTACAATGTTTTGATTGTGTCGACCTTCATGACAATGTTCAAATATGGACTAATTTACTACAATTGAAAGGTCGCTCTCGTTAAAGTGTTCAATAAATTATACTAGGTACTATGCACTTCATTCATACAGGACGTTCGTGTTGTGACCATAACTTTTTACCTTCATAATTTTATGTATATGTCACAAAAGTTTCTAAAAGCGTAGGTATCGTTCGAAATCTTTATCTTGAATCCATTATCTCTAAATGCTATTTTCTTAAATTCGATTTCAATGTATTTTTACTTATCTTTTTCTCCATTTAGTGAGTCCAAAGTCGCCATGTCGTCAAAATGTCCATAAAAACATTAGTGGGGGCTGAAGGTGCTAATGCATGCTATGTACTCATATCCGGTCGGCCAGTCCGTTAATTGGTCCCCGTAAAAGGGATATCTTGTATCTACATATAACCTCATCCTTCCAGTTGTTTTCCGATACTGAACCCCCAATTCATACAAAATATATAAAATTTAATATACCTAAGCCAAATATTTTTTCTCAATAACAATTTGAAATATGTTTCAAACGTATGATCTAATAAAACAATCATTATAGTTGTTACATGGACAATTATTTCCACCACACTCATACTTCCTGATGCATGTAGCGAACCTCCCACGAGTATCTGTAATTATTCTAAGTCAGGAGTCATAATGCGTGGCAATTCTGACTGGGAATGTATCTCATTGAGACATGTAGACTGAATGGGTTTCTGTATTCCCACGCAGAACTCCTCGAGTGTGACCAGCCTTTAGTTCAGGTATGTTCGGTGAATGTTCGTTTCCTCTTATTGTTCTAGATATTATTCGTATTTTTTTCCTTTTGTAATACATTCATATTTATTTATATATCTAAGTGATAATTCAAGTATGTAATTATATATCTCGTCACACTTTAAATTATCTTGATGGTTGACGATTGATAAGGTGTAATTTTAAGGTTTCCAATTCATAAGAGTGTCTTCGCGAAATAATACCTTCAATCAACACTATTTTTTTATTGCCATCTAGTGATTTATTTGTCTACGTAAATTTATCATATCACTTTAATATTGAATAACACTTAATCCAACTTCATTAGATTTATTAGAAGTTTTACTGCAAGTAAATATTGTTTTAATATGATTGAGTATGTTTTGAGTACCTATAATACGGTATTGTTCACAATCGATCGAGAATGACGTCGTAATGTAATGAATGAATGGTCTATTCATTTTGTTGAGAAGCTGGACAGGAGTTATGTATAAATATATTCGTCATCATTACGACGACTTTGATAAACATTAGACTTCTACTGTTGATAAATTGACCACTTCTCAATTTGATAATATTTATAGTTAATTTATCTAAATGTGTATATTAGTATGTAGTTGTTGAATGAAGCTATCAGTAGGTAGTAGGTATGTACACTAGGTACATAACATATTACATTAGAAACCATTGACGTTCAATGCTAGAAGAAAGCGCTAATAACAAAACTCGCTGTATGAGTTTCAGTACGGAGAAGATGTTTTCAATTAATTAAAGTATTGATTTTATTGATGATCCTGGGAGCGCAGTGGGCAGGCTGGACCAGACCGGTTCTCTGATTTATTTTCGCTGTTTTTAGCTGTCTGCTCGACGGAAGTCATTATGCGCTTTCCGCCCGCTATGCCGTCGCTCTGTAAAAATGTGTTCATTAAATCAGCGATCACGGGCACCATCCTGCCATTTCAACGTCGAGATCAATTCGTGGCATATATTCGCATCTCATCACTATTTTGTCCTCTTCTTTGATCTTACATTTGAACGTATTAATTTTAATGTATCATTTTATCCTTTAACCATAGTTCTTGGTTTGTTAGTGTTGTGACTTCACGTTGTAGTTGCACAGTAACGTCCGGCGAGGTTCTCGCAACAACCACGGGGGCATGCGACAAATATTTACTCGGCAAATGTTTGGGGAGCTCCATAAACACGCTCACCTCTTATGCCGCACTCGGCTCTACCTTTACCTGTATATATACATCATGGCCATGTACTCACAAATGAATGCCTCGAGATGGAAGCGGACCTCAGAAGCGCCGAGATAACGACACTGTTTGTCTAAAACAAATTGTGTTTGCTTGCTTTATGTCTTTGAGTTCTTAGCTTTGATGACATCAAATAAAACCTGGGCTTATTTAGAAAGAAATCCTTGTCCGTTTGGTGTTTGATGCTGGCACTGACATAGGAGAAAGAATTGATACAGATAACATTGATAGCCTAATCTAAATCATATTTGAATTTAACAAAAGGAAAATTCTAATAGGTCAGCTATAACGGCTTGCATGAAAACGTTAGCTGGCTGGAATTTGTGGGATCTTTTGTTCTTAAAGTTTCTATGATCTCCAACCGAGACATAAAATGGTGATTGTTTTAAAGATTAGTGGTTAGCCGCGTGTTGCGAATCGTGAACGGAAACGCGCGATAGTAACGAGCTTCGGATGTCGGTCGCCTATTGTGCCAAACTAATAGATATTGACTTCCTCGGTTCTAGCGGCCGCTGACATCGTCACGCTTTTATTATTCCATTGTCTACTGGAGTATCCATGTTACCAGAAAGGCCGAAGTAAGAGGAAAAAGTTGGCCAAAAGCGTGGTTTTTGTTTTAAATGTAAACAATGCCTTTTCCTCTATGGCTTTTGAAATAATTTACGGTTGGTATATAGATAACATAACAGCGTTAGCTATTTCTAGGTTAAATTTAAAAATAACAGAATACAGCGGCTCCAAAGTGAAGAAAAACACATCCATTTAGTCTTGGATTTCGTTTTGCTAATTTAAAGCGGAGGAAGTAAATTGATTAGTTTGTTTTATGATCCCGAGCGTTGTGGTAGAAATGAAACATCCGCTGTGAGCAGTTTGGGACATTCCGGTGAAGTCTGCGCCTTCTGAAACGTTATACGCTTTTGTATTTGGGAATGTCAGACTCCACTTCTATTTTTAAGGAACTTTTTAATATTCATTGAATTCTTGAAATAAAACAACTAATAGTTACAGCCACATTATACAAAAAAAACTGTAGAAAGACTGCAAAAATAGATAATTAGGTCGACAGGGAAGCCACCCCTTAACTTTTTTATTACCAAATTCTAACATGCGTATGTATTCATAAAAATACAACAGTACCAGATGTTTCCAAGCTGTTTTGTTAGTCGCATTACTCGTATTGTAAGCCAAACGAGGCACGCGCTGTCACGTCTCCTGTCTTATTCTATAGACTGTATCAAAAGGATTTGCATCATCCAAGGTCGAGTCCATTTGTATCACCTGCATTTGCATAGAAATTAATATTAGGCCGCTTTGTATGTAGGTCAGGTACTGGACTAATGCAACATGTTGATACATGCTATCTATATTTGCATTTTACCTTATTGTGTACTCATGCAGATAATGCCAATGAATAAATGCACTCATAAAGTTTAAGTAAAATGTAATAAAGAATTGTACAGTTAAATATAATACAAAATGCAATAAAACGGTAGTAAAATTGAGGGTCTTCTTGCTGAGTTCGCAATAATCACATTCACTAGTATGGGTGACTCCCTTTAAGTTATCTATCTGTAGGATTAGGTTGAATATGGAAAGAAAAATTGGAAAAGTTGCCCGGAAAATTGAAAAATTCGGGAAATGACGAAAGTGATTTTTCTCTGTGGCATAGAGCCTTTTTCACGTTTCGCTTCAAGGACCCAAGGTTGTATGAGGCTGGGAACACGGACGAAGGCAGCAGACCATTCCACTTCTCTAAAGCACGGATTTATTTTTTTACTATATTTTAATAGTTCTAATGTTTTATTCACACCTTTGCGACCTTCATATCACTAATGTTCTCGATCCACTTCCTGTGTACAAACGTGTTGTATTGTATATAACGTCTAAATCAAAGAAGCATGAATGGTTAACATCGAATTTGTTTACTACAGTGTATGTATACGTATTGTACATTTCCTGTTATTGGACGGACCCTTTATGAACACGAAAATATCGCGCTAAGCCCTATATTCTAGCCCGTGGATGAGATATGACATTCTAAATAAAAAACAACGTAGGTGTGATTACAACATTTTACATATTTTACTATGAAATTATAGTGTTGGCTAATAGTTATACTTATAATATAATATATAATTATTTAATGGGCATGCTTAGTCGCGACAGACATGGTCGTCCTGCCAAGGCCAGCGAGTTCGTTAGGGCCATTCATGGATGCCTGCGCGTGCACTCCACTCCTCTTCCTTCCTACCCGCAGATACAGGATATTCGTCTTTGCCTCGGCCAATACTGGTCAATTGATAGGCGCTGATTCTAACTAATCTCAAGGAAAAAACTTCATACACAGCAACAAACGGATGCACTAATGAGACAGAGTTTTTCAGTTTTACAAATACTTGCACTAACGCACATTTTGTAGCTATGTTTTCACAAAATGATTTAAGTGTTTTGTCTTCATTCAATCGAAAGCGGTTTTTTGGTGGGCGAAATTGCCCATGAATCACATCTTGGTATTATGAAGTATCAATACTTTTATTTGGATCGTGCAATTACTCACGTGTTGCGAATGAAAATCAAATTGGTTCAGCTACGTGGGCGCAACGTTATTTCCGTCGTTACCCGACAGGAAGGCGGATCCCATAAACATAATTTCAGCATTGAATCTTTGTCGTCACGTAAAGTCTAGCTAATGGCCTTATCCTCTGCACTCTACTGACTGTGTGTACTCCATACTCCATCCATAGGTCACTTGTTCTGTTGGTGGGCTGCGTGCTCGGACATCACATCTCGGGATTATAAACCCCGCGTCCGCAAACATGAGTCGTTAATAACGGCGGAACTCCGGTCTCGGACCCTCTTTTATGGGTTTCTTTATGACTATCTTTACATTAGCATTTATGTGCACTTTGAATAAATTTCAAAATGCGAAGGTTTTCAACGACCTATTTGTTAATCGTTATTTTCTTGATTTGTGAATGGAAATAGCAATATCTATACTTGCTAAAAGTAGCACATGCCGTCCTGATTTAGGTGTTTAGCTTTTTTTTATATCGTATGACTTAATACTTAGTGTATATGATTCTTTCTAGCTCATTGACTGTAATGGTCAACCGCAATTCTATAATATTGTAGAAACTTGATAAAACATAAGCAGAGCGACATTCTGGTATCCTATTACATAGTTATAGACCAGTTGAAGGAAAAACTCATTATATTAATTTTATTGTTTAAAATTGCATTTGTAATATTGACATCAGTTATTGCAAAATTCAGTAATTGTTATTGAAATAAAAACCTTCACAAGAAACCACGACAGTCTAGTTTGGGTAAAGGGGACTCGAGTCGCCCCCAATCAAAGGCCCACGCTATCACCGCCTGCGTAATTTCTTGTCGTCTGCCCCTACGCATATATGCTTTCGACATAGGCAATACCAATCTCCAAGTAAAAGGCGCAGAAGATTGTATCAGATAAATGCGATACGGTATTGTTATATGGTAGATTTCCATGTTTGTGCGTAAGCTTAGTTACAAGTATTCCGGTTGGGATCGATAAAATTTGTCAGTGTCGCATATTTTGTCAATCATCGAACACCATTGAAGCAATAAGCGACAAGTGTGGTGGGCGAAGACTCGGTCGACGAACTGCGCGGGCGCAGGCTCGCCTCCGCCAGTGGCGCGCTCTAATTCAATTTAACAACAATCCACTGCACACGACCAACAATCACTGATGTATTACTCAATATCCAATATAATCTGTCTCCGGATTGATATCATCAGGAATTAGTCATGTTCGTGGCAAAAAAATACTTACAATAGATGTAAATTTTCCACTTTTATACGGTAAACGGGTTTCAATTTTAAAACAGTTTACATAAAAAGTTTTTAATTGAACTATTATTATAAATGCGAAAGTTTGTATATTTGTAGCTCAATAACGCCTAAATAATTTTTTTATACATGTGGAGATTTGGAAGTCTGATGGGCCAAGCAAAAACTATTCGTTAACATTGTCATCAAGGTTTAAAGAATTTTATTCTCATAAGAACATTAAAACATTCACTTACATGAGAAAACAAAAAAGAAATCTAGTGATTTTACACAAATTGTAGGTCAGTGACCCAAATAGGTAGTATATAATTATATAGATTATTATATCAAAATATAGATAATCTGGTTCAGTAGCAACTACTACCAACGTACGAGTAGCAACGCCTCTGGATCATAAGGGCTTCCAAAACTCTACAGACATGGACCACGGAAAGGCTTTCTTTACGCCATTTCCACGCGACCAAAATCTATAGTTAGTCTTACTACATAATATCGATGATATTTCTTTTCATCTTGGTCAAAATGGACACACGGAGTCACCTTGTTCGCCGGATGTGCTTGATGACTGGTTGATCTATCGACCGTCAATCGTGCAGTCTTTGCATACTTTTATTGTCGTCCATCTGTTTGACTTTGTCATTACGAGAGACAATTTTATTTTACAGCAGAAAATTTTACGACCGTCTGCGTCCGTCAATACCACGTTCAAGGTCAATGCTATGTATACGTATTCGTCAATAAATTTGCATCACGGCGACATCTCGCCTGACTAATTTAACGAATTGAAAGATTTAACGATAAATAAATGTTTATTCTTCTCCAGATTAAAAAAAAATCTTAAAAGAATTTCATTGAAAATTATACACGAACGACGCTTTTTAGAAATAATTTTAAGATGTTTCGTTTAGTTTAGCATTTAGAGTGATAGTTTAAAATTATGTTTTTAACTTTCCTTTGTGCTTCTGGGAGTGATAAACAAACGGTGCGTGTATAAAAGATATTATCAAACAGCGTGAAGTCGTCGTATTTCACGGGAAGAGCACGTCGTTTGTAAAGTCCGCAGCGGAAACGAAGCGGGCGTGCCGCGATATCACCGTTCGAACTTCTAACTCATTTTGATATCGACTGTGCTTTTCTTGCTTGACATTAATGGTATGATTTATTTTGTTGCAGGTAAGAGTGATCAACTTCTAGATAACAACTTCAAACATCGCCACGTTAAATAAAGGTAAAGTTTCAGTGTTGATACCTAACAGGCCTTATGGTTATGAGATGACAATTCATTTCCGGATCTTCTGCAATATCCATCAGATCCCCTCATGGCTTGTGCTCCGCTACAATTTACTCATCTCCTCAAGTGACAAGATATATTGGGTCAGTTAGGAGCACTGCCACTTTTATTTCTATATTAGTCTCTGCTACCACCACTCTAAGGTCGAGATTATATTGCACAGTTGTAATAGCACGATCTTTCGTATCCTGGCACTAATATCGACAAAGACGGACGTCCGGTGCCGGTCAGGATTTATTTCACACGAGTGTCTTTTCTCAAAGCTGTACACTGGATATAGTACGTCTCACCGGAAAAGCTTTACTTTCGCATTAGTATTGTGCATGCTTATGATATTGTACTTCAATCATATTTTTTGACAACTATGAATGTTTATTTAAACGTTTTATTAGTAATCTGACGTGCGCTAAATATATATGTTTGCTCCTAAGCTCTACCGTCAAAACAGTGTTTGCTTAAAAAATTAACAATCCCGTTCTCACAGTATTCATAGGGAAGCCCTTCGTTGATCTTTGGTCTTCACACTAAAATCCTTCCGGTCCTTTTAGAATAGGGTCGCGGATGAGCGGCCTGGCTGCTTCTTAAAGAACCAACGTTTGCACTCGTGTGTTTACCGTACGTGAGTTTTGTGTTGTCTCTACGTGTGTGTAAGTTTACGTTTTTGTATTGAATTTCGTGCCTTAGTGTCCTGTCCTGTCCGATATATGTAATCTTATTACGTATATCCGGAAGCCGGTGTCGGGTTGCGCTTTGGAATTACACTTTATGAAATTTTTTTTGTACCCAGCTTAACTTTGTTGAGTTTGATCATAATATTTCACAGTTCCATGTCGTATTCAACCATCGTAAAATTTAATTTCTAAGATGTCTTGTCAATTCCAGTAGGTACAAGTTTCTTGTAGTAACAATGTTACCGTTAGTCAATACTAAAGAATGGTATTCGCCGAGTGTTCACGAGCAAACGTTTTGCATACAATGTCCATATTGGCTGCGTTGCGCAACTCGCAGTGCGGTCACCAGGCCGGATGTGCCTCCAAACTAGTCCGCTAACTGTTCATATAGAGTTCGCATTACCTATACTCTGGATAACATTGCCCATCGAAGGACTTGTCAGGGAAAGTCTCAGACCATGTTTGTTGATCTTCTAAAATTCTCCAACGTTTGTAAGTACTATACCTTTTTTACTTGAAAGTTGCCGAAAGTACAGCTCGGCCTTGGTTAAATGAAGCCATCTATATTATAAAGTTAGTGAATGCACTGCACGTTATACACAGTCAATGTTCGACATCCGGTCTGTACGAATGCTATGTAAATGCGACCTCCATACTTGGTTCATGCGTGTGACCGTCCTTGAGTTTTAACAGGTACCCTATCGAAGGTATGACGATTGAGATTTCAATTTTGTTCTAATTAATTCTTGTAGACGAATATTGGTGGATACGCCATGCCGTATTTTCTGCATAATTTAAAAGTATATATCAATAGCACTTTAAAGTAATTGTTAGCGAATAGTTGCACTATTTCAGCGACACTTTTCATGACATTATATTTACTGTGCAGTGTGCATACTCCACCCATGTCACCTTCACGGACGCGGTATAATAAGCAGACGAAATTCTGCCGAATATTATGAATTTAATTAAAGGAAGTACCAATAGCACTCTAAAGTAATTGTTAGTGACTGGTTGCACCATATAATTACCATTCAGCAATAATTATTTTAAAGTAAAGGAAAATTTTCCGTACATATTTACTGTGCCAACCATGTCACCTTTACGGACGCCGTACAATAAGCAGAATTGCACCTGTCAGTCAGATCCTCGTCGCGTGGGCGGGCGGGTATCGGCCAGTCATCAAGCTATATTTCTTTACCTCGCGTTGCAGCTTGACATGTGCGTAATTACAAACCCGCTTGTAACGTGCGATTTTGCCCCCGGTTCTTGTGCGCGTGGGAATGCACTGATGGTGTCCGTTACTTTGGCACGAGCTTCCGCAAAAGCTCGCGTGGGAACAAGACCTAATGAACTAGCTGAAACTAAGGTTTTTCTAATATATATTCAGCAAAAACGTATGATGTTCATTAATTAGGAACTATCAAATTATATTAAAATTCAATCTTTTCATTCACATAACAAATTGTCACATTTGTAATTCGAATCCCACGTCATTTTACTTATCCACCTGCTTTCTCCACCCTCACGCATGTTCCACCTACTATATTTGTACCACGATCGTCCCACGCGGTGTCCCTAAATTGTATACATAAATTGGTACGTTCAGATAAACGTAACGTTGGACGTGAATGTGGAAGTTTTAATATTGAGTACAAGTTTTTATCTCTTCAGTCAGAAAGTGCCAGTAGCTTTTAATTTTCTTTTTCACTTAATTCCCACTTATTTTTCCTCCACCTCCACAGCAATCGCCTTTTGTCTCTAGAATAATTCATTCCTTTTTTTCATTGTTCATTGAATTGTGTTATTAACAAACGCCTAATTACACTACCCCGAAATCATTAACATTATAAAAATATTCTCTATGAGAATGTAAGTTTTTGCGCAACGATTGTTTAAACTACAACAATAGAGATTGTTCCCACGTTCTTGTATAAAATAGTGGATTCCGAAACTTCACTCACAAGATATGTCTAACTATATATGCAACATCTAGTACTTACAGAGCTTTCAAAGGTTGCGAAGACAATAGTATACTATAGGTAAGTATACGGAAATCCTTACAGGTGACTTTGGCATTTTAATATTGCCAATACTGATAGATAAAATGTATGTTTGGTATTGTAACAGTCCGCTATTTATTTTTCGACGGACACCGTAACGTACTTTGTTCGTTCGTTTCATACAGGAAGTCCGAAGTACGTGCCGGTATTCACCCGATTGAGTCGCCGCGGATGCAAACAATTCGGGTGAAGGCGCTTTCGACGCGGGAAATTGCGCGGTTGTACGCACTGGCGACCGCTACGCAACCAAAACGGGCGACAAAACCGAGCCGTTGGTTACGCTCACAGGACGAACGAAATACGCTGAATACATAAACCATCTTTTTCTTTGCCATCAAGTGCGCGCCCTGCCCAGGTCGTGGGTTCACGAACAATACCTAGGGAATGCCATTTGTATTCGTGGGATGGATCGCGAGGTCGTTCGTCCCGGTTCTTCGGTAACATTTGATATTCTCTCCTGTACAAAGCTGTGATCATCGAGATTCTCCGTGCGTAAAAGTATTAGCACATTTAAAGCACCATGTGTATTGAATTTCAATTGTCATGTCTATTTATCAGACATCATGTTATTTAGCATTCTTTTTAAAGCGACAGTCTCTATTCAACTTAGTATTGATTTATACAATTCCAACATAAACTATATAATATAAATGCTTCATTATTAATATCCTGAAAATGTTAATGTCAACTAGCTCTTGCCTACGACTCTAGACACACTGTGTGCCTTAGCGTTAAATCAAACTAAATTAAGTGTAAAATTAGCAAAGCAGATCTCCAGATCCCATGCTGTTCACCACTCTTCACACCACAAATGTCATTGAACGAACATCGTTTCATTATTATAATATGTATCTTTGTTAAAGATTTAGATCAGTTTAGTTATTACCTGGATGTGATAACGGGAAGTTTTCTCTTAAAAGCGTGTATTACCAGTATTGTCTAGGAAGGATGTGTTAGATACCGGCGGTATTCTCATAAGTTCCTTGAATTTCTACAAGATTTACTATGGCAGCGGCGTAATAGTGGGCGCGGCGAGCATGCCGAGCGTACGCGCCTACGTGACGCGTCGGCCCACACCGCAGCCCGGCCTCGTGGGCGTAGGTGCGAAATTTAGATGAGACTAGACATTGTATATTAATCGCTTTTTTTAGTGTGTTTTCCTTATGTCCTTCTTCTTTACCCCGCCTTCACCATACCTCGTCAACTGCTAGACCAAGTCTCCACAAGATGTGCCAACAATTATTTTCAGTTTCCGGTTTTGTATCCAACACAGTTTTTGGCTATTCATCACTCCTATGTTCTGACTCTATTTTTTCTCTCCAATCGGAATTTTATTCCAGCTTTCAAGGACTCACTGTTGTTCATTTGATTCTATATTCGGTATGTACTTAGACCTTCGCTAAAGGAGTATCTGATTCTACACATTTTGCCATAAATTAGATAATGTTTACTTGTATTAGTGCAATTCATTTTTACGATGTTTACACACTACCAGTTTACTGTTTAGTTGCTAGTAAGTTAGTGGGAGTTTATTGACTCGTGGACTTTCAATTTGTTCCCTTGTTCAACGGACAGGTTGGCGGCGTGGGTGCTAGCAATGTAAATATTTGCACTCGACTAATTCTTGTCGGACTTCTTGTTTAGATTACTTTATTAACGTTGTTACCTAATCATATGGTCTATGTTGTACATGACTACGGTAAAATGTACGTTTATCCTGGTTTGAATGATATGGTTTATAAATATTCCATCGTTTTCATTGCGGTTCATTTTCTTTAAGAGATTACAATGCATTACTCTATATTCATCTAAAGCTTCGTACTTTTAAGGAAGTTTGTAATCTGCCCTTAACTGAACAATTTCGATATAATCAATTAGCTGTGATTGCGCTAATTCTCATTGAAGGCGAACGAATGCATTTGCGGTTGGTTGATGTGGTTCGCGCGAGGTCACTCTGCGCGTGCGCAATATGAATGAGCATTGAGCAGTCGCCGGTCGTCCCACTAACCACCAACCCCACCGCGGTGTGATCAATGATCGTGAACGCTCACGTGTTATACTTACTTTGTGGAATATTTATAATGATATGTTACTTCGGTCACGATTATATTATGTACTGACGTCGTTGTCTGTAATTCTTGTTTGTAGACTGAGCCAAATTAATTAAGTGTTTAAGTAATAATTGCTTCTTGTATTTTAATATATTAGTTTGAGAGCATTAATATACCTACATGTTGTTATCTGGTTGGTACGTAAGTAAGTAAGAACTCAGTCAATACGTATCTGACAATCACTATAATCTATTGCACTCTGAATTGTTTATCAGTAAGACAACCCGGTCGGCTGGTAATTGACAGCTAAATGCCCCTATTAGACCCCGACTGCTATAATTGAGTAGCCGGCGATAGCTAAGATAACCTCTTCTGAGCAAACGACGCTACGCCCACATGCGCCGGCGCCTTATACCTATTGGAGACATACGAGTAAATGAACAGACACTTATCTTAAGAAATACTGAAAAATTATGTCTTTATGTTTATTCCGAATTTGCCTAATTAGCTTTCGACACCAATTTGTGTATTTTTTGCACCCGTAAGTGGTGATAACACGCGTCGCCTACACTGTTCCTTTTTAGATAAAGTGGAACGTTCAGCACATATGGAAGGAAACATGGCGTGACTAAATTGACGCATGGGTGCAGTGTTTAGATGACCATGTATAGATGTACCCGTATATGGTGTATACAAAAGACCATTATCAACTGCCATTAGGTATACATTTTGTCTTATTTAAGACATTAACGCTTTATTATTTTCCTTGACTGTTTTGATGCTAGATTCTTCATATTTAGCAGCTTTAATTTGTACGTATATTACCATAGCTTTACTATTATGGTTCAATTTTACAAGAATACAGATTACCATTTCAAAAATTCTTAAGTCTTTTAAAACAGGAAATCAAATCACACCTTCCGGATTAAAATTATAGTATAAATCAAAACTATTTCTAAGAAAATTATTGCTTTGAAATTATGAATCACGCACGACATGATCTAATGGTGTTGATTAGGCTGCGGCTTCTCTGTGTTTCCTTTATGGTATTCGCTCGGAATAATTATTAGTTCTAATGAACCACATGATATATTAGAGATGTATTTTTAATGCTTGGAATTATCATACAAGAAATGTAATCTGCATAATTTAAAGTTTTGACAGTAGGTATCTGCAATTTTAACAATCCCTTGGTCTTCATCTTCAGGATCGTTCTTAACATATACTTATTCATTCTCATATCTTAGTTTGTATTCTACATACCTAGTTCAAGTCTCATTATGTATTGTCTATGCCTCCATTATTAAAAGTTTGTGCTTATAAATGAATGAATTGTCTCTGATTTGGTTACTGGTCTTGTGAACTGCTCCGAAGTGATCACTAACTCGAAGATATAACACATCACAGGTGTTAATGGCTCCGTCATCATTTCTCACTTTCCACAACCAATATCCGGCGCAATTTGACTCGTCGAAGACAGAACTTTAAGTGCACGTAAATTTTAAATAAACCGTTTTTTAACGCCCTTGTTTCTGAACTTTAAAAGATATTACAAACATTTTTTTATTATACTTTGTATTTTTAAATCGGTTCAGTTATATTTGAGCCAAATTATTTCACAATTTCACATCTATGTAAGTACAGAAATTAAACTAATGTACGAGTACGTACATATTGTTGAAATATAATTAAAACAAGGTTAATATCAAAACGTATATCAATTTTGGTCTCCAACTTCAAAATTCAGGGATTTAATAGTCGCTCGCAACCGTTAATTTGTTGAAAGTTTATCGTGAGAAAGTATATATTTTAAACTGTCTGCTCTCCTGCTCCGTTGACAGGAACCTATCGTCACTCAACAGAAATGGGTCTTAGTCAGTCTGTCAAATCGTCACCGAGTTAATGGGGGTCCGTCATTACTGTAGCGCTTTAAATTCTCATTTCCTGTCGCACTTAAGTGTTGTTATTTCGGACTGCTTACTTCTCGAATGAGCTTGTTATCTCAGTAGTATGTTTGTGTATTAGTGTTTCGATTCTAAAATTAACAACCCGCCACTTCGACCAATTTATGCGTGCGCTGATTGACGGCCGGCCGAAAAAAACGTACCTGGTTACCTCACGTGTTCGGTAAACCCATAGCTTTTTTTGTAAACGTGTGTATTACTATAATCGTAATCGTAATAAAACTTGTCTAATTTCGATAATGCTTTAAAAGTTCCGTTGAGAAATTCTTTTTTATTATATTTTGGTATAAATAACATTTGCTTTTTGTCACTCACGTCTTTACGTTTCTACTATTATTTATTTAACAAGGGTTGAATGAGAAGTTGTAGCCGGTTTCGGTGCTGTCAATGTTTTTTTTGTTTACTTTGTCTCGTCGAAGGTATCCCTCTGCGACGATCTGACAACTGTTGTGTGAAATCTAGGGTGCCACTTAAAAATATATTACATTTAACGAAAAAAGCTCTCGTTGGTGCAACGCACGCACGATAGATATCGTAGGCGTTAGGCAGGCAGATGCTCGGAATGAGGGGTCGTGAGATGTGATGACCGCAGTTTTACTTTAACTGTGGACTTCCGGCTGAGTACTGCAACCGGTGGTTCCAAACAAGACTAATTTGTACTAATGTAGGTATTTTGCTGTAATTTAGAACAGGTAGTTAGTTGACTTTATGTCATGTGATGCATAGAACATTATTTCGTTTCAACAATACATATTCACTTTCAATTAATCCAATAGTAAATGATTTAACTTTTATTATCTACGTTCTAATCAGCAATAGGTTTATTTTTTGTGATAATCTCTCATATTTTTTATCTCGTGATGTAGGGACGGAAGCTTGCGGATGTTGCGTCACTCTGCGGAAATGGACAGACTCTAAATTACAATCATAGCGTCATGGTGTTTGCGCTATTTAAATGTTGAAATTCACCCAAATTTATATTAATCATTTGCAATCGAAAACCAGAAGGAAATGAAGACGATTACCGGATTACGTTCCCATTCGGTTTAAATAATTACAGCTTGTGTTTACTGACTTGGAAGAACAAATCGGTGGAAGCAAAAAAGTAATGAAGGCAATCGATCTCACGCCGGTGTCTTTCGCGGTAATTATTTCAAAACGGAAACTCCTGAGATAATACTGCAATTTATCTCTGGCTTCTAATATTATGGAACCTGTTTTCCACTATTCTAACCGAGAAAGTTAAAACTAATAATACACCTTATGGTTGTCGGTTCACGTTGCTCGGCGAAATGGAGTTGCGGACAGAGATCTCTTCGCCTTTAATATAATCCAATCAAAATATGGAAATTATTTTGCATTAAAGCCGGGGTCCTCCGGTTGAATCAATTTACCTGTATACAATTTATGATCGTGTTCCCCCAATTAACGGCCAATTCGGTGGCTTGATTATATTCGCGTAAAATGTGCGGGCGACTCCCGCATCCGGTGATTACGAGGCGATCGGCTTGATTTGTGATGCGCTCAGCTTCGAAACAGACTGCTTCATTTTTGTTAGGAGAAAAAAAATTAAAGGGTTCTCCGGATTGTTTTTGCCGATTCGTCGTGCCTGTTGTTTGTTTTTACGATGGAGAGTTTTGCACCTGCTTAGTTTTTGCTTGTTTGGATAAATAATATGTGCATCAATGTAGTCTCATTAACCCATGCACAGTTTTTTCTATCTACTCCACTTTTTAATTGTATAATGTCTACGTTATAAACATTTTCTGCCAGAGTTTACCGTAAAAATTTGTACTTACGTTAGTATTTGCTAATAGTTTGTTTCAGTTAGGTGTAATAGTTATGTGTCCACTTTTCCAGATTCCGGCGTAAGCGTCGGCGGCGGCGAGCGCGTGCCGACGACCGGATGCGCCAGCGGCGACATTATGTGGCTGCTTGATGATCCTAATCAGCCTTATGAAGGTAATTTCATTACTATAATTAGCTTTTTAATCCTGAAATGGTTTTCTTTGACCGTCACTAAGTACCCATATTTCTAGATTGTATCATATCACATCACGTTACAGATTGCGAGCAGCTGCTCTGTTTTCGCTATTTCAATGGCGAGAACGAGGAATGTGTGGCGGAGTCGCCTGCTCTCCCCTCTCGCTTCAAAGTGGACCTCAAAAAATTACCTCTCCGACTCAAGGAGGGTGTCTCGAGGAAACGCAGCGGGGATCACGTGTCACCCTTCTCATACTCAAACGAGAGTTTCGAAATGAACTCTGAGAACCCGCCGACGAGAATCGAACTCGTCTCCGGCAGCAGCTCGCAAGTGATCAAAAATCTCAGTGACAATGTCAACAAATGCTCAATTAGCGCTTTAGAAAATAACGGGAACAACACGAATCTCGAACAAACAAAATGTGATCATAGTAAATCTGTAGGTTGTAGTTTTAATAGCGACTTTCAATGTAGCAGTAGTACGGCGACGTCTTCGTCGGGCGTCAAGAAGAAATGTCCGCCGCCGGTGGACACTGGTGGGGGGCCACTACTTAACGGCGTCAAGAAGAAAGTGAAGCCGCTAAACAGTGGCTCCATTTCCCCCGTCTCACCGGGAACAGAATATTATAAAATATGGTCACCAAAGAATCCGTGCAAAATCATGAAATTCGTCTACGATGTCGAAGGTGCTAATGTGCCAAACGATGCGCAGAAGTCCCCCGTGCCGCCGTTACCTCCGCGACTTTCGCATAAGCCCCTCGAGAGAATGCATGCCCTGTCACCTCCCCAAGTACTCAGGCATCGGAAGCCGAAAAAATTAACACAACCTGAAGACACTTTCACGTTCGAATTGATAGATACGGATGAACAATTTTTCACACCAGAGAATATTACAAAGTCGTCTCTTCTCCACGGCGAACTTAATGATTTTAAACCCGGTGAATTCTATTCAGGGAAACAAACCGCTATGCCGTTGACGACAACTTGCTTGAAAGAAACTCAAAACATAGCTCCCTTAGCTACCCCGGAGACAGACGGCAGCTTATGTGAATCTACAGTATCAAGTAAGTTACATAGAATATTAGAAGATAAGAAATCTAAAGATGTACCTGATGGCTCTCCGAGCATTAGTAGGAATAAGTTAATGTTCATAAAGGACATAGGTCCTGATAATTACATCACGACAACTTTTGCGAGAAAAGACAAAGTTCCTTCACCCCCGAGGGAGGTCGCAAACGCTAGTCACGTTACACAGAACTGCGCCAAGTCTGAAGAAAAGGCTCAACACACATTTATAAACGACATCAGCAACCATTCGGAGTTCGAAGACGATAACAAAAATCAAATCGAGGAGAAGGAAATAACAATCAAAGGCCACAAGCCGCTGACGCGTCAGAATTCCGGACGCGCGGCGAATTGCAATTTGGGCGGCGTGCCAACTATGATGACGGCATTCCTCAACTCCTCGCACATCGACACGTGTAATAGGGAAACTGACAACAACAGCCCCATTATGAACGTGCTCAGCGGGGCGGACTCTTGTAACTCCTCACATTCCACGTCTCCCGTGGAAGACTTTAACAGAGGTTACCCTAACGTGGGCACGATGCTCTTGAACAGAAAATACTCTTGCGACAGCCCTACGCCGCGACATTCCAGTCTACCCAGACAACTTATCAAGAATTTAGGCTGTGAAAGCACACCGAAACACTCTCCGCACAGGAGTAGCCCTCAGAGGAATCCCGAGAGTCCGATGAGGCCGCACCCGCGCGTGCTGGCTAGAGTTGCGGCGTTGGCGAACGCGTCGGCCGCCCCGCAATGTCCGCCCACTCCCACCCACCACGCGAGGAAATGCCGACCGGTCCCACCTCCGGACTTGCACCCGCCTCCCGTGAACGATGATGGGTATAACGACCACTTTGAGCTGCTGGAATTCACCAATGAACTGAGGACTTCTGAGATCAGGTCGCCTAATTTGGAATTTGTAAATAGTAACCATTTTACCATCGTTCACGCGGGACCGCCTGATGATGTCGTGTTGAGGAGGCCGCGGCCTGTTGAAGATATTGATGATAACGACAACGCGGTGGCGTCTCCGACGCCGCTGCGGCACATGGCAGGGATTCGACTACCTTCAATACCGGAGCGTGCTTCCCGACAGATGGCGCTGACGGGAGATTTTCCAGCCAACATGATAGGTGGCATCATAGAGTGTGAAGAGCCATTGCCGGCAGGTGAGATATTTTAATGTTTCCATAAAAAGGTTTTACCTTTTTGAATCTTGGTCAATTTTGTGTTAGAGAAAAAATTCTTATAATTTATCAGATGAAGTCAAATTCCTACTTCAAGTTTACTTGCGTAGTTGCGTATGCTAGTGAATGCGAAATCGTTTCTATAATTGGTTTATACTTTTGTCACTTTTATTTAGACATGGAAAGAAAATATATAATCTCGTCCCGTAGCTGAAATATATTTCAAGCTCTTCCCTCATTTATTTTTCTAGGGTAAAAAATATGTTCTAATACAAGACATCCTCAAAATTTCATTTATAATATTAGTAGAATATTAACGTAGTCTTTCCCTAATAAAGATACATAATAATGGAGGGTTCCTTGAAGACTTCCGGGAACCTCATCACCGGTCCCCAGGGTACACGCCTATTATATTTATTGAGGCTACCTACAAATGGCCACATTAGTTGAGATATCCATATTACTTCGTAAACTAATATCAAATTCGTTCCAAGGTTGGGAGGCGCGCATGGACAGCCACGGTCGAGTGTTCTACATTGATCACGTGAACCGCACCACCACCTGGCAGCGGCCGACTACCGACGGTGAGTCGCCACGGACCATCGCGCCGCCTGAAGTGCAGAGGAGGCAATTGGATAGAAGGTAATCTTTCGACTCTGACTTCGCCCGTGGTAATTTTCGAAAATTGACGTTTATGGTTACTGCTCCGCTCCTTTGGGTCGTAACAAAAATATTTTTTCAAACTGGACAGGTAGGTAGAGTCTGAGATTAGCTCCTTCAAACATACAAACTCTAGTTTTATATTTATATAGTATAGTTATCTTTCCGCACATGGAAATGTTGCAAATGCGAAAAAATAACAACACTCCGGTTTTAGTAACAAAAATCGCTATATCTAACGCAATATTTTATGAAATCGGTCCAGTAGTTTTCACTTCACATAAACAAACTAAGTCATACTTTCACGTCACGTCTCACGTCACATAGCCTACTTGCTACGTTTGTAACGTGCCATGCCACTGTCGTCACGTAGGTGGACACCGTGCCTAGTGTCAAGGTAGACTGACGACTGCGCTGGCCTTAAGAATCTACCTTATTATGTTACGATATATATACCTGCCTTCTCAATATTTCAGGTACCAATCAATCCGCCGCACGATGACCCGCACGCAGCTCGCCGATGAAGATGTCGCCGCGTGTGCATCCCCTCCTCCCGCGCCGACTGCCGCCCCCTCCACGTCCCGCGCGGAGCCTCCGCCCGCGCCCCACCCGGCCGCCGACTTCCTGGCGAGGCCCGATTTCTATTCTATACTGCATATGAACCAGGTATGTTTAAATCCTGATCTTGTCGCATAAAGTTAATAACTACACATATATTATGTAGCTAGTATGAAAATGTTTTAAGCTGCCATCGGGGCGGATTATGCGGGGCGAAGAGTGTCACTTTACTACAAAATGTATTCCTCGGTCAGTATATTTTGGCGTCAAGATAAATATTATATACTCTTTTTGGTGTCAAAAGTACACCTTATTAGATGCAGTTTTGATAAGTGGATGTCAGTGTTAGTGCGAACTCTATTGTATATAAATAATTCCTAATTCAATGGTTTGTCGCAATGGTCGGCGAATTTTGCGCTCTGATGTTCTCCGCCACTTACCCTAAGAAAATTAACTTGGTGAGGCAGTGCGCTGTAGTAGGTACTTAAGGCGAATATGTAGGCGTAGTTGTACATATAATTATTTATTTTAATAGTGTACATCAAAGAAAATTCTTTGTAAGAAAGGAGCTAATCAGATATTTTGCTATATATTTCAGGAAGCCTCCTCCCTATACAACGGCAATTCAACATTGAAACACATGATATCAAAAATCAGACGCGACACTTCGTCCTTCGAGAGATATCAGCACAACAGGGATCTCGTTGCTCTAGTCAATATGTTTAGCGAGACCGAACGTGACCTACCGCTCGGATGGGACACCAAGCTAGACAGAAACGGGAAGGTATCTTGATAATTTAATTATTAGCTTTCCGTTCCGGCTTCGCCCGTGGATTTTTCACATCACTTCTCAGCCGTTAACACAGCCATATCTGGGCAATGGATTTGAATGAAATAAAAAGCAGATTCTAAGTCTAAAGTCCCTGAAAGTTTCATCAAATTTCATTGAGCAGTTTCTGATACAGACAAAAATAAAAAAAAAATCCATCATTTATGCATCAGTATTGTGTTAATTATAATGGCATCACTCAGATATTTGTATTCATTCTGAAATAGACACTTCAATTTTATTTATTTGTATAGATTTATATTATGTTTAAGTTTTAAGGGTGAGCGCATACCGAGGGCGTGGTGGCAAAACTATATTTTTAAATTTAACGTACAGCTCAAATTTTTATAACAAAATAAATAACACTGGAAGATTCAAAACATCACGCGCCATTGGTATGTGCTAACCCTAATGTTTACTAAACGCAACTTAACAGGTTTTAAAAAGTAACAGAATTAGCTTAGCTTATTATACTAATTGCATTATTAACTTTGTCTTAAAACAAAGGTTGGTTAGTGTCCATTTGATTTGGTAAAGCAGTAAAATATGTACCAAATAAAATATAGGTATTAATATCCATGTCATTTAGAGTTTCACAACACAAAAAAACGGTACACAACGATTGTGAAACGAGCGTATTATTTGAGAGTTTAGTTGCAGTTAACCCGACTGGAAATCTATTTACGCATCGCGAAACCAGGCCCTTGGGCCCCTATTTCATCGGTCCGCCAGTTGCGCTGTTAAATAGTATTACCTCGCACGAGCCTCTCTTATTTCTTCAAAATTCATATTGAAACTCGACTCTGGCATCTTTTCCGAGGTTTGTTCACCCTATTACGTATTTTGGTTGCTGAAAAGTGATAATCACAGCACTAAACTGTCGAATAGAGCGAGACAAACGTCAAATCCACCAAGAATATATAATAGGGCTCTTAGACTTAACAATTGGTTGTTGTGGAACGCAGCGGTTCTTCGTGGACCACGTGATGCGTCGCACGACGTTCATAGACCCGAGATTGCCCCGGGTGCCCGCCGCCGGCCCTTTCTCACCGCTATTGCCTCAGCGGCGACGCCCTCTGCGGTCCGAACAGGTTATTTTCAGGCTACAGTGTCTATACCATGAGTTTTAAAAAATATGTAAAAATAAAAATGGCGGTTCAGTAATGGCCAACGCAAAATGGCGGACGTAAATGGAAGAAAATATTATATCATAATTATTGCTATTGCTAAAGGCGTGGTGCTTCGTCGTAATCAATACTTATTACAATTAAGTTTTTTTTTAATATAAAATCCTCTATCATACCGTCCGTCAGTATGCGCTGACCTTGAATGTTCGTCTTGATACGATTGGTTTGCTTATAATATAGTTCCGTTATTAACCGCTAGGGCATGCTGAACCGATTGACACTGCAATAAACTCATGGTAGAGGCATAGACCATCACTGTATATTGGGAATATTTTAGAATCGCTTTCACATTTTTCATTTTGTATGAGGAATATTTGTAGGCACGTAAATGTATGCAGATTTTTCAACTAGTTGCTAATAGTAGCTGTTTTATGTATAGATACCAAATAGTTTGAGCCTTTTGACATTTTTGCTGTGCATTACAATCTATCTATATATCTATCATCACGCTTTTTATCCTAAGAGGGAGGGGTAGGCAGAGACAATGCAATTTGCTACCTTACATACCTCTTTCGCTTCTTTTATATTCATCATATCTTTCATACAGTACTGTACCAAACGACAAAAGGCTCAACTTATTTAGCAGTAAAATTATAAAGTACCAGACAGAAAATAATACCCATTAGGACTTTCGAAAGAGACTTTGGCTTTGTATAGCATCGTGTCTGTCGCTTAACGTCACATGTGTACGAAGGAATCGATAGCCTAATTTGTAGAGCGTGGACTTGGAACCGGGAGGTCCCGGGTTCAATTCCCACTGGTGTCAAAAATACTAAGCACCAATGCTCGACTGCTCGTGCTAAGGAGAGCACGTAAAGCGTCCGCACTTCGAAAAACAACAGATATTTACGCCTGTGACACATTTAGTTGCCACCTGTTCTGTTCGATATGGACAACTGTCTGCAAGTGGACACTGTTACTGGTATCTCTGGCCACACTGCAAGGTATAAAGGCCGTGTACGTGTGTAGAGTACGATGATAGAGACGTAGAGTACGATAAAAAAATAGAATTCTCTTTATAAAGCTCGATGGTTATTATTTTCTGCCGGGTACTGTATGTATATTAAAATTACCCTAAAAATAATAATATGTATCTTCCATTTATTTTAATTGCATGGCGTGGGTGTTTCATTATAAAATTAGTAAAGATGCATGAACGAATATTTTTATTTGCATGTTCTAATATAATAAATCAGCTATTTAATTCAGAATTTATAACATTTTGACATAAATTCAAATTGATATTGCTTTTCTAATTTACTTACCTATTTATTTTTTTTGTAGGCACCAACGCCACCGCCTCGACCGCCGGTGTCATCGCACGACAATCACGCGCTGTCCGCGCCAGACATTCCTGTGGCTTACAATGATAAGGTGAATTAGTAGAACCAATTTAATTTTGATAGATATTTGCCTCTCACTTACTTTTTTTTTATGCCATATACGCAAATGTTCTCACTAAATATCGGCATTACCTTGTGTATCTGTTGCCATCAAAATTAAATAAGTAGTATAAACTAATTACTACTAAATTTTTACAGAAGTATGGAAAATGGAAAGTGTTCTAATCGATAAAGCCAGTATTTGGGGAATATGTTGTTGATTTCATTACATTTTTGACACGGTGTCGCCATCTAGTAGTGTAAGTAGGAACCGCGCACGTGAACTTCCTATTGCAACAACTAGATGGCGCTACATTTGCATTTGACTGATTTTGATAACATAATCAGTTTTAGTAAATTGAGGAGATCTAAAGAAGGCAAAGAAAAGAAAGAGAAGGTTTAAGTGTTTTATAAGAAGTAGACTAGTAAATTGCTGGACCAGTTTATTAAATCTGTCACTGTCATGAATCTACATTACGGCTAAGTTTTATTAAAATAAAGTTGGGTTCCGTAAGGGGCTTATACCTTTAAACTGGCTTATACTTGCGCCTTCGCCCGCGTGAAAAAGAGCTTTTTACAGAGGGCCCCTTAATATCTCAGAATAAAAAATAGCCTATATCAATCCCTGAAAAGTCATCTACCTATCTGCCGAAGTCCGGTCAAAATCAGCCATTTCGTAAATTATCCCGGACAAACAAACAAACAGACAAACAACATTTAAAAAACTTGTGTTTGAGTTTTGGCATCGTGCAAAAGTCAGTTATTTCGAAATCACATACAGACATTTAATTTTTATTTATTTGTATAAATAAAAAAACCGTAATCTATTTTTTTAAGTGGCTGATTTCTTTTTGGGGGTATAAGTATATACTAGGCTATACTACTAAGATATAGCAATAGGTAATTCCAACTAAAATAGGTCGTTATTTTTTCATATTCTAAAAAGGATCTAAGCCGCAGCATAAAACTAGTAAGCCTATAATTTAATTAATCTCACAGGTCGTGGCATTCCTCCGTCAACCAAATATAATATCGATCCTGCGCGAGAGATGCGGCGGTTGCGGCTCCTCGCTAAAGGATAAGGTGAACACTGTGCGTGTGGACGGCGCCCCCGCTCTGGCCAGGTTTCAGAATGATGTGCAGCTAACGTGTATGTTAAGGTATGTGGGAATTTATGACACTTCGGATGGCATGTAATGTCTGCTCACTTCTAAAAATAACAGATACCTATGTTAATCAAATGATTTATCCAGTGTAGAAATATACTTGCGACCGGTTCCATTATGGGCAACTGGCAAAAAATGGACACTGATACTGATGTCTCTGGCCACACCACAAGGTATAAGGGCCGTCATAGTTCAGTGGTTGAAAGCCTGTTCCCAACTGTCCTGGTTAATATGGGGTAACTTTCTAGCCCCAAGTCCTTAGATGAAATTAGTGGAAATATGTTATATTATATTCTATTTAAATTGATCGATAAATAAACTACAAAATATAGGCATTGTTTTAACGTAGAAAAGTCTTTAAAATTTGAATTGAAATCACTGTAAAGTTTATTTTTTTCTTCACGGGTTGCCTTGTGGCTCTCGGAACCGTGATATCGATCCCAAGGTACCCAGAGAAACACCAAGTTTTCCTCTTTTAGCCGATTGTATTTGTGAGATTATGCCTAGCGTGTGTTTAGTTCTGTTGAGGTATTATTTAAAAGGAAAGCCTTCATGGTCTCCTGGATTATGTACATAAGTTTTAAATTATAAAAAACCTAGTTAATACCAGACGTCTTAATCACTCGGCCACCGACCCATTACTGTGCTATTTAAATAAGTTTTAGTATAGGGTTAAAATAATTTGTCAAATAAAATTCAAATTGTAGTGTTTCCTAAATACATAAGAATTTTGTGGATTTATCTGACAAATATAACTGTTTTCACTGAAACCATATTTTGACCCACTTTCAAATGTTCAAATGTGATATAGTGATGTGACTTTAATTGAATTTAACATTACCATAAAATGGCAAAATTATATTTAGCCGCATTCGAAAAGATGTTAAATAATATGAAGTATGAAAAGTGTGTCGCGACATGTGAAAAGGATCTCAAAATAAATATATGTAATTGCTTTTTACAAGTAAATAATTCTGTCAATCGGCTAAACGAACTTCAGTAAAACTGCAACTAAACTAGGAGAGCTCCACACTAGCCTAGGCAAAAATTGTTATATACCTTAATTTACGTAATAGATTCACATAAAGCATATAGGCATAAATATCATTTTTGATGCAAAAAACATAATTTTTCGGTCTCCAAGTTTCGGTCAAGATCCTTGCGCACGCCCATGTTTACAGGTCGCTGACTGAAGTTAAATAAGTGTAACAGATGGCACTCGATTGTCTCTGCCTACCCCTCTTTGGATAAAAGACGTGATGGTAGATAGAAGTGTATAAGATCTATTTGACTGATGTCTTTCATCCTTTTATTGATTAGGATATGGTTGAAACGAAGAATAAAGCACAATGACAATCAATCAGTATGATAGACAAAATATTGGATGCGTTTACAACAATTTCAATATCTACATAAATACGCTTATAACTACTCATCTATTAATATATGCTACCACCGACATTTTTGTATTTATTCTACATAATTCGTTCCTACATCATTTTGTAATTTTTCTGATTAGATTAGACAGCATACCCCATGAAAACTAGCTGGGGTTAGCTTTTTCCCCGACTTGATTCACTTATACTGTTAATGCTCAGCTCCTAAACATGATAGGTCCATGTTTAATACTCGTAAACCTTCCCGCTGAATCAACCTATCTAATAGGTAGGTAGTCGATAGCCTAATTGGTAGGACAGTGGACTTGAAACCGGGAAGTCCCGCGTTCGAATCCTACCCCCTGCCAAAATGCTAAGCACCAATTTTCTTTAAGAATATGTGCTTAAATCGACTCCTCGTCTTCCGGAGGGCACGTAAAGCCGGCGTCCGGTCTCCAACCCGCCTGCCAAGCGTGATTACTATGGCAATACCTCTCAATGAGCACCACTAAAAATGGTGCACTAGAGGGAGACCATGATCCAGCAGTGGATCTTAAAAGGTTGATGATGATGATTAGTGCAACAAAATCCGTTTAGTAGTTTTTGCGTGAAAATGGATACAGACAGACAGAATATATAGTGATTAATGATAATTAGTAAATCTCGTTAGTACAATGTATATAGTTTAGAATGATGTTCCTGTGAATGCAGACAAACCGGTAATTTTTTTTTATATATTCCACACAAATTATTAGTTAGTGAATACTGGAACAAGTCTACAACTGGAACTGGTATCATAACCATAAATATTTACCAGTCTTAAGGCTACGTCCTTATTGCATGTCATTCAACCAGTTCAGCTGTTACGACCTGACTGAGTGACTGATTTGAAAGGACTTTTTTTTTGAGGGGGATCATCTCAGAGCCATAGAGTACTAAGACTAAAGAGGGGCCATTCGCTAATTTTCTACTATTTGACCCTTAGACCATTAGAGAAGAATGCGGAGTGAAATGTTGTGACTAAAATTAAGAAAAGTAGTTTACGCTGGTTTGGACACGTTGAAAGGATGAAGGATGAAAGATTGACTAAAAAGGTTTATATGGCAGAAGTGAAAGGAAATGCTGGCAGAGGAAAAAATGGCAATATTAAAAGTACACACAATCGCCGAGCATGTATGAGGCCGATTTAGACGGTTCTAGTGGTTAGTAGAGTGCGTTAGGATAGTACATTAGTAGAAACATGTAAACGGTAGTTTCCAGTACTCGTACTAGTACGTTCCACTCGCCTTTCAACTAGAATCAAATAGGAATCGATTTTTATTTTTGTTTCAAGTGACACCCTCCCGCGCCCGCTCAACCCCCCGCGCGTTCCTGACTCGCTACTCGCTGTAGTCTAGACGGTCAGTTTTAGTAACTTGCACAAGTTGACAAGGAGAGTTATGTGTGTTTTGGCCTACAAAATGGCAATCTACTGGAAGAAGTATAAACGTCACTGGAAACCTACTAATGCACTGGCATTCAAATGCCACCTACGCACTCTACTAAACACTAGTAACGTCTAAATCGGCCTTTAGGTATGGTGAATATAAAAAGAAGCGAAAGAGGTAAGTCATGGCCGTAGCAAATGGCATTCCATTGTCTCTACCTACCCCTCTTGGGATAAATGCGTGATGACAGATTGATAGATAGATGAAATCAAGTTCCAAAAAATGCCCGTAATATTAATATTAAATACAACGGAACCCTCGGTGCGCGAGGCCGAATCGCACTTGACCGGTATTTGTATAAGATGCATATTATGTTGCGCAAAGTAAATTAGTGGTTGTGTGGCATATTTGAATGCCATTTGAAATTTTGTAAACGTGAAATTTTATGTTTTCACTTTTAAATCATAATGTGGTACATAATTATTGCAGATTGGGGTTTTTTGCCAATTTTATGTTGCCGCAATAATGTTCTTTGTGTGGAAATTTGTAGGATTTTTTAGTATTAGGAAACAAGAAGCGCTTATTTTAATTTGTTTTTATATCGATAGCGTAAATGGTAGAGTGTTGAACTTAAATTCTTTAAGAATATGCACTTTAATCGAATTCTCGTGCTTCGGAAGGAACGTGAAGCCGGCGCGTCCGCATCTACTGAAATAACACGTAACTACGTCTGTTAAAGATGTGAATAGGTTCAGTAAGAAATTTGCCACCTGTTCTGTTTAAGGTGATGCATTGTCTAGGAATACCTATCCATAAGCCACGCCCTATGTTGAACGCGGGGGTGCTCCCCTTCATACGTCCTCCCGTAACATGAAGTTACGTCATCTAGCGGAAATGAATTGAACTAATATGAAAAGAAGTCAATAAGCAATCAACCTTTGCGCCATCTTTTGAAAAATATTAGAAACTGAATCCCAAGTGTAGAGAACATTAAAAAGGGTAGAGTCGCAATATTGAATTTTAATACCTGGATGGACATCATTATAATATTAGTGTGTAACAAAGCGTAAGTTATCTAATGAATTCAAAAATAATATTTAAACTTATACGGGGAAAAAACAAACAAAAGTTTTTTTAACCGACTTCCAAAAAAGAAGGAGGATGTATGTATGGACATCCATTACTCCGCCAGTTGTGAATCGATTTTGATGATTTCTTTTTTAATCGACAGATAATTTTTCCGGATTGGTCCCATTTTTATCTCATAAAAATTAGTTCATTAGTTTTTCAGAAATTTTGAAAAAACTGACCTTATAAGTCAATTTTTCGTAATATTTCGATGAAATATATACCGATTTTGACGACTTATTTTTTTAAGGATATAATAATTTCTCGACGTTACCTCACTGTCATATGATGAAAATCGGTTCATAATTTTTCAGAAATTCAGTAATTTGTCTCTGTTTACTGCTGAAAATTATATCAGAGAAAAGCCTTCGCAACGGTTGCTATTGACACGAAGTTGTCAATTTTTGTATCGACGATGGTCTAGCGGCTAAAGGTATAGGGTGCAGCGCAGGATGCACATTGCACATGGATCAAATCCCATCCACCGCAGTATTTTTTTTAGTTGCGTCAATATTTATTTCTCAGGGCAGCAAAATCACTTAAAAGGGAGAAATAACCCTTTTAAAAAAAGTGTACCTGCTTCAAAAATTTTCACTGAAAAGTAACAAATAATAGAAAAATCGTCGTAGAATTTGAAGACGGTTGGTGCCAAATTAGGATACAAAATTAAGTAAACATCTAAGAAGATAAAGATATGTTCAATATTATCTATGTTTGTACTGATGACCGTAGGATTAGGAAATGAATTGTCTAGCTAGATTAATGAATTTGGGTACTAACATATTTCTAATTTGGCACCAACCGTCTTCGAATTCTACGACGTTTTTTTTATTATTTCTTACTTTTCAGTGCAAATTTTTGAAGTCGGTACACTTTTTTTTAAAAGGTTTATTTACATTTATTTAAAAATTCCACCTAAAAGAGAAGTCCCGATTCACTGACTTATCAACGCCCAGCCCAAACCCTTGGACCTAGGAAGCTGAAATTTTGCACAGAGGTTTCCTTTATTATGTACACAAGGAATGAGGATGGACATTTCGATATCCAACCCCTAAAGAGGTCAAATGGGGTAAATACGTTTGTATGGAAAATCTTATTTCCTGCGTGAATCAACTTGTAACTTGGTTCAAATACTCTTCAAAACAAATAATAAAACACATATTTTATAATAAACACAAAAAGCGGGTGAATGAGGTGAGAAATAGTTAGACCAATAATGAGGCGGGTATGAGATAACTGATGGCGAATTTTTGATACCATAATTGTATTTTAAGTATTTTTTTTACTTAGATATTAATAATAATATCCATTCAACAAGATGAGAAAATAAAATACTATATTAAAGATTGAAAGGCGTTTTGTTTTTATTGAAATAACAAAGTGTCTAATTTTGTTTGAAAAAGTACAAGTTTTTGTAGTATAACATTTTTTCGTATAAAGTTCTAACAAAATTCCAACTTCTTTTATTAATCAACATCACTATAGTATACTATTTCTACTTCTAATAACAAAAAGTCTTACGAGATTAGCACAGCACCAAAATTACACCTATAAATCAGCACAATCTCCATACATATCAGGAACATACTTTTTTTTCAGGAATAAATGGAACAATACTATAAACAGTAATAAATCACTAGCGACCCGATACAATTACTGTTAGCATTTTTATGGACATGGATTTGACATATAATGTACTCTACTCCCTCACACCATCTCTCTCCCGGCAAGTCTCAGCATACATACATTACTTAAAAAATGTAAAAAGACAAAGAACAATTTTTACTATGGCACCAACACTGAGAGCGCGAAAAAAATTAAGGTTTTCTTACGTAATAAAGGTTTTCATCCAACTACCTAATATTTTCCTCATTACTTGACAATATAGCGATCAGAAGGCGCTACTTTACTGCACATAATGCAGTAATGTTGTATGAAAATCCATTACATCCCGCTCTGGGTTTTGTTTTTAAATTAGGTTCTTTTTCTGTAGGCACTTATTATAAAGGTACTTTATGGTAGACGTAATTATTAGATTTATGTGGCGGGTATGTTGCTTTATTGAATAATTTATTTTTTATTAATTTTTCATGACGTTGGCGATGTAAATTTGAAAAAGCAGGTTGCTAACCTCGCTAAAAGTGTGACTTTTTATTTCACTATTATTTTCAGAGCGAATTTAACACTCGAAAAAACATAGGCTGTTTGGCTGTCTTTGCCTTTGCCTACCATTAAAAAAAATATTATCGACGTTTTGGCGGGCTTTGTTTGTCCGGAAAACATATTTTTAAAATAAGTAATTATAATTAAAGAAAATTTTGATTAGTTAATTATTTTTGTTGTAGTTGAAATAAAAGCAGATTACGAACCTCGATGAGAGTGACTTATTGTTGTAATCGTGTTTTTAGAGCCCTCGCTCCGCTCGAGCTCCAAACTAACCCTCGGTGCAACAATAAGTCACTTTCTGCTCAGGTCAGTAATCTACTATTTATGGAACAGCTATATTTTTGGGTTCTCTGTGTTGGTTCTATAGTAAAAGTTGCTTGAAATTTCTCAAAATCATTGTTCAATAGAGACTGTTCGTCTTCATGTTTTTCATGGTCTTTATCACTTTTATCCGGCATTTTCCTTTTTATTATATTATTTGAGGCAATAGTGCTTTCGTAGTGTCGTCGCTTCCTTGATGTCTTTTCAAGTCTGAAAAGTTAAAACCCTTTATGTAAGTGACCCCGCCCCCGCCCCCGGCTTCGCAAGAGTATAGATATATGCTACCGCGAACTTTGTATAACCTATAATATTGTAAAGTTTCATCAAAATCCGTCCAGTAGTTTTTGCGTGAAGGAGTAACAAACATCCATCCATCCTCACAAAGTTTAGTGTTTATAGTATTAGTAGCATAATATAGTTCATGTCGGAAGTTACACGTTATTACTTTTTATGTATGAACGTTTATTAATACTGGGGGCAATCTTATAGTATTTATCGCTACAATTCTTACTTATTTTTTTCCATTGCACCAACATCGCAATACTGTTTTCGGTCATCTAGATTTAAAAACAATAATGGCGACTCCATTCATCTCTGTTCTACTGCGTTTGAATTCTTGGGTAACTCCGGCCGATTGACATAGCTGATGTTTTCCCTGCAAAATCATAATAAGTCGCGGGTTCGATTTCCACATCCGACCATGTACCAATGTGTTTTATAATAAAAAAATCTATGTACATTACCTACCCGACAAACCCTACAAAGAGGCTTTTCCATTTACATACCTCAACAAAGCTGGCCACTCATTAGGTATAGCAACTCTGTCTTCCGCTGGGTACCCTGGGGCCGGTAACCCGTGAAGAAAAAAAAAGATAACATCCAAACATTGCCACAAGTGATCACTTTTTATGTAAGTACAAACATTTATTTATATTGGGGTGGGGATAATCTGATAATATTTATCACTACATCACATATAAAGCGTATTGCCCGCATCCGAAACAATGTCATTAGAGAAGAATGCGGAGTGAAAGATGATGTTGTGACTAAAATGAAGAAAAGTAGTTTACAATTGTTTGGACACGTTGAAAGAATGAAGGATGAAAGATTGACTAAAAAACTTTATACCTATGTCTGAAGTGAAAGGAAATGCTGGCGAGGACGACCTAGGTGTACTTTTATTGAACATATAAAAAATGTATTGATCGATAAGTACCTACACACAATTGCCGAGCATGTATGAAAGGTATTATGAATATAAAAGAAGCGAAAGAGGTATGGCAAGATCGTAACAAATGACATTCGATTGTCTCTGTCTTGGACGTGATGATAATTAATTCTTACTTTTTTTCCATTGAATCAACACCGCAAGTCATCCAGATTTAAAAATAACAATGGCGACACCATTCGTCTCTGTTCTACTGTGCTTGAATCGTCGCGTCGTACATGTTTGGCCTGAAAAATCAAAATAATTAGAAAGTACTAAAAAAAAACTAAAAAAAAAATTAAAATTTGCGGACTCGAACTCGAAACACTATAACGTCCGGCTGGTAGACAACCGCTTGACCACTCCGCCATTACCTATACTATTCAACATGTCCAAATATTGAGACAGTATTGACGTATCTACTCGTACCAAATACCGATATACAAAATACTTTATAACAACAATTTACTAGATTATGTTCAAGCAGGTAGGTAAGTAGGTACTTACTTTTTACTGTCTCTCATTTTACGAGCTGTTTCTCTCATGTATTCCAAATGTTGTTTTTTATAAGTTTTTTCTTTTTGCCACCCATTTTATATTTGGTATAATTATCTATAGGTATATATATAATGATTTTTTTAAAAGTATTTATTAAAAAAAATATGTATATATATATATTTTACACTTATAGTTATTATAATACAGTATATTAGAAATGAAAAACAATACACACTACGAAAATTCCGCTTGGCGAGCTAGTTCGCCATCAAGCATAGGTCCGACGCTAGAGACGGTTACGGGACGACTGGTGGGCGGCGCAGCCGCAGTGACTAGGGAGACAGCGCTATCCTTACACGCACGCAAGAAAGAGACAACACTATATTGCTTTTGCTCGGATAAAATAACATAAGCGACAAAACAAAATAAATTATTTAAAAAAAAACTAACTCATTAAAAAAAAAACTGAACCACCAGAATGTTTAAATGTTTATGATTTATTATAATACACAAATATATAAATAAACTCCTGGCTATTTTAAAGATCCATGTGAAAATGTAAATATTTAGATGCTATTTCGGGATTTAATTCTATCGAGCAAATTTTAACTAATCGTGTTTTCTTTAAACCAGATTGTAGATTATATGATCAAAATACAATATTTTTGAAAATATTTTATTTAGCTCATTTACAGCAGCGGCCGGAGGTACAGGTATGTCAGCAATGCATCCCCTTAATATGCACAACTGGGAAAAATCAGGTCTATCCCAAGCATATCAGTAAATCAGTGAAAATATCTTTTTAGCCGTTCGGGCGCGATTTCGAATCACAAACATTTTTGTGAATCAACACTACTACATAATTATATCAAAACTAGCTGTGCCTTGCGGTTGCACTCGCGTTAATAGTTACTGCCCCTTTGGGTCGTAGCGCATCACTTGAGAACTGCTGGACCGATTTTGTTATTTTTAAAGTGTTAGTAATAGTCTAAATCAGGTTTTTAGAAAAAGAAAATTTGGAAAATTCGCCCATAATAGGAGATGTAAGTTAATATGGGCTCCACGGGTGAAGCCGGAGCGGATAGCTAGTCTAATAGTAGTTTATGATACGGGATCATAATAGGGGTAAATAAAACACAAGTGGAATTTTTTAATAGCATCCACGAGTGTTTTAATTCCAAGTTATGTGCCCGTTCATACACTACTTTATCTAATCCCATGCAATAGTACAAAACAAATTGAACCAAGTTATTTTTCTTAATCGACAAATTGGCGGCAAATCGCGGTTACCTACTTTTTGCGCATGCGCGTTAAACTATCAAGTGACTCCCTGAGTAGGAGTGTCGATATTATATCCTTTGCCCGTTTTGCATTTAAAAAAAAACAACATTATGATATCGTTTTTGTATGAAAACTTCGGTACTATAATACATTATATATATATATATATATATATATATTCTTTCTTTCTTTCTAGATTTTACGTTATAAGTGTACCTAGATAAAATAAATTATTTGACCGACAATCAGATACTTGTAGGTACCGGTTAGTAAGGACGTGTCAATTAAAAAGAGTACGTGGCGTTGTTTGTGTGTAATTAGTGCGACGTGTTGGCGTGGCCGGTTCGATTCCCAGTGTGGTTATTCGCGTTTTCATTATGCCATTATGTGTCGTTGACCACATGAGAAAGGGAAACAAATGATAGTTTCAAAATGTATTTGTATAGCTTTCCGCCCCTGCTTTGCCCGTGGTTTTTTCATATCACGCCTCCATATTTATATATTATTACTAGCTTTTGCCCGCGACTTCGTTTGCGTAGAATTAAGAATAATGACGTAATTTATGTAAATACGCTGAGATTTCCCTTAATTTTATCTTTTACCCCCGTAAATTCCCCGTCAGTCAGAAGTTCAAAAAAATATAAATTCGGTACCTATAAATTAATATCTTCCCTGTCCCGTAAAAATATTTCCCCGTGCCAAATTTAACAATTTCCTAAGGGTTGTTTTAAAAAAATCTTATGTTCCTAGCTAAGTTTCAAGTGATTCGAACATTTTTCCCCATACAAACTTTCAACTTGATACACGCAGGTAATACGATTTCCCTATACAAAATTCTCGACTCCGTTGCACCCCTCCTTAAAGGTTGTTTTTTAAATTATTTGTTTTGAATAATATTTGTACCAAGTTTTCCATACAAACGTATTTACCCCATTTGACCCCCTTAGGGGTTGAATATCGAAATGTCCTTCCTTATTCCTAGTCTGCATAATAAAGGGAACCTCGTTCAAAATTTAAGCTTCCTAGGTCCAAGGGTTTGGGCTGGGCGTCAGTGCGAATGAATGAATCCACCTTCTCTTTTTATATATATAGATGGGCTAAGTCTCGGCCTAGCTCTCATCCACGAAGTGCCTGGAGTGTAATGATCTAAAGGAGGGAAGGACCGTATTGCTGTGTGTGTATGACGATTTTTAATAGAAACTGCTTATTAGAAAACGCAATATAATGCAAGCAATGAAGCCAGTTGTATTTTTTTATTTAGTTTTTGCTACAACAACTATTAGTTGTTTATTCTCTTCAGTGGTACTCGCTCAACTTGCTTGCATACCATTACGTCGTATTTATAGACGATGCGAATATTATTAACATGTTAGGATATGCAAGGATCTATATATTATTTCTCAAGAGTGTTTTTTTGTCGGTACGCCATTTTGAAGATTTTCCTCTGTAATGACGAAAAATAATCAAAAAAATCAAAATAAATGTTTCTTTTAAAATTAGATTAATTTATGTATTTTGTGAAAGACACCTGATCAAGTTGGAGATCACTTTCTTACTATATTCTAGTCAAATGTTAATTTAAAATCAAATTTTACTAGAAATGGATGTTGGTATATTTAAATTGTTTGAGATTTTTTTTCTTTCTTCACGGGTTGCCTTACAGCTCCCGAAACCGTCTTACGGTTCCAGGGTACCCAGCTGAAGACCAAGTCTCCCTTGTTTAGCCGATAGTATTTGTGAGGCTATACCTAACGAGTGGCTAGTTCTGTTGAGGTGTATTTAGATGGAAAAACCTCTAAATGTGGTTTGACGGATTATGTACATAAGTTTTTTTAATTAAAAAACCCTTTGGTACATGGCCGGGATCCGGAATCGAACCCTGTGTCTGCCTAGTTAATACCAGACGTCTAACCACTCGGCCACCGACGCACCACTTTGTTTGAGATTAATAGACTAAAAGCTACTGGACCGATTTTGATACGGTTTTCACTAACACATAGATTCATTCACGAGGAAGGTTTAGGTTTAGTGCGCAGTGATATTAAATTCGACGGGCGAAACCAGGGCAGGGCTCTAGTGCCTTATAAACTAATTAAACTTTACAGATTTCAGAAGCAATTAAACCATTGCAATTAATCGTAAAGTTTATTTTAATTTTATGCCATGTCTAAGTTTTAAACGTTTCGCGATGACTTGATGAAAAACCTCTTGAAAACATTTAAAAATAAATCTAAAATTAGTTAAATTATTTAAGGGATAATATAGTTTTAGTTTTTTAATGTAGAGATGGTCATTTCACGTTAATTTGATGATCAGTCGACCTTGCTATATTTTAGAAAACAATTCTAACTATTCGATTAAATCCTATCCTTTAACTTCTAACCGTGTTACTGTTCCGGGGTACCCAGCGGAAGAGTCTTCCTCGTTTAGCGGATGGTATTTGTGAGGCTATATCTAACGAGTGGCTAGTTCTGTTGAGGTATATTTAAATGGAAAAGCCTCTAAGTGTGGTTTGTCGGATTATGTACATAAGTTTTTAATTAAAAAATCCATTGGTACATGGCCGGGATCCGGGATCGAACCCGGGGTCTGCCTAGTTAATACCAGACGTCTTAACCACTCGGCCACCGACACCACTAGTTTGTCTTTTTGTCACGTCAAAACAGAGCAACCGGAGCGATATTCTGTATGCGTAAATCTTTTTCGGCTCTAGCACTATCACGTGGCTGGAAATAATTTTTAATCTAGATTTCTAGAAATGTTTTAGTTACCTTTTTTATATATGTATAGTACCTAGATTGGGGAGCAAAGCTCACAAGGGAGCAAAATAATATTTTTAAGGCGAGGGTTTCTAAAGTAGAATCCTAAGCATAGCTAGGAATTCAAAGTACACCGCCTGAGGAAAAAATAATTTTGCGGCCGAGTGATGCACTGAAAAGCAAGAAATAATTATACTTACATTTTTTTTTAATGTTAATTAATTTTTCCCTTTTAAGTGATTTTACTGTTAATAACATCATAATATCATAACAAAATTAAATAATCGAAATTAGCATGCATGTCATCGAGTTATGACTAAAATTGACAAATCAAAATTTCAGAAAAACTACTGAACCGATTTTCACCAAGTCGTTTAAAAAATAAACCGTAAAAATCTGTTCACAATCGCGTATTTTTTGTCGCTGCCTCCTAGACTACAGAATAGCTCACTAAGGCCAACGGAACTTGCATTATCTTGCTTTGATACACAATCACAATACTATTGTGGTATTTTATGTATGCAGAATGCACATCGGAGATGCACCCGAGCATTATAATGAGACGCGGACTAGCCTAGCCGTATTTACAGAATATTTACAGTGTCCCTGTGTCGTCCACTCCGTTAGGATGATATAGGATCATATTTTATTTGCTGGGATTCTTGTTAAAGATGCCTTTTGTAGTCATACCATTGTCTGACCGCTATTACATGTCTAAAACAGCTGTTTACTGTAAATTATAGGAGAGAGTACTAACGACTCTACAATGTCCGGGTATTCTAGTGTTGGACATTCTCGGGCCAGGCATTCCTTGACTGTCATAACGAAAGATGTCGCTCTCCTAATTAGTATACCTACTTATCCCCACGGTTTACGCAACAATTTGAACAACAATAGACAATACCTAATTGGTAGAGCGTTGTCTTGAAACCGGGATGACCCGGGTTCAATTCCCGATCGTTCCAAAAATAAATGCTAAGCATCAATTTTCTTTAAGAATATGTGCTTTAATCGACTCCTCGTGCTTCGAAAGGCATGTAAAGCCGGTGTCCGCACTTCTTTTAAAAATAATATTTACGTCTGTTAAATTAAGTGCAGCAACAGGCTTACTACCTGTTTGTTTTGTTCAATTTGGACAACTGGCAAAAAGTGGACATTGTTACTGGTAGCTCTGCCCACACCGCAAGGTATAAAGGCCGTGATGGTGTATGTTGTATACGTACTTTAAATACTAAAGATATATGACAATTATTTCCTACTTGATTTCGTTATATATCTGAAAGATTACACAGCACACGCTAACAAAGCGCGCTGGCGCTACCCTTTCCCCCGACTTGATTCATGCTCAGCTCCTAAACGTTATCACTCTTATTGATAAACTCGAAGTAGCGACGTAGTAACTAAACTGTGTTTCGTCTCCGTCTATCATAATCAATTGCAGATTTGTTAGACGGAGACGAAATACAGTTTAGTTACTACGTCGCTACTTCGAGTTTATTAATAAGAGTGTATAAGTTTAATACTCGTAAACCTTCAAATCAATCTATATAACCGTGAAAACCGCAATAAAATACATTCAGTAGTTTCAGAGTGATTCGTGCACATACAGACACAGCGAGGGACTTTTTTTTATAATATGTAGTGATTTAATTTCTATACTCACGGCTGTATCCCAACCTAGAACCTGACATATCTCTTGCTTCCATAAGTAAAGTCTAAAACTACTGGACCTTATTGAAAGAAACTTTCACTATGAAGAAACTACATTATTCATAGGCTATGTTTTATTAAAATAAAAGCCGTTGTTTATAAAATGGTTGACTTCATACACCACTCCTCAATGACTGCTAATCAAATGTCGGGCTATAAAAAAAATTGACGTCTACCAAATTATTTAATTCCAATGACTAAGTAATTGCTTTGTTGATTCATAGTTTGTCATAATTTTATTTTGGTCTTAATATGCAGTCTGGATATTAATTTTTAATATAGCTGACTCATTTTATTATTATGCATAATATTAAATTAACGGGTACGGGTAGGGGTGGGGGTAGGGGTAGGGTAGAGGCAGGGGTAGGGTTAGGTATAGGGTATATTTTATTTTGTTCGTAATTATCCACGGGCGAAGCCGGGGGCGGAATGCTAGTGATGAATAAATTACAATAGCATACTTTGTGAATGAATTATGTTTTATTTCTACAAATATTATAAACGCGATAGTTTGTGAGGATGGATGAATGTTTGTTACTCCTTCACGCAAAACTACTCGACGGATTTTGATGAAACTTTACAATGTTATAACTTATACATCAGAATAGGACATAGGCTGTAATAGACAAAAAAAATCCGCGGTAGCATACCATATTGTACCCATGCGAAGCCGGGGGCTTAATTAATAAACTTTATATCTAAAAATGTAAGGGGCAAGTTAGTAAAGCATATGAAAATTTATTGCAAAGTATGAAATTTTAGTATAAGGGTGAAATTTAAGGGCGGGCATTTTTTTAAAATCTTAGAATGCCATTTAACTTATTTTAAAAAATAAAGGAATGTTTCCTTTGAGTAGAATTTGCTAGCATTAATTTTAAAGATACTGTCCATTGCCCGTCTTTAAATTCCATCTTGAAGGAACTTCTAGGAAAAGTCATTGATAAAGTAAACAAGACGTCTTTAATTCATTTACATTTAAATTTAGTGATCTTTTTCATAGTATTTGTAATAACAATGAGCAGTAAACGAAAAAGGGCATCAGTTCAACTTTTTATCATTCAAAATTATACAATCTTTTTTTAGAAATAATGTATTGCTGCGCGATGACCTTTATTGTATTATTTATTTATTTACATTTTAAATGTAGATTATCATGAAACTCTTATCTTTCTGGTAGAGCGTATTTCTATCCAAGAAATTTACAAAGTACACTAGAAATAACAAGAAATTGTGAAGTTTAAACTCCATTTTTCTATACTGTCTTTGTATTGTTAAATACAATATAACTGTTTAAAAATATGATTATTAGTTCTGTAAATGGAAAATCGGTTAAAAATGTTAATTAGTATTTAACAATCTTAAATAACAATTTATTAAAAAAAAGACTTGCAAATATTATTTACTAAATAAGACAAGTCTAGAAAAAACGGACCTTAGTTATCTTTATAGTAAATTAGGTCTATCTAGTTGGCTCGTGATATAAAAAAAAATCGAGTATTAATTAATTGTCATTTCAGATTCGTTTACATCATGTCAATCGACACAAATGGAGCCAAATAATATCAAAATTCAAAATCAATATCCAAAAATAAATATCTACGATTCGGAACTGTGTTGTAAACGCACACGCTAATGTACTCCGCAAACAAGATGACAAATTCCACCTATAATTCAAATAAACACAATTTGTACCGAGTTTACTTTAGTCATTTGTGTTGGCTACTTGTCTTAAATACTTCGGGGGATTAAAAGCTCTTTGTCAAGGTTCAGAACGCAATAGTAAACATAAGGCAGTGTACACACAATACTAAGATAACGTGTGATTAGGGTTGCCAGGGTCCAAAAGTCAGACATTTGGCTAACAACGCCGATTGAAATATGAGGCCGAAATTAAAAATTAAGTTGTAATAAAATATTTATAAGTAATCATATCATTTTTAATATGTCATTGTGACATAAGAATGTATCCCGATGGATTTTCCATATAAAAAAATCGTCGGTCCTCCATCTATATCTGTACAAAAAAATCACGTCAATCTGTGTTGACGTAAAAGAAGGACAAGCCATCAAACATACCTTTCAATTTATAATAACTAGGATAAAAGTGGATGACATGTAGTCCAAGAAATGGCTCTGATATAAAAACCGGACAGGCGTTCAAAAAGCCTAACCGTTGGCCTTTTATCTGTAATTGCCTGGCAACTCTACGTGTGATAATGTTTGTTATTTCCATTATCAGTTTGGCCGTTTTGTTTGGATTCTTGTCCGTTAATGCAATGTTAACAACTTATGTATTAACGGGTACTTACCATATCATAATATGTGATTTATTTATTTATAGCGATAGGCACTAGTAGAAATAAGTTAATATCTTTAAATCCTAATCCTAAAATCCTGAGTTTAATTACATTGGCGACAGTAGCGACAATTTCATTGAAAAAGAATTGTGTTTAAATAAGTTGTCTCATAAGGTTACTCGATTTTAATAAAATTATCACTGCTGTTGTCATCGCAACAAAATTTTATTCAGGATTTGAAATCTAAGTCAAGACTAAGTACACTGTTTGTAGGTTTCATCAAAATTAATTTGGACTACTATGGACAAACATATATTGAAATTACATTAACAATATTATATGCTACGATCCTGTGGGCTTAGCATAGTCGTATCGTCACGACAAAAAAAAACTTACGCCTATGTTTTTTACGTTTGACGTCTCTAGACGATATCACTATTGTTATGCATGCTAACCGCCCTGCTCTATGTAGAGTCATGTATATATGTATTAAAACTGAAACACAAAATAGGCACCGCTAATTAACTGTCAAATGGTTAGTTATAAATGTCAGTTTAAAGTTTTCGTCATACAAACCGATACTAAACGACCATAAAATCGTCCGTACCTAAGATATTATCACACAATAATAGCTAGAGAGCCAGTGGAAGATTTGGATGAGGTACTTGTTAAAAGCTGAAAGTTGTACTTCTATCCACCCTGATGCAGTCATTGACCTGTCAACTAGGTTTTTTTATATCCAAAAAGGGTTCTTGATAAAGTTAAACCTATATGGAAATTAATGTCTTTATTATTGTAAAAAACAATTTACAGGACTCTGCCATTCTAATTTTGCGCACCCACCACCAGAAAGTTGGCAGGTCAACAATTCCATAATCAGGGAAATTAACTAGAGTACTTTCATTATATACACTCTAGATAGAACCAGAGCGGCGCGACCGCGTCGAAAAAAATGTAAGTGAACTGTTCACTGACTTGAACTTTACCACCGCTCAGTACCGATTGAGTCATCGTGTCTGACAGTTGTGCTAAGTGTTAAAATTTTGTGCCTCAAAATGGCGTCTTGCGTTATAAAAGTGTGCCGAAATTATAGAGGACGTTTGAAAACAACTACTTTAATCACCTACCATCTGTAAGTAAGTCATATAATATTATATTTCTCAAAAATAACAAGTGTACTAAAAAAAAAATATTTAAGTCTTAAAATCAGCCACTTTGTACGATGTTGCAAGCTTTTGAAATTAAAATTCCCAAATGAACGTCAAATTAATTTACCTATATTGTAAATGAAAAATTAAATTTCCTCACGCCTGTAATACCATATATGGGGTATAACACCCACATAAGACCGGTTTTATCAATACGGATGTCGTACATTGTCGCCCCCCTTCATAAAAAATGTTCGAACATTTTTTTTTCTTTTCCTGTATGAACTGAGATTTTAATGCGACCCTCCCCCCCTCCTATTCTAAAACTGGCCTCTTCTGTTCTCCCAGGAGTCATGAAAACTTTTGGTATGGTCATATAAAGGGCGCTGAGTACCAGAAAAATCCGAAACTCCGATTTGTAGTTTCCCAGATACAAGGGTCAATAAAGAGAAAGGGGAAAATTTGAATGCGACCCCCCCCCCTGTCCCGAACCCCCCCTCTCTTTCTAAAACTGGCCTTTTATTCCGATTATTAGTGCTCGGTGGATTAATATTATAAGAAAAAGCCGGGGTGAAGATACCTGGCAACCAACTAAATCAACAGTAGTATGTTCCGATCATTTTAGAACAAAAGATTTGTATTATGTGAATTGTAATAATAATACACGTATAAAATATAAATAAAACCTAGCCAAGTAATATTTTTAGATTTCATTATGTTTCATGTGTATTAAAATAATATATGTAATACATGTGTAATAAGTAAAATTGCTACTAAAATTAAATAAAAATTTGTTTAACCTAGAAATTCACATTATTATCCATACTACTCCTAATTTAATAAAAACATCACGTTGAAATAAATTCAATAAAACCTAAAATAAAAATTTATGGTGAATAGTCAAAAGTTGGTAACACCGCGCGTTCATATAACAATAGCAGTTCTCCTTACTTGTGTGCGTAATTACACACTCTATTGATTCAAACCTGGCCTACTGTTTTTGTTGAGTTTGTAGCGTAACGTTTTATCTAGAGTGTATATAATGAAAGCTAGAGTATTAACTTTCAGCTTTTATCAAGTACCTCCTCCAAATAGTTCACTACCTCTTAAGCTATAATGTTGTAGTACATTGTTAACAAAACTCGGTTCCCAACACTTAAAAATAAAACTATGTTAATGACTATTTTAATACTTGCTCCCGACTTTCACCGGCTTCGTCATTATTACGTGTCTGCTTTCGTTTCAAATTTTTATTATGTCTTTGTATTTTATTTGGAAAACATACGTAATAATATGATGTGTCGTGTGACATAATTATATACATTGTCTGTAAAGATTATCAACATTGAGTTAACCACGTGCCAAAATTAATATGTTGCGGTAATAGAGAGAGAAGAAGACTTATACTTTTTTTAAATATACCATGTGCATCGGCTCTCCAACTATGGCTGTACGTGTGTGTGTGGGTGTGTATGTACACATGTAAGAAGTTTATGGCGTGCATAAGAAAAATAAAGAAAGAAATATTATATTGACTAGATGACCCGTGCGAATACTTCGCACCGTTAGTTCAACTGATATTTAATTTTGATTTGTTTGTTTAAAATAATCTTTAAAATGGCGTATCAAACATTAACTTTGATACAGTATATATGTGATACCGACAAAACCACCTTTGAGAAATAATATATTATAGAGATAACAGAAAATTATCAAAATTACGATGACGACCCCCATGAAATTCGTGCTAGGCTAGTGTGAAAATACACAACTCCAGTCGCATGAAAATTTTAAACTGAAATATTTCTTCACATTTAGATATTTAAACATTATTGATGTGTCAAATCTTAGTGCTCGCTATATGGCATAAATTTGTAGGGGGTTATTTCGTGAAATTTCTTTAAGGAATAGTTTACGAGTCAGCTCTTATGGCGTATTATAATCATTAGCAGATAACCATTGAAATAATCTTCAAATTCTATAAGTCTCATTATAGCAATTTATAGCAGTTTAATCTGACCTCTTGCTCCGCGAGCAGCTCAAACTCTCAAACAAAATAATAATTAATGAAATTCCGTGCATTTTAGTTTGGTCCGTATCTGGGAGATCTTTGTACTTTTCCGAGAACTATTATTATTTCCGTCTCCGATTTTTTATGTGTTCTCGGAATATAATATACCTATTTTGTTCGTGTATTTGTGTCAAACGGGTTACGGGATTAAGTTTAGCGTGATTCCTTTTATTGGAGATGATTTTTATTAAGGTCATCTTTTAGTTATGTTCGTTTTGTGTTTTCCTACGCTTTAATATGGTGATTCTATCTATATCTATACTAATATTATAAAGAGGAAAAATTTGTATTTTTGTGTGTGTATGTTTGTAATGAATAAACTCAAAAACTACTGTGCCGATTTAAAAAATTCTTTCACCATTGGAAAGCTACATTCACCCTGAGAGACGTAGGCTATATTATATTTTCAAAAAAATTAGGGATCCTTACTAAAATTCCAATAATGTAATCCAAGGTGTAAAAAAAATGACCTAATAAATTCCTTACATCGCGTGCGCTGTGCGATGTAGGGGGTAGGAGTAGGGGTAGGGTATATTTTATTTTGTTCGTAAATATCCACGGGCGAAGCCGGGGGCGGAATGCTAGTTCTATATAAACTGACAAACTCAATCTCAATCTCAACACTAATCCAAACTAAAATTATAAAACCGAAAGTGTGTTTATTTGACCTCAGTTCAAGTCAAAACAGAACGATCGTTCACGGACGAAGGCGGGGCGGAAAACAATATAATAATATATTATCATTTTATTTATTTTACACCCCCTTCTCAGCCCCGCTTTCATACATATACCTTACATACATACATACGTATGCTCACGCACGCCTTAATTCCTGTAGGGTAGACAGATACCAATTCCACTCGCTCCTATCCTGACACATTTATTTCGCCTCATTCAAATCCGTACATATTTTTATGAAAGAAAATATCACTGATTTAATCTGTGAATTTTCCTCTGGGGGCATCCTCTATCAACTCTTTCAGTCACATCTGCTCTATAGAATACCTTTCGTAAGTCTCTTGTCATCCATTCTTTCCATGTGATCGATCCATCTAAAATATTTCTATCTAAAATTTCTATTCTATTCTATCTTAAAGCCTATTTAATCCTTATATTCTCTAGAGCACGGGCGTGAGTATATTTTTGTAATAAATACATTTTCCAAATCTGAACGCAATTAAACTCATTGATACGTAAACGTCGATATGCTAATAAAGTTCTAAGATGCAATCAATTCAACATACTTAGACACACAGTGTCATAGGAAAACACCATAAAACCATTTACGGTTTGCGGAAAGCTACATAGAAATATTTATTCTCGCAATACTTGAATGCACTTGTATTTACACCTGCCAATCTATACTAATTATAAAAAGCTGAAGAGTTTGTTTGTACGTTTGAACGAGCTAAACTCACATCTACCAGTCCGATTTGTTTTTTTTTTTCATTTTGTAGCCTGTTTATAAATTGAGGAAGGTTATCTGAATTGTGTCGCTGACTGACTGACAATCAACGCACAACCTAAACCACAAATATGAAAATTGGAAGGTATATTCCTTAGGTGTTAAAATAAATAAATAAAAATAAAAAAGCCTTTTAAATTATAGAAACCCCTTTGATAGGGTATAGGCCTCCTCCATTTTCTTCCATTTCTTCTTACGTTGGTGCTGCTTCTGTCTAACTGTTTCCCGCCACCGATTTTATTTCGTCTATCCCGAGGCATATGACTAATTTATTAGTATCTGTCATTGAATTTTAGCTGTGGCAACGCAACTCTTTCCGATAGTCCGCAGAAATTTATAATATTTGTCGAAACCCTTAATGAGAAACCCTATACCATCCTGCATCCCATTCTTCTTGTTTCCGTTAGGCCAAGGATGTCTATGTTTCGGATAGCGTGTACCAAAATGTGCATTTTTCCGTTGTTGAAAGTGATGTGACATTATATGTTGCAATTTTTAAGTGATCAGTTTTATTTTTTCTTTTCGAAGTAGTGTTTGGAGGGTTGTGGTCATATTCTTCCACGGTGACCAACCGGGTTGGAAGATCAATATATAATATAATATAATTAGGTGTTATGCACTATGAAAGGATTATTCGAAAATCAACCCCTAGGGGGGTAAAATGGCGTGTAAACTTTATATTTCTAATACAACGTGTACGAAGCAACTGCTAATAGGCTATATAGCATCACGCTTCGACCTAAAGTATCAGTAACCGTAAAAGTCAACCAATCTGGCAAACACTCTAATCTCCTGAGATTCCTGATCTAGCAGTCCTAATTGAGACATTTTTTTTTAGGTTATTAATTAAGGATTTTTTATGGGCGAAGCCGGGGCGGATAGCTAGTCAACCAATATTATGAATGATGTAATTTTTTTTTGTAAAAAAAATATAATGTAAGTGGAATATATGATTTGAGTAAAGGATTTTTTTTGTTGCTCGGTTGACCTAACCCACCACTTAAATCTAGGAAACGTGTCCAGGTATTTTTTTTCTTACTAATAACGTGAGTTCATAATGGAATATTGTTTGTTGAGCTGCCATTTCGATAAATGGTACAGATTACAGCGGTTACAGTAGAAAAAACAGTTACTGCATATGCTTGCATAATATATGGCAACCAAATGAACACGGAACCTAAAAATGACCTCATAAACTCATAACCACTACATTTCTGCAAACTTTTTTTAATTACTTAATCACTCTTATTTCTAAAGATTGGTATATAGTCTGTTTTTAGTGTGAAGCGTAAAATTGAGAAATATTACCAATGATGATATCCCGTTTGGAAGGGGTGAGCGAAATAAATGCAAAAGTCTACCGTATACAAAGGCAGATAAAAATGATATTATTATAGTATGTGTATTGTCTACCTAATCATATGCTTATAATAATACGCTTCGGAGGGCACGTGACATCTATATATGTCCGTTAAGTGCAGTTAACAGGCTTGTTTAATACAAAAAACCCGGCCCCGGCTCCGCACAGGTACAATAACTTAAATACCTACATAAATGCATACGCCATGAAAACTCGCTGGGATTAACTTTTTCTCCGATTTGATTCACTTATGACTTATGTTGTTAATGCTCAGCTCCTAAACATTTCGTGTACCTACCTACCTAATGATAATAATGAATGAAATATTGTTTCTAAAATTAGATACGCTATGTTAATTGTGTACTATTATCTATTCTGTGGTTATGGTATTTTTTTTTTCGTAGCTCCTATAAAGGCGATTATTGTTTTATGGCCAGTTATATAAACTTATAAAATGTTTAAGTATACTCTTAAGATTAGATAAGTTAGTTATAAAATTAAAATAGTTCATACGGTTGAAAATTATCGACCTGTTGGTTTATATCAGAGGTTCTCAAACTTATTTTGTCTACCGCCCACTTTGAAAATCAATTATTACTTTAATTTATATATAGTGTGCTATATTAGTTTCTCTGGGCCCCTTACCGCCCCCCTCTAGGCCTCCAGCGCCCACAAGGGGGCGTTATCGCCCACTTTGAAAAACACTGGTTTATATGGAAGTTCCTTAATTATATGAATTGCTCTACATTATCCTCGTGGTGAAATTGTATCGATATTCGGGCTAATGCTTTTCAAATTACTAGTTTCATAGAGTATTCTAATTTGGTTCAAATGATGTTGTTTTTTAAAAACGTGCATTACTTTTCGACGGAAATCGAGTTGAAATAACCTACATGTGTGTTTGCACATTAGCCACTTATACCCTTTGCCCATGTATTTGCCTCCAATTTGACTTATTATTTAGTGGCTTTCCGCCCCGGATTCGCCCGTGGTTTTTTTAAATGTGACAAAAATGTTTTGATGTGAAAAAAATATTTAGAAGGACAAACAAAGAAACGCATTTATTCTATTTGGATTCGAGGGGTAAATCCCATTATGTACTTGAATTTAATCTTGCAAGCTGTTATCATGGTTTCTACTACTGCTTGTGGTATTTCATAGTTCGGGAATTTCCCAGTTTAATAATTCCCTCGCTGTGCAAATTTTTATTAATATTTAATTATTATTATAAATATTTAATAAGCGATTATCTCTATCAATCATCACGCCTTTTATCCCAAGAGGGGTAGGCAGTGAAAATAATCGAATGCCATTTGCTACGGTCCTGACATACCTCTTTCGCTTCTTTTATATTCATCATACCTTTCATACGTGCTCGGCGATTGTGTGTACTTTAAATATTGCCATCGATTAATAGATTTTTTATATGTCTAGTAAAAGTATGTCTAGGTCGTCCTCTACCAGCATTATTTCCTTTCACAGCTATATAAACCTTTTTAGTCATCATCCTTCATTCTTTCAACGTGTCCAAACCAGCGTCCAAAACTACTTTTCCTTATTTTAGTCACAACACAACATCATCTTTCACTCCGTTTTCTTTCTCGCGATTTTAATACCGAATGATTTGTCGCTTTCAATACTGATCAAATTAACCATTTTTTTACTGTTATAAAAGTAAGCTCTAGATATTAGATAGAGTAGTTTTTATAACTATATTCTTTAATCAAGTTTGCATAAAATAATTATATCCTCGTACACAGATATTGCTCATATTGCAAATAGTGATGATTTAGCTATAATGATTGATGTTATAATAACTTTCTGTCACTTTCTCTCATCATAATTATAATCTAATCTAATCATATTATGGAGACGTCTTTATAATTTTATATTCATTTTACTAATACTTTTCTTCTACAACTCGTGTTCCAGACAAAATTGGAACGCATCAAGTAAACGAAAGATAAATAATATAATACAATCTTATCAAGCAATCTTCAATCACTTAGATGCTTGAGTCAATAACTAAAAAGTTAGGTATGTAGGTATTTGAAATTTTGACAACATCGTCGTATTGAATAATTTGAGAATACTGACAGATTGAGTACTATAAATCTCGCATAGTGCGGGAGCTATTTCCTGGGAAACAAACTTCAACCGGGTTGTGTTGACAGAAACGTAAATAAATAGTTTGGTGAAGTGTTCGCCGACAATCAATCTCCTGTTTTATGGCTTCAGTTTGGTCGAGTAGTGCTCACATATATCACTGAAATAATGACAATGAGTCATACTGGAATTTTAGTATATTCACTGTTGGAATTTATCTATATATTATGGTGCTTCCAAAAGGGGTAGACTGGAAGGTTGATATAGCGCTACTTCTCTCGGTCCATCTTTATCATCCACTAGCTTTCCGCCCCCGGCTTCACCCGTGGATATTTTGGAACAAAATAATATATAGCCTATGTCGAATATCGTAGCTTTCTATTCGTGAAAGAATTTTTAGAATCGCTTCAGTTATAGATGTATACTTCATACATCCAATACATCCTCAGATAAAGTAAATAGCTAGCTCATTTAAAAATATATTCCGTAAACAGGCGAAAATTGAGTATCCCCTGTCCTTCAGAAACTACTGTAATTTCAACGCTAATTGCTAAGTTCTTGAAATTTACAAGAAAATTTATATCAAAAGCTCCAGTTGTAGATTTCTATAATTTATATTTACAAACTTCATAATATTTAAATAGTGGTACGAGTGGTGCGCGTAAGTTGAACTCGCACTTGACCTGTTTTTTTACTTGAACTCTTATGTCTCTATTGTTCTGTGCTTTATTGTTAAATTAAGTTTTCTAAACCTCATATAAGGATTCAAAATTATTGCAGAGTCCATTTTTAAACTACAATGACTAATATCCCAAAGTGTAAAAGTGTTGTTTTAATTTTATACGTCGATTGTTAAACGGTTGCATGGGGTTTAAATGACATTAAACTTTCAGTTAGCCATGTGAGGCAGTCCCTAACTGCGTCAATTGACGGTAAATAACATACACACTTATGTACAATTTCATTGAATCGAATAACATTGAGTTAGGGTTTCGCAAGAAGTAATCCACGGTCCATGAGGGCTTGCCCTGCACTTGCGCCCTTGCGTTGTGTCACGGTATGCGGGTCTTAATTTACATACAATCGTACTCAAAACGATGCAATTTATTCGCCATTCGACCAATTTGATTCCAGTTTCCTTTCAATTAATTGACATCGTTGGCAATTTGTAGCGTTTTGATGGCTTCCGCGACGCAGTTTCTTCAATCATGTATCAGAAGCAAGGGATGTATTGCCGGTTTAGATCTGTGAAAACATTTTCTATTATAGCAAGAATTGAGTACCTATAGTTCAAGGTTCAGGGACATCACATTTCATACATTCACGTTGATACACACACACTTGGGTAGAGGCTTTTCCATCTAAATTTACCTCAACAGAACTAGTCACTCGTTAGGTATAGCCTCACAAATACCATCGGCTAAAAGAGGGAGGGTCTTCCGTTAGGTTCCATGAGACCGATAATACGGTTTTGAGAGCCGTAAGGTAACCCATGTAGAAGAAGGAAAAAGAAACGATCTATACAGTAGACGCATATGATCTGTAACATTTGACATCTCACCTTGGTACACGCACACACTGTTGGCTGACAGTACCACGAAATCACTCCCACTAGAGGAAAGATGTTACACATCAAAAATCAATAAACACAATATTTAGTGATTGATTTTTGGTGACCTTCTTCCGGATTAACTATGTAAAGAAAAATGTCACAGATAATATAAAATTATAGCGAGTAACGACGTTCAAACATTTTTTTTTGTCTTGCAAATATCTACTTGGCATCATTATTGTAAATATCTTCAATACATTTTGTGTGTCATTTTACTACCGCGTTGTATTGTTTGTTTACTTTTGTGTCGTGTTTTGCGATTTTCTATGGTCAATGACTGAGTATTGAGATAATATTATAAATGCCAAAATGACGGAAAAAAATTACGCGGCGAAACCAGGGCGGATTAGTATTTTTATAACATTTTCTAATGCCTTAATACTTACTATAGTAATAAATCCCGGATCCCGGCCATGTACCAATGGGTTTTTTAATTAAAAACTTATGTATATAATCCGACAAAGCACACTTAGAGGCTTTTCCATCTAAATATACCTCAACAGAACTAGCCACTCGTTAGGTAATGATCTTCCGCTGGGTACCCTGGAGCCGTAACGCACGGTTTCGGGAGCTGAAAGGCAACCCGTAAAGAAAAAAATAATAATAAATGCGACTAGAAAATAGTATTATGTAGATTGAGTGAGGATTGTATAGTGGCGGTCAAGGCAGATCCACCTACATTCTAAATTGTGGCACTTAGAATCGTATCATAAATAAAGGAGATTTTACGGTACCAACTGCTTATACAAGCTCTTTTCTTTATGTGACATGATTAAAAAAGGGATAGACTATACTTTAAAATACACGTTAAATTAACTCCCTAAGGTGGACTGGATATGCTCCCTTGACCGTGGCTTTACCTTATATTAGGAACAATATAAATTATTAAATTGATGCACAGTTAGTTCAGAGCTGAGGGCAAAAGTTAGCTTAAAATAATGTAATATTTATATTAGTTGAATGTACTGTGTTGTACGACACGAGGATTATCGATGCCCATTTAATTGGTCATCTTCGGCACGCAAATAGCAAGTAGGTACTGAGTGCCGACTGACTGACGGCATTATTGTTTTGTATAGACAATTTACTTCAATGGCAACTATTTATTATTCAATTCTACTGTTATTATTTATACGGATAATTATGCTTGCATAATTATGTTTGGTTTAGGATAGCAGATATTTTGATAACCAAAATTGCAAACAAAACTTTTTATCAAAGACTAGCTGTGCCCGCGTTAATGTATAATATCTTATATAACCTTCCTCAACAATTGGGCTATCGAATGCAAATCCGACAGGTAGTTCCAGAGATTAGCGCGTTCAAACAAACAAACTGTTCATCTTTATTATTAGTATAGATTCCAATAAGATTTTTCCCAAAGGAATGAGATTTTTTTTCCGGGCCTCCAACTGTAATATCTCTGTGCAAATTATCAAGTCGAACCGTTGCTTCGTTTTGACATGAAAGAAGGACAAAATTATAACGAAACATACTTTCGCATTAGGCATGATGACTAAAAAATTCTAATTAGTCCGTCAGTTAGATTATCAGAAAATATTGGACACGTATTTTTTCTTTTGTCAATTAAACAAATAATTATGAAGATATAGCCCGCTAAAATTCCGCGTGACGTCACATTTGAGTACAATTTTGACCTAGAAGTGACGTCACCAGCCCCCACTCCGAAACTTTGATGGGCTTTATCTCTGTCATTTTTTGTTTGACTGACAAAAGAAAAAATACGTGTCCAATATTTTTTGATAATCTAAAAGTCGGACTAAATAGAATAATATTTTGTTTACCCTGTCATCTTCCCTTTTATAATATTCCCGGGATGTGTGTGACAATATGAGTTTGCGGCCTCTCTGTGCAAAAAATCACGTCGATCCATTGCTCCGTTGACGTGAACGTAAAACAAACAAACATCTTAGTAGAATTGTTTATTTAACTGCATCTGAAAACAATTTTTGAACTGCACTTTATCATTCTCAAGCTCAATAAAAACAAAACAGTAAAACAGACAAAGAGATGCGCGTGCGCCGCGTTGGGCTCTATTTTCGCACTCAGCTCGGCAGCACGCCGCGACTATTTCGAGTTAATTCCGTACGATGCTCCTTCCAGTCATTTCAGGCAAAATAAACAATCCGATGCTGCGCAACCACTGAATAAACTCGCGAATCCAAGGAGACGTGCCAGATATATTTTTGACTTGGACAATTATAAATAAATAATAATTTTACTTTTTTTTTCGTTTGCAGGTAAGATCGTTTTTCCAGTCGGTGAATGGTGAGGATATTATTGCTTAATTTATTGGGAAATTATGGATATAGGACTCTTAACAGAGCTGGTCACCCGTTAGGTTTAGCCTCATAACACTCTCGGCTAAATGAGGTAGTCTTCTATTCCGCTGGGGTACCCTGAGGCTGATAACAACGGATGGTTTGACTATATATAAAAAATATGTCTGAGTGATCTTGACTACTGTGCAATTCTCCTTAACCACCGTTCTTGGTTAGTGGGTCATTGCCTGCAACTGAAGTCTTATAACATTAAGGTCATGAAATGAAGACAAGTATGAAGATTGTCAGATTCTGATTAGAGTTTCTTAAGATTATATCATACCATGCCAAGCAACATTATGAAGTATCTGAAGCCTCTGATATCGCGTAATTTGATCATAAAAACGGTGTTATTATGGCTGGCGAAGAATGTGATAGAATAGTATTTTAAGGGGAGACATTGATGTACATATTTCAATACCTAGTACAGGCTACATCAACTGTAAATGAGAGAATGTTTCAAGTTATAGTATTATATTTAGACTAGCGACCCCGCCCCCGGCTTCGCACATGTATAATGTGGGTTTACGCTGCTGCAGACTTTTTTGTAGATAATTTTATTCTATACAATTCTTTCCTACAACATTTTGTTATATATCTCTGACGGATTAGACATACGACATGAAAAGTCGCTGGGGATAGCCTTTTTCCCCGACTTGATTCAGTTATACTGTTTATGTTCAGCTTCTAAACATGATAGGTCTATGTTTAATAATCATAAATCTTCCCGGTGAATCAACCTATCTAACTTTTAACTAAACCTTAACAAAATTCGTTTTGCGTGAAAAGGTCACAGTCCGACGACGGGGGGCTATGTTTTATAATATGTAGTGAAAACGCAATTCTTAAAACTTCTTCCATAGAATTTAATTGATTGCCTACTAGCTAGATTATTTACATTTTCGCCCGGGAATTTCAAAATAACAACCATAATTATCAAAGTATATTAGAATATTATGAAATTTTAAAAATTCTGATGAATATTTATTTTATTTATTGCAATATTTTTGTAAGTAAAGGCTAAGCTAATAGTTTAAGGTCCCTATCCCGATAATTTGTATGGGGATATTTACTATTCCCAATTTCTCTGTAAATAATCCACCTGTGTCACTGTCACTGTAATTTAGCATATAGTTACTTATTCAATATATCTAAGTGAAATAGTCGTTATTTTTTCAATTTGTTTTTTTCAATAGGAAATATGAGTAGTAAAATAAAGGAATATTTTGCCCCTGTTTTCTCTATCATAATCTATCACAAAGCTCTTATTTTTTTTTAAAGAGCGGTTAAACCATTACCCTTCAATTAAACGTCTTGCGTTTTTTAGTAGCTTATCGGAAAATTCAAAATAAAAAATTTTTAATTGGTCAAAAATAATAAAATAATTATTATTTTGAATTTTCACTAAGCTACAAAAAAACCCAAGACGTTTAATTGAAGGGTAATGGTTTAACAGTGCTTTAAAAAAAATTAAGAGCTTGGTGATATATTACGAAAGAGAAAACAGAGGCAAAGTTTAACCACCCATATTTCCTATTCCAAAAAATCCATTGATAAAATAACGACTATTTTACTTATATATATTCAATAAGTATCTATATATGCTAAATTACAGTGACACATGTGGATTATTTACAGAGAAATTGGGAATAGTTTATACCAGAAAAATTATGGGGATAGGGCCCTTAAGAGTTCTCCGTAATGACCCTATTTCAAATACCTACGGAGAGGTATTTGTAGGCAATGAAGGGCCTTAACTAGAGTTTGTTTTAACAATAACGCAGCAAACTGCCCAGACCGCATGCAGATGCAATTAAAACATGAACTAAGCATCAATGGTAAAGAATGGTTTAATGCCGCATTGTGTGACACTAGAACTAATGTTGTAACCACAGGATACTAAACCTCATTATCTCGCGAGAATTGCAAGGAATCCATTGCTGACTGGCAAGGTAATCGCCTACTATTACTCGACTCTAACTTATCGATACATAATAAGATAAAGTTTGATGTTGATGATGATGTTGTGTCTAAAATGAAATGTCTAATGTTGAAAGTGATGTATGGATGGATGTAAATTGTAAGTTATTATGGATTGAAAGAAACTGCAGCTCCAATCCTTTCTGATTACTACATATTATATAGGAAATCAACCTGAATATAACAAATTGAGTGTTAGAAATAAGAGTATGTTTTCATATTTCCATCCAAAATAAACAGAGCGTATTATTTTATGAAAACAACAAGTGCTAATATTAGAATGTTGATGTAGAAATAATTTAATATTAAAGAATAATAACGGCAAAGCCAATGATGCTTCAAGATGGATAATAATTCAATTTCTATCGTCGTTATTAATAACCTAGTCGTCAGTGCACACAGGATGTCACAGAAATTCTCTTCTCAGAAATAGACGCGATTTATGTTTCTTATTTGTCTCTTAATTTAATTTTAGATTGAGCATTGCAAGATGAATCTAAAACTTTAATTCACTAGAGTGTTCTTTTGATATTATTGGTCACCCCCATCTCATTAACTTAAGCATTGAGCAATACATTATTATTAATTTATGAGATTTGAGATTAAAGACAAATAACAGTTTTAATAATGAATTAATTAATTTTGAATATTAGCACTTTAATTTTCCTCTCGCAACTCATCCAAATCAGTTACGTGTTCTCAATTATTAAAGAAAACCACAATTTAAATTAATACTAGCATTTAATTCCTAGACTAATAACTCAATTATCTTCCTAACTTGACAATGATATTTATGTTATATTCTCATATTTTTCGACAACTATAATACTAATAATATCTAATAATAATATACATATTTTTACAAGTAACATCAAAACTTTCGCATTTATACGTAAGATGTTCTTATGAGAACCTTAGAGCTATAATAATGGTTTAATGACATAATCTGCACATCAGCCATTGTGAGTATTCTTATGATGTTAATGTGTTAAGTGTGCGCGTGGACCTTAAACCTAATTACTGTACAAGTACTTAAACAATGGTGACATTACAAACTTCAGATAAGGCCAATGGACATTATGGACAACAGCTGTGGTAACGAGAGTTTTTACTAGCAGTCCCAGTCTTAAATTAGTTGTTCTACTCTTATGTAAACAATTAGCAGTTGGCCCTGATTTTGCAAAATCTCTAAAATATTTTTTATCACCGAAATCAAAACCCTTTTGAGATATTGGAGCCCGTTCTGGCCAATCCAAGGGTCAAAGGATTCCAAAAACTATTTGAAACAAGAATCCTGTTATCATTTCTTCGCTTAGTGAAAAGAATTTTTTAGTCTTGAACCAAATCGGTAAAATTCTTAATTCTCACGCTTAAAAATGGCAGCAGAAACATGATCGAATATCGTCAATAGCCTCGTCTATGTACGCGCAGGTGTTTCGCGGACAATGTGCCAGTAATGTGTGTGTACCCTGCAATTATCCTGGCATTTCGCATTGTTGATCGAGTTTTGTTAAGTTTATTGATGGCATCCGAACTGTTCGTCTAACGGTATCTCTTTTAATGCGAAATAACATAATGTGATGTGATTTCAGTATCATGCATACGACATGCTGTTTCTAGTTTGATTATTTTTCTATTCTTAGTATGTAGATGTGTTTTTCTATTTGATGCTTCTTTTTCTAAAAGTTTTTCTTCAATGAATAATTCAAACAGTTTATCGTCTTTAAATTCAGTTTAAGTTTTATCTATCATTATATCTACCGCAGCGCTCTTTATCCCAGAAGTGGTAGACAGACAATCTAAAATCATTTGATATCATCCTGACATTCATTAGACTTCTCATACATGCACACTGCAGTGCACAGTGCCCGGCGATCGGCGATTCTGAATAAGTATATTTTATAACATACATAAATCGAAATACATCTGTTACGTAAAGGAAATTCGGATTAATGACTTTCATATAAATCATAATTAGGAACAACGTTCATCTCGTATATCCAAACAATCTGACACGTTTAAACTTTAATACGCAGAAATATCGCAGCTGTCGTAATTTCACGCCTTTATAGATTTTTTTTTCCAAAAGTCTTTAATAGTGAGCAGGCGCAGTAATCGGTGTACCCTTTCCATAGCTACAGAAAATGTGGAGTGTTCCTTTTTTTCTAAAGGTAACGGTACTAGATTATGGCGTTGTTCGTTCTTTGCTCCTTACGAGTTGTCTCGACCGCAGGTAGTCAACGCGTCTCGGAGGTTTTTTAATTCTGGAAACATTATGAGGTCTATTTTTTGTATTGTTTCTTTCCTTTCATGCTGTCCTTTGTGGCTGTTTGCTATAGTTTATGCAATTTATTAAATTATGTTACACTGCACAAAGACGTTATGAAAATCTTATAGGAGTTTTTTTTTATATTTTAGCTGAATTTTCCGTTGAATTATTATAATACTTAGTAAACTTTCTACTTGAACTTATCTATCTATTATCAACAAGGAGGACCCTGGTTTACCATCTACACCGTCTCCTTTATATTGATCACACCTCTCCTAAGTACATGCCCTGCCAGCAAGTAACCGTGTAATTTTTTTTAAATGTTGGAATTGGAATATGTATTTTGAATTATGTACTAGCCTACCTAACCTATAATATTATTGATATCAATCAAGGTTTAATAATAATATGTAGTATAAAGGATAAAGTGACAAAACACATTTGTTGACTCTGTTGGTCCATATTTTGCAAACAAGAAAATTATGCCTAAACACAAAGAACAACTTTGAAAAATGTTAAAAGGAATAGTACTGTTTATTACGCTTTGCGATTTTGAATGTTATTTTGTGTTGTTCAAAATTAGTTTACAATTTCTTTGTACAAGTTGTCTCTACTTTAATGGTGTCGTAATTAGTTAACAAAATAATAAACAGTTAACATTGCCTTCAAACATTTTGTATGGGCCATCCCTTTGTCAACTTTCATGAAAGTGAAAGTTTCTAGTTCTGGCGCCTTCCACTCATATTTTGAAGGCTTTTTAACTTTTTCTTTGAAGTTATTGTTTGACAATATTTTTTCATATCTTGCATTGTAAAAGATATGTTTTTATTGTTCCTCCTTTTTAGTAGTTCACTGTCGCTTGATGGTAGACCCTCAAGCTTTAATTATGTATGGCGTCTTGAATTCAAAGTTTAGGTTTAGAGTAATATTTATGTATATTACAGCAAATAATGAATGCACTGATTTCCTCGTCGGCTTCGGTTTGGCTATGATGAATTGATCAGTATATATTGTACTGATTGCTGATTGAAGCCATCATAGCACACACACAGAGAAAGCTCGAATGAAATGATGTTTGTATTCAAAATAAAACCATGTCCGGTTTGTTCAACTAATTAATATCTATGTAGATTTTAGATATATCACGCTCCGTAGAAACGGGACCGGTCTTTGAGCTCCCGGTGTCTGCTCCCGCTTTCATTCCACCTACCCGATGACCCATTTGCTGCAGCGGAGTGACAGCGGACAGCGACACGCGAGACGAGCTCTCCGCCGCCCGCGCGCTCCTATCGTTTTATTTATGTTTGGTTCCGTATATAATTTAGTTGTTTATGAGGCTACGACGGATTTCAAAATTATGTATTGTCTAATTTTTATTTTTGTTTGTTATTTTAGTTCTGCACGTGAAAATGGCAATAGGAGGTATATCAGATATAAGCTTGTTTTTTTTTCAATGATTCACTATCAACTCACGTAAAAAATATTACATTCATGAAGGTTCATGTATCGTGATGTCACACATGTATTATTGTATGGAAGTGAAGTTGGATTGAGAATACATTGAATAGACCGATTTGACAATTTTTTTTAAATGTTCGTAATAGTCTGAATAAGGTTTTTAGGGAAAGAAAAATTGGAAACGTTGCTCGGAAAGTTTGATTTTGAAAGCGCTTTTTTCTATGGGATTATTGTATGACTTCAAGATCATAATATGGACTCCACGGGCGAAGCCGGGGCGGAATGCTATTTTTTAATAAAATTACAATGCAAAGAAAATTAGTAGGAAAAGGCATTAGTTTGTTTCTAGCCTTTGCTATTTCTAAATAGGTACTTAAACCAAAATAAATTATATATAATTCAATTATAATTATTCATTATATGAACCTAAATTGAATAGTATTTGCTCTTCAATGTATTTTTTACTTCCTGCGGTACTCTAATCTGTTAAACAGAACGCGCTCGTCTAACTTTGTAGTTTGTAGCCCGCAGTAGAGGCAATAAAGGAATGCATATTTAAAATGCATTTTGTGATGTAATAGTTATTAAGGAAACATAATAATGTTGCATTACCTAGATTTTCTCCGATGATTGGAATGGACAGACGAGCATTTGGGTTAAGGGTAATGCAATGATTCCGATTAGATTGTTGCTGGGTAGCAATTAAAAAAATGATTGTTTTGTCTGTTTGTTTTGTTGTACCTAATATTGGCCGAATATCGAAAACTACTTTTCGCCAAGATTTACTTTCGATATAATTTATACAGTATTAGCAGACTAAAAGCTATTCATTCTATTTGCCTTTCCGCATAGGCCTTCTCCAAAACCTTCCAAGTTCTCGTCTCTATCGCTCCTTCTCCACATGGACCATGCAATATTCTTTACTATATCATCAGCGAATAACTATTTAAAATACATAGGTAATAGGTTTTATTAATTAAAAACTTATGTACATAATACGACAAACCTCACTTAAAATGAGCTATATTAGCAACCGCGCAAGATCGCCTGCGCCAGTGATATTCGACAGGCTTTTCCATCAATATATACCTCAACAGAACTGGCAGCTCGTTAGGTATAGCCACACAAATGCCATCGGCTAAACAAGGGAGGTCTTCCTCTGGGTACCCTGGAACCGTTCCATGGTTTCGGGAGCTGTAAGGCAACCCGTCAAGAAAGAAAAAAAACATAAGATTTGACAATCAAGTGGTACTTTCAAATTAGAATTAGATACTTGATGTTTGAAAATTGACATTTCAGAGGATTTTTTTCAGTACATCGTCTGGTGTAAATTGCAATGACGTCACAGTAGAGTAACTCATTCACGGCCACACTGACCTCTTACATCAAAATCCACACTATTATCTCCAGTTAGAGTAGAAACAAAATATTTGCTAATAATATCCTTGGTTGTTGTAAATCGCATGCTCAGTTGATATTCGGGTATTAACATAGAAGTGGGTCATGTGCGTATACTATTACGGAGTCAATCATCGCTTTAATTTGTTTAGTATGAATTAGTTTGAATTAGAAATATGGTTACTGGTTATGTTGGTGCCCGACTTATAAATGCGATAAAGCGGATGGAAAGATTTTATTAACCCTGTTTCTTTTTAGTTCACAGTAGTTTAGGGGTCAGGAAAGTGGCCGGTAAATGTTGAACGTTGACACTGATTTAATCAGAATATTACTCAGTTGAACACCGCTTTAATTTAAATTTTGTCACTGTCTGGAAAATATGTTATTTAAAATTATAGATAGAGAATTGCCTATACTTACTATATTAAATACTATAAGGTTATTTTTGCAATGTGACTACTATACCCTAAAATCAGATTGTAAATAAAATTGTCTTTCAGTTATTAGTATTTTTTCATGGTATAGGCCGTTGTCTCTGTCTAGCTAGACTCTATGGAATATGGAGTGCACGCAACTGCCACCAAGTGCAAACTCAATATCAAAATCTTCCATTTACGTTTGCTCTATAAGAAGAGTCAGTGTCTATTAATATATCTGCACAATTTTCGTTTTTTATTTTTTACATCATTATCAATATTAATACACCCATAGTTAAAAGACTAGCTTATCGTCCGGGTGAAATTTAAAAAAAAAACGAAAAGTAAGTTTTTATTTTTTTACTCAAACCCGAAATACTTCCCGGATAGAAAATAGCCTATTAAGTTACTCCTCGCAAAGTCCTCTACCTTATATATTTACTGTGTGAAAATCACGTCAAAATAGATTCAACCGTTTCGACGATTAACCCGAACAAACAGCCAGGCAGACACTTTTAATTTTAATTATTTGTGTGGCGTGGATAAGTAGTTAGTGTTGAAGTGGAGCGTGACATAGGGGTCTACCAAGGAGGGGTCTACCGTCTCCACCAGTCGGCCGTGACATGACCCCGTGACTCACAGTAAATTCTAAATATTATAACACGGTGAACAATGGGTCACTGAAGTTTAATAATTGTTCATAATTTACAACACCCAAAACAACACGTTCCTTTGTGTATTTATTTGTTATTAATGCATATTGTGACTTAGTAGCCATGACTAATATGGTATACAAATTTAAAATTAAAAGTATGTCTAAAGGTTTGACCAAATGATGACTTGATGACTTTTTCAGCGATCACAGTCGACCAAGTCCATAAATTCAGCTCTGTACCAAACTTCAATATAAACCGTTCAGCAGGCACCTTCATTGTAAAACAAAAATTGAAATCTTCGTATTCATAAATATACATAACTTTCCGCCCCCGGCTTCGCCCGTTGATATTTTCGAACAAAATAAAATAAAGCATAGCGCTTGGGGATAAAGTAGCTTCCTATTAGTGAAAGAATTTTCAAAATCGGTTCAGTAGATCCAGAGACAAACTCACAAACTTTACCTCTTTATAGTGTTACAAATTAACACGTGGTGCGTCGGTGGTCGAGTGGTTAAGACTTCTGGTAAGCTAGGTGGACTGGACCACGGTTCGATCCCTGCCATGTACCAACGGGTTTTTGACTTGGGGGACTTGGTCTTCAGCTGGATACGTTACTATAGCACGGTTCCAGGAGCCATAAGGCAATCTCTGATGTAGAAGAAAACAAATTAATACCAACGGCTTAGCTCTGAATAGGCTCTAAAACGACAGAACGGATTTTGAAAATTTTCAGCAATCAAAGTAAATAATAATATAATATATCTAATATGTACTCTTTTCTTGTTTCAATGTGTATTTACATACATTATAGTGTAAATAGATCAAAATATAATTTTACTTTCCCCGCTCAGGTTTTCCGGTATAAAAAATACCCAATCTGCTAAATGTTATCATACATTGTGGCAGGTAGATTATTGACTAGTCATTCGATTGATAGTGCTAACGACCATGCTTGACAGTAACTACTATCTACTAAAATACTAAATCTTTCAGTGATAAGGGCTGACTAAGCATTTGTGATCTTATTCACAGATGTCCTAGGTTTAAATACCACCTTTGTCATTTTGGTATGAGTACCTAATGCATATAATTATATTCATTAAAACCTACCTCGGAAAATACTCCGATGCCTGTTTTTCTGGAATGAAAGTAACAAGTGTAATCCGTCAAGTTTAATTCACATCCGTTGAGCCATTGTGATTTGTGCTTGATCGGGTACACTTACCCCAAGTTTCTGAAAAGATTGTCAAGCGTTAAAACCTGTGAATACAGTTGTCAATATCAAATTGAAAGCTTTTCAGTATCTGGGGAATAATCGTTGGTTTTTCTTTAATCCATCTAAAATATAGTAAATCATTGGATATTAAAACCTTGCATTGCCCTGCGGTATTAAATCACGCAATACCCACCATGTTTACAAAGAGTGATAGATCTGAAACGACGATTGAGCGAGATATAGGTCACAGATACTGTTGCACGTGCACACTGGAGCCCGTTGTGCGGAAGCCTTTATGAATAGGAAACAGTTGGCTCTGCCAGACTCGTTACGCAATATTCAATTTATATAGGGCTCTATTGATTTATTTCCCTACGACTGACTTCTGTCCCTAACCTATCCAATAATGTAGCTGTTTGCAGATTTGCCTGTGTCTTGTGCGTGTTTCTTTAGGGATGGTGTGTGAAGGCTTAAACTTAAATCAATTGTACAATTGGTCTAAATGAACTCATAATTTTACTCTGAGCGTCCTTTAAAACTCGTATTATAATATTTTTACAAAGCAGTTTTGAATCACAAGCAAGAAGAGGTCGTTGTGGTCCTTAACCGTTAGCCGGGTAGGTGGGTGCGTGAGTCTAATTTGTGCGAGCGGTTGCGTGCGCGCAGCGTGAACACCTGTGCCGCCGTTGCTCGCCCCCTTCGAGCCCTACCTTGCTCGTGATTCGTGCATTATCTAATTATTTCGTGTTAAGCTGGACGTTAATGAACTTGTACAAGAGGCTGCTCTTCACCTACATTACCCTTCGCTTTAACAATGGCAGCTATGTCCTCGTGAGATTACACTTCCTAGAATGCAGTCTCGGTTTCATTAATTGGTGTTATTATTATGTAGGTAGTGTTTGTCCAGCGTTTTTTATCTGTTCATAATCATAAGTGAGTCAACATGAGATCACTGTGACATCAGATTACTTAACGAGTCTCAGGAACACTTGCAGGTTGCATTGCAGCTTTTGTTTTGTGTGTGAGTGGGTTTAACTTTGTGTGCTGGTTTATTTGTACAAATGGAATACGGAGACGTGACATATGAACCAGGCACAAAGACTTCTCCAGTAGCCGGGGGCGTCGATGCACACCATAGGAATGCAAGTCAAAGTCAACTTGTAATTGCGTTTAATGGTCGCGTGCTCCGTCTTCAACATGACGACGTCGCCGCCGGCCGCCACACATCTTCCGACCCTCTTGGGGACTCTCCGTTCTATGTAAATTGGTGCGTAATCCGTCCACTATAGGGTAATTTCCATTACAATTATGGCGTGGAAATCTAAGGCAAGACAATATGCGTATGTATACGTTTGCGAATGATAATTGCAGTGAGTCATGCGTAGCAGCGGTGAGCTTACGACACCCCCGTAGCGGCGTCGTAGAGGCAAGAGTCAACTCTACGCATGTCGTTCAGTGCAGCCCCGGCATTCGCGCCAAGCGCACGTTAGCGGTCGTCGCCAGGCGTACCGAAAGACGCGCATGTTATACTTTAGAAAAAGTTTGACTGTGATGTGAACTGTTCCTTTTCGGTGCGACCGATTTGATATTCAAATTGGACAATTGAAATAAGTCGTCGGGGAGTGTTCGATTGTATTGTAATGAGGTGTCGGGAGCTGGGAGTCCGTAGTGTGTGCGTCGGCGGCTCCTAAAGCCGCTCTTCCTCATCGGGACAGTTCAGCGACAAAATTAACCCTTACGAGGAACTCGAGAGGCGGGCGGTGCGGTCCCGCGGGACTCGCCGCCGCCAGTTTATCAAGGGCTGGAAGAAAACCATGGGTGTCATCTCCAAGACCTTTGGCGTTGTCTTCAGTCTGTAAGTTCGGGAATACTAACTTCTATATTTAAAGCGTGTGAAATTGCATTCTAAATTATATACCTAAACGGCTAATTATGCGGCGGTCGGTTAATTATGTTTGTAAATAAAAATAGTAATCAACAAGATAGATGTTGATTAAATTATCCCTGTGCGTACGGCACACCTCAATTATCATTAGTCATTCTTCAATCACATAGGTATTTAATATAATTCCTGATCATTCCTATAGATCTCTAGAAAAAATACGTTTCCAAATGATGAATGAATATATGTAGACCCATCTGGTTGTAAACACAGTGATGCTGGGTCGACGAGTGCACTTGCGCAACCGTCCCTATTCGCACGCTCGCAATAGAATGATGAACTCTACTTTCGTCCACACCGTACTAGAGCTCGTAATCGTAACCTAATGATCCGATGTCACTTGCACTGCTACTCGAGCTATTCATTCGGTGTATACTTGTTTGCTTTCCAGTTGTCTAAAACCTTGCGTTGCTTTCTTTCTTTTTGAGATGATTGCGTCAAAGCTTTCAAAAGCTTGTTGCCTCAAGACTTATTCAACAACAGTCATATTATGTTTTTTCTAATATGATTTTTTGTTCTCTGTTATTCCTATAAGAGTCTGTTTTAAGTCGACGCATCACAACGCAACAAACTCAGTTTTACGCGCGACTTATTTTGTCCATGTCTCTTTATAAATATGTGAGCAAGATGGACTACTATTAAAATCGATAAGATAACCAAGGATAAGATAAGATAGACCAAGATTTACGTACCAGAAACATGAAGAAGTACGACTTCTCAACAAAACCTGTCTTGCGATAATGCACAAAACAGACTTCAGCAACTCAAGTATTGTACAAAAAATATTAGAAATAGCAAGTTCTAGTTAATGGATCCATAAAGTATGTGAAATTATCTTTATTCAAAATGTAAAAAAAACACATTAGTAAATGTATTAAGAGAACTCGAGTCGCAAAGTTGGTTGAAAATATGCGTGAAATTGTTGACTTTCAGGGCTTCATAAAACCTAGGTGTAGCTGATATTGACATATTTTATACATTTAGTATAAAGATAATTTCATATACATTTAGGATCCATTAACTAGAACTTGCTATTTTTAATAAGTTTTGTACAATACTTGAGTTGCTGAAGTCCGTTTTTGTATGGGACAAAAATCATGAGGCGGCCCCTTAAATGAGACTTTTACATGTCAAGAGTTTTCACCAAATCATCCATGACTATCCTCTACTCGCTTCCCCCAAACTTTAATCACAATATAATTAATTATAAAATTTTAATTATTCGTCGCACGTCGCACTATACATTTTATACAATAGCGTTTATATCAAGGCCCTTATTTCCTGTCTTAAAATGGAGATGCTCATGTTATTCCGCAATTAAAGGATATCTTAAAAATAGAGAAGACAAATAATTACCTACCACTTGATTAAATGGTTTTTGCTTAACGTTTCTGGTTTGTCGTCAGTTTTTAAGACAGCACAATCAAACCCATATCAATGTAGCAATATGCAGCTACGTATAACATACATAATAATATGTATAACCATATAATTAGTGTTGCCTCTTAATATTATAATTGCAAAGTGACAATTTGTCAAATATTTGAAGTGTGAAGTATTTATGATTTCAAAATTAATAATAATATCTAATTCACATATTTGTTTGTCTGTCAGTGTGATGCAATTGGAAAGTTAGTCCATCCATAACTTTTATAAAACTATCATTGTTGCTATTATATAAAGTATGATCTTTGTTTTATTTAATTTATCCTTATGTCACTAGTCTTATAATGTAAATGTGTATTTATTGTTCTTATTAGGTAACATTTTTAAATGATAATTTTCAGTGTTCCAAGCGCTCTATAAGATTGTTTTCACATTGTTGTACAATAGTTTAATTTAAAGTCAACTTAACTTCATGAAACTAAATTGTAACTCCTACATTCAACTCTTTTAATGATAAATTAAATTGTACCCACTATCTGCCGTCGTTAACCGTTGTTAAATTCAAATTTGTAATTCAGCCTTCTTCTATGTATAGATAACAATTTGCGACGGATCACGTTTTCGATTGTACAATTGGGAATAAATTACAACACTACCGTATAATCGAGACCGAGTGAGGTTTGTGGGGCGGGATGGCCAATTATAATGACGTCAGCGCTCCAGTGCCAGTCTAGGTTCTACAACATATCTAATTACGTCATTATACACTGTGCAATGAAATTTCATTTAAATATTTCTTATATTTCTACTAACAGCCTTGGGTCCTTCAAGCGAAACGTTAAATATATAATACTCGTATGTGTAGGAGGCTATATGAATGCATGGAACACTAAACTGTTTTGTTACACAGTCATTAGGTTTAGGTTTGTGATGTTGGATCCATCTACATGACTACATTCAAGAATTTTCTAATAATTATGAAGCTTGTTGTATTTGCTTTCTATGCCAGAATCTTACCGATCAAAATAGCTTTTACTTCCGGCGGTAGGTCTTTATATTCTGACAGCGTTTAGGATTAAACAATTTACGGGAATCGGTCGGCTTTTACAAACGCGGGACCTTTATGTCATCAATATAAAGAACCTAATACAAGCCGCACGCCGCACCTTTTAAATACAAGTATCAACAGATAACGTTACTTACTAAGTCTCAACTACGAAGAAATTGTAGACAATCAGAATTTCAAGAAACTCTTCTAGAGAATTAAATCTCAAAATATATCTCATTCTTATGTAGCAAATAACAGCAATTTAATTGGTCGCATATACATTTTATAGTCCATGAATCACTAAACCAAACCTATTAATTATTATAAAAGTAATTAATATAATTTCATACGTTCTTTATTGGTTCCTTAGATCACAAAAATAAAAATATGCGTTTTTAATACGACGTTAATTTCCATTTCTATATCGTGAGCTTCACATGTAATCTGATATTTAAAAGGTTAATATTGCTATAAATCTCAGCGGTTTTCGAGTAAAGCTGCCATAGCTTTGTGACCCTGATAAAATCTTACACTTTCGGAGCATTATTGACCGCACCTTATCATCTTCACATATTTTTTCTTACAGTTTAGCGTTTGTATAACTCATTGCTTAAAATTTTTATATAATTGTTGGTCCTGTTAATCTGGCAGAGGTTATTTAATATTTGACGGCACCCTGATATGAAGAAATTGCGTCTCAGTTGCTTTTTATTTTATTTTGACCAAACATTTAAAAGCACAACTTTTTACGGCTATTATAAACTTTTTATCTCCACGAGCAGTGTGACTTATGACAGCCCTATATGGAAGGACACAGAGGTAGCGTTCGTGCCCCAATATCGTTAGCTCGATATACGATTCAGAGCTAATCAAAATGTCGTAAAATGTAATGGTGGTAATCTTAATCGGCCATTTCGACATGGGAATTGGAAACATCTATTGTTGGCGGCGATCTTGTGTGTCTGCTGTAAATAAATATATACATCTACGGCTTTATATTCTTTATAATCTTTAGCAGTTATTTTGGCAAGTTTCCCTTTATTTGTAATCGATGTATTTATAATGCTCATGTCTTCTACTTACAGTTATATATATACAACTTTGTTTCTAAGATTAACCCTCTTTATAATACCTACATTTGTCTCGAGTAGTTCTTAGAACAGCGTTTCATCTTTGACGTTAGTTAGTTGTTCTCGATGCAGTTCGTCGAAAGCGAGATTTCTAACAATAGGTTGGTGTCCCGCTACGGTATTGTCCGTGGAGCATCCGACCTTGGGCATCCTACAAGGTAGTCCGGTATAATGAGCGGTAAACTTGCTCTTGGGACCTGAACAACTTCACTACTTCACACGAGTACATAGCAAAATATGTTCCCTAACTACTTTGCAGAGAAACAAATTAATATGCTTGTGAGTTAATTCATTGAATAAATAAAACGTTTATAAATAACAATTTAGATTCCTTTTTCCAGAACTAGAATTGTTTTGATAGTGGCTATTTTGCGCCATAAACAAGCTACGATCAATACATAGATTAGAATACATTTTTTAAATATATGTGCGTTAATGCCTTAATTATAATTGCAATAGAATGTTAATTGTTTTTGAATATTTACTTATAAATAGGCGTGCTCGTCAATCGGTCGGTGCCCTTTCACTTCCTTTGTCAGCTTGATTATGGCCGTGGGTGTGCTGATAACGTTCTTCATTTTGTGTGTATGTCCATCCAATGTCGTAAAAATACTAGTTAAGTGTCACCTAGCCTAGCTCTCTTTATCTGATCGCGTTTTATGTATTTGAATGTGATTTATGATTATATATAATTTACTTAGATATAAAATAAATTCGAGGACATAAAAACTTGATAATTTGTTAAAAAATCTAACCGAAAATTTTTATCACAGTGTATCTGTTTTTATCTCCATTGTTGTTGAAGTGTTTTATTTTTATGATGAAACAATCATCGCATGTTTACCACTATCATATCTAACTTAATTAATATATGAAATAGATCAAGTGAGGTAAGCTCTAATTGTGTAAAAATAGTAACAGAGGAACTCATCAAAAGACCAATTAAGCCAGCTCGCATTATAATTAACGCTAGGGTCAAAAGAGACAACGCATCCGGTCCATTATTTCTCTTATAATATCCTGTCGTCGCAAACAATGGAAAAATGAAAGAGTATTAGGTATCACATGCACCACTGACTTTTGCAGTCATCATGAGCTACTTAAACAATATGTGTACATAATGGTAAAAACAATAAAATTAATTTTGGCTCTACAAGGATATTTGTTAATGCACGTGATATGGTGCAATGTTATTCGTATATATTGCATGTTTTGTTTTGTGCGGAAGTCCTTCGTAATATCCTAATTGATGAACGGCCCAGCCCGTTTTTTTTTCATTACAGCTTAGATGATAATTTCCATGAACCTCTGTGTTAACATGTATGACCTTAGTGCTATATACAACAATAAAATTTGTGCAGGGGTGTAAATGGTATCAAATTAATTGAATTGCTATAGACGCGTAAATAACTTATTGTTTTATTGTGTTCGCCTCCACGCGATTACTTCTATTATTATCTACCTCTACATTGACCGGCACTAAATTAAGTAGCTGTGCAAATTGAGCTATTTAATAGTCTACAGAGTAAATAGATTCGAGCTCTGTAATAGAATCTAAATTAATGTTTGTATCAGCTTTAATGTTCTGTACTTATATATGCGCTCATCCTTTGTCGTTTTATTAAGTTTCGTTAATTACTTCATCTCAAGCCATTAAATTTGACTAGCTAGACTATCGTACGTTTATACTTATAGTATTATCTTTTTAATTAAAGTTGAGATCCCTCGTCCATGTTCATCCCTTCTTCTATTCTCTGTAAGCGCTATAGAAAATGATTTATGTGAGTAATTATTTAAACCCAGCGTTAAGTGTATAAGTGTGAATAAAACGGGGCATCCAATTTATAAACTGCTCAAAAAATATAGACCCCGCGGGCCACCGAGCAGAAACTTAAAAATTTCGTTAATTAAAACCCTCGCACTTTGTGAGTTCTTAGTAAGCAATTTATCAAGAAATTGTTACATTTAAATCGATTGCTGTTTTAACCTTCTTGTGCGTTTCCGCTACGGAAATTATTAATTTGAATAGAATGTGTACGAATTACGGGGGAACGTTTTGAAACCGATTCGTTCGGTGGCACGCGTCCTCGCTCCAGGTCACTTTGTGAACGTATGGTTGGTTACATAATAATAGAACCGAGCATGATCCTTTGTTTCTAGTCAATAATGTTGGAACAATCATCTTAGGAAGTAATTTGGTCAGGAGTTATTGGACACGTAGCGGCGGCGTCGGTGTAAGGGAGGTCGCACCTTGCACCGACAATGTCGTCTATAACCATTCTCGCAAAGTCATTTGAAGTTTACATTTGGAAAATTACAGCAGATTATTGTACGAATTAATTTCTAGAACCGAACTTTGTTCACGACTGTTTTTTATTAAAGGTCTAAATAACTAAATGAATGACCCCAACTGATGTAGACGATGTAGTTGATAATAATTATTCTGTGTAATTGATGTGTTTGATATTTTAGATTCCAAAACAGGTGTATGTTGTAATTATGATATAATTTAGGGTGCTGAAGGCTAGCATTACTGAGTTGAAATCGTGTAGCTCGCTCACCTGGAGCGTTATGTGGTTTATACTTTGTACTATAGTAGACCGTTCCTTGTACCTACGTGGTATCGCCGGAAGGCATCAAAAGGCCCATAAAACATGATTTATTACAAATGATAACGAATAATAATAACAATGCGTCTTTGACAGATATTTGGATGCTCACTTAAATAATTATTTGTGACTGTAGTGATGGTCCTTAACATGTAACCCTTATTTAAGGAGAAAGTTCATCTTCGACTTCAATTATTAATTAGTTGTCAACAATATTTTGTGTATATTGTTAATTATTCTCATTTTTACTATCTTTGTGTTTATTATTTATTCTGATGTCTACATCCTCATTTCTTATCACAGTATTAAATTGTTACCGTTTTCAACAAGTACTAGAGTACAACTGACGAAGAACTTGAAATTTATATAATATGAGTATGGACCCGTATTTATCTGTGGCTTCTATCGGTCAAGAATACACGTGTCCGAGGTTGTAAGATGTTGAGATAGAATAGCCCGCGGCCGGCACACGCCGGGCCACCTGTCGGTCACGCACCTGCGAGCTGCGGACTCCGCGGCCGCCGTCGCAGCCCCAGGGCCCGGATGATACCCGCGTTCTTTGGATTCTGAAACAGGCGCCTCTGGTGATGAAACAACTACCACAATTAAAAATGATCCACCGATTTCAATTACACCGTTCATGGTTCAAAATTCTTTTAAACACACTCAAGACTTGCATCAACCCTCAAGTGTACAGAAGGAATCAAACACGAGAAATAGTTATGTTAAAATATTAGGTATATTGATTGGAAACTTGGAATCTCATTCACGCGTTGAATTCGACCTGTTTTAAATCTAACGAGAGTATCATTGTAATTTTAGGTCATTCCCATCTATCGTACGGCCGCGGTCAGGGACGGCCTTGCTCGCCGCACCATAATAGTTGATCGAGCTTTGCTCGTAAATGATACTCGGCCATTAACTATTGAGCTTTTTTATTATATAAATAATGGTAATAACAAATCAAACGTTAAATGGATCGCAATCAGCGAGTTGCCATTGATATTGAATCATTGCATAATTACGTGTTATTTGTAGCCAACGATTGACCACACGGTTAAAGGGCTTGCAGACCTCGGACGTGACTCCAGCCGTTTTGCCACTCTACTCTTATTGCCGGACACGGTGTCAAGTGATTTGTTATGTCTGCCGGGTCTCGACCAAAATTCATGAGAAACACTCGCACGTTTGGCCGCGGCTTGTATTTCACCGGGTCTTAAATGAAATTATACTAATTACCTAATCTCGATCACGAGCGGTCTGGGCGGAGCGGACTCTAAATCTTTCAAGTCCCGCTCCTAAATCGATTATGACTAGCCTAGAGCCCGACGTTTTGTCTCTGTCTAATGGGGTCCGAGCGAGCTTTTTGGAGATCACCTCTCCCAGTTCATTGCTCCTTAGGGTAATTTGGCTCCAACCAAAATCCATTCCACGTGACCAACAGCGCCGGATTAATACATGTTTTTCTTATTTAATTTTACATTTTTAGTTCCTTTTTTGATATTATTTAGTGTAGGTATTTTATTATGCACGCTCTAGTAATGTTGGACCGTAATGTTAGATTTAGAAAGTTTTAGCGATTTTAGATTCCGTTGGATTTAAAATTAACTATAAGGAATTGTTAATCTACTTATCTGAATGTTAGGTGTGTACTTTATGTTCGAACTAGGGTGAAATCATGTTGATAACAATGTTGACATTGACTTTACAACTAATGTTATGTTAGATTTAGAAAGTTTTAGCGATTTTAGATTCCGTTGGATTTAAAATTAACTATAAGGAATTGTTAATCTACTTATCTGAATGTTAGGTGTGTACTTTATGTTCGAACTAGGGTGAAATCATGTTGATAACAATGTTGACATTGACTTTACAACTATCTAAGTGTACACATTTACTTTTATTTCTCGTTTCAATATCGGTGTTATTAGTTCGATATTTTCGTAATTATATGCATTTTCCAGATCATAAACTTCAACTATATCATTTAGATCAATCTTGAGTTGTGTAATTTGTTAAGTTATTATACAACTGTATTTGCAGAACGTTGTATCTCATTTTCTTAAACTACTTGTCTACTCGCAATTAAAGCAGAAACTATATAATACGTGTGACTCAACCGCCATCTGACGTCTAAGTAATTCAAAATCTTCACCTTTTCGTATTGCGTAGTACTATGTAAAATCTTTTTATTTTCACTGCTTGCTATCAATGCTTTCGGTGTGGTAATCTATTTAATTGATAATATTTGTTTTTGTACATAATCCTTATCTAGGTGCTGCGAAGTGGATAAGAATAACCTTTAATGGAAAACTTAATTCCTATATTCTTTATTTGAGTACCTATACTTAAAAATATAAAAAGGTGTGAATATGACAGAAAGGAAAGAGGTGTGTCGTTGTTCGTGGCAAATTTTAATGTTGATATTATCTTTCATCTATTTTTGTGTAAGGCAACCCGTGAAGAAAGAAAAGATCTTTGATCTAAAATTCTAAGGAGACAGTCTTGATGCAAATAGTTGTGAAATGTTGGTTGTTCCGGTGTTGATTATACACCTGATTAACATGTGGGATGGCTTTTTTCATATTCTGACAAGCAAACAGGCCTTTTGATCTTAAAATACCTTTACAGAGCTAGTCTAGGTTCCTTAAAAATATCATCAACTAAATGAGGATATTGTGTTACGCTAAGTACCCTGGGCTGTGACCGGTAACACAGATGTCTCTCAAATGTTATATATAACTTTATTCTTCTTCAAATTTAAGAGCCATATCATGCCAGTGGAGCAATTGCCACTCTTCCTTCTTCTCCGCCACGCTAACTTGTTAATCTCTTGGTACACGACCATTAATTTACCTTTTTATGACTTAAATTAATTTAAAATATTTGTCCACAGCCTGTTCGAGCAGGAGATCATGAGTTACGTGCCGGCCGGCGCCAGTAGTATACCGAGCGCACCGAGTGTAGCGAGCACCGTATCGCCGGCCGCTAGTCCTGCCGCTGCCCGAAGCACACGTGCTCCGCCACCGCAGCGTAGGGACTTTGAGGCGAAACTGCGCGCGTTCTACAGAAAACTGGAGAGCAAGGGCTACGGGCAAGGGCCTGGGAAACTTAAGTTAGTGTTTTTTAATATTATTGTTATACATGTGAATGCTATGGTCTCTAGGGTTCGATCCTCACCTTGACCAATTAATTTATTCCGAAAAACTTTACTAAGATGGCGTTAAGACGTATCTGGCCACTCGTTGCGTAGGCTTAAAAATGTCATCGGTTAATTGAAGAAGATTTGTCTTCTGTTGGATAGCACAGGGGCTATGGGCAGCCCCATCAGGTAAACCCGTCATGAAAAAAAAAACTGCCTTGGAATCAATGCAAGGTAGCTTGAAAAATAATCTCCCGGGGTCCACCCTAGTTAGGGTTCCCAGATCAAAAAATCGAAATTCCGGAGAAAATTCCTGACATTTCATGAAAATTCCGGACTTTCTTGTAAATATATAATATTAATGTCGTTGTGCATCGTGCATGTGAAAAAACGATTCACATTTTCGAATTTTTATTTCACTCTACTTAATTGTAGAAATTCCGGACGGTTTGGAATTCCCCCCGCATTCCGGACAAATACCTATATTTCCGGACATGTCCGGAAAATTCCGGACGTATGGCAACCCTAACCCTAGTGGACTACGCGGGTGGATCACGAGTAACGAAGGATTATTACCAGCGTATGCTTGTGTGTGGCCATTCAATTCAATTAATTATAGTGGTTCTGTTCTGTGGTTGTTGTAGTGGTTGAGACTGATAACAACAACATCACCATCAGTCTGAGGATGAGTGACTGATCATTCCAAGAGGTGGTTCCAAGTAATCGTTGTTAATATCCTCAATAAATATCATCGACTAAATGAGGGATGACTTCCCCTGAGTTCCGCTGGCTCTTGGAGTATATTTTCTTTTTGCCTACTTCTAACACAAAACCGTTCAATACTTTCGCATTTTTCCTTCTTCTTTTCTTTAGAACTATTTGAAGAAGTTAGGTTTTTGTATTGCACACAAACTAACACCAACATTATTCCAGATTACATATAAGACGGGAGCACCTACTGGAAGATGCGTTTAGAAGAATAATGTCCTGCAGCAAGAAAGAGCTTCAGAAGGGCAAACTGTGCGTTCTGTGGGACGGCGAAGAAGGCCTGGACTACGGCGGGCCGAGTCGGGAGTTCTTCTTTCTTCTGTCCCGGGAATTGTTCAACCCCTACTATGGATTGTTCGAATATTCGGCCAATGATACTTATACTGTGCACGTGTCGCCGATGTCGGCTTTTGTGGATAACCATCATGAGTGGTAAGTTGATTTTTATATGAAAATCTTAACTACATATTTGAATCTCGAAATACTTACTGCATAGAAAACAAAAATATACAGGCTACCTAGTTTCTTAAAAAAAACTTAATCTTTGAAATTATACTATAGTTTTTACTTTACATACCGACCGAATTGAGGTTCTAGTTTTTGATATCCTATGGAAGCAAAGACATTTAAATAGGTAGTATGGAAGTTATGTTTATCGCTGACGAAAAATACTGAATTCGGCTAATATTGGAAACGCCTGTGAAATTAAAGATGAGTGAGTAAAACTTAACAAAAGTGGGTATTTAGTTTAGGATTAATAATAAAAGAAAAATGTATATGGCAGAAGTGCCAGGACACGTCGCTTGGGGCGCCCTCTACTTACTTTAAAAACTTGTTGATTGAGCTTGATAAGTAGAGAGATGAAAGGAAGATACATATAGAAGAATATTTATAGTCAATTATTGGTTGTGAGGTATTAAATTGCACAATTGCAATAAGTGCAGTTATTAAAGAAGAACTTATAAGTACACATTGTTATGTCAATAATAAGATAATTATGATCATCATTACACTCCCGGACACTTCCTTCTTCGAGGATATAATAATAATAGAAAAAAAATGTCATTGATTTTTTATATATGTATTTCTATCGTGTATATCGAAGAATATTATAATGATTGCAAGTGGTGTAGGTAGCTACGTGAAATCCAACAAATTTATGACAGTACATTTTTTTTTGGTACAAAATAAACTCCTTATACTAATATTTTGAATAGATATTTATTTAGGGGGTAATCTCCGAAAATACTGAACCGATTCTAATAATTGTTTCCTTAATAGATACAATAATTTACACTATCCCAATTTGTTTGTGTAAGAACTGTTTCTTACACAAGTTAAACGTTGGAAACAAGTGCCTAGTGACAAAAAAAGGCACTAAACACTTAGCAATTCCACACTCATGCCAAATTCGATACAACAAGCGTGTAAGCAAAGTGTCATAATAAAACAATACAGTCAGAAGTTGCCACTTCCTACATTAGACGTCGCTGCCTATTGTCTCGATAGATATTGTTTATAGACAATTGATGGACACTCATTATGTTATAATTGATGTCCAAATCGGTTCAGCTGTGTAACGGTTGGTTACATACATATTTATGTCGATGAGTGTACTTTGGTATGCTCATATATGTATAAATGGGATTGTCTGTACCCCTCTTGGGATAAAAGGCGTGATGATAGATAGAGATAGTTTGTCTGTTACATGGATGTTACATGTAAAATCAGGCTAAACGTCCCATAAAAAATAATTAAAGAAACAAAATAATAGCAATTGCTTTTGCCATTCTGCCTATGAGACCCCAAAAACACCATATTCATAATAATGATTCATATTCTGTTCCGCATAGGTTGTCGATCATACATAGGTACCTTGTTATTATTTCTCGAAACCGTCAAATATTTATGTGCGGAGGTAACAAAAATGATGTGACTCGACTCTCAAATTACAATTGTGCCTTTATAAATACAAATATCGAGTTCCCTTCCTTCTCTATCCGTCCCGGTTTTTTTGTTGCGCAGATCGGCCAGATGTAACTTGATAGGATCGGAAAAATGTGGATAAAAATGTCCCGTTTTTAGGATTCCGTATGATTCCGATGGATTTAGAGAAGAATCATAATTAATTTCTATACTTTCCCGTGTTACCTACTACTCGTTTGTCATACTGGTAATGCCATGGGAATACTGCTGGTGATTTCACGAGGTTACTATACTTGTAGTTTTTTTTTGTCTACTGGTACTCTGGCTTGGGACGCATTATTGAATGTTGAATGATAAAGTATTTACAATTATATGCAGCGCACCTAGTCTTAGTATATTTTAAAACTTAAAAACTTCAAATAATAAAGTTAATTTGTATGCCGAATGACAGTTTTGACAGGAAGTGAAAGAACCGTCATCTAAAACGCCCTCTGTCGGGATAAAAATACAGTTTTCTGCCCCATTACGAACATTAACAAGTGTCTCTCTACTTTTGCCCAGGTTCCGCTTCTCTGGTCGTGTGCTCGGCCTGGCGCTGGTACACGGTTACCTTCTAGAGGCGTGGTTCACTCGCGCCCTCTACCGCGCTCTGCTGCGACTGCCGCCCGCGCTAGAAGATGTGGACGCTTTGGACGCGCAGTTCGCTGCTTCCCTACGGTGGCTGCAGGTGAGAGGGGTCAAACATACATAGCTTCACATTTACTCATTACTCAAAAATACTCTTAGTCTCTGAACATGAGACATAATATGGAGCGCGGCACTTGCATTGTCTTGTCGTGTATCGGAAACGGTCTTATAGGAATCTATAGTGCTAAGTAAGTAGTGCCGTTTGCCGTCGCAGAGGGAAGAAGACTTCGAGGATATAGGCCGATGGTTTAATCAGGTCTCCGAAAACCTGCTGTTCATTGAAGACTGGAGGAAAATAACGATTCTCAATAATGAGAGCATGTCCAACCTTTACTAAAATACGGTTTTTCATTCTCTTCTCTCTATTCTCAGTCGTAGTGCTCTTGGCAGAGCAGTCGTGGTCAATCATGGCGGTCCACAGCGCGACGCACCTTGTATTGACTTGCCATGGTTAACTTTCTTGGGAAGAATAGTGCAGTGGTTTCCCCTTGCCTTCTGCACCAGACATTTTGAGACTATTTAGGTCTTCAGGCTCGCTGTAGCCTCTTCCAGCCAGATTGCTAGCTAGGTGTATGGTTATACCGCCATTGCTCGGTCGCCAGAGCCTCGTTTGTTGTCTAGCAAAGGGTACCAAGCGTGCAGGTGAGGATGACATTTGGGGTCGGATAGATCTTATTCCGTTCTCCTCCTGGTCATTGTACTAAAAGAAAAATTATTTAATATTTCCAGTCAGCCCGGAGCGTGTCATCACTAGAGCTAACATTCGCGGTGTCCGAGCGGGCGGCCGACGGTCGGGTCCTAGAGCGGGAACTGAAGCCGGGCGGGCGGGACGTGCCCGTCACGGAGCGGAACCGGGCCGACTACCTCGAGAGATTGGTGCGGTGGAGGGTGGAGAGGGGGGTCGCTCACCAAACTGAGTGGCTGGTCCGGGGCTTCCATGAGGTAAGAGCGAAACAAACACGGTCTTTATACCTTGTGGTACGCCATAGACGCCAGTTGCCCTCATTAAACTGAACAGGTGGCATGCCATTATGGACCTAGATTTGTCACTTCTTGTTAACACATTTAAGCACGAGAAGTCGATTAAAGCACATTCTTAAAGAAAATCATTAGTGCTTAGCATTTTTGGCAGAAAAGGTTCAATGTTCAACGCACTGCCAATTACGACAACGATCTTGGAAGGTTCCGTCCCAGCGATTTACTTTACTATACGGTTACCGCGAGTCTCGACTGGATTCCGATGACCTACCATCACACGAAACTATATAAAATCCTAATTCAATGAGGTGGCCAGATTCCTAACCTTAACCACCAGATCTTTTTAAACTTAACTATCTATCTATCTATCATCACGCCTTTTATCCCAAGAGGGGTAGGCAGAGACAATCGAATGCCATTTTTTACGATCCTGACGGTATGTTGGCTTCTTTTATATTCATCATACCTTTCATACATGCTCGGCGATTGTGTATACTTTCAATATTACCATCGATCAATACATTTTTATGTTTAATAAAATTGTACTTAGGTCGTCCTCTGCCAGTATTTTTTTCACTTCAGCCATATAAACCTTTTTAGTCAATATTTATTTAAACTTATTTCCCCGCCATCTTTTGATAGTTGTTAACAGGCGTCCCCAGTCCATCATATGTACTTGATTTTTTAACAATTTTTCCAGGTGGTAGACCCACGGCTGGTGTCAGCGTTCGACGCCCGCGAGCTAGAGTTGGTGATAGCGGGCGCTCCCGAGCTGGACGTGGCGGACTGGCGCGCGCACACAGAGTACCGGGGAGGCTACCATGACATGCACCCGGTCATCGTGTGGTTCTGGCAGGCTATTGATAGGTAAACGTTTTATTAATCTGGCAACACTGATAAAAAAAATGTTTTTTTGGGTGTCGAGTCAATTAAAATGGTGCTCATCGGTTGTCATCAATTAACGTAATTTTGTAAGGTCCCCTTTGAAAAATAATAAATTCGTGTCTATATATATAGGACGAGATAAAAAAGTATTTGTCTTTGTCCGTCGTCTCGAGTGGGTAAGACATCGGCCCGCAACTGAAAAGTCGCGGGTTCGGTTACTACATCCGACCATGTACCAATGGGTTTTTATAATAAAAAATCTATGTACATTATCCGACAAACCGTACAAAGAGGCTTTTCCATCTACATACCTCAACAGAGCTGGCCACTCGTTAGGTATAGCCTCAAAAAATCATTGGCTAAATGAGGAAGACTTTGTCTTTCACTGGGTACCCTGGGGCCGGCAACGGTTCCCGGGAGCTGTAACCCGTGAAGAATAAAAAAAAAGATTTTTGTTTACATGTTTTCTTTGGAAATGAAATAAACCATCCACCTACATCCAAGATCATGTGTTTCTCTTGACTCTACATAGCGCCAACTGAGCTAGCAAGCAGGCAGGACAATATTACCCTGAATGTCTGAACCCTGAGTTGTTCTACCACAGGCATACCTCAAACTTAATTACTACTTGCATCGTTTGAGAGAAGTAAGAACTGGATTCTTCAAAATACTTAACGAAAACAAAGACGACAATCTCAAATTTTAGCCAGTCTAATCAAATTAATAAGCGTAACGAATGTAGAAGTGGTAATAATACAGCCCAAAACGACTTTGAAAAAGGGAATTTTCAATAGGATTGCGATTCTAGCGCCATTATGCCGGTGGTTATGTTTTTAACTAATTTACAATTAAAGCAATATTGTATATTACATTACCATTATAAATTGTCTGTTTTATAATTAATAAATTAAAAAATGGTAAATTTCGTTTGATTTGATTCATTAAATTACCCGTAAAAAAATATAAATCCAAAAATACGACACTTATGCCATCTGTTGGTGGTATTTAACGATGCACTAACTAAATAACTGTTATCAAGTACGGGTACAATATGGGTTTACAAAAATTTTAATACCTACGCATAAATACGCTTATCTATTAGAGACAGACATATTATGCTACCGCGGACTTTTTTAGAGTTCATTTTGTTATATCTGACGGATTATACAGCATATGCCATGAAAACTCGCTGGGGCTAACTTTTTCCTCGACTTATACTGTTAATGCTCAGCTCATAAACATGATAGATACATGTTTAATACTCGTAACCACAACAAAATCGGTTTAATAGTTTTTGCGTGAGATGGGCACAGACAATAGTGATTTTTTACCAAATTAACCCTTAATTTACCATTCCCCAGATTCACCAACGAGCAGCGGTTACGACTAGTACAGTTCGTCACGGGCACATCCTCCATACCTTATGAGGGCTTCGTAGCGCTAAGGGGCTCCACCGGACCTCGACGGTTCTGCATCGAGCGGTGGGGTCGTGTGGAATCCCTACCAAGAGCGCACACCTGCTTCAATAGGCTGGACCTACCGCCCTACCCCGCGCCGCATATATTATACGAAAAGCTCCTACTGGCCGTCGAGGAAACTAACACTTTCGGCATTGAGTGAATGAAAATAAAAAAGCGAATGATGTGTAATATCTAAGGAACCTCAAATTCCATTCAAATTTGATTTTCTTTACTTCCGGTTGCGCACTTCCGCTTCATTGCAAATTGCTCCCTAATTAATGCCACATAGTGAGAGCCGAGATGTTACACATCAAAAAAAATAGGATTCAAGTCGCGGTGTATGGACACTAAAAATACACGACCATGTTTACAAAGATAGAATTAACTATAGTGCGGATAATTTTAGTAGGTACGCTGCGTGGTGGCGCGAGTCTTTGTTTATTGTGTTTCTTAATTTATCGATGTAATATTTATTGGATATATTATTAGAATAGGACGGTAGCTTTTATACAAATTGTAGTATTACTCTCGCCGAATAAGTTTAGACCGATCTGAGGTATTTGATGCGAACTGTACCAGGCTATATGATTATTGGTATTAGCGATCAACTTTTGTATTAGAGTAAGTACAGTTAAGATTGCATTTCAATTAGCAACGACATTAAGTCAGCTAGCTGTACCGCTCAAAGTAATTATAATACCTGCTCGACTGAGCATGTCTCGGAATCACGCCATCTGTTGGCGAGAGGGGGAACTGTTTTTTCTATATCGCCAGAACAAAATATTTAATATAAATGAAACGTGAATCGACCATCGACATCGGGCTTTGGAAAGAGATTTTTTTGTTTTTTAAAGTGGAACTTCTTTAGGCAGGGTTGTAAAAAAAATTTCGTTACGCGTAAACGTAAGGTCATGTACTATGCGATTAGAATAAGAATAGGACGGGCTGTTGACTAACTTCACTCGAATCAGTACAGTCCACAAAAAAAAAGAAATATTTTTTCGAAAAAATAAACACTAACGGCCTTATTCATAAACGTTCATTAGCAACGTTTTCGTTAAAATGTGTTTTGTTTCTTTCTATTATTAGTAAAGACAGGTTTGTTAGAGAGTGACAAAACATATTTTAACAAAAACGTTGCTAATAAACGTTTATGAATAAAGGGCTAAGTATATTTTTTCATGTATATATATTTCTTTTCATACACTTCTTTATCGCATTTCATAGCACGAAACACGGTATAATAGGTGCCATATAAGTGTGGACTTGACGCGCCACGTGATTATAGCGGTAGGAGCGGTTGTTCCAAAGTACAGTCGATTGTAATATTTTTATTGTTTTAAGTAGGTATTTATTTAGATCTACCTAAAGAAGACATTTTAGTAGAGACATAAAATTTTAGTTTTATTTTCCTAAATTTATTTTTATGCACACCATACTGAAGTGAAGTTGTTTGGACAGCCTGCCGTCACAAAATAGCGCTGGTCCAGTCCTATTCTTATTTTAATCGCATAGTATGAAAAATACAGATGGCGGCGCTCCCATTAACAAATATATTTATTTATTATTTATGCCAAAGAAGTTTCACTTTTTTTTCTTAATATAATTCCATTACGTGGCGATGTTTCATATTCCTGATTAAGCATTGCCTAGTAGAATATATACAAGAAATTACATTGTAAATAATAGGACCATTGAGTGGTGCCAAATGAACAGATTCGGCTTTATGTAGACTCCCGCTCGGCATTCTGGCGTCGCTATGTAGAATCTCCAGGTCCTTACTAATAATCGTTTTGTCTCTCTTTATCACATTGAACAACAGATTCGTTAGAGATGAACAAAATATATGTAAATATACAACAGTCCACTCTGAACAAATTAGACGCTTTGCACACGTGAAGTAATGTGGCTGTGACACGCGGGATCAAGTCCCGTTGTTTAGGATTAACGCTTACTCCTCGCTCTACATACAGTCTTGTACGTCGTCGTTTCTCAACATGGGGAAAGAAACTTCTCCTAACTCCTTCTAACATTTGTCTCTCTTCTGATCATAGACAAAATCTCACGCGTCATGCCAGCCCGGCTGGCAAGTAGGTACAATACAGTTCATAAAAAATAAAGTAACTTTTTTTTAGTGCCGCTATATCAAAAATCGCATTCCTCTTCGACCTACCTACTAAGAGCACCCTTTATGATTCACTGCAATTTCAATCGCTTAGATATTTACCGCCTTACTAATCGTTGCAGAACAATGTTTTGTCTCCTTCTATCATATTGAATGACATATTTATTAGAGGAAGACGAAATATTGTAAGGCGGTTACGTTACATTTTTTTCTTTTATGGGTCAATTACACGAAAAAAGTTGAGAATCGATGCAGTACATTGTACATTTGGACAACCTGAACAACTTTTAAGATAATTTAACATGTAATTAACATAGATATAGGTGGCAGCTGTCAAATGTATAAAATTTTATTTTAGTTATTGTCTATTTATTGTTGAATAAACAAGGATGTCGCCAGAGATCACATATAGTCTTATATTGTTTAACTATACTATATATTTTACGTTATGTTTAATTAAGTTATATATTTATATGGCAAACTAATACTTTTATATGTATGTCTGTCTGTATACATAACTATGTACTGCTACATATAACTACGTAGCCCTAGTCAGTTATCGCTTCAAGTATAGAATATGTATTGGGTGTCTTCTATATGAAATTGTATTATTATATTCGAAGTTCCTTTGATTGGATTTATTATTCGAGTACAAATTTATTTTTTGTAAATATTTATTAATTACTTAAATATTTGGTTTATGTACTGATTTCCTTTTTTTTTTACTAAAATATGTTGAATATTTAACTTAGTATTTGTTTTTATTGTGAATAAAATATAAGAGAACTGTTATTGTGTGGAAGTGATAAACCATGTCAATATACATTATAACTTACGAAGCTTGCTTTTATTTTGGGATACCACCCGCCTAGATCTCTCCCAGGCAGAAACTATACACAAGTACCTACCTATAGTACGCATCCGGCTGTGATTTAAGTAAAATTTTCTCAGCACGTCGATTCTGAACAAGCGAAATTGACATATAACTCGTCTCGAAGGCGAAAAACGGCGGATCAGAGTCAATGGCCACCCAAGAAATGTCCAACCTTAGAATGTGATTAGTATCCGAGTCGAGTATGATGCCGCATACCTACTAACCTTTGTTAGGCTGCCGTTTATCTGGGGCGATATGCCGTCGCTAGTTCAGAATCAATCTTCTGAAGTGTTTTTTTAAGTGAGGCATGAGGGCGACGCGGTGTTCGCGCAGGCCGCAGACTCTTGGTTTGAAACTATCAAGGCTTCCAACAAACTAGTGTGGGTGGAGTTCGGAACAGCTGCGTTCAATGCCACAACATATTTTTATACCCAGGATTCGCATCATGAAGGAACTAGGTAGGTACTTATATAAAAAAACTACCGTCTTTTTTTTCTTCACGGCTTGCCTTACAGCTCCCGAAACCGTGTTACGGTTCCAAGGTACCCAGCGGAAGGCCAAGTCTCCTTCATTTAGCCGATGGTATTTATGAGGCTATACATAACGAGTGGCACTATATAGCCACAACTAACCGATGAGGTATAGTTAGATGGCAAAATTTAATTAAAACCCCATTGACACACCACATTGGCCACCGACGCACCGTTTTATTGTGAACAGAGCACTGTGTTTTCATTGACATACTCGTGCCAGTTAACTTTCGTTTACCTTTTGAACTCAGTAAATAGCATCTTCGTTACTGTTGAGTGTCTCATTTGTTTGTAAAGTTGTAAGTTACTTCTCTCGCTATTATGCCTATTACGTCATCAGAGTGTATGAAATGAAATGATAAGTATATAATATCGACCAGCATTGGCAGTAGGCGGACTAATTAACATATTGAGCTAATTTTGCTTAGGTATAAATACATGAGAACTTTCTCTTCCACACACAAAATCAAGTTACAGTTGCAAGGGTCAAAATTAATTGGCATGAACATGAAGAAGAATGTAGAGATACCTAGATCGCTGTACCTATTTGCCAAGCACGTAGGCAGGGGGAGGGTCCAGTGGGTCCGGAAATTGAGAATTTTAAAAAGTAGGTAGGTAAGTAATTACTATCAGTTCATTCAGCTGAGCTCATGAGATCGAGTCAAGCGAGCTAGGATAATGACCTATTGCAGAAAAGATGTAATTAATAAAAGGTAAAGTCGTATTTTGTTTTATTTTTTCAAAATAAATGGCTTGGTTGGTGGTTGGACACCCCCCCCCCCCCTGACGGAAAAACCTGGCCACGTGCTTGCTATTTGCAATTGATTTCATCACATCATTTACCACTCTATTAAACCACTCTTTGTCGCGTAACCAACTAAAAAACGCACGTGGCGCACGTGTTCGATAATATTGCATCGGTTTTACGGGTTTCACCCAATATCCGAGCGAAAGAAATAAATAGGGAAAGAAAATTTCCAAACAAAATCGGTACATCGGCACAATACCTACTTGAATTGCTAAAGTCCATTTTTGTATGGGACAAAAGTAATGAGGCGCTCCTTAATCCTGAAAAGCTCAATTTGATCTTTCATCACTGTTTGAACAGTTTTGTCTACTGACTGAAGGTTTGTGTACCTATTAAAAATCACCCCATCACTTCAATGAGCTGAGGATTGTGATCAAGTCGAGTAAAAAAACAGAAAGAACTAAAAAAGACCGCGGACATCGCGGTAGATATTATATCTATTAATAAGCGTGTTTACAATTTAAATGACGCAGTAAGAATTCAGTTTTTCAGCGCAAAGTCGGTCCTATATGCTAGTCCAACTAGGTACCTATGTACCTACCTATTATGAGAGCGAATGTGTTTGATAGCTTTCTTTCACGTCGAAACGGCGTAACGGATCACGGATCGACGTGAATTTTTGCACAGTTGTGAGTTTCGGAGTGACAAGAGGTTTTTTTATCCCGGGAAAATATATTTTTTCATAAACAACTATTCTACCCCTGCGAAGCCGGGGCGAGTTGCTACAATAATTATTATTATACTACTATAATACGTAAGTATATAAAAACGTCATGAGTACCTCCAGTGACCGGTCTCTCCACTTTAGTAGAATAATAGATATAAATGACATTAATGTGCCTACCTGATATGCATGTAATTTAATACAGCAACCACATTTTACTGAGTACATCGCCAGGACTATTTATTTATAGATTGTGTTATCTCCACTTGTCAATACCTATTCTCATCATATTTAGCAAGAGGATACAAATTATACAAAATTTTTGATGCCAAGCAGAACTTTTCTCATATTTTATTAATATTAGCTCTACCTATTGCTCGCTCATGGGCCATGTGGTATTCCGCCCAACCCTTTTTAGATATAGAGATGGAACAAAGAGTAGATTTTAAGTGTATGTATAAGAAGTTTCATCAAAATCGGTTCTGTCGTTTCGGAATAACATTGGGATAGACATAATACAAAAATTCTAAAACAGTTTTTATGCTTTATTTATTTGTAAATAGCATGCTATGAAATCACAAAGAATTAATTTATACTAACGGCGCTCTAAGATAATCTGGTGCTAAGTACAAAAATATATTGATTAAGCCCCAAATGAACACAGATGGTTGTTCAGATGGTGCCTTCCTGGTGAATGCTCTATTGCACCAATCTATTAGAATCATAAATCATTCAGGCTCATACACAAATATCTCTGATGTATATTCGAAGTGCTTTTCCAAATATAAAAATATATTTCAGTCTCCCTAACCCCCATGTAAACTTGTACAGTGCACAGTGATGTCAAGTTTATCTATCAGAGAGTAACAAAAGAGAACAGCTGGTAAGGTAATGTCCAAAAGATAAAAATAAAAAGATAGATTAGTTACTGGTATATGTAATTCTAAACAAAACTATTAATAAGTAGTTATCTCAACAAACATCAAAAATGATTTATATTTTTTCAATACCAAAGTAACGAACAGTGCTTGAACTTAGGAAGTTAGTTAGCGAGCAGATACTAAAATAAAATAGCAATGAAAATAAAACCCTTAATTAACTCTCAATACAAAACGTTTGTGTCTAAGTGTGGCAATCAGTCGAGATACAATTTGTTCTAACATTGATATATTCTATGTCATGAGCGGAGTCAAGGCCAGAACAAAAACCATCAAAATATTGAAAGTGGCATTTTAATGGACAACTCCAAGTAGCGTACATATGTACATAATACGGCGCCGGGCCGGCTTGTCTAACAATTAACAAAACTTTCACACATACAAAATGTTTATTTTCAAGAAGTTTGCGTAACAACAAAAATCAACCTTGTCATCTTTTAAAGACCTTATCTTTTAACATATATAACTATTTACAGTTTCCCAAAGTCTATTACTTGTAAACACAAACTCAAGATATAAAAATGCATCGAAGGGTTATTCTGCACAAACGCTATTCTAACTTGTGACGGAGTTACGTTACGTCCGGCGTCCGGCGGCTAGCCCAGCGACGGGAAGTCCTTGCTGTCGTCGACCTTGGGGGGCGCGGGAGTCGATGGGTCCAAGTCGGGTCGGGGAGGAGCTTCCTCTCTTGGACGACCTCGGCCAGCACCCGGACCTCCTGGCCCGCCACGAGCTCCACGACCGCCCCGCCCGCCCGCACCACGCCCGCCCGCGCCACCGCGACGCGCCGTGTCGCTGAACGTGAACTCGATTCCCAACACTCTCTTCTGGCGTCCCACACGCTGCGGGTAGTCCGCGATGTCAAACTCATCATCACTGTCGTCATCGATGCCCCCTGCGGCTGTCTTTTCTCGCTCCAAGCGTACCATGTTCTTCCAGCGACTGAGGTCCTCCCCCTCCCCGGCCCGCCGCAGGTTGTACTGCGGTGCTGTGCGCGCGGCCGACCGCAGCGCCTTGTACTCGTCCAGCGTGAGCTCCCGCGGCTCGTCTGCAGCGCGCTCCTCCCCGGGCGGCGCGTCCCCGGCTCCGGCGGTTGCGGGCGGCGTTGCACCCGGCTCTGCGACCTTCCCGTCCTCCGGCGGCACCTCAGCGTCCGAGCCGGTCTTGAACTCGTCGACGTCGTCCTTGATGGTGCCCCAGTTATGCGGCCCGCCACCCTCACGTTTGTCGACGGGTTTGACGCCGGTCTTGTCAGAGCCGGAGCGCCGGTCGAACTCTCGCTTACCGCGACTGTCGTTGGCTCGCGGAGGTCGCGGTCCGTCCCGCCCATCACGGTCGCGTGGAGGCCGGGGCGCGCGCCTCTCGCCCCCGTCGGCACCATCAGCAGGATGATTGCGCCGCTCGAAGTTAGGCCGGCGCTCGGTGAAGTCCCGACGAGGCGGGCGCGCAGGCTCCTTGCCGTCGGCCGCTCCGTTGTGCACGCGCTCGTCGCGACGTCTAGGAGGTCTGTCAACACGGTCGACAGCCCCGCCTGTGCGCGGAGCACCCTTGCCGGGTTTGTGCTGGTCGCCGCTCTTGATCTCCTGCGACTTCACGTTCTGTGTCTCCTTGATGCCCTTCCTGGCGGGAGCTCCGTCACCTTTCGGCTTATTTTCGGGCTTACCCTTGTTCTCTTTCTCGGCATCTTTGGTCTTTTTTTTGAGCTCCTTCGCCTGCTCTCGCGCTTTTAGCGCATCGAGGGGATCGGACTCGTCGTCCAGGAAAAGTGCGTAGCGGTTCACTATCCCCACGCCGTAGGAATTCTCCATGGTCATCTTTTTGATGTTATGACGACACAGAACTGTGATGTAATTGGATTTAAAGCACTCTAATAATGCGACATCTTGGCCTATTTTATTGATTTTATTTTAATATGGCGGACGAACGTACTAGCACGCCATATGACGACAGGTATAGAGAAACAAAATGGCTACTGTTTTTTTTTAATACTTCACCACATTGTCCACATTGTTTTAGTCTATGGTACTATAAGTAATCGATTAATCGAAATCGTTCTCATTGGTCGAAAATAATAACACTATACAATTAATCGATCATATAAAATTATGTATATGGCTCACTTTGAGTATCTACCAAAGGAGACGTGAAGGGTATAAATCATCGAACAAATTTTTCTGCCACTTTTGGCGGGGGGGGGGGGGAAGGTAAACGCCTAGTACTAGCTCCTGTACCACTGTATTTTTCTTTCGTTTTATTGTCGCAACGGATTTTACGTTATATGATGATTATGTTAAAATACAAACATAATAATTATAATTAATGATTGGAAACACTAAGTTTGACGCCCTAGATCGTCTTTCCCGTTTAAAACATCACAATTAACTATTTCCTTAGAGCGCTGTCTCGCGACACAAAACGATACCAACGAAATCTAAGGTAACTTATTACTGCGCACCTGGTCAGTATAACTGGTCAAAGGGGGAAAAATTGGCGAAAGGGGAAGCCCGTCTATGGCCCCTCCATAGGCTTAGTACTCTATGATGGCTCATGATCCCTATCACACTTCTACCAAGACTACAAGCTCAGTATCCTGGCTTAAGTCTGAACTGTGGCCTCGATTAAGTCTGATGTTACTAAACATATTCTAGTTTAGGGCCAAGCCAAAGTTAATCGGTAAGGACTAAAATATGGTAAGTTAATGATGCGAAATAACAAGCTTAAAAGCAATAAATCATTTATTTAAACAAAGATGTTACAATATGCAGCTTGTTATACATAGAAAACAACTAATAATTTGATACTTACTTTAATAAAAAAAAAAAAATTTAAACATGACAATAACGTTAACTATATTTTTTTAAAACTCCCTACAAAATTTTGTGTTATTTCAATCTTGTTCCAGATGCTCCTCCAAGACAAGTTTCTATTATTAAACCACATACAAGATAGGGATCACAGTCACCACCTGGTCTTCTGTCTTCTAAGAATCCTTTACCTTTTTCTTTGACACTTCTTTGCAGTCTGATAGAGGCTGCTCTGTTGGCAACTCCCCAAGAAAACTTTTCAAATGGAGCAGTTTCAAATTTCCCTGATAGTCTCATTCTATTCGTTTTTTCATCGTTGCCGTATTGAACCATGTGTTTCATATGATTCTGTTCCAATTTCTTACAGCATTCTTCTATAAATTTGTAGCCACCATCATTTCGCATCGTTTTAGTACTAAAATTATGATGCATTCCTACACCAGGGTGAAATTCCCCGAAAGGCTTTGGGTGGTAGGTGATTGTAACTCCAAAGTCTTCAGCTACTCTATACATTAAAAATCGTGACATCCATAAGTCATCGGCAGCTTTTATACCAATCGATGTACCTATTTGCCATTCCCAACACGCGTACATTACTTCAGCATTAGTGCCCTCAAAGTCTAATCCTGCATACAAACACGCTCTAGCATGTCCTTCACTGATATCTCTTCCAGACATATATTTTGCTCCGACACCACAATAGGAATATTGATATTTAACAGCAGGAAAGCCGCCCCCTTTGGGCCACCCTAAGCCCCAACCATCGTTGTCTAACATAGTATATTCTTGCTCTAAACCGAACCAAGGTTCCTCCGCAGCGTGATGTTCTATTAAGCTATTGCAATAGTTTCTATGATTAGTAGCTGCAGGTTTTCCATCTGCTAGATATACTTCGCAGAGAACGAGGCAATGAGGTTCCATTCTAAAGGGATCTTTAAAAACTGCAACAGGTTTCAAACTCGTATCGGACGCTTCAGTAGAAGCCATTCCACATGAGCTTCCATCGAAAGCCCAACCCGGAGCTACATCCGCGCAGTACGGCACACAGTTCAAGATGCGGTCTTTGCAGCGCATATTGATGCCAGAACCATCTATCCATACATATGTGGCCAAAATTTTATTGCACGGAAATGGTAAACGGAAATACCTGTCCATTACTTTTTTGTTTAAAATGTGGTTTATGGAGTGTTTCAGCAAGGAGCGTTTCGTGATGTATTGTACATTATATAATGATTTATGAACTAACGGTATTAATCTTCGTAGACCCTTCATTTTCATGCACTTAAAATTTTATTTATACATAATAAGGTTCCAAAATATACAAAAAATTTCAAAACATACTTTTGCTCATATTGTAAAATACAATGACGTTTGGTACGTCATACGTTACACAGACTTACTTATTTCACGACAAATATTTTATGTGCCAGATTTTTTGTTAAAATAAGAGACAATTTTAATAAAGATAATATTTAATGCTGTAAGTACAAAATTAAAGACATGTCTCTCCGTGTATAGAACAAATGATATATGGATCACAATCACCAGCCGGCCTTCTATCTTCTAAAAAGCCCTTACCCTTAGCCATTGTACTGCGCTGCAGTCTTATGGACGCTGTTCGATCGGCTACACCCCAACGACACGCATCGTACGAAGCCGTTTCAAATTTACCGGTTAAACGTTTCATATTTTCTAAACCATCTCCTAAACCAAATTTATTTATGTGTTCTTTGTGGCGATTGCATAAAAGCTCGCAGACTCTCTCTATTTCAACAAGTCCTCCATCATTGCGCATTTTTTTAACGCTGAAATTATGGTGACAGCCGATTCCGGGATGATTCTTTCCCATTGGTTTTGGGTGGTAGCTTATTACGATGCCAAAATCTTCTGCTATTCTATTAAGCAAATAGCGCCCCATCCACAAATCATCTGCCGCTTTAATCCCTAAGGTAGTCCCCACTTGAAATTCCCAAGAACCTTTCATAACTTCTGCATTTGAGCCGCAAAAGTCCATACCTGCATATAAGCATGCTCGAGCATGACATTCCACTATATGCCGTCCAGCAACATGAGTTGCTCCATTACCGCAATAGGAATATTGGTGTTTCACGTTAGGCATTCCTAAGGATTTTGGCCAACCAATAGGCCACGAATCTACATGAAACATTGTATATTCTTGTTCAATTCCAAACCAGGGTTCTTGATCTCCAATTTTGCTAAGTACTTTCGCACAATGGCTTCTGTTATTGGATGCAGTAGGAGTACCGTCAGCGTAATACGTTTCACAAAGTACTAGAACATGATTTCCTTGACGAAATGGATCCTTGTAAATAGATGATGGAATAAGGAGGGTATCAGAATTTTCAGTCGTAGCTTGCCCTGTGGAGCTTCCATCGAAGGACCATTCGGGTACTGACGATATATCAGCAGGAACAGATTCTAAAACTCGGTCTTTTGATCGCATATTTATGCCACTACCATCTATCCACACATACGTAGCAAGAACTTTATTTTGAGGTACCGGCAAATTGATGTAATAGTTGTAATAAGCATCTTTTGGCGTCTTTGATATACATGTCCCATTAAATAATTCTTCATGGAATTTTCTTCGAATAGTTGTTAATGTTTTTGTAATTGTATTACTCTTAATAAGTACTCTTGTAATATTCATTGTGATATAATTGAATAACTTGATGTCTATTTAACTTGTTTAACAGAACACGATGGCTTCGAAATCAGCGTTGCAACTGAAACAAGCAGACATATATTTGTTAATACTTTTATATAATGTTAAGTGAATATTATAATGTTAACCTTAATTAACTTAACAAGTAGGTGACTATTCTAATAATAATTAGTGTTGATAAGTGAGAAGAAGTATGAGATAAAAAATAGATATTATATCTTAATAACACACTTTTAACTATATTTTAAATAGTTAATTCTTCATATTATATTGATGTATTGTATACTTCTATTATATTAAATTAAAATACAATAAAAATATATTATTTTCCATAGATTAAAGAACGAAGATGAATAAATGAATAGTCGAAGTGCAACGGCAAACTTAAAAATAATTACAACTGACAGATAATGGAGAGATAATGTGATGTGACAGATCAATGTGACTGATGAGTGATGCTGATACTGATTTTTTTTTAATTTAATAAATAATAACATAACCTGCCTGTAAAAACAAATAATTCTTCCTTTTTGCAATATTTTTGAGTTTACTGGCCAACAAATTAGATCTAATAGTGATAAGATACAATACATGAGCGTAATATTTTTATTTAAGAAAAGGACAGGGAATTGAACGCCACCTTGGGGGTTAGGAACAATTGTATGAGACTCACCACTTCTACTGCGCGTCTGGTATTGATTAAAAGTTAAATATATAAAGAAGCAGCTATCAACATGGTAATGTGAGTAGAAAAATTCAATAATAATACTGCTTTGACCGAAGGTAGAACAAAACTTGATCCCTACTCCCTCACACTCGCACACACTCACTGAATGTATATTATTGAACAATCTTTCAGCCCCCGCTTCGTCCGTGAAAACTTGTGAAATGTGACGAAGGATTTCCGGGGAAGGACTTTCCAAGCAAAACGTTTTCTAATCAAGTTTACGACCCTCTTATCCTCTCAATCACCTTCTTAAAACTTCATAGTAAAGACTGCAAATTATTGATTTGTGCTGTCAAATATCTCTAAAGCTCCGACCAAACCTGCGCGACCAAAGCGACTGCGCAGCGGGACGACTCACGACTTGCTTCGCGTTGCTGACGCTCCCGCTTCGCGTCCCGCGTCCCGCTCGCTTGACGCGCAGGTTTAACGGGGCAAAGTTTAACCACCCATATTTACTATTCAAAAAAATCCATTGAGAAAATAACAGCTAATGAAATTGAAATTGGGAATAGTTTCTCCCAGAAAAATTATGGAGGAGCCTTAATTTATACTTTATTAGTCAATCCATCATAATAACAAACAGAATTGAATAATTCTTAATTTGAGTTCATTGTTAAATCATTCCACAACATTTTTTTTTTTTCAGAATAAAAGGAAAGTCTGCGTTCCTATCCAATTATGAAGTGATGCAGTTGCTGCAGCAAATCAAGGACAATGCTCCGAAGAAACACATCATGGAAGGTTCTCTAGCCACCGTTACATATGAGGTACAACTAAAACACCATTTACATTGTGCTATTTCTCACATGCAATCTAAAAGTACCCAAGAAATTGCATAGTGTAAAGAGCTCTTTCCAATAAGGACCTGCCTCCTGCCTTCCTTCCTATTTTATTTCTATTACTAAATACTATGCTTTACTGAGTTTCACCAACTGTTCCGATCATAATAAAACATCTCACATATTTCAACTTCTAATTATATATTTAACTAGGTACCTGTCCTGGCTTCGCCCATGGAACTTTATTATCACATGCACACAAATGAATGAAGAAACTCTTAGCTATGTGATCACCAGACTTTTTGATAAGAAGTTTACCAATTTTATCTGCAATCTTCTTAGAGTCATAGACTCGATCACTCTTATTAATAAACTCGAAGTAGCAACGTAGTAACTAAACTGTATTTTGTCTCCGTCTAACAAATCTGCAATTCATTATGATAGACGGAGACGAAACACACTTTGAGTTTATTAATAAGAGTGTTAGAGTCTCAATTGCAAAAGCAAGGAACTCAAAGTGATCAAGCAGCGAGGAATACTTGTATAGCCTCAAAAAAAATTTTCAGCTAAATGAGGAAGACTTTGTCTTCTGCAAGGTACCCTGGGGAAGGCAACAGGTTAAGATTTTATTTTTAAGATATACATATGTAAAAAATCCCTATCCCCCAGAGACTGATTTTTTTTTGATTTTTTTTTTACTTATTGTATGTATAATTATTATAAAGAGTATGGACCACTTACAATGAGAATACTTTAAAGTATATATTAACAAAGATTATACTAATTGCTTATAATATTTAATAATCCACCACAAATCACCAAATTAAGCAACCATATGCACTGGTTTACAATTTTAAAATAATGTTTTTTGATATTGTTTTGCCTTCTTATCTACATAAAAACATTTATATTGCAATAAATTGAAACCATTTCTTGTGTTTCATGATTTCATGTAATATAAGTTTCCTATGAACAATACAATTGTTTATCAGCAATTTTATTTTTGTCACATAGTAGTCAAGGATCCCAGGGCATATTTATGTCTGCGATTACTTTTTAATTCAATTTTCTAATTTTATTTTTGTTACCCAGCTGGACAATTAAGTCTTTCCCATTTAGCTGATGATATTTTAAGGCAAAATAAGGCTACCTTTGTTAAGGTGTTTTGAGACTTTCCTTGGCCTTGATTTTTAACTTATCAAATATACAAATACAAATATAAAAACCTTAACACCAATCTAAACATTAAAAATAACTAAATAAACCAGATCCGCGTGGAATAGTGGCAAGAATACTGGCTGCATTTCCCCGCTGAATCGCGATGCTGATTCGTTGAGCGAGGAACGAGCCAGCCCTCTTGTCACCAGAAGAGATGATCAGTCGAGGGGATATATCATTATTATTTTATATACATAATACTTCTGTTTTTTATTTGTCTGGCAACTATTCTTTACATTTTGTATGTTTGTTACTCAATCACACTTAAACTGCGAAATGGATTTGAATAAAGTGAACGGAATTTGCGAATTTCAAATGGAGCAGAACAGTGTTTCCCAACTAGTGGTACGCGAGCTTGCTTGAGGGGGTACGCGCGGCAATCTTAGGATTCTCAGGTACTTACTAATTTCAGGCGCAAACATATCTCTTCCACTGGCAGCCCGAGCTGTTTTTACCTTTGATTGTACGCAAACAGCAATCGCCGCGATATATTTTGAGTCAATCAATTTAATTAAGATTTTAAATTTATTAAATGACAAAAAACTAATTTAAGCTATTAGTTATCACCTTGGCTCTGTGGAGTACGCGAGTTTGGGCCATTTCTCGAAGGGGTACTCAGGAAAATCTAATTGGGAACTACTGGAGTAGAAGAAAGGGATTTAAATATTATATTGCAGAATGCTGTCACAATTATTTGTCAGTAAACTTGGCCGTAATTTATAATGTAATAACTAGGTTTCCGCCCCGGCTACGTCCGTTTTTTTTAATGTGGCAAGGATTTTTCCCGAAGGGTTTCCCCGACAAAAAGTAGCCTATATATCTAAACAAAAAATCACATCATTACGTTGCTCTGTTTTCACGTCAAAGAAGAACAAAATATTAATTTGGATAATTTAATTTAAAAATGATATCTACAAAAATATGATACGGGATCTTGCACTACAAGGTCTTGTTGGGCTTGATAATTACATTTTTACCATATATTCCCACGTCAACGATTTTATATCTCTTTCACACTAATCGGCCCTTCGTATACACTTCTTGCTCTGCCAATATTAAAACTTATCAATCGTGCGTAATAGCGGCGAGTACAAACAATTTTATTTTGAAAGTTTCAACAACAAGTTGAAAGACGCCAGTTGTCCTGTGTCACTTCTTCAAGTATTTGTTATTTTCAGAAAAAGTACAGGCGCTATTGCGTGCCCTCCGAAACACGAAGAAAATTTGTGTTTAGCCTTTTTTTTAGCAGACATTTGAACCCAATTACCTCCTCCTCTATACCTATGCTTGTCGACTATATTGATGAAAACAAAACTATAAAACACTTGTGTAATTATTAGTTTAGTTAGCAGATTATTCGTGGTTTTTTTTTTCCACACAATTTTTAACTGCTTTATAAACGTAGTTTTCATTTATTGTTTTAAATTTCGGTATTTCATATTCATATCAGTGTTAAACGTGTTTTCTATCGAACGAGCCTCTTCGAGTATTTTTTCTTGGGGTCCGTGGCGACCCGACAAAAATAAATTGGTTTGGTTTGTTTCTATAACAAAATTTACATAATTTGCATTGTTTAAATGTATTTACATTGTGTTGATATATACCTATTTTTGTATTGTATAAAATTAATCGATTAAGTAGGTAGGTATTATTACATTAGAATTTTCTGAATTACTACTACTACTTACTATGCTATTGAATTATATACTAACGTGTGGAAGTAACAACTCAAACTTTTTGCTCCAAAAATTGTGGCTCATGGACCTCAACTCCATCGAGAGATGGAATGATAAAACAATTTTGGAACAAAATATTTGCAAACCCGGCCATGTACCAATGGGTTTTTTAATTAAAAACTCATGTACGTAATCCGATAAACCACACTTAGAGGCTTTTCCATTTAAATATACCTCAACAGAACTAGCCACTCGTTAGATATAGCCTCACAAATACCATCGGCTAAACGAGGTAGACTTGGTCTTCCGCTGGGTACCCTGGAACCGTAACATAGTTTCGGGAGCTGTAAGGCAACCCGTGAAGAAAAAAATTGCAATTTAATTTCCAGTTAGTTATTACTTTCAATTAATTACGCCAATGATCATTAGTTTTTGTGTGAATCTTCAAAGGTTCTAGATTTTCAAGCCCGTATTAATTGTCATGTGCATACAAAAATCCTATAGAAAAGCACTTTAAAATTTTTCTTTACCTAAAAATGTTATTTAAAGTATAACGAACATTTAAAAAAGTTCAGCCGTTCTCAAGTTACATAGATTATTACGGAAGTCTAACTTTCCTTTAATAAAACATAGCCTATTTCCAAGTGTAATGTAACTTTATAAACAGTTAAAAAAATAATCCATCGAATCGTACCTACTTTTAATCGACTTCAATAAAAAGCCAATTGTGAACTGATTTTGATGATTTATTTTTTATTCGACAGATAATTCTTACGGTTATATGAAAATTGGTTCATTCGTTTTTTTTCCATAATACGAACATAAATTTTATAATTTTAGTATAGATTAGGTACCTTAAAATGATCGTCTCGGTCGGACACCGCCAATACTTCAAGTGACAATGAATTGTTCATTGAATTGTGGGGAACAAATTACTGTAAGGATTCATTAAATTGAAGTCGCATTTGTAAAGGAGATGCTAATAATTTCAATATATATGGTTTCTTTTATTCTTCTTATGTAAATGTACCCGCGCATATAAAGAATGAGATTTAAAAAAGAAAATGGCGTCTTTGGACGGATATATGAATATAATATGCGAGAGAGACAAAAATATATCAATAGATGGCGTTAGTTTCCAGTTATTCGTTTTTATTTTTTTTACGCATAATTTAATGATGTGTTGTTTTATTCATAACATTAAAAATATGAAAATATACGATAAATAATTTATAATTTACGAAACTTTATATTAATTAATTATAAATCATCTTCGCTTGATAATATTTCCATTGCTTGTTTATTTATCTATCTATCATCACGCCTTTTATCCCAAGAGGGGTAGGCAGAGATCCTGACATACCTACTTCTTTCGTTTCTTTTATAATAATACCTTTCATACCATGCTCGGCGATTGTGTGTACTTTTAACATTGCCTTCAATTTTTTTTATCTATACTAAAATTAGATTTTTTTAATGTTTGTTTGTAATGAATAAACTCAAAAATTACAGAACTAATTCAAAAAATTCTTTCACCAATAGAAAGCTACGATATCCCTGAGTGACATAGGCTATATTTTATATTGTTCTAATATATCCACGGGCGGAATGTTCAATAAAAGTAGACCTAGGTCGTCCTCTGCCAGCACTTCCTTTCGTTTCTGCCATATAAAAGCTTGTTAAAAGAAGATATTTTTATGTTTCAGACAGTTCGCTTCCTCCAGGATTCGTCATGCAAAAATCAAAGTCCCGAAACGATTGCCACGTATTTAGAAGAAATGAAACAATTTACTTTAACGAAGTTCGAGAAACTGATGATGCTGAATTACCCTCCGCGGACTGAACTTGAGATTCAATTGGTGAGAGATTTTTTTATTGGACAATTCTTTTTGAAGATACCTTATCGTACTTACCAAAATTAGAAAAATTCTTATACAAATAATAATTATTGTAATAATGCTGTTCGTAATAGTTTGAATAAGGTTTTTTGGGTAAGAAACATTGGAAAATTCGGGAAAAACTGAAGGTGCTTTTGTCTATGGGATGGGAACTCAAGACCATAAGGGATTAAAGTTAACGGGCAAAGTAGGGGCGAAAGCTAGTACGTAATACTAATATTATAAAGAGGTAAAGTTTGTGAGTTTGTGAGGTTGTAGGAGGTAATCTCTGGATCTACTGAACCGATTTTGAAAATTATTTTACCAATAGAAAGCTACGATATCCCTGAGTGACATAGGCTATATTTTATTTTGTTCGAATATATCCACGGGCGAAGCTGGGGGCGGAAAGCTAGTACTTAATAATTTCAAAAGAGTCATTTATCATTGTGCATAACTTATCTATCTTCACGGATTCCGGAAACCGTGTTACGGTCCCAGGGTACCCAGCGCAAGGCCAAGTTTGCCCTCTTAGCCGATGGTTGATATTTAGATGTAAAAGCCTCTAAATGTGGTTTTTAATAAAAAAAAAACCCGTTGGTACATGACCGGGATCCGGGATCGAAACCCGCGTTGTTTTTCCTCTTTTGTCGAACCCAACACCTCAACATAATAAATAATGTACTTTTAAGAGTAATAATGAATTGTTTTACCTTAATTTGGTCACTATAGGTCGCTACTTCTTGCCGCGAGAATTTCAGTTTAATAAACACACTTATCAGTTTTCGTTTCTACAATCAGATTGTATAGGTAGATGAGATAATATTATTGTGTCGAGCAAATACAGTTACCATGTTTTTGGAATCTATTTTTAACGTGGGCTTGACTTGTGCTCGGCCTTGGCTCTGCCCGTGTTCTATGTGCCCGATAACAACAAGATAGGGGGGCTTGGAAGCACGTTGTTTAGAAATAATAACACTTGACTTGATAAGGATTTAAATGAAGCACTTTTATTAAACTAAATTGATTTACAATGGAATTAATTTGGAGTAAATTACACAATTAAATATTAACTGATTTGAATTTACGAATAAATAAGGTATCGAGAAAATAGGGATCTAACTAAGATGTACTATGATGTACTAAACAAATTTTCGCTATATGACATGACCCTTCACCTTAAAGGCTGTATTCGCTTGTACATTAAACTTTTCACTTTCTTCTTCTTCTTTTGATATATGACAACAGAAATGAGCTAAGATAACTAAGATTATCCCGCCGACTGTGATATGTCTTATTAATCGCTGACTAATCACAACCATCACAGCGCGAACGGAATTGAACCGGATTCCACATCACGCCTCGACGAGACACGGACGTCAGCCGCCATGACCGGATGTGGAAACCAACTTTCCACTTTGTTTCCTTTCTAATTCCACCAATGACATAAAAGCTGAATGACATTTAAATTGTTAACCACAACCAATCACATCAAATCCCAACTGACTTATTTTTACCTCAGTTATATTTTGACACTGACGGAACGTCATAACTTAATAATACAGTTACGCAAAATCAACCATTAATTTTAGATTAAGTATTGAAACAATATTTCTCTCTTTTTATTCTGATACAATCTGAATGAATAAGGAAATGCAGTAAAGTGTTGAGTGAAACTTTTTTCAGGTGTATGTCCACTAATAATGCTCTTGATAGTACACGGAATTCGAGTCGCGCCAAGAGAGTTTCCTCTAATATTAACTAATATTATAAATGCGAATGTGTATTTGTTTCTTTGTCCTCCTTACACGCCAGAACAGAGCAACGGATCGACAATATTTTTGCACAGAGATAAGAGTGACTAAGGTTACTTTTTATATCTGAAATCCTAAAATATGAAAGTGTGTTTGTTTGTTTGTCCTTCATTGACGTCAACACGCAACGAATCGACGTGATTTTTTGCACAGTTGCAGGCTGGCGCAACTTAGAACAAAAAATTAGGGCTAGGAAAAATGAGCCAATACTAATGGCGTCGTATCGCCATCTCTTTTACGCCATATACAGATGACAGAGATAGCAAATATTTCTATACCAAACCACAGTTCGATGTTGTTAGGTTGGCAGTATAGGCATAGATTAAATAATAATTACTACGTATAGGTACCGGGACGGTTCTTGAGCGGTGGTCGTTAGATGCGCAGAACGTGTTGGCAGAACACAATTTTGGGTCTGCTTGACGGTATGAGGTATTAATTTTAATTTTGCCAGCAGTAAAAAGCAAACGTAAAAACAAACACCAACAAATCAATTATAATAAATATACAAGTTATATTGCACTCGAATTACATACATACAAACATTCCCCCACTTTTTCGTCGAGCGCTCAACAACCGTCCCGGTACCTGTACCTTTCAGCCCTAAGTTTGTTTCATTTTAATGTATGGCAGTCCCGACTCTTATTAAAGAACATAGTGATTGCTACTTACTCTATGCACAGTTGTTTATCCCCCTTTAGTCAGAATGAACGCTTTCAATCTAACATCTTAAGAGCCGTAGTTTTCGATACGAGCATTGCCTTCGCGTTTTGGAAATTATGGCTATTTAGAACTCTTAATAATGAAAATATGGCTCAATCCAATTTAAAATAATAACTATCAACTGTGTGCTGAGTAAAGGTTGTATATATAAACTCACGTTTCCAGGATTAACTGAGATATGCCATATTTTTGACAGATACAAGATGACCTTGACCACCGCCCCTTAAATGAAGAAGCAAGCACGGACTGAGAATGTCCAACACTATGCCGAACAAATTGCTGGGTCGGGCAAAGACAGTACACGGATTTGTCCGGACATTCTAGTGTTGGAGATTCTCGGGCCGGGCATTCCTTGGCTGGCCATTGGTACGGGGTTTTTGGCCTTCAGTCCTTACTCCTTTGTATGTTAACCCCACCGACCCGCTCGCTATTTCTTACTAAAATAGTTCATGAGTCTATCGCCCCTCCACGAATGATACCCATCGGTAATGACGTAGGCAACTTTTTATCCCTGAAATCCTTGGGATAAATCTTATGTCACATTTCCAAGATTTATACATTACTATAGCTTTCCGCCCCCGGCTTCGCCCGTGGATATTTTCGAACAAAATAAAATATCGCTTTATAGCACTCGGGGATAATGTAGCTTCTTATTTGTGAAAGAATTTTCAGAATCGGATCAGTAGTTTCAGAGATTACACCCTACATCCAAACTTTACCTCTTTATAATATTAGTCTTAATTAGTCTACGTCATGTCATGTCGTCCAATGCACGCGTCCCGCCGTGACATGATGGGGAATCCGGTTTATCCCAGTTGTGATTAGTCAGTGATTAATAGGGCATATCACGGTTGGCGGGATCATCTTAAATACCGATTAATCAGCATATACACAATAAAACTTGACATTGGCAAATCACCGATTAACATTGGTGAAGCAATAAGAAGAATATTAGTATTATATAATAGATAATAAAGAATATAATCTCTAATTTCCTTAAAAACTGTAAAAGGCTTCTTAACAATTTCAGATGGTCCAAGAAAGTGAAGAGCGGTTGTCTGATGAAGATGTGGAGAAGATTATAGATATTTCTAATACTGTTTTTCCACCAACGACGTGAACTTTAAGCAAATCAGTAAATTATCAATTAAAAGTTACAGTTTTTTTATTTTCTACTTCTATTAGGGCTCCTTGTTTTTTACCAATGTCGTCAAAACTCACCCAACAGTCCGGATTTACTCCTGGATAAGTATATTATACTTTTTCTGATATACTTAGGTTAGGGTAAAGAGGTGATATGATCGAAGGAAATGACTTTGGATTGGCTTCTGTTTACCCTTTCTACAATAAAAGGCGTTATGCTACATACTTCAAAATTATTGTCAGACTATGTTGAAAGAATGAAGGATGCTAAGAAGGTTTATAAGGCAGAAGCGAAAGAAAATACTGGCAGAGGGCGACCTAGGTGTACTTTCATTGAATATATAAAGCATGTGCATCCATGAAAGATATGATGAATATCAGGATTGTAGCAAATAGCATTTGATTGCTATGCTTTCTGTTCTGTGGAATTGTCTACCCTGGTATGGGATAAAAGCCGTAATGATAGATAATTAATTTAATTATTACTGAGAAAGTGGTTTCCACAAGATGTATGTAACACTGTGAAGCGTGCAATTGTTTTTGTGAAATTGTTTTTCCTAACTAGAGCATCAAATTAAAACTAGGCTGCGCCACCGCCACCAAAGAAGTCCCGCAGACGAGACGGAATGTCGAACGCAAAAAGAGAGGTGTTATAACTTTAACGTGTGTGTCATCGTAGGTCTTAAACGGAAGAACCGATTTTGATTTAGTTTTTTTTTGTTTGTGACTTGGTCGAGAGTGTTCTTAGCTATGATTCAAGAAAATCTGTTCAGCCGTTTGAAGATCATCAGCTCTTTTCTAGTTGTGTTACGTAGGCCATACATTGGTCCGGCATCGCTCCGAAAATTTCCCATTCCGGCCGCCATACGATCTAGGCGGACCATTTTTTATAAAAATTGGACGAATCTGTGGTCAGTTTCGGTGGACCGTTATTTTTTCTGCCACTTTTGGCGGGGGGGGGGAGGTAAACGCCTAGTACTAGCCCCTGTACCACTTTATTTTTCTGTCGTTTTATTGTCGCAACGGATTTTACGTTATATGATGATTATGTTAAAATACAAACATTATAATTAATGATTGGAAATACTATGTTCCCGCAAGTTTGACGTCCTAGATCGCCTTTCCCATTTAAAACATCACAATTAACTATTTTCCTAGAGCTCTGTCTCGCGACACAAAACGATACCAACGAAATCTAAGGTAACTTATTACTGCGCACCTGGTCACTGGTCAGTATAACTGGTCAAAGGGCAAAAAATTGGCGAAAGGGGGAGTCCGTCTATGGCCCCTCCATAGGCTTAGTACTCTATGATCGTAGCAAACGGCATTCGATTGTCTATGCCTAAAAGTTATATTATAATATGATGGCGTTATGAGACTACAACTAACGAGTAGCCAGTGGCAGTGGCCGGTTTTTTGAGGCATTTTGGAATGAAAAAAGCTATTATGGTTGTACGGTTACGTAGGTACACTTTATAAATTCGATTGTCTCTGTTTACCCCTATTGGGATAAAACTAAAAGCCGTGATGGTAGATAAAATGTATAAACATTATTATTTAAAAAAAACGCAAAAATAATTTTCTCTCCAGCGGGGAATCGAACCCCGGTCTCCCGCGTGACAGGCGGGGATACTTACCACTATACTACTGAAGACTGTACTAACTATATTGAAATTTCTGTATAGTATGTACTTAGGTATTAACCTAACTACTTATGATTAATCTATTTTGTTAGCGGCTTTAAAAATTTAAAAGTATTTGAATAAGGATAAAAAAGTTACATTTTGGTCTATTTTCCACCGTCTTTTCTTACATATTACAGATGGCGGTAGTGTCGATTCTTACATTTTCCATAAACTTTTCTCCACGATTCCGTCCTCGTGAATCAAAAAATATCTTAAAACAGAATAACTTCATGTGACTGTAATATTATTTCAAAGAAATGAAAAATAAGAAGCTACTGCACGAAACAACCGAAATTTATAATAGCGCCACCTAGTCGCTAAATAATTTATTCGTTTTCTGAAATGAACATCTGAAAACTAAACTGATTGACTAGCTATAATAAATTACCGTTCTAATGTATGTAATTACTGTACTTTATACATAGAAACATAGTACTTTAGTTAGAATAATAATAGAATAATCTTCCAAATTATTTTAATTATAACAGCGCCATCTAGTGGCATGTTAAAGCATTAATTAGGGACTCTGTGACTTTGATAATAGAATCTTCAAAATCTTTTATTTATAACAGCGCCATCTAGTGGGTGACATTTAAAACAATTTAAAAACCTGCCAGCTGTCATCGGCGACCGTTGGCGCTGTTGTAGCAAAATACAGCAACCGACCAACCGTCGCTGCCTGGCCGGCCCACAAAAAAAACAGAAAGCTGCTCGCGCGGCGAAGTGCGGACGCCTGTCGGAGCTCTATATTTTCACCGCGGTCGACATAATTAAAAGTTTTTCGCGAAGCGCGTGTGAAAATAAAATATTCCATTATCGACACCATTCGCTCCCCGTTGTATCCAAACGATGAAGTGAGCCGTTCCAATAATAATGAAGGGAGAGCGTTCATCCCTTGCCCGGAGCTATGTTTTTGGTTGATGGTTTTTATCGCGGATAAGTGCATACGTTGATATTAGGAGTACTGTGTATTCAGCGACAGAATATCCAATATGAGTGCATTAAGTGGTTTATGTAAAGGGGACTTCAAGACTGCCAGCGATGGTTTGTTGGAGTTGTCGGAAGAGCGGTTGAGGGCTATTATGCGCTCCGAGCCTATCTCAGCGGTCTACCACGTCGAACAGACGCCGTTTGCCAGGTATATCTTATAATAATATTCAAATAAATAAAGTACAAAACTTTCAATATCTGTAAACAGAAGCACGTGTCTGCCATGACAATAATGTTGACAGTTAACCATTTGCAACAGAGTCGGTTATTTCAATAGTTAATTTTTGGATTGTTAAATATTTTGTTGTATGGACAAGACGATGCTTCAAGCAACAATAGGTATTTACATGTATTTCAGTTATAACAATACAAAGGTATGAGAAAGTAAGGGAAGCACTTTTTCAAAACATTGTATTGTTCTGACCTAACTTTAAAAGATTTGGGATATTCTATTCTTTTATTAGTTCTTTTACAACACATTTTACAAATCTACAAATCGAAATAGGGAATGAAAATGTCTGTATTTGTGTATGAAATATCACTAATTTATTAGTTGGTGGCTTCAATAAGAAAATATTATATATTCATGGGTAACAAAAATTATCTCTACATGAACTACCTACAATATGAATAATAAATATTGACTTAGCCAGAAATCTAAAAACTACAAAAGAAAGCGGTTGTTCTGTGCTAAAAACCATTCCTTGAACACAGGTATTTCAAGTTCATATTTTTCATATTCAAGATCCTAATTGACCATGACCCAATAAGACTTATAATAATAATTTCTTAATATCAACAAAATAATGTTAAATGTTTGCCGCAAATTTCATTAGAATAACAAAATTAAATATGAATCCACCATTGATAGTAAACCTTATCTGTCAAATGTTTTTTTTTTTAATTTATTGAATGGCAATGGTACTGCGGATGTTTATATAAGTGAAGCCAGGTTTGCAGCTAGTCAAATTGTATTAACCTGACAAAACCCATATTGATATTTTGTATAGAGTAGGTAACCGAACCTAACATTTTATATAGTACAGTAAGCATCAAAATTATTTAAATATGCATCTTTCTAATAAGTTCTTCAAAGTGAAGCTGCTGTCTGTACAACTTATACTATCTATTCTAGCTTGAGGTGTGAGCATAATGTACACTTTGATTAATGACTGTTTTATTTTCCTTTAATTATGATTGATTATGGTTTAATGTGTCTCTTCCTATGAAGTTTTCCTTGAAAATATTTTGCAAAGTAAACTTCATAAAGTGCAAATGTCACTAGTTATAATGCCACGGGCCAACTTTATAAAGTATGACAGGTTGCAAATTGTACACATATAAAATACCTAATTGGCAAATTCCATTAGAAATATTTGTCAAACTTTCTTTTTTACCCTTATAAACTCAAACTACTTGACCGAGTTTGTTATTGATTGGTGTATAAAACACCACACTAAATCTTTTGGGAGCTGAGTCTTTGATAAAATAATGTTTTTTTAAAGCACTAAGAATACTATTATATATAAGTACATTCCAAACCTACATAGTTTTATGTTTGACACAATCACTAATATTGCACCAGCTTATCAAAATGCCATGTCTAATTGATTTTATACACAAACCTAATCAAATGGATAAAACCAAGATATTATATTTGTGCCAATGGCAAACCTTGGCTACATCATGATTTCTATTAAGTATTTTGTAAAATGCAACTACAAAAGTGATAAGGAAATGTGACAATAAAATTGTTTTAACCCTATTATTTAATAAACACTGCTTAATCACTTTTAAACACACACTTGTTTTGGTCATTAGGAAACATCTACATTGTAATTACACTGATTTAAAGTAATATTACTTATGTAATAACTGTAAATTATTTTACACTAGAGGCTTCATATGGGTTTACATCAATTTTAATACCTATTAGATGTAAATACGCTTGTAACTACTTATCTATTAGAGATAGATATATATGCTACCACAGAGTTTTAACGACTTCAAAAAAAAGACGTTACTCAATTCGACCGTATATTTTTTTTGTATGTGTGTTCGCGGAAAACTTCGTCGTTTATGAACCGATTTTGATGATTTCTTTTTTAATCGACAGATAATTCTTCCGGATTGGTCCCATTTTTATCTCATAAAAATTGGTTCATTAATTTTTCAGTAATTTTGAAAAAACTGATTTTTTAAGTCAATTATCAGTATCTCGATGAAATATGTACCGATTTTGACGAATTATTTTTTTAATGATATACTAATTTCTCGACATTATCTCACCGACATATGACGAAAATCGGATCAGTAATTTTTCAGAAATTCAGTAATTTGTCTCTGTTTACGGCTGAAAATTATGTATCAGAGAAAAGCCTTAGCAACGGTTGCTGTTGACACGAAGTTGTCAATTTTCATGTCGACGGTGGTCTAACGGCTAAAGGTATGGGGTGCAGCGTAGGATGCACTAGGTTCAAATCCTATCCAAAGCAGTATTTTTTTTAATTTATCTATAATTTTTTTTTATTTGCGTGATTATTTTTCCCTCAGGGAAGCAAAATCACTTAAAAGGGAAAAATAAAATTAACTTTAAAAAAAAGTGTACCGACTTCAAAAATTTACACTGAAAAGTAAGAAATAATAAATATTTCGTCGTAGAATTTGAAGACGGTTGGTGCCAAATTAAAAAAACAACTTACTTCCCAAATTCTCTAATCTAGACAATTCATTTGTACTATCATCAGTACAAACATATATAATATTGAACAGATCTTTATCTTCTTACATGTTTACTTAATTTTGTATCCTAATTTAGCACCAACCGTCTTCAAATTCTACGACGAAATATTTATTATTTCTTACTTTCAGTGTAAATTTTTGAAGTCGGTACACTTTTTTTTAAAGTTAATTTTATTTGTAGATCGTTTTATTTATTTATTTCCATACATGCACACATACCATTATAATTAACATGTAGATATAATTGATTGATAATTGTAGATATTGTAGCTGAATATGATTGGTTAAGTTATGGTGATCTATTACCAGCTTATGATGTTTTGTTACTATGTTTTTGTCATTATATTGAATGTATGCTTTTGATCATCTAGAAATAAATAAATAAATTTTATTTTACATTATTCTTTCCTGCATCATTTTGTTATAATCTCTGACGGATTAGACAGCATACGCCATGAAAACTCGCTAGAACTAACTTTTTCCCTGACTTGATTCACTTATACTGTTATGCTCAGCTCATAAATTTTAGCTGTAATAGTAGTTTTGGAAATGGGGGGGGGGGGGGCGTCAATTTTCGTAATTTTATTTAAACTTTTTAATATTTAATTTTTCCCCGAAAATTAACTCCTAAAATAGAAATGCGATTATTTAAGCTATACGGCCGTGATTGGGTCATCAAACTACATATTATATACCTATGTAACAAATTTCAACTTTTTTCGTCCAGTAGATTCGGAGAAAATGAGGTATGACAGACGGACAGATAGACACGCAAGAGTGATGCTATAAGACAAGGGTTCTGTTTTTCATCGGATGTACGGAATCCTAAAAACTACTAATTAATTTTACTTTGAGGTTGGCAATTCTTGATCATGCTGCACAGAAACTTCTTTGGAAATTGTATCCCTTCGTAATAAAATCATATAGACACCTAGTCAAATTAAGAATGAGTCGCAAAATGTACCAAAATCACCGTCTGATAACTAAGTATGTGTACTAGCTTTTTTATGTACAATAATATTATTCATATGACAGGTTATGCGAGCGTCTTTGTGAGGAGCAGGTCTTTGCGAGGTAGTATTGTGTAGATTACACGAGCCACTGATTAAAAACAATGTGCAGAACAAAGCAAGTTTATTGTACTTATATCACTTTGTATGTATAATACAGGTACCCTACGTCTAGGGTTGCCAGATGTCAAAAACCACTGGACCGATTTTGATACGGTTTTTAATAATAGATACTGTTTCACGAGGAAGGTTTCTGTGTCAATAATGTCAATGTGTCTTATTGTATCCACGGGATCGGTTGAGCATGTGATTAAAATTCCACAGGCGAAGCCGGGGCTGGGCCTGTCGCTAGTATTACATATAACTATTATCATAATTATTATTATATTTATTTAAATTATTAAAAAAAATGTTCTTGACAGGCTTTTATCCCAGAGCCGTTTCTTTGTAGGTACCTACTACCTAATTTAAATATTACATTATAACTAGCTGATAATCAAATCGTTTTAAAGTTTTTTTTTCTTTCTTTGCTTTTGTTTTTAACAGTGACTGGAATGGCTGTATGGTTACGTAGACCTTTGCCTTTGACCAAAAAAAACAGTGACTGGAAAATCCGGCCGTCTGATTTTAGCCCTGGCAACCCTGCGAGTACAAGTGTCAAGTTTGCGATTTTATGTCCCTGTTTTTTTTTTAATTTTTCACGATAACATTCGCCGTCTCTCTCCCCCGACACCGCCGAGAGACGTTCGGAATATGAAATCAGAAAGACTCGTTAGTCGGGTGTATAATAAAGCAATATTTACATTGCGTAGTGTGAATTTTCCATACAGCTGGATATCTCGCAAGGTCGTGCGACGGCCTTCCGATCGCTCCCCGACCAATACATCTAGGTTCAGAATAATTGCAATCTTTATTTGATCAAGTGGCGTATTTTTAGTTCGAGTCAGCTGGGTTAGCGCGAAACTGGTCTGGCCTGTTACAACTTGTAATGAATGCCATTCTGTTAAGTTTCCTTTTGTTTGTCGTTGGATTATTTATTTGTGGTTTTTGTCACTGATCGGTACCGTACCGTTGCCAGTGTTGCCAGATTGCCTGCCACGCTGTGTCCGTAAACTATCTCTATATATTATTTCTCAAAATTAATATTTGATACGCCATTTTGAAGATTGTTTTTCCCTCTAATACAAACAAATCAAAATTAAGTAAAGTCCCTAAATGTTTCTTAAAAATTAGACTAACTTATATTTATTTATTTACCTATTTTGTAAAAGACGGCATCTGTTGGTCATCTAGGTAGTTTTTTTATTATCGAAAGCTTTACTGAATGAAGTAATTAATATTACGAATTATTCGAAAGTTCCCGAATAATGAAAAAAATAATTTCTTTCTAAATTATTCGCGAATTGTTATATTATTTGCGAATTTTTGATAATTTTAAATTTAGGGTTTGTTATGTTCGATATTTAAATATGAAATTAACAATTAATATACATTTTATTTAAACGAAAATATGATTACACAAATTTAAATCAAAAAGTATACTATTCGTTAATAAAATCGGCTAAACGAGGGAGACTTGGTCTTCCGCTGGGTACCCTGGAACCGTAACACGGTTTCGGGAGCTGAACCCGTGAAGAAAGAAAAAAAAAATTTTTTTGATACATGTGATGGAATTTTTCGAATTATTCGTCGAATTTCGAATAATTCGAAAAATCTAATTATTCGATTCGAACGCTATTCGCACACCCCTACATAGTATATATTTCGTAATGTTGATATCGCTAAATGCACAGCTGAATGTTTTTTTTGACTTGTCTTATTTGGTAAACAAACTTAACTATCTATAGGTAGGTACTAATAATAAAGCTAAAGAGAATTTTGGAATGCGTTATTCAGTCGGATTTGAAAAAATATTTTTTGCATTTGATAGCCCCAATTCTTAAAGATTCAAAATATATTGATTGTTTCACATATATATATTCCGGTGTTAGTTTGAAATTGGCCATGCTACATATTTATAATATACTTTTTTTATAATTTGTTTTGAAAATATAGCCCATTTTAAGAAACTAATTTCGATATTTTTGTTTTTTATCCATTGCGTCTATTTTTAATATATTTTACAAATTTTACCCACGAAAAGTAAACGTGACGTCACAAGAATTTAGAACAGGATTATAATCTTGGCCACTACACATAAAAAGTGACAGTCAATCAAATTAACGTCAAGCAAACGTCAGTCAAGGTCGACTAACCTAAAAATTACTCTTGTTTATATACTCGTGTTTATATTTATTTAAATTGAATAGTTTTTTACAATGGCAAGTAAATAGTGTTTCATTCCGTCATGTCCTAATAACAAAGAAAATAATTACACGTAAAATATAATTTATAAAGATGTCATTCAAAGATTGACGATTGCCCTTTTTTGTAGGCAAAGGTATCATTTTTTCATACTGCTTAAGATGACGTCATACATCGGTCAAATTAAGGTTATTGTTTGTTATTGAATATCTTAAAAAGTATAGACTTAATTTAAAATCTGATAAATAGAAATTGTACTGAAAGCTTATATCTCGAAACGGTTTCGAGATCTTCGTTTCTGTTTAAAAAGTTAGCATGGCCAATTGCGTCCCCTATTAAGGCGTTCAATAACGATACTCAATAATAATATCTATACATTTATCAAATTATCTCATACTTATTCCATCAATATTTCATTAATTTACACAACAATCACATAGCAAGAAAAGCACGAGACAACACAATAAAGCTAATAAATCATTCATATAAATGTTAACTATAATTTCATAAATATAAAAACAAATCAAATACCTATCAATAAATGCAAATTGGTCAAGTACCTACCTACAATTAAATTATTATAAAAAATTCTATACCTACCATAAAATTGTCATCAATTACATCACACTACGACCCAAAGGAGCGTTTTATAAAATATTATATTAGGATGGCCACGGGCTTTCTCCATTGCTATTTTGTCTTGCCATAGAATATAATGGTATGATCCAATCGCTGACCAACTTAGAACGTATATACGTATATCTATGTTATACCAGAGTAAGTTTTACAAAGAAACACTGTGTATTATATTGTGGACGGACATGTTTTGTCGCCGATCGTATTCAGCGCATCGTGACCGTCGCAGGAAAGTGAAAGCTGCCCTCCGACCCCCCTAGGTGACTTGTTGACTCGAATGTGTGTGTGATCTTGTGCACTCTGCAAAACTACAAACAAACACATCTTCACGGACTGTGTGCCAGGGATACTGCAGCCATTTGTCCATATTGAACAGAACCTGTTTTACGTGCCCTCCGAAACACGAGGAGTCGATTAAAGCATACTATATTAAACATTATTATTATACTCTGCTGCAAAAGCTGAGGATTATCTCTATATATTATTTCTCAAGGGTGGTTTTTGTCGATACGCCAATTAATGTATAATACCCCATTTTAAAGATTATTTTCCCTTCTAATGACGAAAAATAATCAAACAAATCAAAATTCAATGTTTCTTTTAAAATTAGACTAATTTATTTATTTTGTAAAAACTCCATTTATTGAGATTTATTGAACTAACGGTGCGAAATTTTTCATCTAGTAATAGTATAATGTTAGAGTCTATTTGGAAAGAGAACCGTCATGGAATCGAATCTAATTAGTCATAGATTTGTTATTGAGATACAAAGAAAATTGACATTAGATGACTTGGCAGATTGCCTCGACTTGAACTTTGACACTGGCCATCAAAATCCCTGTTCATGATAGTTCCCTTGTATGTATGTGCCGTGGTCTGGTCGTATAATGGTCACTTTATGATATGACCAACTAAAATCGGACATATCGTTGGAATGCATACAAAATTTAAAGAACATTATTTTTTTACGTGCTTATAAAAATGGGTCTCCTACATTATCTCTAAAATTTTTTGATATAATTTGAATATATGTACATAAGATATAAAATTACAGTCTATAATTATTCATTTGCTATATTTTTTTTAAAACTAAAATCGATTTCTGTAATTTTTAAAATTACTATTATTAAAATATATAAAATTGAATTCTATAATTATTCATTTGCTATAATTTTTCTTTTGTCTAATATCGATATCCGTAATTTTCAAAATCACTATTATCAAAATATATAACATTAAATGATCTAATTTATAATTTGCTATAATTTTCGTTTTAAATCTAAAATTGTTTTCTATAATTTTCAAGATATCTAAATTATCAAAAGGTACAACATTTAATTATCTAATGTTAATTTGCTATATTTTTTTCCAGTTTATTTGCGAAATATTTATTAATACATAAAATCTTCCTTTCTTATTATAAATAATAGGTATATATATATAGGTATCATATCCGTTATCAACAAGTGATGGTTGTTAAGGTAGTTATGAGTTTCTGGCGCTTCGCCGTACGCTTCCGGCGGAACGCTCGCTTCGCTCGCTCGGCTCGCGCTCTGTTTTACCACTATTCGGACCACGCTCGTCGCTTCGCTCTTCGCTTACCTATTTTTATTTACAAATTAAGGGAATAGGAATCGAAAATTACTGCAACAGGTTATGATTAACAAACAATACGTTATAGGAATTAGTATTATAGATTTAAAAAATTATATAAAACACATTTATAGATTTTTAAAATTACAGGATCTAAATTTATAGACAATGAATAATTATAGCAACTAAAATTATAGCTTCTGAAATTATATATATTTTTTTTAGAGCATTTGAGAGGATACCTATATGGATCTGGCCACGATATACTTTTGTTTATAGTAAGCCACGATGAGTCTCTTTTCTAGGGAATTTTAGATGTAAGATATGTATAACACATCATGAAATGGATCTGGCCACGACATACTTTTGTTTATAGTAAGCCACGATGAGTCTCTTTTCTAGGGAAATTTTAGATGTAAGATATGTATAACACATAATGAAATGGATCTGGCCACGACATACTTTTGTTTATAGTAAGCCACGATGAGTCTCTTTTCTAGGGAAATTTTAGATGTATAATAATATAATAATAATAATATCTTTATTTGTCGTATTCAGTTACATAGTTATAACAATAACGAACCCTTTCGGGTATACAAATATTTAAACACAATTACAAAATACAATTAATTACAAAATCAAATGAAATATCAAAAAAGTAAAACAAAAAAATCAAAATCCTTAAACTAATCCATAAATTCTTGAACACTATACAAACATGCATCAAGCAGCCACTCATATAATTTGTGTAATAACACATATGTATAACACATCATGAAATGGATCTGGCCACGACATATTTTTGTTTATAGTAAGCCACGATGAGTCTCTTTTCTAGGGAAATTTTAGATGTAAGATATGTATAACACATCATGAAATGGATCTGGCCACGACATACTTTTGTTTATAGTAAGCCACGATGAGTCTCTTTTCTAGGGAAATTTTAGATGTAAGATATGTAACTATAATAAATACACTAGATAGCCGCCCGGCTTCACCCGTTTAGCTCATATTCACTTTCATCCCCTATTATGGTCTTCAGTTCATACAAAAATCGCATAGAAAAAAGCACTTTCAGATTTTCCAGAATTTTCCAATCCCTAAAAACCTTATTACGAACATTTAAAAAAAATGCTAAATCGGTCCAGCCGTTCTCATGTAATGAACCTCATTTAATTTTTATTTATATAGACTAGCGTTCGTTCTTGTCCGTGGACCGGATTAGTTTTCCATGGTACTATATTACGTTACTAAATGTATCTAGATTTTCTAGTTAGCGCTGCGGACAGATTACTATGTTTGAACAGTTGTCGCGTAGCCTCCGGTGATACGTCCGCGGCACTTTTTAAGTGAAATTCCACTAGGTAACACTGTCGATCGTTTAAGTAAATGAAAGGAATCGCTTAGCAAGCCGCTAGTCGGTCGTTATTGGCAATTTCTCTGACGTCGCCCGGGGCTCACTCGGCTGGGCGGCTGGTTTCCCGGGAGCATGTAAACAACATCTACCAACTGAGTTTTGAAAGCGATCGCTAACTCCCAATATATGAAAGTCTATACTCAAAGTTAATCAGAGATTGGTTAAATAACAACTGTCAAAACCATTATCTACGATTATCAAACATGACAGTTGTCAAATACGTGAAATGTATGTTTCGACAGTTTTTATTGGACTTTAAAAATATCAAAGCTCTTTTGGTATGTTTTGCTTATATGCTCCCGGGTGGCGAGGAGATAGCAGTTTTTGCCGTCGCGCAGTGCAGAGATTCGTAATCGCTGGTACTTTCTACGGCGGACACTGTCCGGCCGTGGTCGCTCGGTCTGTTGCGGTTTTCACTTTCGTGCTGCGCTGGAATGCGGCGCTCACTTAGACCCTTATGCGAATGGGCAATATGGGCATTATCCCTAGACGTATATGGTAGAAAATCGTAGGCATATGTGGAACGGATTGCTTCGAACCCTCTATTTGAAGGTTAATCAGTAACTTAACGTTTCCTGTGGATAGCAAATGGAACTAAAAGCTAAAGTGAAAAGGCTGTTGGTTTTGCTTAGCAACAGGCGTTAACGAATTTACCTAACCATACTACAAATAGTTTAAAATAGTATAATAATAATAAATAATGTATGAATATCCAGCCTCATTTTTTGATCATTGCTTCAATAACATAACCCTCTATTTTTTTTTAAATAAGGCTGTGCTGTGCTGTATTTTTTTAATGGTGGTCAACAAACTTTAACTCAAAAATTCAGCTTTATTGACATGCGTTAATGGGTCCTGTGAGGTCAATTACTTGCTTTAGTTTCCTGTGAACCCTCGCACGTCTCGGTTCGCAATAACGGTTACACTCTACCCAAGAGACAGTCGCTATAACGCGCTCCGCAAGAGTAATGAGACGGGAATATCCTAACCTAACGCTCACCGGCGAGTTAATTTGGATTCGACACGCGGCCCGAATACCTGACGCTTACGCGGCCGTGGAGCTGATACATAATTTTAATGTCCAGATTTGATGTCAAATTGTAGCTGACATTTGTGGATTAGGATCGCCATCTATGGTACTTTTGCTGGGCTTAGTCACAAATTCAGTATGGAGTTGAGGTCGAGGACCCTGTCTCTTTCGTGGCGGAGTTTTGGTGACATATTTGCACATTATTCGATCTGTAATTTAATGTAATGATTTACTATAAGCTCCAAACTTATATTTTTACTTTCTTGCCTTACAACTCCCGAAACTGTGTACGGTCCCAGGGTACCCAGCGGAAGACCAAGTCTCCCTCTTTTAGCCGATGGTATTTATGAGGTTATACCTAACGAATAGCCAATTCTGTTGAGGTATATTTAGATGGAAAAGCCTCTAAGTGTTGGGCCTCTAAGGCCTGGGATCCGGGATCGATTCCGTGGTAACTACCACTTCACGTATATTTCTTTTTTAATTATTTTTTGACGAAAATATTTTGCTCGACCTGGTACAAACCAGAAGCCGTTTGCTTAGTTTGTAGGATCACTAGCAACTAGCGTCTCCGAGGACATTGAGTATAGTACCAATTTCCTTCCAGCCCTGTTTCGAACATCCTACGAGTTTTCGCGTCCCAAATAACTGACTCGCTCTCGGCGCCGTGCTGTAACCTATCCGCGCGAATATCTTATTCGTGTCATTAGAACTCGAAATGCCAGCTGTTTGGCAGGGGCGTGCGCCAGGTCGCGGCATAGTCGAGCGGCCGATGCACCGGGCGCACGCGACGCTAAATTCGGCTGCACTGCATTACGACACTCACTTTCGGCTAACTTTGTCCGCGGACCTTATTTTAGATCTCGATGTCGATTCTTCGAGCGCCAGAAACCGATGTCGGTGTCACGCACGTACCTAATTCATCAACATCACTTGCGCTATATTTAGTCTCTGTAGTCTGTTATCTACGGGGCATCATTTTACAATCTGCTGCCCTCTTTAATCGATCATCAACTTTCACAAAATACCTGCAGTTCTTTAAAAGCTAGATGACAAATTATCCAGCTCTCCTTTTGCAGAATGTAACTAATGTATAGCCCTCGTGCAATTTACTTCCATGGGCATCTATGCATATTGTATGTTTGCGCCAAGTTATCTCGAGTTTGCGGAACGAAACCCTATCTATCCGCATACGGTGTCACGCGAGCCGACTGAGTTGTCTCGACTCTATAAAGCCTACTACACACGTTCTAATCTAACATATCTTTTAACTGCTTTAAAAGTTTAAACCGTATTAAAGTCTACACGACCTTTGCCTGGAAAAATGTATACCTTCACAGTCGAGCACACCGCATGAAATTTTTCTTTCACTCGCTTCGCTCTGGTGCACCATCCGTTCCCACGTTTTTTCTTTACGCTGGGTGCATGCACACGTCTCGTATCCGGCCCCCCTCTTGTATAGAAGTACCGGCTTAAACGGCGTTGACGTTAGTGCCCTCAATCCGTCACGCCCGGCAACCAACCATCTCGGATTGGAACGGTGAACAGAGTCCATCGCTCCCTCTTTGGCAAGGTCGTTAGTGGTCACCGGTCACAGAATGCTCCTTTGAGTTTGAATTTGTCGCGTTGCGCAACTGACTGCACCGTCACACGTGGGCGCTCACTGTTCAGCTCATAACAATCACGCCTATCATTTAATATAACAAGAGATGGAATGCGGGCATTTCGGTTTAAGTTACACAACGATATCGCGTCGCCAATGTCAACACGACCCGCTGTTCGCTGCGGATTGTTTCTATGGTAATGCTCGTCTCGGGCTCTCGGCGCAGTGTATTGTATTATTCAAGGGGCGCGTAGGTGACGCCAGGCCCAGTAGCGAAAGTCTGGCCGACCTTCCGCGCCTAAATATGGCCGTGAGATCGGACACATACCGCGGTGAGCTGCGTGTCGAATTAAAGATATTTTGTATTATCACAACTTATATATTATTATGTAAATGCCACAATGTTTCCTGTGCAACAATGCACTGTAAGTAAGCATTGCACAGAATGAGATCATTGTTCTACGGAGTACTTGTAGATCCCAAGAAAGCTGAAGCGGTTGATATTTGGTTAATAAACAATAGGCTCATTTACGATATATGCTACGGACGCTTATGTTGGGTAAGTGGTCCAAGTGAATCACTAAAGATGTGGAGATTAATGTGACCATGTGACGCAATACCGCGGGTCTTCCCGGCCCCGCGGCGGTGAAGAAACACGGACACGAGTATTGCTTGGTATTGGCCGTCTTGTTTGTTCATATTAATTGTGTCATTGTCGTCCTGCCTTTAAGAAACAATAACTGTTAAAATACCACGCACTTCTCTGTAACACTTTGTAGATAAATCGTGGATGTTTTGATGTATTCAAGAGTAAATAGTTTGCGACTATTCGATAGAACATTCTAGAATGATGTCTAGTTTAACTGTGTGGGTATAAATAATTGGGTTTGCATCACTTTACATATTAAGTACGTGGGTACCGACTCTCGCGAAGTCATTTCCAAGGTTCTCTTTCAATTTAGAATTATTCTTCAATTTATTATTAAGCAGGTTGATATAATTATCGTAAGTATACAAGTGGAGATAGCATTAGTGATTAGCTTACGTAGTTGATACTTTATCACCTTCACAGTAGTAACGTCGCAATTTCCACATGTAACGTTAATGTGTAGATGATAACACTTTATGTACTCAGGGTGCCCGCCCTGTTCACGTCGCCGACGAGCCGAGTGAGACAATATTGACGTATCTCGGTTACATTGTTTGTACTGCTGATGGATCTTCACCCGAGATTCTTTTCAGATCTGTCTTAACCTTGGCCTAAGTTCACTGACTCGAATGCTCCTTTAGATCCGACCGTCGCGTTCCAGAAGCTTGTTTCCGGAGTATTTTTGTCTACGGCCAGGACCTAGGATATTGTGTAGCACGTGCATCCTGCCTCGCTCGCCTAAACGTTAATACCACTAAAAATAATCTCATTTGTACCGGATTCCAGCTCGTTAGCCGCGCGCCTTGCTTGATGTATGGCGTTCGAATAGGTGGGAACGGTGCTATTTTCTATGTCGGTATTAAGTTTTATCGTCCGTTTCCTTAATTTGTGCCTCCCCCTGCCTGAGCGACCGACGACCGTCGACGGGTCCTGCGAGCCCGGTATCGGCTGCGTTGCAACATTCCTCGGAAGAGAATTTATCGCGCGTCGCGTCGCCCGGCGCTGCGTAAATATAATTAGAGAGGCTATTTATCAGCCGCGGCGGAAGGGCGCTCTATCGCCGCAGTTAATCTCGCGGCTTCTTGACGGCTCAATCCGGCGCCCGAGTGGCCAGAGTCTACAATGGACGCCTCGCCTAACAAATCTCGTTCGCGGAAACTACTCGAGTGGCGAATTTATTTGGTGCTTCATCGCACAGGCAATACTTTACAATCAGCCGGGATTATGGCTGCAATCCGACTGTTATTTGTGGTGCACTAGCATTGCCGGCTAGTCTCCCACTCCGACTGTCCTGCCGCCGTTAGTCTTCGGGATTAGATAAATATATGACGACTTGACGTTATTGATGTTATACTTAGATCCTGTCTGCATTCCGTTCTAGTTGATCTCAGGTCGTTTGTGAAGCTAATAAATGTTTATTTATGTTCTTGTGCGCTCTTGGCATTTTGTTAGGTTTTAGGACGGTCACTTTAACCGAGTTATTTGACGGGTAAACATATTTCATTTCACAAGTTAAGGCAAACAATGTAATTTTCTGCGTGATAAAAATGCCGTGTTAATTACAATGGTTGGTATGTAATACAATATTTACCAGAAGTAAATAAAGTAGACATACAACTTGAAGGACGATAGGACGGCGCGTGCGCAGTGAGGCGAGTAATAGGAGTCGAGCGACGTGTGCGATTCGCCAAACACTCTTGTTGTACAGACAATAACTTCACAGGTTCCAAATAACTCATTTGTTCCAAGCATTATTTTTCCTTCTAATAAGTTTTTGTCTGATACTCTTTTCTGTACGCTTCAAAAATATGCCTCCATGGGGCACTTAAATGTCCTTTGTCTTTTGCTCATTTATCGAAGTCTCGACTACAATTTTTAATTTTTATCGCTAGAGGCTTTACCATCTAAATATACCTAAACAGAACTCTTAGGTATAGCCGTCTTCTGCTGGGTATCCGAGGCCGGTAACACGGTACCGGGAGCCACTAGGAAATATTATATTTAGACATTATTATTTGACTTATGACTATCTACCTACATAGCCAACGACTTTGGTTTTTTCTATGTCCAACCAATATCATCCATCAAAACATTGTCAACAAAAAATGCTAAAATTATGTGAACGAGTTTTTATGTTAGAACATGAGAGCTTTCCGCACGAATGCGCGGTCGCAGTGCGCCCGGCACGTTTTCTGCATCAGTTTTATGTACTTGTGGTGTGATTCCCTTACTTTAATTCCAATAAAGACCTAAAAAAATCTTTACTAAACTATTCCTTTTAAAGTGTCTTTATCAAAGTGCATACTATAATTTTCTGTTTTGCAACTATCAATAGGCTCAAAAAAATTGCTACTCTAATTAGACAGGTAGCACATAATACGGACGTCCACACTTTTAACAGTTAGCTTTTCTTTTATTGCAAAGGGGAGGTCCGTCTTGAGGTTCCATTGCAACCTTTGTCGTGTCAAACCGAGGTCAAACCCAAACCGGCTATATCCCCTTTTTGGATGACATCTGACTGAAACTTCGTAGTAAGAGATTTCCTACTGGTTTGCGCCAAATTTTTCTCTTCCTTTTTCCTTTTCTTCTTTGTGAGTCGTGGTTTTCCTTACAAAAGCTGTAGCAGCATCGCAATTCTCTTCGCTTACTAGAATTACGTCCGTTAGGTTCTCCTTAGTAATATCATGTAGCTAGGTATGCCAGCCAACTCTTTCTTGGTATTTTGTGATCCCAAGTATTGCCAACTCCTTTCTGTTACACATCCATCACATATATCAAAATTCATTTTTAATCATGATGTTCGCGAATGGGTCCTCTTCAAAGGCTTGTCTCGTTCCTCTAACTTCTCTATTTCTGCTCAGTAATGTATGGTCATTGGTCATGTTTTGCCCTTGCTTTTATTTTTGTGTCGTGATTTTTTTCACTTACAATGTTGCAAAGTTGCAAATCATCCATTTATTCCGACGACAGATATTGTTGTTATGGTACTTGTATCATACAAATATTTAACGCTTGTAAAGTTATTTGACAGAATGTCGTATGTTGTTCAAGTATATACATTTTTGTAATGTCGCCATATAATAAAATCTATTATATTCTATTTTGCTCTTAGTGAATAACTGCTATTTATATTTCAAAAGCCCAGGATAAATTATGTACATTTTATCGCTCATGTGATTTGCTTATAGTAGCGATGTGAAGAGAGAAATATAGAGATAGAGAGTATGCGAATATACTCCATGAATATTTAATGGTACATCCTCGACAAAGCCCGTGACCTTTATGTGAACTTTTACTCTGGCTATTGTTGGCCGAGAACTCTATGCATGCGGTCCATCTTTACATACATTATAACCCGTATCGTTTTGTTACAGGTAAATACAAGTACTGTGGATGCCTTCTCAAGGTTTGGCTGAATATTCATATTTATTGAATTTAGTATCACTGGCTGGCTGGCCAAATAATATCAGCTATACTTTCCCTATTTTAGTTAATCCGGATTTATCTAATTCACTGTTACTTTTAAAAGGAATTTAAAAATTGACAGACAGACTTCCGAATGTCAACTTTACAAAAGCAAATTAAATCGTGATGTAATAGATCAAAGGTGGAGAATTGTAACCTTGTCCGTGATTCATTTTGGCGCTATTGAAGATACCCACCAGTTCGTATCATAAAATCGATTATCTGCTAAAACCAATGACTAATATTTTTATTTTACATGCTGACTAACTTGTATTACTTCATACTGTTGATATCGAATGTTTATAACATTGAACTTAGGTATATGCCGAAAACGCACTGGTTTCGACCAAACTTGCCGATGTGTTCATATTTATGTAAACAGCATTTTTTTATTTTACTTTACGATAAGTTGTTTGGCCAAATTATAACAATGTTCCTTAGATATAGAAATGGGTCCCTACTAGGGTTTGCTGTATTTTATATGCTGATGTAGCAAATGGCATTTGATTGTCTCTGCCTACCCTTCTTGGGATAAAAGGCATAATGATAGATAGATAAATAACTTGCAATATCTAACCTTTACACAAGTAACTTTAAAATTAAGACTGTATCTCGAAAAATTATATAATAAATCCTGAAATAAAATGTAATAAGAACGTATTACTTGCGAGATGCTCTTTCTCAACAGTCTTGGACTATCTTTTAGTTCCAAAATCCAAACTAAAGATTATCCTTGCCGATTTTCCGCATTTCTTATTAGATTTTATTTCAGGAGTCGTCACATTTCGGTTTTTTTTGTTGAAGAAGCCAAAGAGATGTCTTTTTTCAGAACGGGCGTTCTTTTGATTAACGACCGTAACCCGATCCACCGTTTTGCTCTTCTACCGTTCAACCCACACTAGTAATTTAATTCCAAATTAGAAATACACGCCTACACGCGACGAATATGGTCGTCTAGAAATTAATTATCTGGAATTGGATGTGAATCAATCAGGTTCCGCAAAAAATTAACACTCGCGAACAAGACTCGATTAAGTTTCTATGTAAATCTGCAGATTATGTCTGTAAAGCAAGAGTATCGCGTGACGTGTGAAACCTTATTATTAATATGAATGTGTTTTTGTTGAGTTAGAATCTTACATTAAATACAAACTGTCTGTTTCTTCTTGCCTTGTCCCATTATTTGTAGGTTCGTAGGTTCCAGTATTATCTGTGCTTATTCCATCTTTGGTAATGGTTGTCCATCAGGTGTCAAGCGGCCGCCCTTAACCCTTCTTTTTATCTGGAATGGCCAAAACCTTTTTGACAGCGTATTCTTCGTCCTGCGTCATCACATGTCCCAACCATCTCATACGGCTCTCGGCTCAACCATCTTTTCTGTAATGGGGGGCAACTTTGAAAGACCCTTTGTTGTTTACTCATTTCGTACAAGGCTCGTATTAACTCCCGCTGTCCACCAGTAGCATTTTCATTTTATTTGTGCTAATATTTCTGACTGTTTAATGTTTAATAACAACAAATTATATAGTAACTGTTCTACATTCACATTTCTGGAAAAAATAATACGATATCAGAGAGATGTTGATGTTGTGAAATCAATTAGTCGCGACCAGATAGAGGCGCGCGATAATGATGTCGGCTAGGAATCCGAGGAATGTGTGAGATCAAACAAACCATGAAACGGGAGCGCTCTACTACATGCGTATGCCAAATGTGCAACACCATTATGCAGCCGTTGGTTTGCTGTCCCTGTCACTCTCGTGGTAATAATAATCGTTTATCTCTTTCCTTGTTCGATTTTGGGCTAGTTCGAAGCGTCACTTTCACAGGCGCACGCTGCAAATGAAGTGTGTTGCGTACGCAGACAGATGCTCTATCGACTATACTTTTGTATATAGGGTTACCAGGACTAGTCAGAAAGCCGAATTTACCAGTCAGTTTTGGCAGGACACTTGGGTAAAAACTGGTCACTATATATCTAATTTTCTAACCATGTCCGGCTTTATCCGGACGTCTGGCAACCCTGCTTGTATAGCTAGTCTAATGAACGCCGGAAATCATCAATTTAGATAGTGTGGCGGATTGTGCTGCTTCCAGAGCGATCTCTAGCTTGAAGGATGTGTGCGGAGGAAGTACTGATTTATGTTCTTTATTGTTTTGTATCGAGTACACCAATAATCGTTAACACTGAACTCTGGCGAGACGATGTCAAGGGTTCCTAACGGTTTTCTAAGTTGCGGTACGGCCAGATGGCGTTTGTCACTCGACATTTTACAGATGTATAATCTAACTCAGAAATAACGCGACCTCCTTTGGTTTCGTAATTATATTTCAGACATTCCAAACTTTGGTACCAAGAGACTTAATCTTGTCGTCAATTTCATCGTATTCGCCTATACGCAAAATTCCAATTTAAAATACCACTTGATTGTCAACTATTGTGTGATTTCTATGCGTTTCTGTAAATCTGTAAATGAAAATCACCTGACACCGGTTCAGGTAAATGGCAATATAAGAGTGGTCGTGGATATTATCAGTTACTTTCACGCGAGTGTAGCGAGCTCCAAGTATTGTTTCTGAAAAGCGGGTCAGAAGAAAGTGATAGGCCAGCGACCGAACGACCGGCGAGAGCGGCCGACTCTGTTCGCCCGTAACTCTGCAATGTTTGAGAAAAGGTCACGGCCGTTATTGTTAGGATAAGTGAGGGGATACTGGGTAGTATTGAAAACTGAAAACTGGTTCAATAATAAGAGTTGACACGTCCGATATTTGAATTTTCGACACATTGCCAGCTCTTGTTACCTATAAACATCAAATTATCCAAAACATTTTTTTTTTGTTGTCTTTGATATTAAATCACATGTTATACTTAACTTAAAGTTATACTTAAGATACTGATAGAAAATAGGGTTACGTTCGATAATTTCTGTACAAACGACAGCCCAAAGGCTTGTTCTTCGTCATTCTTCCATGGGATTGACGAAATTTTAAAGTCAGTAAACTCTTTCGAGGCTTGTCATTATTTGCCTCGCCATGAAATATGTGTTGCTTGTAGAGCTAACAAAATTAATTGGCCAGTACTAAGTCACATCTTCAATAATGATATCTGGAGTTGACAACAATTTTCCGTTTGCTTGTACCATATTGGGTCGTTTCCATTGTCACGATAGTGATATCAAGTATCAACGTATTCATTCGTAATAGGGCAGTCACCGTGCATGCGACATGCGTTGACTCGTGTGTCGAATCAGGAATGTGTTTGTACAGCATATGGATTGTCGTCTGGCTCTAGTGGCACTTGTTTGTCTGCATGCGTGGCAACGAATTTATAATAATATATAATGAAAACCAATTAAAATTTTAGAAGCAAATTCCACAATGGGGGCTGGCAAGAATACTGGCTAATTTCTGATTTCCTCGTAGTTCAGTAATTCCGTTATACTAGACACTTCTATTTACGAAGTGACAGCTCTGTGTTAGCAGGGACAGGCTTGCCATCTGTTCAGATTAATATAATCAACTCGTGCTCCTGTCTGGCCATGCCGCAAGGCTTTTCGTTCTAGAAATCTTACAGGGAGTTAAGTCTTGACTTCAATTTCAATTACACTGCAATTGTAATCCTAATTCACCTACCAAAATTCAATCCAAAGTACAACTTGAATGCCAAACCTATGAATTTGAATTAGTTCGCCCTCGCAAGAGTAGGAACCAAGCGAAATTTAATTCTATATTTGGGGATTAAAACTTGAAAACATCAAAAGTAGTCACCAGTTTCTTATATAAGGCAAGAATTACACGATCAGTAAACACTGAAAATGTTGTACTAATGAATGACACTGCAGTCAGGTGTTAGAAATACGACACAATATCTCCCTTGTTATAGATAACATTCCTCACGTACATCCTTAATGTAATTTGCTGTTGTACTTTATTTAAATTAGATAACTTGGATGGTTACGATGTTCTTGAATAGTGGATTTAAGGGTAATATGACTTGTAAAACTTTGTGTTTTAATTTACTCCAAAATACGTCAACAGACTGGCCACAGATGTCGTATGTGAATTGTGAAGTATATTTGGGCTCACTGAAAATATTCTAATATGTGAAATATATGTGAAGCCGAGACATGCCAGTAGTTAAGGAAGTAGAAAAATGCAGGTGTCTTACTCTATTCTGTCTTTTCCATAGTTCTGTTAGTTGTCAAGGAAATGTCGGTTGATGTTATTCGTTGTCCAAAACTTCACGCAGAGATAAACAAGGAATTTTATATAGAGTCCTATCATCCTATAGTAAAAATATCAGTTGGATTTTAGACAATGGCAAATCCTTTCGTATTGTTAAGTTTTTGCATATATTATTTTTGTACTAAAGTAGGTATTGTAATCCTGTATATTATAGCCGATATTGAGTAAAAATCGGGAGCTATGGGCCTGTGTAAAGTCATTGTGTACAAGTCATAATTCACCACGGCGGCCGGCGATCGGTAATGCGTTCCTGTAATTGGAATCCAGCGACGTTTTGTCCAAGAGGACGTATTGTGTTGTGCAATACATTTTTCTCTTCTCCCTTTGTGCGCTGTTATGGGTGCCTTTACATTTTCATACTGAAAAATGTTTGTTTACAGAAATATAATATAATTGCCACGATCCTGGCATATCTTTTTCGCTTCAGTCAAATCCATACATCTTCTTTGATTTCGGGTGCCTTTTTTTTCGTCCTTTTTTTAAATGTCACAGAGATCAGCGACTCTTTTTCTGGGGCACCCCAACCATCTCCATCAGACACATCTTCTCTATTATATACCTTTCGTAAGTCTCTTGTCATGTATTCTTTCCATATTCATCTTTTAGTCCACATCTTTCAAACTTACACCACACATTCTACTCACGCCCATGTTTCACTTCCATACATCAATGTAGGTACCAGCACTCCATTAGTTTTGTAAATTATTATTAATATACTGTCAACTACTCTGTAAAATATTTTTAATAAATATATACTTCGCACCGTTCTTCTTAGTCGTGGTGCTCTTGACAAAGCAGTCGTGGTCAATCATAGCGGTCCACAGCGCGAGGCACCTTGTGTATTGACTCGCCATGGTTAACTTTCTTGGGAAGAATAGTGCAGCCTTCTGCACCAGACATTTTGTGACTATTTAGGTCTTCAGGCTCGCTGTAGCCTCTTTCAGCCAGTTTCCTGGCTAGGTGTGTATGGTTATACCGCCATTGCTCGGTCGCCAGAGCCTCGTTGTCTAGCAAAGGCTACCAAGCGTGCAGGTGAGGATGCCATTTGGGGTCGGATAGAACTTATTCCGTTCTCCCCCTTACGGTACGGGGGTACCGTTAGTGGTGTCAATATTGTTGTCATAATTCAAATTAAAAAGATGATTTATTTCTTAGGTATATGTACACAAGATACACTTGAAATCGTCAATTTTATACACTTCAAATTATAAACATAGTTCAACTGATCTCCAATAGATGGCGTCTTTTACAAAATAAATAAATAAATAAATTAGTCTAATTTTAAAAGAATCGTTTAATTTAGATTTGTTTGTTTATTTTTCGTCATTAGAGGATTTTTTGTGAATACTCAGAAAGATATTTCATACCGATAAAAAAACTTTGAGAAATCGATCTTCTAGTAATTTTCGTACCTTGAAGTAGGACTTTTAGCTGCTTGTGTTATTATTTCCTCTTTTTGTATCTGATTTTCTTATCGACCAAAGAGGCAATCAACATCATCAATGCCAAAAACGCAGTTCATAAACTGCGGTCGAATCTAGTTGATCTGTGGCTGCGGTTCGAAGAGTTTGAGGAATGTAGAAAAATGTATGTCGGAATCGTAGGAAAACTATGTTCGATTGTCTCTGCTTACCCCTCCTGAGAAACAGGGCGTGATGAATTGATGATAGATATATTACCCAGTACTCTTGTCTGTCACGAGTTTTACCGTGGGAAATACAATGAAACAACGTTAAATAGTTAACCACTGCCCATTAATTAAACGGAATAGATTGACCCTCTGCGTTATTAGATGGGGTTTGAGTTGGTTTGAGATGATTATGATCCTTTTTACGAGAAACCAACTTCTGGCTAAATAATCATTAAGTTTTAATTAACAAGCAAGTTAAATTGTTGTTTAATGGTACTAACGTAATAGTGTCTACAGTAATATTTTTTTTATATAGTTATATATTGATTAGATGAGGCCTCTCATGGTTTAAGTACTGAAAATGGGAAAATATTGGAAATGTGGGAAGTAAACTCGAAAACTACTGGACCGATTATAAATCTACATTATTTTAAAGCTATGTTTAATTAAATTTAAATTAGAAACAGGGTTCCGTATATCAAAAGTTCTATTCGATATAAATCGACCTACGGGCGACGCCGGAGCGGAATTTAAAGTTCGGCGATTTTTTCTATTTAATAATGACTACATAAGTAAACGCCATTTAATTACATTAGAATAAAGTGGTATAATGTGAATAGTTAAATTGTATAACAATATGGAGTAAATTGCACGTAGGTGCGCCCACGCACGCGGACAATAAATCACGGGCACACATGATGCGTGTGATCAATCAGCGCTTTTAACACTTTTCATACAAAACGGTCTCTTTAACACAGCACTAAATAAAGACATCTATGAGCGTGCTTTTTCTTCAAGTATTAATCATAGGTTTCGCAAAAACTAGCTGATTGCTGCTGAGTGGGCGGAATTTTTTGTTATTTTTTTTATTGAAGTGAGTATGTACTTCAAAGTATTTTAAGACGTTGAACTGCTTTTTTGCTGTGCTTTGTTGTTGTGTTACATCACTGAAGTCAGATATTATTAGTTATTAATGACCTCTAGCTTCTAACTAATTAAACCCTTGAAATTATTTTCAGAAAAAAATTGGTAGGTACCTACTTGTCACTGTAAGCTGATGATTTACTTACCTAAGAAATAAATAATTTGCTTCTAACAGGAAACGAGGTATTCAAACCTGCAGTGAAATATCACCATTCACCCGTTATAGTCGTGCAAATGTTTAAATATGTAGGCCAAAATTTAAAAAAAAAATCACGAAAAATACATGCATCATTTTTTAATATAAGGAAAGGATAAGATTATGTTTGTGAGACAGGACCATCAGAAATTTTGTCTTATGAATTGATGAATCAGATATCTTTGTAAAATTAACATCACCAAATGGTTGCCGTAATATTATTATATACATTTTATTTATGACTTTTTAATTAAATAATCTACTAGCCGGGATTTATGCATGACGTAAATAATCTCTAGCATAACTACAAACACTTAAGGTGTCGACGATAACAAAAAATCTCTCGTTACAACAACGCAGGAGGGCTGAATCAGGCGGTATATTTGGATACAACAAAAAAACTACGTGTGCACCACCCACGACTGTTCAAATTGGTAAACTCTACAAATTAGATATAGACTACACGTGTTTATATGTATACGGAAGTGCGAAGGAGTCCTAGTTAAGTACAGCCGAGAAGATTAAGCGATACTTAACGCAACCTCGTTATGCAAATCAGTACAAGTCGTTTGTCCATATCAAAAGAAATTAATGCCTAATGATTGAACTTGTATGTGGTATCAACATACATGTAGTATGCGCGGCATTTAATTCCATTCAAATCGCGGTGTTGGCCGACATGGTGGCTTAAGGACAAACTTAATATGCATCTTGTTTTGAATTAATTAATCCAATTAAACGATTCCGGAAGGAAAACCTTATATTAATATAAAACGACAACCGTTTTATTTAACTAGGAATTGTAATCGTACAAAAATGTACTAATAATAACACTGTATGGAAGGCTAACTGCAATGCTTTGTTTTAAAATTTAAATAATACAAATCGTTGCTATTGTGTTTAGTTCTGCCATTATGAATGAGCATGTAAAAGAAGAATAGTTATTATTGCATTGTAATTAAATGTTACATTCAACTTTTTTCTATTACTCGTAGAAGCACGCAACAACAGCAGACGTTTAATAATAATCAGACCTGTTGTAAATTACAAATTCAATCAAATGAATGTAGCTACAGACATAGACAATAGACACAAGCGCCCCATATGTACAATATACAAATAGGCGACCTACAAGGAAATTAACATAAAAATCAAATAAATCCGCTGTCGGAAGATACCGAGGCTGATAACGACGGAGATAACCGACAGCGGGCCATTGTTATCCAGCCACGCTGAACAACAGATCCTTATCGTGTAACATATCTTTATATATCGCATATACTTAGATATTAGTGTATTGAATCGATAGGAAACGCAAAATACCTACTAGCTTTTGCCCTTGGTTCGACCAGCGTGAAAACGGTGTTCGTAACAGGCCCTCCCGTGATTGTAATATTTTCCCCGAATGCGAATGATTTGTTATCCTATCATATCATATATTTTAGACAGTATTTTACTAGGAACTATTAAGAATTATATTTTTGAACCATCTGACTGTTATTTTGTTTCCCAAAAATAAAAGTTAATTTCGAGTACAAATCTCTACTTAATATTATAAACAGGTAAAGTTTGTAAGTTTGGAATTGGATGTATGTAGTAATCTCTGAAACTACTGATCCGAATCTGAAAATTCTTTCACTAATAGGAAGCTACATTATCCCTGAGTGTAGCTATAGGTTATATATCCACGGGCGATGCCGGTAAGCTAGTCTGAAATAAAGCATTTATTGGTATGTATGTATAAATAAATACCACGCTTGAATTCCTTTGTGATTTAATTGTGAATGTTTTTGTATTGTCAACAATGACGCGTATTGTGCGTAAATAAAAAACTTGGGTTCGAATTAAAAATGGTTGCCATTTGGACGACATGTAGCGACGCGACGTTCAAGACGGAAGCGTCCGCGCATATACTTAATTTTGCGTATATTTTTCTCGTAAACACTCTAAATTATTGCCTCTTAAGTCGCAATTAATTGCGCGACATGCTCGACCTCCAAAATGTAAGGCAGCTCTGCAGTACCGCTCATTCCACAATAGTGTCTTAATCTCTCGTACCGAGAAGTAACAGTTTCATGCACGACACCGTTGACTTTATTGTTCCCAGCAGCATCATCATCGGAATAGCTTTTCGCCTTTTACAGTAGATTTATTAATTCGCTTCTTTAAGTGTTCACGCTTCCTTATGCGTTTAGTATGTCGTAAACATTATCACAATCGGCGTGAAATTAAATTTAAATATCGGTGCTTTACGCTCCGTTCTGTGTTTGCCTTATTCGATCCGTATCGAGTGTAGATTGAGCGGGGGAGTAAGTAGGTTTAGCTACTTGACTTGATAATCTAATAATATTGAATGAGATCTAGGAAGCGATACATCGTTTACGTGCTGTCTCATAAATAAGAACTCTCGTGTACACGTCGTTTATCATTATCCAGTACAGCGGCTCCGCTTTTATGTCGGCCGACAGTCGGCAGGTGGGTGCGTCCGTGTCTCTTGTCTTAATTGTTCTTGTAATCATGCATTCCGCATATGCAAAGAAATGCAAATGTTGTCCGAGCGTATTTGCTGCAGATGACACGCCTCGCTGTTTTATTTTGTTTGGACGATTTATGAAATAACAGTTAGATGAGAGTTTTAGATTGCTTCATGATTCCTCGTAAAGGCATCGCCTTGCTTAACCTGACGACCTTTATTCAAACTGCCGTTGGTCGGTCGGTGTTCGAGCCGGCGGCGATGTGGAAGCTAGCCCGTTAGTCGGGGTCGCGGCCCATGGCCCGCAGGTGTTGACACGCTTGACGGGCCGTGATCTTCCGCATTATCTTACAATCTAAACTAGGTATTCTAATTCTTCACGAACACGCCAGACACATCTCTAAAGACATAAAGCCAAGCATTGCTAAACTAAATGAGAAAGAGCAATTGATAATAAAGCAAAATATTTTGTTTATCTCATCACAGGTGACTGAACGCTAAGAAACGGAGTCCTATAATTTCATTTTGATTGATATTACATTTTTATCAAGTTAGGTTTTAATAATGGTAATTTAGTCGTTACGTGGGTGATTATACCAATCGACTGGTACTGGTCAGCTGGAGACTTGATGGCGTGGGTGCTACCACGGGCATGTCATAGACACGAGCAATTATTTTATTCAATGTTTTTATTATTGTCTATTTCATCACTCGCAATGTCGAAATGATATAGCTAATATTGAATTATGACGTACAATATTTTTTGTATAATAATATATTTTACAACAATTAATTTATGTAGATAGTACGTACCCGTATATCTTTTATTTATCACGGTCGGCTCTCGTCTATAATTATTTATATCAGTTTGATGCAGGAAGTTCACTTGGTTTGCCACGCAGTCGGCGAAAACAATGCATTTTCACGCCTCGAACACGTAAATTGAATCTTAATAATGCATCGATTAATAAAATAGCCAAAACAGTACGGTGCCCTCCGGTGGTCCCAGCAATTTGCATGAATTTATGTTGCTAGCCGCCCATCCTCAAGTAATATATGGAGGAATTACAACAATCGCTTCAACATAATATCCTGCATTTACCGTCTTGGTCGAGTAATGGCTATCTTTTGTAAATATTACAATATTACAATTTCAATTTGGCATTTATTATGTCTATATATGCGTCGAAATTGTCGTTAAACAACGCCTCTTAACTGATTTAAATTTGTGTTGTTAATCTACCTTTTTATTATTATTCAATTACCTTCATCAAGGTCCCGTATTTCTTTGTTATTTCACCGTAAGTTAACTAATACCCTGTACATTAGGTTCATGTTATATAAGATTTCATTAAAGCAGACAACATTACAAGCGTAGACACTTCTTATATTTCTCCCACATGCCATGTTAGCCCCTACGCCCTACATCGTACATTTTTAGCAAGTTATCCACCTATTTCAATATGTCCTTCAGGATACCGCGTCGCGTCCACGTCAAATTTCAAAATCAATTGCATGTGTTGCTAATTCATAGATGAAGAAAATCGTTATATAGCTATTTCATGATATAGAGTATAACTATCACAATAATAATTTATTTCATCACCACCTGATAGGCCATTACTATGGACGATAGTGAATTCAAATAGTTGTGTACATGTGTCGTAAAAGAGTAACTTGTATAATAAATATGGTAATCCTTGCTTACAGAGTTGAGGCGTATAGCGTATTGCACATGGCTGGTTGAATTGCGTTGTTTTTAGCGTGTAAATATTAATTGTTACATGCCGCAGAGACAAAGTCAAATAAAGTGTGAGAAACTGTGATTTGTTTGACGTCTAAGCATAGAGCTATACAATTGAATTGTATACAACTAGCTATTTAAACTGTTTATGTTCATAAAGTACCGTTCTTTTAATTATGTTTTTGATCACTGTTTACAGCTTTACGTTATTTGTTATGACCTTTTTCGTGGTACGTGGTCTATAATTGCCTATCGCTGATTTGAACCGGGCTTTTGTTAAATTTGACATGCTTAGATTTTGTAGTTGATTCGCATGAGAAATTAAGGTAATCAATACTATGGTAAAGTAAACGGAATGTCTGCAATAGTCGTCTGCATATTTTTCTAAATGCCAATTTTTTGTTTTTGTTTGGCGGTGCCTTACCGCTTGTTTGCTCAATAAAAGTGTTATGTTAATAATTGTGTCTGTTGGATACATGGATAGGATCTATTGGCAGGTGTAATAATAGAAGTGATGTCATCGACTGGTTTCACAGTTAGTTGAATTGAATCACTTGCGTATCGATTCTTGACCACATATTGGCTACGCGAATTTTGACTGTATACCGTTAATCCGCACGCCTTTCCAGTGTCGTCCGTCCAGTGGCTGTGTGCTGAACGATTTATTCACGACATAACCGGGTCCCTTACGGTAAATGCGCATACGTCTACCTATTCGTCTGAAGCAAGTATATGAATATATCAAAAAGTTTGCGATGTAATTGCTCCCTTTTCATTGCTTCTATTAACATTAAATCAATGGAGGTCTTGTCCATCCACATTGAACTAAATTCGTGAATATGATGTCAGGGGCACAGTTTGTCATTAAACTACATGTTTATGAAATATCTGTTCGATTGATTGTTTACTCTGTAAATTATATCGAGGCGGAAAGAGGCAATAAAACGGGTCGATGAGGTCATGGACGCTTTAATTAATTTGTGTTTCTATTACCTACTGGAATGCCTTTGATACAAAGCGGCAATCATTCGTGAAAACATTCAATAACGTCATATTTTAGATTAGGTTTTAGATAGCATTTAATTATTTTGTTTATATAGGAATAATATTTAAACAACAAGTTAATATGAATCATGATGATAATGTGTTATGTGGTATACGATTTTAATTTACTAAATGTATGGGATCTTAGCTCGAGACCTTTTCGTTATGATCATAGTTATAGACGTATTTTACTCTTTACCCCTTTAATCATTAGGTAAAAATTGTATATTGTAGTAATACTATATAATAAAGTCTATGATTGACACAGGCTGAAGTTCCGTTGCGATTCCTCCTCACCATGAATGCAGTAAAGTAACACAAAAATGCATTTAATGTTGCTCGTTAACCTTTATTATGAAGAAGCCCGCGGATTTTTCTTCGTCGGCGCCACATTTAATTGCGGAAACGTCTCAGTCAGACGTTACACATGTCTCCGTAGTTGTTACTTTAATGTGTTATTCTTGTATTCTGTTTGTATGCAATCTGTAAATGTGTTCACGAATACCAGTCGTTTAATTATCCTCATATTAGACCATAAATGGAAATTCATTTTGAACTATAATATTAAATTTATCTTTAAACTGCACTAAAACTGTAACATATTTCTGTCTGTGGAACTAATTATCGTAACGTTGGATACATTATGTGATGTTTACTGCTTTCAACTCGCATTTACTTTAATATCAATGTCAGCCAAGCTTTTAAGATTTTCAATTAAATGGAGTTTACCAATGGCTAATAACTATCATTGAATTCGTTGAATGTACATATTGTGATAGTCGACGAAGATTCAATCAATACTCGGCCATTCAGTTCAATTTGCGGCCTCGCCATTCAAGCGTGTCTGATGTAATTATATCGATTCAACCAAAATGATTACGAAGCAGCCCTTGGTATTTGTTCGCGTGAACCGAGAGGTAGTCTGCAAGGGCGCCGGGGTCACGTCATCTTGTCATACATGTGACGGTGACGTGGCGGTCACGTTCATCTCACACATGAGCATTGATTAGAATGAACTTAATTACAATGTGGCGGATTTCTGATCTGTGATGCAAACTTTTCTTATCTAGTTGACGTTTTGCATCATACCTCTAATTTCATTCATAACTTTGCTGTAAGATTCTTAGTTGGTATGGTCTTACAATATTATTAGTAATACTTTTACAAATACGCCTAACATATTAAATATATCTAATTTGAAGTCACATGGAATTAAATTGGATCATTAGTGCTCCAGTTACGACGTTACTGACAAAGGAATCGTTGGCTCCATTGACACGGTCCTTGACCGGTATTAGCCTACATATTGATGTTGTGTAAGGATCGATTGATACAAATATATGATATATACATGTGCTGAAATAAATATAATCGATTGGCGGCCCACTTGGCTCTTGTGTCAATCTGCATGCGTAGGGTTTGGTTGTGCAATAATTGGACTCGACGAAAGATATTGTAGCTATAGGCGTTAGTTATAATTCTTCTAAGCGTAATTTAGCGAAGGATAAATATTTAAAATAAAAAAGTGAACGAGCAATAAAATGATAATGTAATTTATTATTTATTAAACAACTTCACCACTACGATTGCCAAGAAGATAAGCACGAATACTTAATGATAATAATAATTACGAGAGTTTTAAACTGTCGTAATATTTGCACATTATTTTGTTATCTACCTTGTAACTTGTTTGCAAGAATGTAAAGAAAAAAACCTAATGAATTACTTATTATTTTTAGTGATCATTTTATAACATTGGTGGAAATCACTATAACTCGATGATAATATATTTTGGACTTTCATCACCTACACAATATTTGTGCTGCACACAATAAATATTGATAAAACGTTTGACCCGTTTGCTTGTCCATCTGTTCGTTTAGTGAGTAATTGTATTTATTGAGTATGGCGAGCATTGATTGGTTTTCGGGTCAATCGTTCTACCCTACGATAAATTGGTTTGATAGGCCACCTAGTTATCTTTGACCATAATGCGTACAAGACCGTTCAAAATTGATTGAAATTACAATTCTACTTTTACTTACTGTTCTCTCATTTTTGTTTCAGGTAATTTATTCCGTTTATAGGATAACGGTTAATGAAAATGTTATTCTATCTTCTATCAGTATCATTCACTTGCGCAGCTTCTTCACGATCATGTGTGTGAGTAAGATAATTTACTAATAACTAGTTCAATGGGACACGTTTTAATGCCAATTCCAGGAATTGTGTGCATTGCATATTATTAGAAACATATTTATTATTATAATATTGACCATGAGGAGGAAAGTGGTGATGAAAATTAGTCATATGAATACTTACTCCAAGTAAAACTCCGTGAGTATACAATTGAATTGTAGAGCGAGGCCCTTCTTCACAATAGGCACGCGAAACTATTGCAACATCTCGGGACGTCCATCTCGACCATGATGAATCGTGTTCAGTGGCTCCATTAAAATTGGCTTATCTACGAGTAAAATCTATGGCTAGGGTTGCCAACTCTCATGAAACAATAGATAATTTTATTTATTTTCCCCCAGAAATTATTAGTATTTTACTTTTGTAACCAGAACCGCTCAAGTCTACAAGATGTCAGATATTATGTCTTAACAGCGACAACGTTTTTGATATGAATAGATTGGTATTAGTAAACTTTTGTCTTTAATGTTAAAGAAAACCTTGAATATTATGAATACAAACTCGTTGGTAAATTAATGATGTTACACAATCAACAATAAGCGTCAATAAAAATAACTATATAATCTCAAAATTGCTTAATATTTCTTGATAACATTTGCTTGTCCATATTATAGTAAAACCTAGTGACTCCCATATAGACATAAATTACACAGTGCTCTCTCACCATGGCACGTGTAATTGCGTCAGTTGTTAATTTGTTTGTTCGATTAATGCTATTAAATTAAAACTAACTAATGGATCGTACAGTTACACTGATTGCGTTCTTAACTAGCTACCGATAATTTAGGTCAGGCCGTTTAGTAGATTGGACAATGTTAGAAAACCAGTTTTCGTGTGCACTTTGAATTCTCTGAAGCCCGAGACTTAAAAATTAATTCTCGGATCTTTTGAATCTTTAACATTTAGATATAATACGTCTCTGTCTACCCGAACATGATTCTAAGTTACCAATGTCGTTGCAAATATGTACGCAGGCCGCAGCGAGAACTTTATTTATGTACCTGTTCGTCTCATATCTATGTCATGTCAGCGTTATCTTGTCGTTAATTTAAAGAGATTACAGTTTTTCATTTGATAGAAGATGCTGCTTTAACGGTAGCTTAACGCATTTTTAACTATCTTATGATATTAATTTGTCTTGGAATGATAGATGTTATGTATGTGTGGATGTTACTTGAAATTAGTTTAAAGTTGAATTACATATATGTATCTTCAATTATGTAAATTTCTTTATTGCCGTTATTTATAAGGACCTCATAAGTATTGTCTTTAACATTATGTGCTTTCCTAAGTAGTATTATTTCTTGATAAGTGTTTTCATTATGTTCTTGGACTTTCTAAAGACAAATGCTATTGAGGGCTGCATCTACAAACGAGAGTATGTTAGTCATTTGTAGTATGTCCCAGTTGACATGGACAAGTGTGTAGCCGGGACTGAGCGGCCTGAGGGCGACCCGACCCACCTGCCTCCTTACCACTATCACAGTGAAACGAATGTGTAATTGTGGAAATCCTTCCATGGGGATAATTCCCATTGGAAAATATTTGCATTTGCCCGCAATTTTTTTATCTATCTAGTCTCAAGACGCCAAATATCGTAATATTATTAAGGTTATGAATTATTTTTTATTATTTCCCATGAATTGCATGATAGGTGTTTTTTTGTTGTATACGATTTTATTATCTTGCTGTACGAGATTCCCAACTGTATTTTATAAAACTATGTCTTTACTTCTGTGTATTATTATATAGTGGATGCCATAACTTGTATTGTGCTGCAACTTATTTCTTATTGTAAATTGTTATCAATTAAGGTAGGTACTTATTGGTTTTACTGTTAATAACTTTGTAGACATAGGTATGGTATTTGAGGAATAAAATACTATTTATCACAGTCCCATTTCTCGTTTCTTTTATAATTGTAAAACTAGTATTTGACATGCGTATTGCGTATCCGTACGTAGTAATTAGAATATGCAGTATATTTTAAAATATTTTTTGCTCAATAATAACAATGACAAGTAGCGATAATTAGGAAATTTAAAAAATTAGAAACGCCCTCCTGCATTTTGCAACCGTGTCGTTAATTCAAAAAAACATCAAATGAATATTACAACACGTTTTTATTGATTGAACAATTTCGCAAACAAACTGTCAATTTCTCACGCCATTTAAAAACTTTCGCGATGGCAAGCGGAAAGTTGTCAGTCCAAAAGGTCTGGTGAGTGTAGTTTGTAGTGCTTAGAAAAGTGCGCCCGCGCATCTCGGCGATTTGTTTGCGACTCGCCACTTTCACTGACATTGAACCACTGTCGCCGCTTATAGACAGCACGCCCAACCCAATTTAGAAATTTGTGACGTATCCGTACAGCGCCTTCTAGCGTCATACGATTACGTCGATGTCCAGATTGCCTTTTATCATTTTATTGTTACAATAAACAATCTTATTAGTTTCTAAACACTATGGACCAGAAGGATGGAAGGAGATAGGCAGGTCATACTGGTCGTGAAGAAGTAGAAGCATACTAACAACACAATGGAATGGTTTCGCCAAAATATCACTTGTTTGAGAAAGGCAAGACATTGGTGTGACAATGAAAGGCTTGAATCTGAAACTGGCTTGTTTGTCTGGCATTTGTGACGAAAGTAAGCGGCAGTTAATCATCTTAATCATCCAAATTAAACAATACAATCTTAGCTAGAAAGTTTTGATGCTCACAAAATTGTTGCAGGAACTAAACTTTCTATGAGCATTGACTGCAGCGCGGGCTGGTATGCCATACGTTACATAAACGCGACACTATGGAAACTGGTCGGGTGTTGTTTTACAAGAAAAAAAGTGTAGCTAATTTGTTTAGAAATAATGCGTGGAAAGTCGAGTCCGAGCGTCGAGATTGTTTATGCTGACTGGCAAAATCACCGGTTACCTACCTCGTCTAACCATATAATAATAGCGTTGTGTTTTTATTTTAAAATTACGTGGCCTTATGCTGCTCCACCTTCTTCCATGCGCCTTATGTAACGAGGAAAACATTATCGGTTTAACCTTTTTTATCGTAGCTTATTGTGAATATTGTAATATTAGACCGTTGCGAAAGAGAAAATCGTAACATTAGTAGGTTTGTTTCTGACCGCGCGCCTACTGAGATTACATTGCTCGAATGTCAGAAAGATTTACGCGGGCGGAGCAGTAAAATGAGGTATGTCTGCCGGTCTGGTCTCCCTGACACGTTTTCAAGTGATTTGCATGTGGTTTTGCATTCACTGCGCTTACCGATAATTCACCGGAGAAGCTGTATATCTAATGATCTATTGCTTTAATTGGCGCAGGCGCCGTTTGACGGATGTTCAATACTTGTTAAGTAAGTTTTACGTTATTATGCTTGTTAACCTAGGTTTTTGAAATCAGTTTGTGTTTAGTGAAGTCACGATCTCATCATAAAACTAATCACCAGCAACACTATGTCAAACATTTCTAATGTGAAACCGAAATGAATTACCTATCTATTTTACGAGCGCCTGATGGGTGACTTTTACCGTCGTCGCTTAAATTGATGTTTGGTAACTCTCTACCGTCACCTGTCGGGTGTCAATGTTGATGCAAACTAGGATCCTGCCGTAACCAGTCTTAAGTCAACGAACCTCTAGTTTTGGCAGCGCTTTGCCAGATAATATCGCGGACGCTGGAAATATTTGTGAGTGCGAAGCGTGTCCGGTCCTACCGTGACTAATGTATATTTCTTTGAATTTAATAGTTTTTATTTAACATGTAACATCACATAACACTTTAAATGATCATTGTTTTTATATTGTAGAATGCCTTAGCTGTTTTAGGAAGCTTCATTCACAGAATACCTTTTGCATTCATCCGCCATTGGTATTTTTTTTTCATTTATGCCTTCATTGTAACTTTTCTCATAAATTATTTTTGCCTGAATAATTTAAATTGAAATTAAATTTTCTAGTTTAAGAGCAAGCTTGTTTTAGCGCAATGAACTCAGTAAACCGCGCCGCTTGTTTTGTCGATATGTCTTTAAAAAGTTGTTACAGAGATACACTGCAAAATGAATCAATAAAATAACCAAGGATAAGATAAGATAGGCCAAGATTCACGTACCAGAAACATGAGAAAGTACGATTTCACAAAGAATCTGTCTTGCGAAAATACACAAAACGGACATATTATGCTCTTCCAGTATAGCAATTTGTAGTTAATGTTTTCATAAAGTATGTGAAATTATATATACGATTAATATGAGAAAATGGTACATTAGTAAATATATAAAGAGAACTAGAGTCGCAAAATCGGTTGAAATTACGCGTGAAATTGATGACTTTCAGGTTTTCATAAAACTTAGGTGTAACTGTTTTTTTTTTATTCATACTGTGTCAAATATAATTTATCTTTCTAAAGATATTTAAATGTCGAAACTAATACATTAGTTATCGCGTAATTCAAGAAGTCGTGAAACATGTAATTTGTATGGGACAAAAGACCGCATCATGCCAAGTGATGGCTTAAAGGAACTGTCAGGATACATCTGGAGCAAAGTGATTAAAGAGGCTAAAGTCAATAGCGTGAGCATATTATGAATGTTAGCGCAAATAGAACAAGTAATTTACATAATGCGCTAACGACCTTGTGTAGTTAAATTGTTATTTTAATAATAAACGACGTTTCGCTAGATGAACAAACGTAATAAAGTCAGTACACCGTGCCGTGTTTCAGGTTATTGCACCGTGGCATACCAAAGCAGTGACTTTTTTGTCCAATTTGCAGTTTCGAGCCGGAATGGGCTCGGTTTAACATAATGTCGTCTTAGCTATTTTATAGAGAAAAGTCTTGCCTACTTACTGGCTAATACAAGGTGTGTTATGTATTATCAAAAAAATTTATGTAGCCAAAAATAAACAAGTTTCGCCCGTGGAGCACATAATAATTTACATCCACTATTATAGTCTTGAGTTCATACAAAAATCCCATAGAAAACAGCAGTTTAAGTTTTTCTCGAATTTTCTAATTTTCCGAGCAAGTTTTACAATTTTTCTTTCTCTTTAAAAATATTACCCAAATCGGTCCAGCCGCTCTCAAGTGATGCGCTTTAACCAACGAATAGCGTTTAATTATTATTATTTGTATTCTTAGATCAGGTACAAAATGAAGAATCCTAAAAAATACTTATTAGGAGTTCATTAGAAATGTAAATCCTAAAATAGATTATTCTAACTAAAACCTTTGAAGTGATTCACGTCTGATTCTGTATACATACATGCAGGTGTTGAGTCACTAACAATTTGTTGAAATAACATTCTTATCCTTTTATAACATACTCGTGCATGCAGTTTGTTTATATATTACATTTTATACCCACCTACTTTATTATTAAAAATAAATTTGAAGTAAGTCTTTCAGATTTACTCGATTCATGTCATGTTTAACCCTCAGAGCATATTCCTTTAGTCTGAGGTTTAACCTTTTATTTTCCAAATGACAGAAGTAAAAGGACATATAAATCAAAACTATAATTCGTCAATATTTTATATTATATTTCTTGAAATTAAGTATGAATGTCTGGTAAATAAATGTTCAACGCATAAAACTTTTGGTAAATCACAATTTATATGAAGCAATAAGTATACCTACATTCATATTTAGTTCTATCTATCATGCCTTTTATCCCAAGAGGGGTAGGCAGAGACAATCGAATGCCATTTGTTACGATCCTGACATACCTCTTTCGCTTCTTTTATATTCATCATACCTTTCATACATGCTCGGCGATTGTGTGTACTTTTAATATTGCCTTCGATCAAAAATTTTTTTATATGTTCAATAAATGTACACTTAGGTCGTCCTCTGCCAGCATTTCCTTTCACTTCTGCCATTTTTTTTTCAGTATCTTACAAATTATAGCAAGAAGAATGTTTTCATGTGTAGTATGTTCTCAGTATATTATGTACTCGTACTTAACATTCCCCCGCGGTCATCCACCGGATAAACCAAACTCTGGACCGGATGCATCGGAATATATTCGTAACCATTTAGATAAATTATCCCCAGTTCCAGAAAGGCTTGCCAAAGTTAATTTTATTTGACAACTGTTAGGTGGACTAATATTGACAAACCAGAGAATAATGTCTTACATACTTTAGCTAAAATCTACTTTAAAAATAGATTTTTGTTCATATCGTATCTTATTAAATGCAAAACAAGTTTTTTATAGTTGCAATCGGTCGGTAGCATCTCACGTTGAGCCACGCCTCCTTTCATAATAAGTGCATTCCATTTTGCGAAGTATCCCGCAGGACATGCGGTCGGTACCCTTACCTTCAGTCTATCACTAGTAACAACTATGATGAAGAATAAACTGACTTATATTATTACAGTGGCATAGAAAGAAACCCATCTGCATGTATGTAATAATAGGACTAACAACTTCAAGCACACAACACAACTTTCCTTGTTAACTACAAATTGATTCTGAAAATTACTTATTCCTAAAATTATCTAAAACTGCAGTATTGATATACTCTAGCACTCTTATTAATAAACTCGAAGTAGCGACGTAGTAACTAAACTGTATTTCGTCTCCGTCTAACAAATCTGCAATTCATTATGATAGACGGAGACGAAACACAGTTTAGTTACTACGTCGCTACTTCTAGTTTATTAATAAGAGTGTAGCAGTATATCAATAGTCCTAGGACTTACTTGATCATTTATATCGTTCGAAATTCCTTGATGTACTTCAACCATCCACTTTACGGCCCTCGCTTTTCTCCGCAATGACGCTCCTGCCTTGTATTTTATTATTATTTTCAAGACTAGGAGCAGCATTATTAAGAAAATATGTTCGAATTTATGGACGTGCTGTGGTTCAGAAAATCAAAGTTGTTTTACGTTCAGCCACATAATGGTTTCTGAGACTATCACTTAGATTAGCTTTATGGTAGGTGGTATTTTCGTATCAGCTGCAGTCAGTCTAACTACGTAGAACTATGTACGTCTACTATGACATATTGCTAGGGAAACTTGCAATTGCACTTTCCTGTGGTGTACTTCTCCCTCGTCTTTTGTCACAAACAATAGGCAACGTTAGGTACCTATGCTTTCTCTTGTTACGTGCTTTTAGAAAAATGGCAAATGACAAAGCTCTTAGTTTGAAGAATATGTAAATCTCCAATTAAACATCATGTTTGTCCGTAAATAATCCAGTGTTGCATATATGTAGTTTAATTGCCTTGTTTACCCGTGATTTTCCACAAGATTGTTTAGCTTCTCTTTATAATGGAAATTAGCATAATTAAACATTCTGAATGACACAGACTCATTTCCACACCCCGAACAGGAAACCTCTTCCGTTCTACCTTATTTTAATGTTAAGAACATTCGACCGTTTCCTCATATATATTGAGTTTTAAAACTTAAGGAATTTGTTTGAATTCAGTTTTGAGTACCTTCAGCATAATAATAATTGATACATCTTACCCTCAGATCTTTACAAATCATAGTTTTAGTTGTTTAGGAATTAGGTTGATTCAGGTCACTCACATTCAGTACATGTAGCTGCCTATTTATGCTAATGGTTCTGTAAATCACTGCAGGCTGTATTATGCTATCTTCTAAGATCAGGGCGATGCATAGTCACGAGTCGCCCTTTTTAGGTTCTATTGGATAGTGTGGCGGTATGGTCAATGTACAACAATCCCAATTACACATCGTCAGAGGTTTTCTTTCACGCGGTTTTCTTCTTAACTGAGTTCTATCCGTGGTATTATAATTTGAACAGTTTAAAAAGATGCCTATTTCTTGTAAAAAAATTAAGATGAATAATGATCTGACACCTTATTAGTGAACATTATGATAATTATATTCAACAAAAAATCCTTTGAGTCACCACACTTTGGATACAGAATACGCTGTGACAATTCCCATATAAGCAAATCATGAGGTTTAAATTGCCAGACTCTTCATGTGTGCTGTACATATTCTTTGTTTGCCAATTAATCTTTCAAAAATGTCCCATTGAAGGTCGGTCGTTTACGGCGGAGCTTAATTAAAGCTAGCGCACGCAGATGACGACACGGAGCGCAGGCAGACGAGGCCCGGCGACTTCCTCGTTTATGATTTGATTTACGCATCGTCAACATCCTTGGCCAATTCCTTAATGGTGTTAACTCGCGACCTTCCGCAAAAGGCTTCGCCCGATTATGATGATTCACTCGCAAATATTTGCGCTGTTTGTTTTTTCGTGGCATCACAATAGATCTCGCCATATGCGGGCGTGGTCGCGGGCGGCTCTTTGTTTGGGGAATCAGTCATCGACCGCGACTGAGGTGGTTCGGAGCTTGCGCTTCTCGGAGGTCCTCAGGCGCATTCCGACGATGTTCGTCATCGAGAGATTCATGTGAATGATATGTTCCCTTTTTACTGGACGAGTGATTAGAAGATTCACGCACAAACGACCCTACAAAATGCCTAAATTAAAAAGATGAAGAAAGCAGAAACAACATTCTTGTCAATCGTTCCCACGTTTATTAACAAGTGCTAAATGAGATTCACATCCTGAAATCTCCGCTCGGATTCGACGCTATCTCGGTTTATTTAATTTTTCGCTCGTTTAACATACGACGAGTCGACGGCCGTTTTTTGTGATTACAAATTAAGGTAATTACCGTAATACCCCTGTCACAACCTTTTAAGTTCAACGCTCGCTTTATGCTCGGCCGCTGTGAACTTTTAGCTGGAGCAGCGATTCTAGTTCTTATGTGACTACAATGTCTCGCTCCGCCTCGGAGTTTTGCATGAATGTGAATTTCGCGTGAATTATGGTTGTAGTGCGCCCTTGAACGTTCAGTTCCGGGCCATTTTAATGTCGTTTAAATTAAAACGCGCGCCGCACCCGACGCGAGATAATTGTGCAGAGCAAAGTCGCAAATCACAACGAGCCTGCAACTCATTCACCGCTACCGCGCCCCTCTCGATTTATTGTAGGAAATTCGAGAATTTGTTCACCGTTTTGACATCGTGTGATAAGAAGTTTTATCGTTTTTGCACTGATTTGGTTAAAGGAAATGACATTACGACAGATTGAACATGATCGTTGAACGGTGAATGTTTTAACATACATATTGATTTTTCTTATAAACAAAAATCAATATTCCGATTTGTCAACTTGCTTTTCGATAAACATTATTGAGGAATTATATAGCATACACTGTGACTATTTAATACATGGTGGAATTTTTATAAAGTTTATTGTTACCCGATAAACATTGCTCATGAATTATTCAAAGCTCAAGTACAGTAGGTTTACGAGTATGATCATCTACGGCTCCGCAAATGTCTTATCTCAAATGTGAATAATCAAGTGTTCATAAAATCTTGTGTTAGGAGTTGGGACTCGCGTTCAATGTTTACAACTTCCTAGTCAAGTTACGTGTCCAACTACCCATTCTTGTCAAATGTCAATTGACACAGTGCTCTGCTTTAGAGTTTAGCGAGGTTTGGCTAACATCTTACCGAAGTTTAGATTTTCATTGTCGCACACTGACCTGACCCCGACGCGTCACTTTCGAGTCCTCTACGATACCTCTTAACGCGATTACAATGATGCTCGATTCGCAAATCGGCAGTGACCTAGTTGTGGTCGCGTAGCCAGTGGGCGACTGAGGCCGCACGGTGGCTCCGTAGAGTCGCGAGTTCCTCACGGATCGATTAGCAATTAGAACGTCTTCAATATATCGCCAAATATTTATTGAATAATAATGCGGCACCTATGTCTGCCAGCTTATCAACAACTTATTGATCATGATTAGAATGAGGCAATTTTAGATATCGGCCTAAGTACCTATTTCCATTCAGGGGGTCTTTGTTTGTCGGAACAGGAGCGGCTGTCCCACTGGTGCTCCCATGAGATGAATTCCATTAGTTGAGTGTGCCATGAAGCGCAATGAACTGACGATAACTACCATCGACAGGAAGGTCGTTTACATTGGCTGCAATGTGTGCACCAAAGCGCAACGTAACGCTGACGGTGGACTTCTAAACTTCATGACTTTCAATGTTAATAATGCTAAATGAGCAAACATCTTGGCCTGTTGATTAGTTCTAATGATAAAACTACTGGTCAACTCGAAGTCTACATGCAATAAATATTCTGCAAATCACTGATCATATATTATTCCAAACAAGTAACGAAACCAAGGTTTGTGTAAACAACTGCCAAACTTTTATTTAGGTTTCAACGTGGATAAGATGTATGTGGTCATTTGCTTTGTAAACATACAGAGGCGAATTCCTCGAACGGTTACCGAAATGTCCATTATTATAACGATCACAATATTCTTTCTTGGCTCATAATGATTTTCGATACTCGTACGAAAACGCCAATTTCGTGGTCATGGCTATGGGTGGTAGAGCGAATATATTTAGCAGCTTTTCACATTTCATTTTTATTATAAATAGCTTTCCGCCGCTTGGAGCCCGTACCACACCCGTACTAACTTTCATATAATAATACCCCATTAGGGGGTGGATTTAAAAAAAAAGTAGCCTATGTCCTTTCCTAGGGTTCAAGCTTACTGCGTATCGGTTCAGTGGTTTAGCCGTGAAAGCGGAACAGACAGAGTTACTTTCGCATTTATAATATTAGTATGAATTTTGGAAGAATCAATCGCTGCATCCCCGTCATCTACAGTAATCTACACTGTTAAGTGTTAACATCATACAGGACAAATTCTTTCAAATGTATCACCTAGCACCACGTTACCACCAACTCCTTACTCAATTTTGAGGCACAAATCAAAAGGTACACTTTGAAGTGGCTTAATTACTCTTATCAGTGTATCTCTGCTCTACAGCCTACCTATTAGCGTCTCTTTATAGAGAACTTTGCTTTGTGGCCAATAAAATAATTGAATATCAGTGCGTCGATCTGTGCGGCATGGCAGGGAACCTGCTCTTATCTGGAGCGTAATAAATCGGTGCTGCCGATCGCGATCGAAACGCGGCTAGGCGCCTGATTAATGAGCTTACGATTTTTAATTAACGATCTCGACAAAGCATAGAATTACTCGGGACGCTCGCACCTAACTCTGTCGCAATACCATAAGCTTTCGCTTAGTCCCTGGGGCTTTGTCTCGCTGAGCTAAATTATACGTTTTCCATCAATATGACATCGGGTAAATGGTGTTTGATGACGTCGTACTCGTGATGGTATCGTTCCCGCCGTTGGGCAACATCACTGAGCTTCGTTATGGTATCTGGCGCCCGAGCCCCGACGTAACCCATACTACATATTCTGTATCGGTTTCAGATAATGGCGATGCGACTTCATTACTTTGTCGTCGGCATCACGATTCTGTTTACAACACCTCTCGGTTCTTCGTCACGATTGTTGATGTAATCCCGTTCCTTTCCGAGATTTGACGCTATGACACACCATCTACATTTCTACATGTAATTTGTATTGCGAACATTATATAATTTTCCTTCAGTCCGCGGTTTTAATTTATATTTGTAAGTAAATACAAGGTATTTTCGCTGCACCGTCTTTAGTACAATCTATTGAAGCCTATCAATAATGTTAGACGTCTGCTTTTGACCTCGGTGTCAGACTCTCTTGGCGTCGTTACTCTCGCCGCCCTCTTAATGGCGGTCTCAGTCTGTAATACGCGTAGAACTCTCGAACTTTTCCAGGTGAAAATATCTCACGTCATTATAGAGGTTTTGTACTGAATCATTAGAAAACCGCTAAGTTACGTCATTCTCAAGTACAAACTGTTGTCGATGAAGTACATGTTATAGGATTCATGCAGTGTTTGTAGCTTACACACAAGAAACCTAAAATAACATTCGTGATTGATATTTGCCAAAAGAGAATCAATTAGTCTAACATCATTTCATTATTTATCTTATCTGCAACGTGACATACATTTGGAAACAAATACTTCGGTGCGAGCGTTAATTGCACAACTTGATCGAATATTTCAATCGATCTATCTCTGTTTGAAGTATTACCTTGAACCGAATAAAGCGCTTTCCCGTCCTATTGTTACCCAACACCGTACACTGTTTTGTTCCGACCGAGTTTGCTACCGTTGCTTGTATCTGTAATTCAATTACAGAAACACTTGTAAATGTCAATGTTCATGACGATAATACATCTCCGAAACTCCGCCGTACCTACTCCTGCGCAACTTGCGCAAATGTTCATCATTGCGTTCGCGCTCGTTGTAATTGTTTTCTTTGCTTACTTGTGTTGTTATAGTATTGAGCAACTGCCTGTCGCATATTATTGCTCCCAAAGCACATTACGGACACGGTTATATAATTTGTAGAAGTAATGGAATTGTTGATATAGTAATAATAACATTTATTTATCTAGGTTGATATCGTTGTGATAAGAACGAATTTTTCCTATTATGTAAGTTACTTGTTTTTTAAGCCATATTTTTGTTCGTTACAGGTAAGCCGCTGAATTGGAAATTTCCTTAGAAAACACAGTCAACCGAGTCAGCCATTATAAATTTAATGTCAGAAAAGTACAACGGTCCTCGTTAAGTATTCACGGAGGGCCTGAGTGTTCGTGTCCACATCAATATGCGCCCGCGCACCTCACGGACACGATTTGACGAATGAATCACTTTATTTTCTTAGGAGTAGGATGTTCACGTGACGTCACGATTTCTATGTCGCACGAGCTCGACTACGAAATTTAATTATGAATATTATTTTACGTTTCCGCTTGCATAATGAGGTAGGTCTTCATGATGCATCGAGGTAACCCATCGGGTTAAACATTTCTCTTTGCATCTTATTTTACTTGTAGGTTTATTTTTGAATCGTTTCAGTTATCCCATGGGATGTACACTGCAAAATCTGGGGCACGATTACATAGAATTTCCACAAAGTTATTAGCCGCCGACAAAAGCTGTGGTTTGCGGTGATCATGGTGGCAGACACTGCAATATTTTGTCATAAAGTGAAGGTCGAAAGCAGTAATTTTCTGTAATCGTTTGGAAAGATTCTCGTCTCAAGTCTCAAACACTTATCACTGTACCAAGAAATTATTCAGACAATTTATGTATATCAAATTGTGCATGTAAAATTGTGGAATTGTTTCATAATAGTATATCATAGTTTTCCTACATCCCGCAGCATTTCTTTAATTCATTAAAGCATTCATTTAATGTATCAGATTTTCAACATTATAAGTAATATTTATTTATTAGCGTTGTGTTTATTAGATTTTAATCTCCTTAGGATCAGTATGTGGATGTTGTTAACATTACTTTATGATGGAAGTAAACATGTAGTCAAGGAGCCAACTAGGTCGCACTCTTTATATGACTCGCCAAATTAGCGGACTGACTAGAATCGTCAGTTTGCCCTCAATTTTAATTTTATGGGCAAACATTAAAATGTTTATAAGTGAAGTCAGGTGGGCCTCCCCGTCTCCCTCGTTATTGGTGGAAACAACCTCCGTCGCCTTGTATGGATGTCTTGTTGGCAATAAATGCTTTAACAAGACGACACGTTGCGTTCGTAGGCGTCCAAAGCAGCAATTACGCTGTATATTGAAGGAAAAACTGGTAAGATCGAGTCACGCCCCGAGGTTATCATAACAATAATCTCCGTATATTTGCACGTTGCAAGCTAAATTTGTCCAAGTATTTGTTTTCCATCATAGTTACAAGGGACACAGTAACGTTAGCATGACAGACTCGCCCCGAGGCCGCGTGCCTGCATCACATTAGCCGCACAAGACCACCCCGATACTGAATCGCGTTACGGTATCCCGATCAATGATCGTGATAAATAAGAATATTCCCTCTTATAAGTGAATTATGGACGCGCGATTTTTCTCCGCTAAAGCCGACAATAACTTTCTGTTCTAAGATGGTCATGGAATGGTGGAACGACTGGTACCGTTGGTTTAACTCATGAAAACATTTTTGTTTCCGCACAATAGAGACGCGAACTAGAAATTTTTCAACGGTCGGATATTTGCATGAGTTTTGCCGATTCTGAAGCATCGACCCCCTAACGGAGCGTATTGTTCTTTTCGATTTGAATGGCTAATTATGTGGTGCCTTCCACACGTTTCGTAAGTAGGACGGAAGCATTGCAAGGTTTTACTTGTCTATGTTTCGACATTTAAAAGTGATTACATTATTTGAAAAACTAAGCTTTTTCCAAAATATAAATTTCCGGTTTGTCGACTGAGTCTATGAACCAGGGCCAAAGACTACTGATAGTATTAAAACACCGTGCATTTAAATTCTAGAATAATTGTATCGAATTCGGTAATTTTGTTCTAGCGTCATCAGTTTCATAGTCGTCTATGTCACAAACGAAAAAGACTCTTCAAATGAGCTTCCACCTCACGTCGGGTTTTATATACACGTGTTTTAATCAACACAACGTGACGCATTCAGCTATATTGAATTTCGTGATCCAAAAAGGAGCTACTCATTCGTACGTACAGTGACCCTTGTCACTTGCGTTGCTGACCAGCACCCATTAATTATCCTATTACACCAATGGAAGTAGACAACGTTGTATGCGCGTTCTCCTTTGATCTGTGCAAGCTGTTCAATTTACTAAATGATTTCATTGTCTCCCTTTATTAAACACAGTATCCCAACACATATTAATACACATTGCATGTGCATGATGGTTAATTTGAGTTTATTGATGCACCGCCTTTTGAGTTTGGCAGAAATATTATTAAAGCAAAATAGATGACAACAAATGATAGTTTGTCCGTTCCCGGAGAATGAGGGGTACAAACCATGCACGTGACCCATTGAAAACTCACCGCCTATTGATTATAGCATTATGGGAATGGCACCGTCGTGATCATGCGCCTGGTCGATCATGGACGTTGTTCCGGCGCAGCACATATGTGCCATTTACGTTAAGTGGCCCTATTGCATACAATCAATATTTCGTGATAAACTTTAATCGGTTAGATACGGCGCCTAGTAAATATGCTAGCTACTGTCATCGTTCATACTACATTAACCGTTCAGAATGAATAGCTAGGAATGGACTGGGCGCCGCCGGTTTGTTAAATGAAGAGCTTTGTGTATGCGCGTGACCCCCTATCGAGACGTTCGCTCGTATCGAATGCTAATTGTCTTAATAACGTGCATCCTCTGCAGCGGCGCCGGCACAGCGCTAATTGGGACCGGATTGGCAGAAAACAACAATGATGTACTCAAGATAAACATGTCTGATTTAGCTTTGATTCACGTTGTGGATCACTGGTTGTAAGATATGCATATGTCTTCTTTCCTGTGTTCCTAATATTTGGTTAGATCTTATAAACTCAAGTATTCTTCAAAGAAATAATCTCAGTTGAATGTAGAGTAGGCTTGCGCTCGTATGGGTGCGGCGTCGGTTGGCAACTTAGCGACAAGAAAGCGGCGGCGATATGTCGTCGGAATGCATTCGATGCCAGTTTCTTTGCCGAAAGCAGAAAACACTCCATGTGTACGTACAGTCTGACCGTATGCGCGAGCTTTAATACTGATGTCATGAAATATGTCAGCTACGTGGATGCGTATTGCGTATACCTGTTCTGATTTCTGTGAGAACTTGGCAAAAGGGCCGTTCCAACTTAACAATAGCGGCTTGATTAAACGTGCTCGTGAGGAAATAACTTTTTCCGTCATTTTTTACTGGTGGCCGAATGAGAATAATGATAGGTTCTTTCATTTTATATGGGAAAATAGAAGACCAGGTATTTGCTTGGTTATTTTAAAGTAAGTTGGTTTTTCTAAGTTCCTAAAAACAGCAAAAACGCTCGACAGGGAAAATTAAAAATACATGTCATATTGTTTAGAAATAAATTATACCTATTAAGTTTAACTTAGCTTATAATAATGTCCTCGATGCAGTGAATGTGCTTGCTTACGCATCGAATGTTTTGCGCAGCAGCATTAGAATACAATAACAAGGTCGAGCTGGTCCAGTTCGTGGCTTGCGTCTCGGTTACCAAGTTCTCTTGCCAGTTGACATAAAACACGACCTATTGCGATGGACCCAATAAATACCTACGCTACGCCAACGGCACCATCAATCCTTTCTATTTGGCTGCATTATTTACACAATTATTTAAATACTTCAATTGACATTTGAATGTATACTGTGCCGATTATCGTCAAGACTGGGAAGCATTGTAATTAGGCGTGTCAATGTCACGTTTGTATAAAGCGTGGGTCGCGCTCCGATGAATATTCAGTGGAAAAGAACGAGTAATTTTCGAAATATGTACACCTCTCATTAGAGAGTGCCACTGACATAGATAGCTTTCCTCGTTAGAGCCGAATCTTTGTACAACTTTATACTCTAATGCTAATAATGTTTAGAAGGAAGATCGAGATGGTATGTTAATGAATATAATGATCATTGGATCTGTAAAAAAAAACTTTATTAAGCAGCTCGAATGGGATAATACTGGTATTTGTTATTTAACATAATTTTCTCTATTTTGTCGTGTTTTGTAACTGCAGTGTCAATGTTGACTCAGTTGACTGTTTCTATAACAAAAGTAGCGAATTCAGATTAATTCAGAAATGAATCTACTTTATAGCGCACTTGTATACAAGTCTCAGGATACATCTCAATTCACTTTCAGCGGCGGCAACTGTTGCTAGTAGATTTGATGTACGACGTGATAACACCTCGCTTGTTTCGCACATTTCTTAATTGTTTTTCAAGAGGGCGCAACTTTCGGAATGCCTTCCAGTATTACTCGTAGTAAACTTTAATTGTTAATATTAATTGTGTTGTCATGCTTCAAATGACCATAAGTTTTGGTGGTTTACAACCCGAGACGGTTGGAATACGAAATTAATTTTTCGCACTCGCCGCCGTGAGTCACCACAGTCACTGAACGCTGGAGGAGTGGTTTTATCCGATTGTATCATCTATCCACAAATTACTTATTTGTATTGACAGACCGGTTTCGGAACATAACGAATATCGCAAAACGTTTAATTTTAATACAATACGATGCGACAAACAGTCTGGTTTGATAAACGCTAAGATGACATGTTTTTTTTACATTTACCAGTTTTATAGCTTCTTTGATAAAGTCAGCTCAATCCAGAAATATTTGTTGCATTATTATAAACATAATTATTCTTGTCGAACAGAAGTTTACTTGAATCTTGTAGTGTGATCCCGCGAATGTAGTTTCGTAAAGTTCCTCAGAGCACGCACCGTTCTATAACAAAGCCCATTGTCGCATATTTGACGCGAGCCATTCCCACGGGTAGTACACCGTATTGGCCCCCACTCGGCTATTGATCTCAAACCTAGTAAGACTCCATCAACGTGTGAGCAAAAGCATACATTATACATCATGCCTTTGTTATTATTACCAGTTTGCTGCCACAGTGCACATTCCAAAGAAAATTTGCGGAACGATTTCGTTATCGTTCCGATGAATTTTGCATGTGAGAGATCAACTTTTCACGCGCCGACAGACGTCGAAGTCCGTGCTGATTTACGAAAACGATAACCGAACCAATTTACAGTGACCTAAATATGTACACGCGATAAACCTGCAGATATCTATTGCGAAGCAATATAAATCTGCAACGGAGAGTTGTCGTAATTGTAACACAATATATTAATTTGGGGCACAACGCCGACGCTGCGCTGCACCGGCGTGAGAGCTGATATTCAGAGAGTCGCTAGTCGGCCCAAGTGGGCGGCCGGATACTCTCAGGCTATTTAGGTCTTGCGACACCATAAACAATACGTATAATTAGTTGAAAGGGATGTTATTGCTACGGACCGCTACAACATCTTCCAATGCTGTAGATATTCTGCAATCTTTCATATATTTCACCACTTCGGGCCTTACTCCCAGTAAGGATCGCTCGCTGGATACGAAATGCTAAAATTATCTAATTAGGTCACAACAAATGTAGAGTTTTAGTTGCACAATTGGTCGTGCAGCTCGCTGGCGCAACCCTCATTGTCTCCGCACATCTAGAACGACGATTCGCGACACCGTGCTAACGCCTACCGAAGTGCCGGCGCTTGCGCAACTTCCCAGAGCCTCGGGGCCGCTTCGACCTATATGGACATTGGCGTCCAGGCTGCGTTGTCTCATTTCACCTCGCCCCGCTACGCACAATAATTGAGACTTGCATCCGCTGCGACAACGGCACATTCTCTGATAATTACAAGTTGAGTGACACGCGGAGATTAATGGCCGCGTTATGTTTATGCAGAGGGACAAGACGCCGGGCGCTCGACCTCCCTGCGACTTGTTATCTAGGAGCGTTTGATAGCGTTGTGCAAGCTGCCTGACGTAATGCAGCTCATACGGACCTCCGCAAGATTAGCTGCAGATAATTGAAATGTCGCAGTCTAGTCTACGCGGTCGGTGGGCGGATTTGTGCTCAGGGATCACCTAGCCTGCTCAAGTACAGATTATAATTTAAGACCGGGACGGTGGAAACTGCACCTTAGTATTTCGTTATCGTTTCAAAACAGAACAACCCGTGTGTGTGTGTGGTAGCTGAAGTCTGTACGGCCTGTACCGTAGGATGTTGTTAACAAAATTAGACATATTTATTGCCAACGTTCGTTGCGAAACAAAAGCAAGAACTATTTGTTTATATTATGGAATACTAGTTCGCAGAAGTAGGAATGAAACGTTGATGTGAATAGGGCACACAGCACACTGTTTGTTTTTTTTTGTAAATGTATAAATAGTATAAATATTTCTATTATTTATTATTATTGCCTATTTCTCAATACCAGTTAAATAAAATATTTTACTTTGCAACAAATCAGAGGTTTGTTATTTGTATTTCTGCCATCTATAATGCGGTACATTGTTGGCATAGATTTGCAACTCAACTGTCGTACTTGTTGTACATTGCTAATTCAAAGTTCACATATGACATGACGTGTCAAGGCAACTATAGGCATAAAATAAACAATTTCCGGTGGTTGGTTGCTGTTGGTATTTTCACTATTCCTCCCTCCCCGCGCCGCCCGTACCCCCAGGCCCACGGGGGACCATGACGGAAGCACTGCATCGTGCGCGTGCGCAATTACCAAGCAACACTCCACGCTCTGACCCCACGGACTCTCTTAATGTCACCAGCACCTAGCAGAGGCCAAGCTAAATGTCGGAATTTGTAAACAAGCCCGAACACTTTTAATAGCACATTCACCTAGCAAGTCTGTTCAAGCGCACTTAATTAAAAATAATCATATAACATACCAATTTTCCGGAAATATCAATGAACTTTTAGTACCCTTTAGCAAGTCCCAGGCGCGAGCTTGTAGTGAGTGCAATTAAATATTTATTTTTTACATTCGTGGTTCGTGCGGTTCTTGAACTACTCAAGTGAGTCTGTAGACTATCATTCCCAACAAGTAACCGAACTTCACGACATTTACTGGAATGTGTTGTACATTTCCTAAATAGGATCTCATCGCCAACCTTTCAAAATCTTTCATGGACAAGCAGTAGTTTTTGAAATAATAATAAAATATGGAGTCGTAAAAAGATATACGTCAATCACAATCAAAATTGTTGTCCATATTAGTGTCACAATGTGCTTCAATGTCATTGATTTTTATCTGGTTGTGTTATCAAAAAGCTGCAGAAAGAATGGCACTCTGCATGACTCCGGTATATAATAATATAAGCGATCGTGTTACAGTAGACAATAGCTGTATAGTTGAATGTAATACTTGCTTTGATAAATGGGTGTTCACTGCCAGTTAAGCCTGCGGGGTTAAACTTGACCTTGCATTCACTGCCTCGTTGCAATTGGTGTCAAATGTATGATCGATAGATTAATCTTTCGGAAATATCTACATGTTTTTTGCAGCGCTTTCAAAATAACGCGCAAGTCTCACATTATTCATTTTAAATTATTTTAATAATCTAAGAGGTTTGTTGTGCTACTGATCGGTATCATCTATTGCCTTATGACATGTAGTTTGGTTACCTTCGGTCTGTTTTTTTCAAGTGGCATGTAAAATATTTGCAGTTTGTCTGTATAGGCAAAATATGCATTTTGAATTTTGAACAACCTCTACGACATTATTTTTTAAATATGACACGTCACCGGTCCCGTTTCCTCGATCAAATGATAAATAATACAACACCTAAATACCATGTGTCAGTAAAAAATAGTTTACAATTTTGTAATGTGGGTCGCATTATCAAATTAATCTTAGCATTAAGCGTGTTTAATGTATATGCAGTAATAAAAATATTGGGACGAGAGATTATGGTTTCATAACCCTATTAAGGCTAGATATACATTTTGCAGATAAGAAGTAACTCGCTCGCTAAGCTAAAGACACTATAGGATTACGTTGTAGTTCTCCCTCCACATGCCCTATGCATTTACAAATTAATATGTAATTTTTTTATCATGTCTAGGTGTATAGGTGCGCTGGTGGACGAGTGGTTAAGACGTCTGGTATTAACTAAGCGGACCACGGTTCGATCCCGGCCATGTACAAATGGGTTTCTTATAATTAAAAACTTACGTACATCATCCGACAATTCACACTTAGAGGCTTTCCATTTAAATATACCTCAACAGAACTGACCACTCGTTAAATAGGTATAGCCTCACAAATACCATCGGCTAAAAGAGGCAGACTTCTTCTGGGTCTTCCGCTGGGTATCCTGGGACCGATGACACGGTTTCGAGAGCTGCAAAGCAACCCGTGTAGAAGAAAAAATCTCTAATATCTGTCATATGATTTTCCAGTAGATTGAACTGTGAATATAATGTAAAAACTTTAATTTTCGTGCTCTACGAGTGGTTACTGCGAAACATTTCCTATTTCTCGCTTTAGTTTTTTTTCTAATTATGTATTTGTTATCGGTGTGCAGTCTGCGCCTACGGCCCTGAGCATGCAGTTAGAACAGGCCACTAATGAGAACTTGCAAGCAACTCGTTAGCCGTGTCCTTGCCTCGTCATTTTACTTTTATTTGTATACGAACAACATTTTCTCTTATTTTCAGACTTGACTGACAATGTTGTAAGATAATTTACTTGATATCCACCGTGGTTGCATAATCGCCGATTCAATGTGTTGGTTATGCGTTTTACTACGCAGTGGCTTAAAGTGTTTTGATATATATGCTGGTGCGTTGTTATTTATTTAGACCGCAGCCATGCAATATTACACTTCCTATTCCGCGAACGATTTCTCCCATAAAATTCATGAGTTCGCGCGACGTCCATTGTTATGGTTGAAAGTAAGGTAGTGAGCACTGTTTATTTCCATTTTTAGTGTTTAGAGAGACCTTTGCTCTTTGCGGAGCCTTTCTCCTTCGTTTACGGTGTTCTCGGATTGACTGCATCGGGCGGAATGAAATAAAATCGATACGGAGTTGCCATTTTAGATTTCAAGTTTCGTTATTCCGTCAGACATGAGTGCACGGTTAACCTTTAACCTGACCGCGGGCGGCGAGGGCAAATCGGTCAAAACCATAAACTTTCTGATTTTACCGCTCCGTAGTTCACACTGGCTCATTGTTCGCTGCCCTTCCGAGAAGTTAAACAAATCGTGTGACGCCGCGTAAGGCGGGAGAGCAGAGTTTCGAAAGTGGTGTACCTACTGGATGTTTTACAATATGGGAAGTTTCTATCAGATCTAGGTTTGTGTCACGATATCTTATGACTTGCACCAAAGTTATAAAACTGGCCATCTGTGTGCTAATATTCATCTGTAATAGATTGTAATAAAGCGGTGCATGTACACGGATATGTCATCTGGCATTATGTGTGACCTCATTTTATTGAAGGCTAGATCTGAGAAGGTGTCACGTTATGTAGTTTACACATTACGTTACGAAGGACCTTACATAGTCCTAATTTGTAAGTCCCATCTGTTACTAAAATGAATACGCTCTTGACTGTTTTTCCGCTTGCGCGAAGATTTCGCATCAACGACAAGGAGCATATCTGTCTATATTATGCAACGGACTTTCTTGTGTGACTTATCTATAATTACGGGTAATTTCGGTGTTTGAAAAGAAGAACTACTTGTTATCTTTGTTGATTTGTAGGTTCTCTAACATGAACCAGCTCCGTAATGGTTCAGTTCCGACATAATAGAGCAATTATAGCACCATTAATCAAACGTAGCTACCGACAGCAGCGGTATCCCCGCGAAAGTGTCAAACGTGACGCCTCTCCGACACTGGCTTGACGTTGTTTTAAATAAACTTGAACTTTTATATTGTATTAGATTTCGGATTTCTGCCAATTCATCAACGCAGCGTAATAACAATTTTGACAGTTGCAAATTAGCACATTATCGTTTATTAGCACTTACTACCAACTAAAAATTAACTACCAACGCAGTGAAGTAAATAAATCATCGAAGGCCGCGTTTCCAAAGTAAAGTGTAAATATGCAACTGCAAATTGCAAATGCGAATTAGTTTAAAAGATTACTCCGTGTTGTTGCTCGGTTACAATTTGTTCTGCGTCAACCAAGAACTGTTGCAGCTACCGTTGGGTTGTGTAATAGGAATGCGTAAGACCCCGTCACTGTCCAATGTTTGGAATGTAAAATGGTCGCGAAATTTACACACGTACTTCATTCTCAGGTTCCTGTGCATATTCTCACGGTATACAATTTTATTATACGACTGACTAAACATAATAATTTGATATTAATTTGACACTATCTGGCTCTGGTAATTTCGTTTCGTTTGCCTTAAAAATAGACCTACGCCTTTTTCCAACAAAGATTATTGATTCATTGAAGGTAAAGCAGTATAATCGTATAAGATATTGACAGTTGTCGACAACCAGAATAACAAGGAGTCAAGTTTTCAACTATGTATAAATGAAGATGATTCATTATATTTTGACAGCTCATCATTTAAACAGAAATTCGATACAAATAATCATATCTCCAATTTAATAAACGCCCACACAGTTTATAGTTGCGTTTGCGCATTCTATTCCGTTTAAATTTGGAATGCAGAGGCAGCCATGACTGTGATTTATAAAATTTTATACAGGATTCCATATACGCTGGACTATAAATTGTTACAGTGTATCTAAGTGAATGAGTCAAGCTGCACATTGTTGGCGTATCTAAACTTGGTAAATGTGAACACGGAACCTCCCATACGTCTTGCTCTGTCAGGTGTACCCTAAACATTTACATACAAACCGCTTGGCGATTTTACACCTCTGATTTATAATGCGATATTGGTTCCGTGTCATTGATCAATGATCAATTTCTAAGTTACCACGCGCCTTGTAATCTGGGAAATCTCAGAAATCTGTCGCGTCCATCGCTGCTCGAGGGCTAATTCTACTACAGATAATAGTATAATGGTTAATGTACACATGTTTCGTAGCTTGTGATATCTACGTACCGTAATGGTATTTCGCCGTGAGCATATTATTAAATTATATTATGTGAAACATATGATGACAGTATTCAAGGTATCATCCAATAAGGACACATAGCATCTGTCTGTATGTCTTGAAAAAATAATGGCGACATAGTTTCTAATCGAATCATGAATAAGAAGATCGTAAAAATATATCTAGTTTGTAAAAATATGGTTATCTAAAACGCTTTGCTCTGTAGACGGGCTTATCTTTAATCTAGATCAGTCACATATCGCGGTCGAAGGTTTGACATTACCTATTTCAGATTTATAGATTTATTTCTCTCATATCTCAGAAAGGGTAAGCCTCTTTAGCAATAAATCTCAATGCCTCTGGGCGGGGAGCGACGGTGTAATGCGACTTTCTTAAAGTTACACGGTTTGTTAGTAGTTTCAATACAGTCTCGGGGACACCTTATCTATGCCAGGTTATACCGCCCCACATCTGGGAGAATGTCCTCATAAGGAAGCAGTCTATTCCCCGCTTGGTTGTTTATTCGCGCGCATTATCGGCCGACTTATTGAAATTAATGCGCAAGAGCGTATTGCAGACCCTGTTTCAATTCAATGTGGTTCCGTGTTGAGTCCGGTACGTTATAGGCGCTCAGTAAGCCTTTTTAGATAACTATTTCTCTAGAAAAATCTCTAAAACGTTCTGCCGTTTCTCGCATAGTTAGATTATATTAGGGGCCGGCCCAGCCCAAGCTTTATACTGTTATTGTATATTGTGACACCTGGCACAAATCATTACTTGCGACTAATTGTGAGTGAAGCCAGAGGCAGAAATAGCAGCATACTATTCTGAGTTTTATCAGTTATCTAACGGCTAACGGATCTATCTGAATGGGGTTACTCAGTGGGGTAGGATAGGATCTCCATAATTCCACATCCATACAGCCCACCATTTCCACCCCGTCTTAATTGTCAATCAATATACGACAGTAGTAGCAATATTGATGTATTATTGTAACTAATGGTGTCTGTCACGTTACCCCAGATACATTTCCTTTACCTCTGAGGTTTTTGTTACATCCGCCCTGACTTCACACGCACTTTTATCCCCTTTCCAGTCTATATCCTTCAATAGTTGTTCCTTATTCTCAACCCCAGTAGAGTTTATAATATAGCTTATATGATATTTTTGTTTGGCGACAGACATACAATCACTTCCAATATATTCTCCCTTGACTGTTTTAATTTCTCAGTAATTTAATAATAAAACTGTCTACACTTTGTTTCAGGTAATGCCTATGTTCAGTCGTGAATCTCTGCTCTCATCATTCCCGGTAATAACTCGATAAGACACACAGTATATTCTATTCTCGGAATATGTATAGAAGATAATAACCGGGATGATAGATAACGCAATGGTTATAGTGGACGGACTTGTAACCAGAGGTCCCGTGTTTAATCCTCGCTTTCCTAAATCACTTAAAGCCAACGCTGAACTTCTTCTGAAATTAATATGTACAGAAGCTTGCCACATGTTCTATTTATTGTGTGCAAGATTTGGACATTGTTACCATATCCCGGACTACTCCTCATAGGTCAATGGTCTGCACTAAGAATAAATTTTAGCATTTCAATGACCAATTTTGCTTACTTTTTTAGTTAGCGATTCAGACTTAGGGACTGGGCTTCAGTTCCATTTCCTCCATTATATAAAGTTGATTGATGCTTTATTGAATGTGCGTTAATTGGTAATTATTATTCCGTATGGAACCCTGGGTGCGTGAGTTGCGTGACCAGTATTATTATGTGGTTTACAATATGCATAACTCGATAGTCTCGATTGCAAATCACTATGAAGTTATGCTTGTTATTCATTTTGCTGCATTATTCTGCATCTATTTATGGACAATCAGCTTTGCTAGATGGCGCCTTGTCAATAATTATAACATTAGCAACTTGTGCGATAAGATCCTTTACAGTTTTCACCCTTGACACAAGAAAATTGATAGGATTTGTTAATTTAGTCAGCGTTTCGATTACCTTCTAGCGCTCTAAAGTCCTCATAGATATTACTATTTCATTATTGTTTATAAACATTTGATGGACTAACGGCTAAATCGATGTGGAGCAAACATTTGCAACAACAGGTCAGCGCCACTGGCCATTCTCTTGAGTTAGATTGGTTGGTAACTTGTAACCGAAGGAATTAAATAAATTCCCTTGTTGCATTAAGTTCGAGCTCGTTACAAACCGTGATCGGTGCAATTATTTCATTAAGATAGTGATATAAGGTAAGCTGCGTGCGCGCATAGTTATGCAACTCGCGAGAGGGAACGTCCTTGCGGCAGTGTGAGGGGCGGGGGCGGGGGAGGGGGATGTTCGAAGGCCGCTGGAGGACACCGACCTTGTTCGCTCGGATCACACTCCAGTTACGAACGATTCTACTTTAACTGATTCCAACAAGGCGGTTGTCAGGCAAGATCTCTGCCTCTCTGTGGTACATACCTTTATCCTGAATAAATAAGAACATAAAGAAAAAAAAAGAACCCTGACCTATTCTCTTTTCGCGTGTCTAAAGTGGCTGAATTCTTGGATTATAGGCGCTATAGTGTGCAGGATACAGTTACTGTTTAGGACCTTTTGAAGTGGTTGGCGTTTTAACAATCGCGCAACCGTCGTTTGTTTGTTTGTGTACTGTATTACCTCTTCTACTAAGGAGTCTTGATTTATAACACCTCTACGGAGCTGGCAATCACACTCAAAATTGAATGAAGATTGAATTAACGACTTAAGTTTGCTGGTTACCCTAGCTAGAGCATGGCACGAACCTGAGGCACCCTAGAGTTATTTTCGAACGGGCATTATTCTCCGATAGGTACAACCCACACCGGTTCACGAAGCTGCGATCGTCTTCCCATCTACCCGCAATAAATTATGCACTTACATCTAACATAGAGTACTGGCTATTTATATGATATCCGACATGAATGTTTATCGTAAACACGATCGCGTACACTTCGATTTTTATAAATATAAATGTTTGTGTCATGTAAGTCATGTTAGTCAACATAGAATAATTTTTGTATGGAGTTCTATTTTATTAATATGTAGTTACCGACTTTACGAGTACTTTTAAACTTTGAAAAACACAACTTTTCTGTTTTCTGAGTTAATTTAGGTTGCTTCATTGACATGTGTTCTTCCTATTGTTATGTTGCTTATTTCCTCACCTTTACTTTATTGTTCGAATAGTTGGGCTTTGTACAAGGTAGACAAATGTAAACTTCCAATTAAACTTTTTCTCTGAGTCGTTCTGATTGAATATGCTTCTACGACTATCATAGTTTATTCATATGGAAATACCATATGGTCAGTTATTTATGAAACCATCAATCTAGCTAGGACATCATGACTAAATTAACTCATGGTCGTAGAACATCCAACCCACATATTTAACAGGGTTTGCTTTGAAGTAGGTTTAAAAAAAAATAGGTTTTAGAAGTGGAAAATGTGGAAATATCATGTGTACACAGATTTCATGTCTGCGGTATAGAAGGAAATATGAGAATACGACATACATACTTCACCTAAAGGTGTACATTATCGTCAATACATTTGCTAACCTTGGAAATAATAATTGCACGACGTGCATAACGTATGCCAGCACTTTAAAGTACTTTAAAAAATGTGATAAGTACAACCCCCTTTCCCTATAAATATCGGCCTGTTTACTTATCGTAAATTACAATTTGCATATTTATGGTCCAGGGGTCCAGCAGAAAAGACTTTATGAACCCCAAACTACTCGCTCTGTATATTTTTTGTTTTTTTTTGTTCAGTTTCTATTCTACCTGTTGCGTTAATTTATCGTCCTCTTCTCAGAATTCATGTTCGTTGTTAATTGGTACACTCGCTAAAAACTAAACTGTATTATAGGGTTGTAAAGCATTAATAACACACGGGGCTCGTCAGTCATGTCGAAAATAAATATTGGCTCCGTAGCTCACTTAGAATTCGAGGCGGGACTGGGCGGTATCCTTTGCTTCCTCCGTTTCGGGGAAGTGCATTAAAATTCGTCCCGACAATTCAGCAAGGAGGCAGCCGGCCGGTTCGTCCGGACTTCGTGCCCTTCGAGCGGAGGAACGCAGCGGCCTTCGGGATACGAGCTAAAAATAACTCTGGAACGCCCGCTTCGATGTATTGAATGTTGAAAGTTGAGAGATTTATAGGCGCGGCCCACTGTCGTCCGTAACTCCATGTATCTCAGGCACGCTCCCCAAGTCCCCAATTAATATAAGTATTGAATCTTTTACCGTTACCGATATTGCTTTCGAGGACATAGCCTTATCTTTATATTGATTGAGTCGAGTTGATTACACAAATGAATTAATTACAAACTTATTTTCATGGCACAAAGTTTAATTTCTAGTAGGAAATAGTTTTGTGCTCTGGATATCATCACACGTGCGTGGCCCATTAGGCCACAAAGAGAAGATACGTTGTGCACATCAATAACGAAGCGTCCTCGGTGCGCCTAGATATGTACAGTTAGGGATGCGCTAAATATAAACTTGTAGTCCATTAAAAATATCATAAACGATGCAACATGAAAGAAATCTCCATATAATGCATGCACTTTGTAGTTTACAAGTTACGCCTTGCAGGAAGTTGTATAGTACGTGTTCCTATACACAAAGAGAAAATTTGTCAAGAATATTATGGCACATGATTTAGTAGACACGTGCAAATCACTAATGAGAAGATTTAGGACATTTCCATAACCATAACAGGCTACAAATGCTGCAATGAAATCTGACCCGCTTCTATCAATAGTCGTTACCAATGTTATTATGGTATGAAAGAAGGAATAACTAAGTTCTAACGGTTAATCTGAGATATCATAGATGACTGCGATTTGACAGCTGGAGTTAGTACTTTTTCAGTTTCATCATTATTACCTATTACATCAATTAAAACTGAAACTCAAAAGGATTTAGCTCCTTGATTATTACAGTCTGAAATATTCTGCTTAGATATGAATGATTCTCACTCTAATACATAGACTATCAATGTGGATGACGAATTACTCGTATTATTTTTTCAAAAACTCACAACACCCACGCAATGGTCATTATACGAGGGTCATACAGTTTTACTCTCACATAGATTGAGGAATTCGTAGAGGTCTTTAGTTCGCACCGCATCATGTCAATTGGCTGTCGGCCCACTTTGCCGTAGTGCCTCGTCCAGAAGGTGTCAAGTGCTCACGCTTTCCAATTCGCTTTGTGCATCGGTCATGCTGAGATGCTCTGCTAATTTTACAATTGCTCTAACATTCTGGTGTGGATATTTGGTGTTTTTGAACATAGTGCGAATATTATTATGCTAATTTTATAGTGCTTGAACGGGTTACGGGCGAAAATCTTACTGGAACTAAACTAGAAACAATCTATTTATTTACTTTATGGAAGAGGATCCTAGAGGGTTTTATTCACGTGATAAACAAGGCGAAAAAGTTATAGCATTGAAGTTATAGTATGACGAGAGGTTATCGAAAATATATCTGCAAACTTTTAGACAGGAGCGCCCCGCCCCGTGCACAGGTTTCAGATTCAAAAAATAGAAGGAAAAAAACTTGATGTTCAGCGCAAATTATTTTCATGTCATCCTACGAGGGTAAAGATCCATAATGACGTTTAAAGACAAATCTGACGAACAATGCGTGTCCTTTCACTAAATCTGATTGATGACTTTAAATTTGGACCATTTATAACGCGATATTCAGGGCGAATAAAAGTTACCCTATGTAATACTGTTACATGTCCTTATAATGATTGTAATAAATATCTGACGGAGGCCACACTTTATTCGTCAGATTTGTCTTTAAACGTCATTATAAGTCAACCCCCATAGGATGACTTGAACGTTTGTTTTGTAATGTTTGGAAACAAATCAACTGATTATTCCACTCGCATCTGCTGTACCACCACCCAACTAACATAATATTATCACTGCATATCATGAATGCGAAATGCGAGTGCATTTTGTATACTTATGTGACCCGAAACAATATAATGATTGGGTGCACCATCCTTCGCATCATACAGGTGCGTTGCGTTCATCTATCTTCTAAATATATAAAACCGTCGTGTCGCCTCTGACTTTGACAATCAACGCACAACCCTAACCACTGAAGATGTAAATGTATATGAAATTGGAAGGTACATATATCTAAGGTTTAGAGGAGGTAAATTATAGGTCCTTTCCTATCGTGAATAATAAGAATGCGCACGAGTTTCTCCATTTTCCAACAACACTCACTGTTAACTATGATTGGTCACTGATTTCACGGCTATTACACTCAATGTGTCGCGAAACGTGTTGTGGCACGTGCTGTTACGATTATTTTGTACTGTGTGCATAAACAGACGTAGGTAGTCTTAGAGGGTGGCACCTTACACCCCAATGTGAGGGGTGGCACTATTTGCTTAAACATTACTGACGGCTAATGCTCTAATGCTCATGGCTCGTCGTAACCAGGGGATATTAATGGTTTGCTTTATTAAGTTATTTAATCGGTAACTGCTTGGACGGCTGCCAAATGTATTAAATTTGACGAATTCGCTAGCGAAAACTAGCGCCGCTCTTAAAATTATGGTTACTGTTTCAGACTTTATTATGTTTAACAGAATTGACAGAAACTATAAATATGAATTGTTGGTCATCTCTTCCGATGGTGTTGTTTTTTTAATTGGTCCTGTAGAACCAGCTGAGCTTTGAAATTCTACCCAAGTTCTCTGCCAAGGAGCATTAGGTTTTGATACCGTAAACACACAAACCCACAAAGCAGACTGTTGTAATTTGTGTTTATATTATATGTCGTATTTGTATGACCTTTAGAACAATAAAGAATAAATAGTGAAAACCGTTTTGCATCACATATATATACTAAAGCAATCAATTAATTTGCATTTGAAACGGATATTCAATCTCTATCAGTTTATAATGTTGCATATTTTTACGGTTTAATATGATAGGTTGTCCGACACCCACGCGGGTACCTGGAGACCATAAAGGCAATTAATCGTATCATTGAATGTTCATATGCGATTTTTTACAATACATAAATCATGTTGCACAATTATTATAATGATATTACGTTGTAATGAACGTTGACATGTGTACTTGTGTCTTCTTTGTTGTCACCAAGAGTCGGTGCCATTCGCAGTTCGCACCTATTTATTGAGGTATTTAAAATACTTTGTGTGGGATGAAATTATCTGCTGTTATGGAATAAAAATGTTATTGCTTTGTACATCGATTGTAGATCAGTTTGTATCGGTCAAACATTGATGTTTCTTGAAATACTAAATCTTTGTTTATTGACTTAAAAATTTTCACACTAACGAAGCCGTGTGCGTAATTAGAAACGAATATATTTTTAATTATGAGTCAGTAAATCAAGAGCACAGAGTATTATGCGATCACATTTCAAACCACTTCAAATGCATTGCAATGGCGCCCGAGATTAACGAATGCGCCAGCGGCAGCGACGAACGAAACATTTTATTATCGCATTTAGTAGAATGGTTGTAATAACAGTGGATTATCGACCATTACGGCTTAATTCAGAGCTATTACCTTTTTTCTCACTGCAAAAAGCGGAACCAATCCAGTCTTGGCTCTCAAGTAGAATTGGCTGGTCATAGCTGCGTGTAGGGCGTAGGCCGAGCGAGGTCTGCCCGCCTATGTCGACGTACGCATCGCCAACTATCGAGCTTACGAGTTTACCTCGGTACTTGTCACGATATACCACACGCGGATTCCTAACTGTATCTGCCTTTTTATAGCCCCTTCGACACAAATATTAGGAAAAATGACAATAAAACATACACGATCACAAACGTTGGCTTTATGTTAAGTTTGATTGCGTAAAGTGTCGTGCGCCGGCGCCGGGCGGCGCTAGTGATGCAATTAATGCGCCCACAACACCGATATATGTAAATTAAAACGTTAAGTGAAATCAACATTCTCTGCTGGATTCCACACGCGGTCGATGTATGAGTGCGCCCTTTTGATTGACATTTAGATGATGCAAAGATCGCCAGCTGGATACGTCACCCGATACCGCCCACTTGCGGCTCCGGAATCCAGGAAGGCCGCCATGCTAAACAGGCGTGTTGCCGAACACCTTTTTTGTCCATGATTTATCGCTTTAATTAAGCTCGCGGCCTGTGTCGGACGCTTTTATTGTCTTGTCAGCGGCACTTAAATGCTATTCACAAGAAATCACTGCCGATTGTGTTTCTCGAAGCTATTATAATGTGAACGCGTAAACGGTAACGTTCACTCCTATTGTGGTGTTCCTGTACATGCACACCTTCTGTACTGCGCTACATGGTTTGCCTTTTGTGATGTGCGTGCATGTATACTGAAGTATAACTCATTGATTATACTCGTACATATAATATGCCTTTATAGTCTCCAGTTTGGAATCCTTTGTTTCATCGATCGAGTAAAATTATGTGAGGTCAAATATCCAGCTATAGCTTGTGGCGCAAAACAACATTGCCAGATTTCTTGAATTTTCCATCAGAAGGCGTGTAGTTGTCATAGTTCACCTTCACACTGGGTGGTTGCATGCTTCTTTGTCATCAACTCGTAGTGAGATGGAAATATATGCTCAACATCACTTGGTTTTAGATAAGAGCTCGTTGATACCACTTTGCCCAGTTTACGTGATAAGGGGGTAATGTTCACGCACGCGTCGGAAACACGCGAGTCACCGCATTCCGCTGCGCCGGCGCACAAGGTCGCCCTGAGTCAGTAGCGACTTGATGAGTCCCATTGTTCTACGGTGCCGCCCGCATTGCCACCTGCTCTCGCTCTCTTGACAAATTCAGCCCAGTTAAAGAGATAAAGTACGCTGCAATCCTCCATTCATACGCTTTGTTACTATGTATTGTTGTCGCAGTCTCCATTGTCATTGCTAGAATCATTTCATTAATTTCGTATACTTACAACAAAGTTTAAAATTCTGTGACTCTGTGACACATTCATCGTTTGCTCACTTTTATTTGGCAATTTTACACCATAATATGTTGTATATTGAATAATAGATCCACTGAAACATCAGTGTAAGTAAATTTTCTTTTTTCCTGTGATGGTATGGTACTTGCCAATAACATATCTTTTGCTTCTGTTAGGAATGCTTCAATAGGTCGTTTCGTCTGTAATTAGTTAGTCATTACGTGTCGATGTTCTGTGTAGGTCTTCATTACAATATATACATGTATACAATTATGTACATGTATAAGATTCAAGAATGTAATAATGTTTGTGTTATTGAAATTTAAGGCAATGCCAACCTAGTTTCTTAGTAGAACTAGAAACTTCCTTAATGTCCCTAAGCATCATTAAAATAGAATTGCAAAGTTGATTACACGTCGTGGCGACAAACGAGTCGTTTCGAAGTCGTTGATCTCATTGCACGATATGCGATGGGCGTTGTTGCGTGCGGCATTGTTTGTAACGGGCCGCCAGTCGCGACCTCTCCTCGCACGCTGTCATAGCATTAAGTAATAAAGATCCCGATCGTAGTTAGGAAGACCTTTGTATAATTTCGCATTCTCTGCGGAGGCAGGCCGCAGGAGAGCTGTACACGCGCAACAATACAGCCGTCTGTCGAGCGATAAATCCCGACTCGTTCCGTATTGTTGTTGCGGCTGCGGCACATTGTGCAACTAGAGCGCCCCGCTTTATTGTCTCCAGCGCCACGACAACATGCTAAATTGCCATATTCACCTGGATGAATTACTTCTCTTTAAGTTGTGAACTAACCAGTAGGCCCAGTACTTGATGCGCTCGTTATGCCTTGTAAGAATTCGTTGAATTAATTTCAAGAAATCGCTGAATGCAATGTTAATGAACCCTTCATCGGTCACTTCCCTTAGGTTTCTCCGGAACTATAAAATTACGCCGGAGACATTCCCCGTGCAGTCGGCTCGCTGTGTCTTCGCTCGTGAAACGGCAAAAACTGCGACCGTAGCGGACACCGAGGCTAAAAATAGTCGACTCACGTCGAGCGATGTTAATGAAGACGCTAACCGGATCGAGACTGACAGCTCCGCCACTGTCCTCTGATGGATTATGGATGTCGAACCAACTCCCGGACCGGTCATTGTGTGTTGCTGTCGTGAACGGCTGAACGCCCGCACTTTATTTCCTTTTCACGGAAAGTGCAAGAAGGTAGACGCACGACGCTAATGTTGCGCAAACGCACGGAGTGTGCCAGCGCTGCCAGCTTGATGTATGGGCGACCCATTTCGATTAGATCGCTGGCTGTCTGGAAACGACAATTGTTACCGATCACGACTCCTTTCGTAAAGGTGAAAAATAAGCTGAGAATGCCACGACTTGTCATTTCGTAGTCACGATGCACGTTAACAGTGAAATGTCATCTAGGTATCAGGTAACCGACCGAGTGCGATTTTATTACACACAACACCACGAGAAATAAGCGACGGTTTTTTCTGCGTGATATAAATGTTGCAAGCAATATTACAGCTCGCAGAGTGGTTGCGAATTATTGCCTAGTAGAGCGGTAAGTGGCTCTATATGACCCCTGTAAAGCTGCAGCCCTAACAGCGGCTATAAAATGAAGGGACGTCGTAATCTCTAGTCCAATATGCAGCGCCGCACGCCGCCGCGCAATACTTGTTGCATACTCCCGGGTTATTACATTCATCCGCATCAAATTACATTTACGACGCCCGCTTTCTCTCGTCCTTGTCTGCCCCGGACCGCGGACCACATAGTTGCGGCACTTGCGGCAACTGGGGAAGAAGGTTACCGCGGGCGCGGCCGGGCCCTCTTCACCGGAATGCCTACCTTTATTTATATAGATATTTTTGCAGTGCTTCGCCTCGCTCAATGGCGACGGCGACTCCCCGACCGGTTTAGAACGGAGGCTGTCTAATGAGTCAACTAAAGAAATGAACCTAATGGCGTCCTCACATTCCATCGTTTCTCGGCCTCTAGTTTCACTTGCTGTTTTGCAGCTTTTTTTCGTAAAATATTGACATCGGTCTGGTTGAACGCTCCGTGCGCTCGGCAACAATGTATGTGTTCGAAGTAAACACGGCAAAGGTCGTTTTAAATATATTCGATTATTACGTTGTCATCGCATACTATTAAACTAGGTATTTATTTTAATAAAAACAATTCAGATTCTTCTCGCGCGTGAACATGCACGATATATTGAATGTCATTATGTATTCGGACAGAAATGACATTTTCAAGTATCGACTACATTTTTACTCTTGAAATGATGTGCTCCTCAACTTCTGAACGTTCCATGTGACTACGTCCCGCCATTTACGAGAATCCGGTAGTGGAATGAACCTTGATCAATTTTCAATTTAGACGTAAAGCTCAATGGAACGTATAAGTTTTTGCCGTAAAGATTGGACCTTGTGGACATCTGAGTTGAAGACAATTATATTTAGTGGTTAAAACGTCGAGGTCTCCGCTAATATCGTTAATGACATCTCCAGTACTCGAGACTTCCGCTCGCTCTGATGAGAAACGTGACCATTTCGAATCTGGACCCGGAATACCATAATGAGTTACAGAGTACAAGGTCTCTGTCAGACAAAAACTTACACAAAAATGTTTTACAGATACTTGAGACATAATGTTGCTTTAATACCTTGGGAAGAATCTGTTAAATAAGACCCAAATAATAATGATGATTGCAATGTAATGCACACATAGTTCCTTGTATAGAATAAGTTTAGTTAGTAACCGGGCACCACGTTCGCACGGTCTAGATCGCGTATGCGCGGGCGCATTGCGCACGAGTGACGATTTTCGTTCCAGATGACATACTCAACTGAATACTTGGCGTCATAGTAACATCCTTTTTAATCAAATTGTCGTTCTTAATTACGTTAAGTAATATTTTTGTAGTATATTTACAACAGAATAAGACAATGCTTAGCCTAGGTTTATTTATAATATTTTTCCCAAGTACAATCTTCACAAAACAAGAGCCCACGCGGCGTCTTGTCCTTTGTGTTTGCACTCATTATATCCCGGGCCAGTCGCAGATAATATCGGTTGTACAAGAAGCCGATAAATTTAATTAAAGCACCTGTCCGCGCCCTCTTTGCACTGATTATGTTATCTCTGCTCCCTCTTCACAAATGCATACGAGAAAAAAGCACCACCGCGATAAGCTCGCGATTTAATGAACACCTTGTTCATCTCGATACGTACGACTACTACGTACATATTTTACTAACGAACCTATTTTTAGGTACACATAAAATGGGGGTTATTATGGTTGACTCTTTTTAACGTCCATGGTTGACTCATTATATTTCTCAATATTATTCTAACTTCTCTGACACCCTGTCATCATTTCCGGGTATGTCGTCTTCGTCTTGCGTTAATGGCTATCGGAGTCCCGACACGTCGTTATATTCGCTTTTTGTAGCGGTCATAGATTGATGTGAATATTAGTGACTTTTCTAATTAGGAATTAATAATTTATTTATTTAATGATACACAAACATTTATATAAAATAACCTTAGTTGTACATTGTCTCATCACAAAAGTGCTTACATCTTGCTAATAGCGTGCTATTGGTACTAATTGACTGGTAGACAAAAATTACGGAAACACTAAAGTAAATAAATACTTGGGAAGTGTGGTTTTTGTGTTTGACAAGGCTATATTAGAATGTTCTAAAAACCATTTAATACCTAATGCAAATTGAAGAGATATTTGACAAAATCTGTGTTGACTATGTTTTACTTAACATGGATGATGGGTATTTTTAACTATGTTAAAATTGGTAACCATATAAAATACAAGTTTTTTTTTGCAATATGTATGTACCATCTAAAGACTACCTTAAATAAATAAACACCAAGTTTAAGACAGACGCGAGACATAATGATTGCATGCCATGCTATTTATTTTACAGTTCAATAAACCTGCCAGCGTTTGTTGTGCAAATGCCAAATTACGAGCGGTCGTAATTATTTCTGCTTCACTATGACAGATTTGAAACCGTCACTCTCAAGAGTGAATTGAAATGGAACTGGCGCTCGAGGCATATCGACCTCTAACCTTTGGCATGCCATAATAAGTTACAAGTCACGAGGGACCTTGAGATCTAGATGGCGGTTTCGTTTCAGACAATATTTAGTGCTAGACTATGTCTTTCTAATCGTGACTGGGCGCGAGTGTTCGATAGATCGACCTTGTGTTAACCGCTCCCTTTTAGATTACTCCGATCTTTATCTTGTATTACCTTTTGTATCTGCAATGTATTTTTAATACGATGTCGTCAGCGTTGTTTAATAACAATACAAATATGTATCTACAACTGCTTACTAACTAATAACTAATAGATATGTAAGTAACCTAAACTATAATTAAGGACAGTCCTCCCTTTCTATTAATTCCTAAGACACATTTTATTAGATGAACATTATTATTAAATTGCACATCTGCTGAACATATTAATGTTGCACCCGCGTTACTTGTTACTGCTCCGCCCCTTTAGGTCGTAGCGTGATGTTAATAGCCTATAACCTTCCTCAAGAATTTGGGCTATCAAATGCAAAAAGTTTCAAATCCGACTGGTAGTTCCAAAGGAAGAGTTTGTTTGAAAGCGCTAATCTCTGGAATCTACATTTAGTGTGGTTACTTTGATCGAGGACTTCAAATCTTCAGATAAGTTCAAATTATAAAATATTATATACTTTGTGGTAATAACATAAAATCCTAGATCAATAAAAGCTGCATATGATAGCTCGACGGTAGATATGATCATGATAATGTTCTGTCGCTATTACGAGGTTTGGTTAATTTAGAATTATACTGGTTAATTCCTTCGTTTAATTTAAGAGGAGTGCTTCTCATAGTTGCAAATAGGTTTAGAATATATCTTCTTGTTTATCTCCACTTGCTTTATTCCTGGAACCGTGTTACCCCAGCTTACCCATTGCAGCTGAAGATAAATTTAAAAATATTATAATACAGCATCTAATTAAGAAACCGGACTCATGCTAAGCATTAAATAAGTGTCACTATATGTATTTTGCTTTTCAAATCGTGACAGAGATACGACCTCTGTACTGAGAATCGGGTCGGGAGACTCGGGAGGTACCGAAACCGTTTACGACATTTATTTCGCACATAAACTCCATCAGCACAATTCTCCAGTGAAATACGCTTCCTTTCCTTAGTTGGTTCTAAGAAATATGATGAATCTGTGTATTTCTCTCAAATTCCTCTCCCAAATATTTATTAGTATTCTTGTATTTTTAATTTTATCTTTGTAATCAACCAAGTCTTGGTTTAATCTCGATTACACTGTTTGTCTCGCATAATTAGTAATGAGTAAGAAAATTCGTAGCTTTATAATTTTGCGTTTTTCCTGATGAGGCATATTTTGTCTCCTTTTATATAATTCCACAGTTCTTTATCTTCCTTGTTATCAAACAAATTACAATAATTTGATCATTATCAACTATCATTCATATTGTAAGCAGTAATAAATAGTTATGTTTGATAAATATTGGTAGTAGACAGCTATTGTTGCAGTGACTGCATAGTCGGCAGAAGCTACAATAAAATTGTTTGTAAACTTTGCGTGAGTCAGCTCGTGCGCACTTTATTGTCACATTACATGGATTCTCGTTTAGTCATTAAAACATTCATCTAATTGCAGTAACTTGCTGCATCTTATCACATACAGATGTTTTCGGTTTGTATTTTATTGATCCCTTGTCTGCTGCCTTATGTTCAGTGATGATATTTATTATTTTTTGTTGTTGATAGATTAAATGTTAGCATTCAATTCATACACTGGTTGGTTAACATCTGTAATTAAAAATTCGTATAATATTAAATTTAAAATGAGCCGATTAGTTCTGGACAATCTCGAATCTGCAATAAAAATGTCGGCTCCTTTGACTGAAGACGTTAAACTCTACAAAAAGTCATTTTCATTTCGACAACGACAACAACCTTGCTTGCCGGTAGAATCGTCGGAAATCCAGCCGACCATTAGCCACGCACGCTTAACTGCTCCACAAAGTGAAATAAACATTCATGGAACCATATTTGGTTGAATTTAATACGAATGTTATTGCGGCGACGACGCAGATTTCCGAAGGTCTTCCGTGTGTATTGCCACTTGTAATTGTCGCTATTGTGTTGCCGCTTCTAATTCCCGCATGGGCGTTTAATAGTTTGATGATTACTGATCGTAGCATTCGCCTTCTGGACCCACGATTCGCAGAACGCGGAAGCTAGCATTTATTACAAATCTGCCATAGCCTAAATGTCCAACTCGTTTAACAATATTTTGTTATAAACCCGTACCTTGAACTTTAACATTGCTCAGATATGAGCCGCCCGTAAAGTTATCTGAACTTTATATTTAGAATTTTGATTTGTTTTGTGGTCAAGTGAAGTGCAATTCTGTAAAACTAAACAAGAATACGAACCACTTCCGCCATATGGCAGTCGGCGCCGTCGACATCCACGATGCACACAGCACATGCTCAGTTTTACGATGTGGTTCCAGTTTGTTAGTTTTTCTCTCAACGTGGAACGGTTTCAGGTCGCTACTCGGAACTAGCCGGATTTCCTTTTGAGACAAAGACCACACACTGGCTTCCTCGTGCACTGTCTTAAATGGGCCCATTGTATCCGGGGCTTTTGCTCAATGAAGTGCACACCTCCACCTGTCTATACATAACATTACGCATCTCGCATGCATGTGCACTTTACTTTATTATTGTGTGTACTCAAAACGTGTTAATATCTGTTACAGGTATGACAATTTTGAACAGAGTGAACCCAAAGTTCTACGGGAAGAACAACAAAATATCTATCCTTGACCTAATGATTCTTCGACCACAATTCGAGTCGTTGCATCCTTCAGCGCGTTTTCAATAGCTATCAAACCATCTGAGAGCAAAAACAATAGGGCCTAATGCCGGCTTTTGATTGAACAATGCGATGATAATGTGTATGCCCTCCGGAGGGGATCCACGCGTGCATTGTGTCCAGTTGGTTGGTTCAGTCCCGGCGAGCCAAGTGTCATAGATACGTACACGATGTACCATTGTCTACGAATAAATCTAAATGCTGGGTATTGTTACTAAATGTCTTTATTTCCAAATGTTGTTTTTTAAAATGTTTTGATATCCAACAAAATAAGAGCTATTCTACGTATTTTTGAGCATTCTGCATTGGTAGATGACCTAAGAAGGAAACTGATTTGAAAAATAAAAAGATTCGCATTTCAGTCATTTGATATTAGATACAATAATATTATATTGATGCAGCGAGTTGCCTATAATTCATTTGAAATGATGTTGGTCGGAAAGCAACATTGTGCGCCGTCCGCAACCATCCCGAGCGGCTATTCAACAACTTGATTACTACTCTGTCAATCGCTATTAACAGCTGCATATTGTGATTGATGAAATTGTATGTGCGCATCATATTTCCGTGCATTTGTGCTTTAATATTTTCCGATTTCTTCTTCACTTAAATTCACTTACGTAAGTCACCATATATTCATTGCGTTCAATTTGTTCTTCCTACGGCATTTTCATGTCTATTAGCAGAACATAACCTATTACTATGTCTTCATGTAAATAGTTTATTTGCATATTACTTTCTAGATTAATAACACCAGTTACTATTATATATCTACAAGTTTTAACGATTTTAAAACCATATGATGTTTAAACATTACATTTTGAAGCATCATGTTTACGGTCTTACATTTGCAATTCGTTTTTGTAAGTGCTCACTAAATAACTGAAGGCACTGAGAAACCAATCACGGAGAAAGTAGCTCGACCGCGCACGTGCGTATTTAATTCATGCATTACAGCACCAAGACTGTCGACAGTAACTTCGCTCCTATCAAAATTTGCCAATAAGTCAACTGTAATCCGATGCAAATTACCCACTGCATATTTTGTAGCGATCCAAGATTTTTGTTCAGCAGATTTATATTAACGACCGACCCAAATTTGATAACATTCATTTGCTTGACATTGACGTATGAAGTCTTGAACCACAATTTACGATAATTTCTTTAAAATTACGCACATATACATATATTGGCGCGTCATATCAATAACAATTTGGGGATGTTTTTTTTAAATGGAAGTAGTAACGACATATCAGTTCAGGATCTTTAAAATTGATTGATTTTTGGAATATACGAGTATAGTTAATGGCCTCTCTTGTTTGACCTCAAGAAAGAAACGCCTCCACACGTAACGGTCTCCGGTTGCTATTCACACTTGCAGCACACATCTCATGGACATATTTGACGAGCCATCGCGTAAACGGCAAACAGAAAGTATTCCCATGGTCCTACCTACTATCCAATCGAAGTCGCCCACACTGCAATAGTGATACTCGAATACGCGAGCGCATCTCAGCGTACACCGTACACGCAGTCTCGTTGTACCTCATTAGGGTCATACACAGCGTAGACATTGACAAGATAAACAAAGTTAGCGTCGGTGTCGCCTTCTATGATCGATGGTTTGACTTGTATAACGGGTTCTCTTCCGGTGTTAATTCTGTTATTGACTCTCGCGCATGCGTGGCATGGCTCGGGGTACAATTACAGAACGTGTTCGTGTAGATCCCGTCAAACAGACTGACAGCTGAAAGGGTATGCGCCGTTGTTTTTGTTGTACATCTTTTGTTTTGACTTCGGTAACTTCACGCGTTATTCGATCCATCTCTACCTTAATGAGTGATACATTGGAAGAGATATTTCTGTCTATACTTACTTAGACCTAGAAAGTTGTATTTTTATTGTTGACTTTAAAATATTTTTTTAGCAACGAGACTGAATACATGACAATATGTAATTAAAAACAATGTACAAGAATAAAGGAATTAACAAAGATTTGTCTGAGTTGAATGGCACTGCCGTGTACTCTTGTGGGCAAACTCGAAAATCAAGTGAAACTCGTTGCCTTTATCACTCGAGCAATATTCGATAATTGCCAGGCAAAATTCGTAAATTAGCGCCTAGCGTGCGCGGGCGCACTTCATCTTCTGAAGTAATAACTTGGACGGGGAAAGAAAGGGATCCGTTGGTTCCGTGATTATTTTTTGCAATTCCCCGCTCATGCCCCGGGGCGTGCGGACCAGGGCCGTGGGAGCGAGTACCGGATAACAGAACTGAAAAGATTTAACGCTAACATTAGAGATGATTGTGAGATCGCACTAAACCCAAACGAATTTATTTCCCGACAAATAGCTAGTTTCATTATGTTCATAAATTTTATTTAAAATATGGTCTATGTAGACGACCACACGCACCATATCATTATTATTATTATTACCACATGAATGTCTTAACGGGATGTCAGACGAGGTTTGTGAGAAAACCAACGATTCGTGCTTATGACTTGTGACGAACCATTTTAATTATAATATCACGAGTTGTTGCAACGAGTTGTTATTTCTTGATTGCTGAAAGAAACACTAACTGTTAACACTGTTTACTTTACATACAAGGATTCTGTCTCAGTAATACGTTTACGAGTATTATGCGAGTTATAAAAATGAAAGCGTGGGTTGATATTTCATACATATTCATTTGAAGTTTAACAAAATTATCATACAACAAGGACGGCGGACCGGTCGCCGAATGACAAATGTAGCTTTAAGTATGTCGGGAGAGGGTTCTGACGGGTCCTGTGCTAGCTTTTACCGCAGCAGATCTGTATCTCAAATATATACATATTGCGCTGCCACGGTGACGTTTGTTGAACGTCCCCTTTTTTGTCCTTTCCACGTAGGTGGGAACCTTTTTATTATATTATGTATTGTATGTAATAGGTCGGGAACCCACGAGATAACGGCTCCAGACAGCCGACGGAGGCTTAAGGAGTCCATTGTCTTGTTTGCTTTATTTATTGGTTTTCGTAGGTTGTAATTTAAAATAGCCTCTTTCATTCCTTTTTTGTCTGACTGAATGCAATTAAGACAATGGCCGGGGTGGGACAAACAGGTTGCTTTTCGGTCTTGATATATTTTCAATTATTTATGGACTAATTATGAATATTAGGTACTTAGGGACTTACTGATATCACCCGGTACCCAATAATACTGGATAGCATAATGGATTATGGCATTTAAAGCGATACATTTTATGGCCGAGTTTCCCAGCATGTTCTAAGGGTACAAATTCTACGAAATCGTATTCTAATTTGTGGTCTTGTTCAGACTAAAGTCAACTGTAGTGTAGTAGTTTCATGTTAGGAAACAGGTTCTGGATCTTGTGTTTTGTTACTTAAATTACTTGTAAGCCACGACGTAACTAGCTTATAATTTAGTAATGTAAACCTTTTACGATTCTCCGTGAAATTGTTATTGGAAAATAGTAAATGTTGAACATTTTCGTTGTCCCCAATCCCCATTTAAAATAGAGCGCGTACTGCATCGCCGATCGACGTTTTATGGTTCCAGAGAAATTGACTGCCGACATACCGACGTGAACACACATTAATTAGAGTTGAACTAGTTACGTATTCCAGTAACATTTTGATCCCATCTACATTCAACTTTTCAAAGTTGTTGGATTTTATATTTTAACTTTCTCCAAGATCAAGTTTCTCCGAACAATATTTATATGACCATTACCTTTCCCATGATCTCGTAACTTTTCTCTGGGCACGTGTCTATGAATAAATTATTATTAACCGATTCAAAGTTCATTTTAGTAAGCTGATCATAAAACGATCTCACGCTCTTCCACTATATTGTCCTAAATATTTTTTAAATAATTGTCACTAGCAGCGGGTGGTCGATTTATAGACATTTTTCTTACCATCTTTACAGACATTTTATTAACGCAAGGGTATCCATTTTCTTTGACGTTTATTTTATGACTACGTAGGTGGATTATCGGATAGTAGCTTTTTTGTAGAGCACGTTATTTTGATTATTACTGTTATTCCTTTGTTAAGGTCGGCGAAATGTCTTCTATTTAGGTCAGATTTGATCGTGTGTCTTCTTATGTAATTTTAACGATCAATAAAATATGTGTAACTGTTTTATTCTTGTTTTATTTTTTCAAGACGGTTTTTGTGGTAAAATTATATTACTTATTCGTTTTTAGATACTGTTACTTCAATATTAATTCCAACAGTAGCTGTAATTAATGTGCGGTGTATGTACAAAACCAGTTTCGATATGATTGCTCAATAGCTTAAATATTTAAATTATCTCATAACTTCGCTTTGTACCAGAAATGTAAATTCACAATGTAAGTTGGCATGCAATTAGAAATTGCAACTTTTTAATATCGGTTGGGAACATCTCCAACTAGCATCGTTTCCTAGAGATGAAGGCATATAAGTAGTTTATGGTGTATTAAACCTCCTTGGCTATTGGTCGGGGTGTAAAGTACCGTTTTATTGCTTTCGCGATGGTATTTCTCACCATCTCAGCGGTAGTGGGAAGATATTCACAGCCTCTATTATTGTAACGAGTTGGACTTGTGTGAGACCTTTACAATTTGAAACATTATGATTATGAGATGGTTTTAAAGAAACCACAACGTGAAAATTATTTATAAATCATAATAACTATTGTAGTAGGTATGTCGAGAGCGTCTACCGTAAAATAAAAAAATATGAAAAGATATATTTGTAGAGGTGTGTACGAACGGTGGCATGCACTTTGTAAATATCGCCATTTAATGGCGCGCTGTTTTTAGTTTAGTTGAATTCCATTCCAAGTGACTAATACTTATTTCATATATACAATTTTACAACTATTTACATAATACCTACATAAATACGCTTATAACTAAAATTATCTATTAGAAATATGTAGATATAATGTGCTACCTACTGCGGATTTTTTTGTAGATCATGTGATTCTCTGACGGATTAGACAGCATACACTCGCTAGGGCTAACTTTTTCCCTGACTTGATTCACTTATACTGTTATTGCTCAGCTCCTATACAAACTCGTAAACCTTCCCGGTGAATCAACCTATCTAATAGTCAAAACCGCATTAAAATCCGTTCAGTAGTTTTTGCGTGAAAAAGTCACAGACAGGCAGACAGACGCGGCGGGGGACTTTATAATATGTAGTGATGTAAATGATGTTACTTACTCAATAGCCTGTAATTTAGAGGTAGAGAGCCGCCCAGCTGTCTACAACGAACCGCATCATCGCCTCTGGCACGGTTGTAATCACCTGTAAATATTTCAGTTGCTTTTGCCTGTAAATAATTTTCTTTTACTAAAATGTGCCTTAAAAATTCCACTGCCTATTACGCCCTGCATAATATTTTATTTATTCAATTTGTCATTTAATTTTATAAATAGTTCTTTCAATCTTGTTTTCACACCAAACACCACTTGAATCGTATAATGTTTCAACTCTTTTTTGGTAAGTCGGTCATCTAAATATTGCAGGGTGTTTTCTATCGCAGCGGACAATAAACCCGACACTGAACCCCAGGCTCGGGGTTCACGACCGCGCCTCTCGTTATGGACACTTAACTGCAAAAAATATATTCTGAATCAGACGTTATTGACGGCCTCTTTCACCCGTTAGCCGAGGTTTACTGAAACTAAGTGTTGTATGCTATGCTTTTTTGTAACATATAGCGAGCAACCCGCTTCAAGACAAACACGTTTTTAAAATCCTTTCTTACTGGAATGGTTGCTTCAATATCTTTTTGTTAGATTAATTAAGGAAATTGTTCTATCTTTTATCTCTTCATCAGAGTTACTCATATATTTCGAAGTCGCTGATTGTTTATATAATTATGATTTACTGTTGTATTAAATCCAATGATAATATTGTACATTTCTATTTGACTAAGATCGACATTGGATGAAGCCGTCCGTCGCGCTGGCGCCGCAAACAGCTCATGAAATATTTATGTGCGGCATGGACCACAATTATTATGCGATTCATCTCTATGACATACGGATTCTCATATGATGGTATTATCTGCAAATGAAATTACTAGAATACCATTACGTTTTAATATTAATGTATCGCGTCGATCTTATGCGAAGTGACCAATGTGGTCATAGTCTAATGAATTATGGCTGTGAGGCAGATAAAAACTGGTAAAAAGCTTACTACAAGGTCATAGATTTGAACTAAGTAGGTAGCCTCATAATATCGGCACTTCCGCTAGGTTCCCTGGAAGTCGGTTACATGATTCTCGGGAGCCATAACATAACACATTTGGTGTAAAGCTGTTACCGGCAACAATCAATGTGCTATCTCATGATCGATGAGCAAGTCTATAAAGGCGCCCTTCAGCTCCTAAACAAGCTTCGTCGCTGATTGCTTTATAACAGTCTACGTGCCTCGACGGTCGGCGTAATGAATTTAAATCCCGACTATTTGTCAGTGCGGCGACGATTAGTGCGAGAAGCCCTTGGAAATTGATGGCGTCGTTATGCGCTCTAAATGCGGCCCCATCGCTTCATTTCGATCTTGGGGCACGCGGAAACCGCTTCTGTTCCACCACTTTCTCTGCAGGCGACGACTGTTAACGTCACAATACTTTAACGTTGATCTTTATTACTGATGACAACATTTTACTAATGATGCTCTGTCTTTTGTTAGACATTGCTCAAGTTATTCTCGGCCGACTTCACGTTTTGTTAAATTGGTTCTTTACCAAAATTGGACTCTGGTCATCGTGCTTAATGTCTTTCCTTTCATGAGTATTGTGATTATGATGTTACAGTACTGGCACATACAAATCTATTCAGAGCTTTCTTTCACAAGAGATTTGTTTTCTTTGTATCCAATTCCTGGATTTCGACATGCTAACACTCGCTCATTACTGAATGGCACAATTGAAACAAACTCGCTACTAATAATACCTCTTAGTTCTACGTAGAATGTCGCCTGAGATCAATTGGACGTTTAGTCTTAATCACGATGAATATTGTGTTTATCTGTCTGCGAACAGAGTTCTTGTTTGTTATGATGATTAATGAGACAAAGCCAAGGACCTCCTCGAGTCGAGCAGGACTCGCCAGCCGACCTTGGTTGGCGCCACCCGCAAAAACTTCAGGTTCGTCGCCTGTTTCTCGAGTATTGATTGGTCACAAGGTTGTCTCGGACCAACGATTTCATGACGATGCGTTTTCATTGTAGAAAAACGCAATAACTGTTCACTTGCTGTTAACAATTTATCTTGATTGGACATTGTCGACAATTTTCCCGATTGTCATTATTTTGCAGTTCGTTGGTATTCTGAAGGTCAATAATAACAAGGGCATACACCGAGGATTGAGACTTTACAAAGCTACAAAAGCTGGAACATATGTTTGTCTCAATTAATTTTCATTGTATCGGAAACTTTTATTTATAATTGTATTATTAATATCATTATCTCCCTTTCTACTTATCAACATTATTATAATGAAAATTGTTTTATCTGTATAATCATCGTTGGACTTTAGTCGAGTATTTAGTATTATTGAATGCGTACCTACTGAGCTAACTCAATAAACTTTTGTATACCTATTGACACTGAATGGTTTGTTTGGTAACATGAATGAAGTCCCCATTGATACACAACTTGAGTGCAGTATACTATACTTCCACTACCTAAAATATAATAATCAGACAGCCCTACATTTTGTAATGTTCAATCAGAACTTACTGAACTAATTTGCGTATGGAACATTGCTCTGATTTGTAACCAGACAGTTCTTTCGTTGTCGCCATTTTTGTCTATTACTTTATGAACAGTGTTCAATATTAAACCATAGCTGCACTGCACCTCTTATGGAGTGGTGCTAACATTTAGTACAATTTGGTCAATGTGGGCGAGTCGCTGACCGCAGTCCCTGAGCCCACGCACCTGATATACCATGTTACAACACGAGCGACGATCGTCCCACTCCATACAAGATTTATTAAAACACTGATTGATAATGCCTTCTACTATAGAACATTTCTTCACACGTTATTAACTTTGGGTAGAGCAATAAGCAACTTAACTTTTACGTTTAATATTTATTGATGGATCATAATTTATTATTACGAATCACAATTGTTTTTGTCAGTATCGCGCATGAGAGGGATAACATTCAGTGTCCTCGGGCGCGCTCTGCTGTTCTATGGTTTACAGCAGTAATACGGCTTATTTCCTACGAGTAACTTATTTCGGGATCCGGCATCTAAATTATTTGTGCCAGATGCGCGCATTCACAGATTTACCTAATTCATGCATCTTTGCTTTTCGGTTAAATTGGATTGATGCAGTGATAATTTATTTATTAATAGAGTTGGACTACTTTTAGGAAGAAACGTGATGCATCATAGGTAATTATGTAACAATGAAATATTTGGCAGTATTGCAACTATGTACCGTAACCTACTTTCTGGACATAATAAGACGGCCGCGTAATGTTTCCTTCCATTCATTATACTCTAATGACGTTTAAAAATATGTCCACTTGCAACAAGACGAGTTCCACAAACGGTCAGAAGGTGAATTTTTTTCTCCTAATAAGTAGAGTGTCGACCTTGCTCTATAGTTTCCAACTGTGACTCATGCTGTGTTTATAATAATATACTCTGAATATGGCCACCTCGCAGAATAAATATAAACTGCTTGGTATTCACAATAAAATTTAAAAATTATCAATTTATATTGGTTTAGAATTTTATAATTATGTATAGATTCAACGAGTTATGTATAGCTTCATATTAAAGGGATATTATGTCACGATTTTTTATTCGCAAGCTGCATGCATTTTATTTATCGTGTTATACTACATTCCCTTAAAATTAAAGTCAGGTGACAGATGATGTCTGTCTGATACGGATCAATTCAGAGAGAATTCGCAAAATAATAGACAAAACCCTTTGGTTTATGATTATGAAAACCATTGCATATCCATTAGGTATGTACCTAAATCCTACTAGGTATTTGAGATTAGACCGATTAACAGACGTGCTTTGTCCTATATAGTGATGTAGAAGCTTGTATCTATAGAAGTGTTCCCAAACAGCTTGCTTCCATCGCATTCCTGGGTGTCATATTACAACAGCAATGGCGGCAAGACGGAGCTCGTCACACCGATGAGATGAGACGCTTTCACTTTCCAAATTAAAAATGTCCACAGACAGACCCTCATCCGATTCCACATTTGATGATCGGTGCAACGAACTTAAATTATGCTGACTTAAAACATGCCCACTCCACTTTTGGCCGTTGAACCATAAATCATGAAGAGCGACATACAATAATCAATGGATTAAAAACTTTCTTTATATCCAGATGCAGATAATTAAGTCGAAATTTCTATGCAAAATTGAAGTGAAGCACGAAAGTACATTGACCGGCGCCTCGGCATCTCATTCATGCGAAGGCCGAGTGAAAAATAAACAAGAAACCCATCAAACTACCGCCCGCCAGTCGCTCTCCTGTTTCCGTTGTTCTAAATTTACCAGAAGGCACGTTGCGTCTCAGCGCCTGCTCTCACCTCGCTTCGCGTTCTGCGAAATTGAACTCTCTCATTCCAGCGCTACGACTTTTAATAATGCGTGTACTTGGGCAGGGAACTCTATTATTGTCGATTAAATAAGGCGTCGTTGTCATGACAATAGTCGCGGATGTTGCGTGGTAGGTTCGCATACGGTCCCGTCACCCGTGACTCACTGCGTTCTTTTATGAGACTCACTACAGACGTCTACTGGATCTTGAAAATTTGCCAATAGTATTCGGGTTTGCGATAAAATGTGATCGACGTAAACTGGTAAGCTGACGCGACTGGTAATGACCTAAATTGGGCTAGGTCACGGGCGCGAGTCGACTATGAATAGAATTTTATATAATTCTCGCTAGAAGTCGCAGACCGTTACTCTTCTTGTTGAGATGCTCTTACTATTTATGATGCACCTTTGATGTCTGGCGCCGCTCATGTTGGACGGAATACGAAATGCTCGCAGCTCGCAGGTATCACGTGTGGCAGCGCGTTTACAGTTACCGTGCGTTGTTGCGCCGGCGCAGCGAAGGGTCGCTAATGCGGATTCCGTGTCGCGCTCTCCCACGAGCCGGAGGGACGACGATGCGGAAACTGGTATAATATGTACATTTCACTAATGTTCGTCAGCACTGTTTACGATGCCACGAGTTGCTGTTTCGATATAATATCGCTTTTCCCGCAGCTGCGTCTCCTCCATAACGAACTACATTTCCGTTGATATCATTTATTCGCACTTAATGTATGTTCATTTCCCATTTAATTTATGGCTATTAATTTTTAAAGAATTACAATTCCTGGCGGTCGAAAAGTACGTTAGTGTTAAGAATTTAAGCATATCCATACGTATATTAACAATAATATTACATCCATTATTCCATATTTACATTGTACGTTGCGGTAATCGGCAAGTATTTTCCATTGTTTGTGTATGAATGCAAGTCACATTTAATTCGACCTTGGTTTGTCATAATTTTCATAATAGTCGGTGGTATGTAACTACAATTATAATTTGTTAAATAATTACAATACCACCGCACCGAGTCCACAGTTAATTACCCGTTGACAATCGTTTAATTATTGTATTAATTACATACATTGTTTGTATTCTTTTTAACATGTCGATTTTTTTCATAAATGAGGCTTTATGCTAAATGGCTTATTGCTCAGTTTTTTGGCACAGTTCACAAGACTTTATAAACCTAGACTTAATAGATGTTTTTAGCATGTTTCCCGTCCTAACCCATGTTTTTCACATTAATAGTGATGTATTTGCCCGTACGGTGTAGTAGGCGCGTCTCTAGCCGTCGTGCCCATATGATGAGTGTTTTACAGGCTAATTGCACGGTGCAACTTTTCAACCGTCGGGACCGCCTGCCACACCCCGGTGAAAATACCTTTCCCTAATAAATTTCTTAAGCCACATACACGCTTAGAGGCTCCATAGTAATTATGGTAAATTGTAATACTATTAAGTTTGTTTTATTTTGAAATCTCTCATTCGAACAGGATCCAGTTCCGGTATTTAAATTCAATGTTCACAACAGTGGATTATATAAGATACCAAAGACGTCGCAAACTTATTAAATTCGAATGCATTAATAGGCCATCGTTAACTTTTCGCATCACAATGAATGTAGTTATTATATAGATGACCCCATTTGACTGTCATTGTGTGCTTCCGTCAATGTACGACGTCGACGCGATGATAGGGTACGATTACGGCGCGTGCGCACCGAACACACAATAGTGTAACCTTGGGCACCTCCTGCAGACCTGCAGTACAGAACAATCACCATCAGAACATAGCACACAAGTAACCAGGAGCGCGGGTCAGTGGATTCAGTGTTAACATTAATTTGACGGCATCGTCTAGGATTCAAGTAGAAAGCTCTTCAAGAATCGCAAGATAGCGACCGCTCGTGAGGTCAGCCGATACGAGATCTGCCCGCCCCGCGCCCGCCGCCGCTCCGAGAAAGGTTATCGAGAGAAAGCAGCGCCACGAGTCGAGCGTCTTTGTGCCTTGGACCAGTTCCGAACGTCGCGAAGATTGACCCGGTCTTTCGGGTAAACAAACTGTACACCGTGAGAGCAGCCGCCATTGTTGCCATTGTGGTTCTATACCGGCTGATCTTGTTCCGCGTATGTGGGACGCCGGCCTTGGGACCGCCGCTTTCTTCAGCCCCCTCGCTAGTGGGCTTGTGGCGCAACGACGCTTGTGTTTCATCAACTCTTAATTAGCGAGCCGCGAATGTTTTGTTCTCGCGCAGAGGCTGTGCCGACACAAACTCATTCATTAGGGTCTATAAATATAAACCATAGTAATTACTGGCAATGTTTTATATCAAGTGGTGATATTACTACCGCATTAAGTGGGTAAGATCGGTGCATCAAAGGCACTGAAGGCTCGAGTGGTCGTGGGCGACATTATTAATCGTTGGGACCAACTTCCGCTTGATGCGGCCCCCGACTTAATGCACTTATTGCAGTTTATTGCCGCCTGCAAACTGCTAACGCCTGTGCATAGTGCGTTCATCCACAATTTTTTTTTCTTTCTTTACGGGTTGCTTAACAGCTCCCGAAACCGTGTTAAGGTGTTCCAGGGTACGCAGCAGAAAACCAAGTCTTCTTCGTTTAGCCGATGGTATTTGTGCGGCTATACCTAACGAGTGGGCCAGTTCTGTCGTCTAATTCTACATAATGTATCAGCAACAGAAATTGGTGTAGAGATTGCGTTTTCCGCACAAATTCGCTGCTGTAACAAAACCTTTGTTAGATAATAGCTACTTTTAGATAGATAGTTTGCGTAGATCACGTTCCAGTGAAACAGTTTAGTTAAGGTATAACGTTTTTATATGAGAACTGATGTAACCTAGTTACCTAGAGTTTGTTTGACTTAATGAGTCTTAAATAGACGACAAAGAACACAACTGAAGCAACCACACGCAAATATACTGCTCAGGCGAACACGCAAGCGTGTGAGAGAAAATTCTGATTGTGTATAGCGCATTAGCGTTTTTGCAGCATGAAACGTATACTATTTAATTAGGTGCGGCTCTGGTTTGTTAGGAATCTGTCAAATTTTAAATAAGAGAGTTTTTGGGGTAAACATAATTATGACAGCGCGTTCAGGGCGCGGTGGCGCAGTGCGTGTTTCGCAACAGGTGCACTCTCGCGTAGTGCGCAGTGCTCAGCTTTACGGCCCCAACAAGAATTTTAATTAATCTAATTTGCATGTTCTCGCCGAGACACGACACCACTTCGCTATCCAGCACCGACAGATGGCGCTATAGATTTGCGCCTGCGCAATAAAATGGTCGTTAACACTCGAACGTTATCGACTTTACAGCTCAAAGAGTGGGCGGTCTCTCTGTGTTTCCCGTGTCTATGCATGTAATAATTTGCTTTTTCTTTGTTTCAGGTAACCAACGTTCTGTTCTCACTTGCTTTGGATCCACGCTGAATAAACTGCATAATAGGATCTTCTGACAATACAATAAAGTGCACAGTGTTAGAGCTATAATGACGAACGCTTGCATTAGTCACGGAGGAATAGCGCTAGGGCGTGTGTCGCCATTTATCCGCTACGCCCACGAGTGGCGCCGGCGCACCTACCTGCGAGATCAACAAATATAAAACTGGAAGACATCACTGGAATATGTTTTGCTCCAATGCTATCCCGTCGACTACTAAAGAACATTACAATAACTTTACCTCTAAAGTACATGGTTGTGTTAGTCGCATGCGAGGTAATACTCCTTTAAAACTAACCGATTGTGGAAGTAATGTTATGTTGGATCGCATTGAAAACTTCAATATTTGCTTCAATAGTGCAACGCGCTCCGTTGCGACATCCTCCCTCGATAAGATTTATCATAGCGCAAACGTACCGACCGAACGACGTTGAAATACAAGATGCTGGAGATAAAACGTTTCTGTGTAGCATCATAATTTATTATTACTATAATGCGCTCGTTGGGCAATAATTTCTTGTGGGAACTAAACAAAAGGTTAGAGAAATACGCTTGCGATCAGCGCCAGCTTTGATCTAAAATTCTAAACAGCTCTTCTTCAAATCTACATTAATAGTTGTCTCGACTCTCCGTCAGACATCTGTCATTGCGACAGTTTCCGAAGCAAAGACGTCGCTACAATTTCAATAGATCCTAGCTAGAACGTTACAGCTAGGGGACAATATTGAATGTATGCTCTCTCATAAATCATAAATAACTCACAACTCACCTTTGTAAAACGGAACGTGCTTGATGTTTTAACTAGCATCATTCTAAAGTAGTAATTTTATACTAAACAAACAACAGGACTTGACTGGGCGTAGACCACTTCTCATTGGGGACAAAGCAATATTACAATTCTTAATTTTAAAATCCAATTTATTGAAGCGAGGGTTGTGTTAGATGAGATTAACGTCGTGGCGAATAATACCGATTATTGTGCTTCAAATGTAATTATGTCTCAGGCACCCTCGTGTCAGAAGTTTTGATTTCGTCAGCTACGATGGGGGAGAGCGCAGTGACCCTCCCGGACCCCGGAGCAGAAGTCTACAGTGAAGCAGTTAAGCTTTCTATTAATCGTGAGGGTCTGCCAATTACTGTAGTAACATTTTACGACTTCCTTCATTCGGTCGCAGTTGCCTCCCATACTTGTTTACACGTCGCATCTTCATAAATCGTTTGATTGAAGGTCGTCAGAGTCGCCGTTTTTATAGTAATTAAAGGTTGACAAGGCCGCCGCGTTTCGTGCAGCTCCTTATAGATGCAACTCGAAGGCACAGTTAGAAGTGTGCTCGACGTAATTGTGACCAAATCGGGTGCCGGAGCCGGCCCGCGCCGCCGCCTCGCGCGTCCTTACCCACATGATTAGCGTATATCGAAGCGCCTTCAATACCGTAATCGCTACTCGTCTGTGCCTTTTTTGTACTGACCAGGGACTTCGGTGGTCGCCGGCACCTGTCGCTGTGATCGATGAGACTCCCCGCGGCGAACGTGCGACACCTTACACATTATGTAATTGAAGCTAAATTGGACATAACTTGTAATGCTGTTGGCTGCGGTACTGTCTACATAGTGTCTTGTCACGGGTGTATCGTCGCATCCTGTGCAACTGCAAATGCAAATGGTCCAACACATAAACCGTATAAAAGTGCGAATGCATGAAATGTTGGATGGTATATGCGTGTTGGACGGGATGCAACCAAAAGGTGACGGGGATTTAAACGGGCGCGACACGGTGGCGGACTATGACATTCTAAATGAATGGTCTTGCTCGCTGGTTGTGTAAGCGGTGTTTATGAATAATTACTGGCGTGACGGACGCGCGCTCGATTCACTGCCAAGGACGTGTTTTCGCTTTTCGGAGGTCGTCGATCTGACGACGCCGGGCCGTTGCGCAACCGTCGCTACGAACGCGGTAGTGTTGTGTTGCCCGTTGCGCAACTATCGGCTGCTGTGAGAACGCTGCGAGCGACTAATGATGCGTCTCAGGCTCCAACGCCGCCCACAAATAGCTTTATTATGCAGAAAGTGAGTTGAAACAAATGGTGTAGCACCCCGGTTGCATTCATTACTATACACCGCGATTGCGTCCGCGTCCGGCGGAAAGTGAGCGCAATCACTCAATGGCCGCTGATGATGTTGGAATCTGCCGAACTCTTGGAGGCGGCACTTTTCTTAAAACTATTTCACCACAGAAAGTACACATGCTACTTTTATCCCAAAACTACACTAAACTGACATTAATTAGATTAGGTTTTAGGTTTAGGATCCCAGCCATGCAGCTACCAATGGGTTTTTTAAATTAAAAACTTATGTACCAATACTTAGAGGGTTTCCATCTAAATATACCTGAACAGAACTGGCCACTCGTTAGGTATAGCCTCACAAATATCATTGGCTAAACGAGGGAGACTTAGGTCTTCCGCTGGGTACCCTGAAACCGTAAAACGGTTTCGGAAGCTGTAAGGCAACCCGTGAAAAAAAAAAATGGTTTTAGGTACAGTTGATTCTGTAAAACAAGCTAGAGGAGGGGCTTGAAGCCATGCTGAACCACTGGCCGTAACTAGATTTTTAGACCGAATCCAAAATCGAATCTTCAGTCGTACACTAAATTCTGTTATATTGGGCAAGGGATCGCCACCACGCTTCGAATGAGATAAATATTATTACGTCGATATCTGCGGGTAGCACAACCATAGCTGCGTGTGTCGGCTCTTTCCCACGTAACTATGCGAGGCTTTCGTCACAACACCATCGAGGCGCAATCAATTACTCTATTTAAAGTTATTAATTAAAGTTTATTACACAATGTCTGTCCTATCATCTGCATTGGTGAATATATTGAGAAGACACACCTTTACCTTCACGGCCTTCATACCTTGCGGTGTGGCCAGATACACCAATACCAGATACACTTTTTGCCAGTGGTCCATATTGAACATAACAGGTGGCAACTTAATGGATCTAGATGTGTCACTTCTTTAACAGACGGTATCTGTTATTTTTATAAGACGTGCCCTCCGAATCACGAGGATTCGATTAAAGCACATATTCTTAAAGAAAATTGGTGCTTAGCATTTTTTTTGAACGAGTGGGAATTGAACCCGGGGCCTCCCGGTTTCAAGACAACGCTCTACCAATTAGACTATCGACTCCGTTGTTTTTGAGAAGGCACTTATAAGTGATAAATAACAAACTTTTAAAAAATTACGCTAATACGTTCTTTAAAGCTTAATTTTTGGTCTTTAGAAGATACGCAGCGCAATAATTGTTATTCATCACGTAAATTAACTGCAAAAAAAACGAACTTATAGCGATTATTTGTAACATGTTTGACTGGATGGCTAAGGCACATAATGCACAGCAGCCGGAAATGCCCAAGCAAAGCACTTACATCACACAATTGCACTCCAATTTAATAAAGATCGAGATTATTCAATACAAGAAACATATTCGAATGATGCATCAACAGTCAACCAACACCGTATCAGATGAACGGGATACAATTAAACTTTGTATTGTTCCGGCGACCGATTAAGTGAGATGCAGTGTCGTCAATTAGAATTGAGTGAAAGGCGATCCTTATCGGGTAACGTCTTAATTGCGGGTTAAATGCGGGGTTGCTTTGTCCAACGGAATCAATGTAATTTGATATTGCAACATATACCACACACTTTCACTTATTTTAGTAGAATAGCAATCGATTATTTGAAATAATTTAAAAGGCTAGATCTAACTCCTTGAGAATCGTAAGTTTCAAGGTAAATAATATAATAATACAGCAGTTTGGACTAACAGAAGTTAGTAGCTAAGATAAAATCTTTTGACTCTTAGAATTTGAATCCTAGACTATGTTATATGGTAAGAAGGATAGACGAAAAGTATATTTATAGAACAGAGTTGATCGAAGGCGAGAAAATTCATTAAAAAATGGGAAAAAAACCAGCACCAGATATCAGAGCATGCAGATTTGAATGAAACTGAAGAGGTGTGGCAATTTAAGATCTCTTACCAAGTGAATAACAAGGAATAAACAAGCTAGTAACAGCTAGTTAAACCTAAATATTATTCAGTAAGAAACTATACAAAAAACATGGCCAATTGTCTCTAAATAAGGATCGTTTTCAGCTCATAGAAGTTATTAAAATGCGAGTCTTAATCAGAAATGTAGCAAATTGTAAATGAATGTTATGTATTCTGCTGGACGTGGCAGAGCGGTCGGATGAAAGGAGCTAGATGTCATCTATTTCACACACAATTTGTGCTGTCGGCTCAACTACGCTCAACTCTTCACAGGCCATGTCGGCTTATCTTTGTTGAATAACGCGCTTTTTGTTAGGGTCGGTACTTTCATATTACCTTTTTAAGGTATTCTTTGTACCAATACTAATGGCTTCAAAATTCAATTTTCCGGGGGGAATGAGATATTTTTCTTCCGGGATAAAAATATCCTTCTCCATACCATACATACGTGCGTGCCGAACATCACGATTGGTTGTGCCGTTGAGGCGTCATGAGATAACAAAGAAACTCACTTTCGCGTTAAAAATATAAGTTAGGATTAAGAGGATCGTGTAGCTCAGCGTACGCAGCGAAATAGGTATTTAGAAAATCATATTCTGTCTCAAGCGCGCTCTTCCCACGGGCATCAGTGCGACAGAGAACACTGCAGCTCGTGAGTGTTTGTAGGTATGTTCTTCGTTGAAAATTGCGTTTTGGGCGAAAACGATTTACACCTACTAAACTAAAACGAAAACTTATAATTTTGGTGTCAAACGTTTTAGCAGATTATAATCTACGTACGTACGTTTTGCTTTTTTTGAAATTTTGCTTTGTTTCTCAAATACAGACGGTTTATTACGAGCAAGTTATGAACCAAAAAAACCGAGATTTGAGGGGCTTATAACTTTTGACCTATTACGAATTTTGAAAAAAGGAAAAAATACGTACGTAGTTTTTCATTATGTCAGTAACATATTACAAAATCGTTAAAATTAAATGATATTTAGGGGTAGTAAAACGTTTTCTCCGTTTGTATGGACATGGACGCGGTACACTACACTCTTAATTAGCGGAATAATTCACATATCATCGTCAAAAGGAGAAAATTCTGCATGATAAATTAACGACATTAGATTATTGCCAGCCTGCCCTTGCACTTCTGTGGCTAGGATAACTGGGCCTAGCCTAGAGATGTTTGAAGTGCGGACGAAATGCTCACGTGCCCTCCAAAACATGAGATATCGGTTTGATTCTTTGGCGAGTGAGATTTGAGTCAGAGAACTTCGGTTTCAAGTTCATCATTTAAGTTATTGCATATCAGCGCTTTTAATTTTTGTATTTGGTTCAAATTATATCGGATATACACTGTCTATTAGTTAGTATTATAGATATTTTGACAGCCCTAAAGTTGATCGGTAAAATGTAGCGCCCGCTTGTAAAGAGAGGCCGATGTTCGAGCACGTTTTTGTTTGCGGGAGTAATTAAGTTGTTCTTATAACCTCTCCGAGTCTCGGCGGTCGAGAGGGCTGTTGTGACATAACGGGATTTATGTACAACAGTTGCTTTGTCCGCCTTATATGGCGTTTAAGTCAAAACGCTTTGTCTTTCGAAAATGTCTCGGGGAACCAACACTCTACATATGATTGCTTGGGTCTGCTTCACGTGGAGAAGAGCAAAATTTTAAAACTGGAATTATACAAAACAGTTTATTTATTATCTTCGGTACCTACTTGTCATATAGCTCAGACTTACAAATCTTACAATAAATGAAAATAATATGCATGAAACGGATTCCACAGTTGTACTAAAAATCGCATTTTCATAGCATTGATAAAACCAATTTTTGATAATTTCGCCCAGAGCCCTTGAGTTCATACTAAAATCCCATGGAAATAAAACACGTTAATTTTTACCGAATTTTCAATTATACGGGCAACTTTTCCATTTTTCTTTCCCTAAAAACCTTATTCAAACTATTACGTACATTTAAAAAACAATTAGCCAAATTAATCCAGCCGTTCTCAAGTGCGCTTACCAACGAACAACATTTAATTTAATATATAGCCTGTATATAGCATGGACCCATGTTGGCCTCAGATTTTCTAAGTTGTATGAGCTGAAATGAATCTTATTGACTGTATTTTTTTAAGTTTAGAGTGATTTTCTAAGTCTATACCGCAACCAAATCTAGTATAATTGTATTATATCTTTAAAATAATCAACTCACTCTTATTAGCATTTAAATATTATTTAGGCAAATTACTTTTTCCGTTGTGACTTGTTAGTGTGCTTACTGTGTTAACGTGTATCGCCATCCAGCTGTCTCGGCAGGTGTTCGCCAGGAAGCCGAAAATCGCACTTTGTGTTGTGTCTGTCTGCGCCGGCGCACCTCATGAATTTTCAAACTTTTTGCACCACAATAATTACAATATTAAATCACTTCACAGAAATGCATTTGTGTGGCGGGAGTGCTGCTGTTGCTGGGTTTTGACCATTGAATGAATTATGCACCTTGTTTTTTTACGAAATTATATTCTTTGTATTGAGGTTTGAGGGAGGTTTGCCAATATTTTTTAACCACACTTTTGACGCAAAGTTATAACTGAGTCAGATGTTGGTCCATTTTCATAATAAGGCCATTAAAACGTATTTAGTATTTATGCAATTCTAAATCTAAAATATCACATGATTGTCAAATCTATCGCAAGAGTACCAAGCACAAGACATTATGAAATTTGAAATTAAAAATTCAAGAGTAAGGCACCAGTTCTACTAATTCTGAATATCAACTTTCAACCAATGCTAGAAATTCCCATTGGCTCCATCAAATCGGAGCGCATTCGAAAGGTAATAGCGAAATTGTCCGAACGGTAATTGGTTGGAAATTGAACGAGATTGTTGTTCCACGACCCTATCGTCATTAGCGAAATATGTGCCGTTAGGGGTCAGGGGTCAAACGTGTGTGCGACCGCCGACCGGATGGCCTGACACGGCGCGGTCAATGCATTGTCCCAGTTTGTGTTGTGTCTCCCAGGAAATTGTTTGGTTAGGACGGCTAGCAGGTGACTAAACTTTGATCTGACCTCATTTAGTTTGCCCGTACGTGGCCCATATTCACAGTCTTGAGTTGACAATTTAACAAGAACAGATGGCAAGCCTGGCGCTGCTGAGCTGTCAGAATCGTTGTGTCTTCCAAGAAATTGTTGTTAGTCGTTAGACAGGTGACTAAAATTCGGTCTTGAGTTGACCGTACTAAACAGAACAGATGGCAAGGCTGTAGCTTCATGTGATAGAGTTGCAATGCGTTGTCCCAGTTTGTATGTGTCGCTTCTCCCAGGAAATTGTTGCTAGACAATTGGCTAAACTTTGATATGGGCTCATTTTTACCATACTTGGCCATATTCACGGAAACTTCGCACCGTTAGTGCTGTCAATATTGTTGTCATAGTTCCACTGATCTCCAATAGATGACGTCTTATACAAAATGAAAGATAGTCTAATTTTAAAAGAAACATTTAATTTTAATTTGTTTGTTTATTTTCGTCATTAGAGGAAAAATATAATATTCATAATGGCGTATCAAACATTAACTTTGATACAGTATTAAGTGAGATATATATTGATACCGACAAAAACACCTTTGAGAAATAATATATAGAGATTCATGACGGTATTTGCACCTTGTGCCAAGTTAAATTTTGACTTGACTATAATATTAATCAAAATTAATTCGGCCGTTTCGGAGCCCAGGACTCGGAGACAAAGTTCTAGTCAACTACGTACGTATTGGCAAGGCAAACACCCCACTGCCTCTCAAACAATATGAGATCCAAAACTGGGGCAATGGATATCGATCCGTGTCCTAGATAGCAGTTACCCGTATTACACTTCATCCCCACTATGTAACTTGACATTGGCCTCTATGAAATATATGTGTCATACCAATAACCTCATTTATAATATATTCTAGATTTCGGGTAGAATATCTCATTTTAAAAATTAACAATAAGAGTGAAGTGAAAATTGATTTTAAGATGGCAACTATACTTTTTCAAAAACTAATTTTGTGTGATAAATTGCCCAAAATGAAACATCTCTACGATACTGTATCGAGCTAGTGATAAAATTAGATATAGCATGTTCTACTTCTTCTTATTTATTATATAATGGCTCCATCAATGTTTATCGATGATTTGCCAATGTCAAGTATTATGGACTTCACAGTAACAATAGCCGATAAATCGGTAGCTAGGATGTTTCCGCCGACTGTGATATGAACGACTAATCACAACTAACACAGCGCGGGCGGGATTAAACTGGATTCCCCATCACGTCAAGGCGGGCGCGTGCGTTATTCGCCCTGGCATGACGTGGAATCCATATAGCATGTAATCGAAATACACAAAAATGTACACGATCGCTGCATACACCATACACATTCTTTATAGTTTATTGTACCATTTGTATAAAGCGATAAAGAAGTGTATGAAGCGATCGTGTATGCGATATTCTTTGGGAAGTCTTTACTTTTCCTCTTGAGTTGTTGGGATTGTTGGGTATCGATCGCTCCATACACCATACACATTCTTTATAGTTTATTGTACCATTTGTTTATAGCGATAAAGAAGTGTATGAAGCGATCGTGTATGCGATATTCTTTGGGAAGTCTTTACTTTTCCTCTTGAGTTGTTGGGATTGTTGGGTATCGATCGCTCCATACACCATACACATTCTTTATAGTTTATTGTACCATTTGTTTATAGCGATAAAGAAGTGTATGAAGCGATCGTGTATGCGATATTCTTTGGGAAGTCTTTACTTTTCCTCTTGAGTTGTTGGGATTGTTGGGTATCGATCGCTCCATACACCATACACATTCTTTATAGTTTATTGTACCATTTGTTTATAGCGATAAAGAAGTGTATGAAGCGATCGTGTATGCGATATTCTTTGGGAAGTCTTTACTTTTCCTCTTGAGTTGTTGGGATTGTTGGGTATCGATCGCTCCATACACCATACACATTCTTTATAGTTTATTGTACCATTTGTTTATAGCGATAAAGAAGTGTATGAAGCGATCGTGTATGCGATATTCTTTGGGAAGTCTTCTTTTTCCTCTTGAGTTGTTGGGATTGTTGGGTATCGATCGCTCCATACACCATACACATTCTTTATAGTTTATTGTACCATTTGTTTATAGCGATAAAGAAGTGTATGAAGCGATCGTGTATGCGATATTCTTTGGGAAGTCTTCTTTTTCCTCTTGAGTTGTTGGGATTGTTGGGTATTGCCCGGCGTAGCACCAGGCCCATCCCAGAATTCTTCGGATCCCCAGCCCACCATATGAGCGTACCAAAACCCTGTGCTCACCCCAGAATATACGTCTCTTTACCTGGAATTGTATATTTTATCTGGAACGCGGCAGAGTTAGCTTCAGGTGCGAAAAGGGCGACTCTGTGGTTTGCATAGCTGATGTGTTTTGGTTGCCGATGTGTGAATGTTGGCGTTAAAACGGGCATGTTGACAGCGCGTTTAGAAGTTATGCGACAGGGTGGCCACTCTGCATATGGGAAAAATTGGATTTGCTTTAGTTTCTCATCACATGACATATTTAAAACACATTGGGATATGATACCCTATGGACCAATGCTGTAGCCACGGTGAGTCAGGGCAAAAAATATCGACTGCCTATTTATTAACAAAACAAGAGCGCAAAAGATTCTTCAAAATCTTGCTTATTCATTTCTGCTTGATCTTGGTATTGAACCTAAGACTGTTGCCTCGTGATTGGATCACATAAAAAACTTACAATTAAGAAAACAGACATTTATTAGCTTCTATGTCTAAAATATATTTCAAAGTGTGGGCACAGTGTATGCGCCGGCGCCCGCCGTCCCGCCACCAGACTAATTGCTAGGTATGCGTGCGAACTGAAACCTAAGATTTATACTTACACCAACACTTACTGCTAAAGTTGTTTTACTTTCTATTCGATAACTAATTGTTACTTACCTGTTTGTTAATATTCATTTATACACAACTGACATTCGCTTACGCTCTGCCCGTGTGGAAATAGCTCATTGAAATAACCTTAACTCTTATTTTTTTATTCCTACATTGCTACATTTAGTATATGTTATCGAAGTTCACGAACTTGAAGAACCCAAGTCAGTTAGTTTCCGCAGTCAGAAATGCTAATCATCAATTTGTACAAGTGATTTAAGGGGCTCCCTGTACCAAATGTCCTTGAGAATATGAATAGCATAGCTGAAGAGCCGCTTTACGCTAAGTGTGCGAGAATCGATAGTGTAGGTACCGCCCCTCTTTCTGGAATTTCTATGTGATTTAGTATTTTTATTATTAAATTATGTAATAATAGGTTGTATAAAAAAATTTAAAAGTGTAATGTTTAGAGCATAAAATTGTCCGTTCATTGGTGTAAACCGCAAATAAAAAGGACTTCAAAGTATGAAGTAGATGCACGTAATAGATCGTTACTATAAATATTGACCCTTGTGTGTATACAAGTATAAATAAAATAAAATAAAAAGTGGTAAGACAAGTTGAGATATTAAAGATTTATTTTGTATACTTATTTATTTTTTAGTCCTTATAATTAACGAGACGAGATCCTCTAAAAAGTACCTTTATTACGGTTTTGCTATGGGAACCGGCCTTAAGAAGCAAGTTGATAGTGTATCTGGCCATACGTTACGTCATGGTAGTCAAAATAAAATACGTCATGGTAGTCAAAATAAAATATAGAATTATAAAAATACATCACATATCCATATTTTGACGCGTGGCTGGCGCGTGTCGAAGCTTCACCAGCCGTATCTCATGCTCGCTTAATTGTTATGACAGCCACTAGCAATGAACCACTGCGAAACTTGTGATTTATTGCCCGTGATTACAGAGGGCTTGTCTTTATGGATATTTTGGTAAAGGATACAGTCGGATGTCACTTGAGCTCATGATTTACTTCATTTAAGGCATCAGTCCTTCAAAATGTTAAAATGCCATCAAAGGGAGGCACGTATACATTTATATCCGTTTAAAATGTTCTGGTTGAATATTCTGATTTTCTACCAGGAAAAAAGACGCGGGTTCGATCCCCACATCTGACCACACAATGGTTTTTTTTATAATAAAAAATCTATGTACATTATCCAACAAACCGTACATACAGGCTTTACCATCTACATACCTCAACAGAGCTGTAGGTATAGCCTCAAAAAAATCTTCACCGAAATAGGAAGACTTTGTCCTCAGCTGGGTACCCTGGGGCCGGCAACGGTTCCCGGGAGCTGTAAGGCAACCCGTGAATATTTTTTTGGGTGTAAGCAGGACCAAGGATGTCACGTTTGCTTTACAAGTGCCGTGTCACCGTTCTTCAGGATACCCAGCGGAAGATATCATTAGTTCTTATCGTCATAATGTGATGGAAATATCACTTTAACTCTCCACTAATCCGATCCAAACCATTTTTACAGAGGCAAGTTCGCGTCGGTGCGCAAGATTCGCCACCTGGTGACCGGCGTCGAGTACGCGGCCAAGTTCATACGCAAGCGGCGACGAGCGGCCGACACCACGCGCGAGATCAGGCATGAGGTCGCGGTGCTGGCGCTGTGCGACGGGTGCACCAGGGTTGTCAAACTACACGAGGTAAGTGATAAGTCGTGTTACTCCCCGGATACGACGCCTGTATCGCAACAGTATCAAATACATTTGGTATTCTGTTCTCCAGAACATTCTCCATCGGCCACATTCAAAATATCGTTCTTTACATTATCCGGCTAGAAGGACCATATTAAATTCAGTAAAAGTTTAGCGATTCATGTTTTTTTCGAACTGAACTGTTATGTCAAAAATACAAATAATATAAAATTATATTATATTCAGTAAAAGTTTAGCGATTCATGTTTTGTTTGAACTGAACTGTTATGTCAAAAATACAAATATTATAAAATTTAATCAAAATTGATCATAAAGGTGCAAGGCAAGGTATTGTCTCTTAATAGACTACATAATAGACTTGCAGCTGACGGACGCAACATCCGGTTTCTAAAAAGTATCCTCATCCTTCCAGGTATACGAGACCTCATCAGAAGTGGCCATAGTTCTGGAATTGTGTGTGGGCGGCGAGCTCCAGCGACTTCTGGAAGAGGAGGAGCGCCTCTCAGAGGGCGCTGCGAGGCGAGCACTACGACATGTCCTAGAGGGTTTGGCGCACTTGCACGCGAGACGAGTGGCACATCTGGATCTAAAACCGCAAAATCTGCTACTCTCTGAGGGGAATGAGGAGTTGATGATTTGCGACTTTGGTATCTCGCGGGCCATACAGCCGGGCGCGCACGTCCGGGAGATTTTGGGAACCACTGACTATATAGGTGAGAATTGATGTTATATATTTTTTTATAGAGTAGACGACATGTGACCTAGCCACCGCCTGATTATTAAGCATAGGTGGTTGGTCCATGTATGCGCGCGACTGGCTTTTCGCGCCCCTAACTGTCATTATTATACCCTCTTAAAGGGCACCGTACCGATTAAATCTCTAATAATCACACTATACAAAAGTACGATAAAGTACTTCACATTTTTTCAAAAACTTGCATTTATTGCCCACAGCGCCCGAGATCCTATCTTACGAGCCGCTATCCCTGGCGGCGGACATCTGGTCGGTGGGCGTGCTGGCCTACGTACTACTGAGCGGCTACTCACCGTTCGCCGGCGACACCAAGCAGGAGACCTACCTGAACATAGCGCAGTGTCAACTGTCGTTCCCGCGGGCGCTGTTTAGAGGCGTCTCGCAGCGCGCCGTGCACTTTATAAGGGAGACGCTCGTGGTGGACCCCAAGTGAGTGGTTTTTTTCGGAAACCGTGTTACCGGCCCAGAATACCCAGTAGAGTCTTCCCTATTTGGCCGATGATACTTTTTGAGGCTACATAACGAGTTGCCCGATGTGGAGCTCAAACCCGTGTGGCCTGCGCTGCGCTTATAAAGTATCTAACCTGCTACAGTTGACAAAACGTTGTCCAGGAGTCCTTATACGAAATTAGTATACTTAAAATATGCCATGAATTAGCAAAAAAATAATTTAACAGTTTTCTTCATCCTAAAAGTTTATAATACAAATTACTTTAAATTTATTTTAAGTAAATAATATAAATTGCACATTTTAAAGGAGTCGTCTACAAAAATATCTACAATTGAGTTGTTCATATTTTTACGTTTTTCCACTTCTATAAACACAATTTTCCTTATTCCAGGGGTCGTCTTACAGTGGAAGAGTGCCTGGAGCACCCCTGGCTTAAAGACGAGAGCGATATACCGCGCGCCATCGCCGGCGTCGGGTACCACGTTGCTGAAGCTGACAGCGGCGACGACTCCGACCACGACGACGCCTGCCACGGACATAATGGCGTCAACGGGAGCACGAATGGCGTTAATGGGACCGCGAATGGCGTCAATGGGACCACGAATGGCGTCAACGGTGTAAATGGAAGCGCTAACGGGATTAACGGGAGCGTGAATGGCGTTAACGGCACGAACGGCCTCAAGTGTAGTGGCGTTAACGGGATCAATGGGACACATGATAGTGAGAAAGGTATTATTTATAACATTATGACCCGATTCATTCCTGTAATAAACAACAAGACGCGTAATGCCCGCCCCGCATTCGCACCATCACCTACGTCTCCGGGCCGCGGGTTAGAGAAACATAGAAGGAATAGTTTTTACTTCGAGAAAATGTTTTTTTATAAAATTCTAACCGTGCGTCGAGTAGGTAAACGTCGGCTCACAACTGAGAAGTCGTGGTTTCGATCTCCACATGCGACCACGTACCAATGGTTTTTTATAATACAAAATCTATGTACATTATTCCGACAAACCATACAAAGAGGCTCCATCTTGGCCACTCGTTAGGTAAAGCCTCAAAAAAAATCTTCGGCTAAGTGAGGAAGACGGTACCGGGGCGAATATAACATTATTATTGTTGATGGATTTTAAGCTGTCGATTAAAGTTGTCAATAGCGATTTTTCTATGAAATGCATGATGACATGTATTCTGCAAGTTTGAATATTATTTTCCAGAAAACGAAAAATCAACGGAATCCGTCAACGTGCCAGCAGTGCAGGAGGAGTGCACAGAGAAGTCCTTGAAGCATCACCACCAGCGACACTGCTCGCCTCCAGACTCGTTCAGTGAGGCCGCACCCTCCACACCCAAGGTAGAGTACCTTACTGTGAAACATTACACTCAGGAAATGGAGGTACTAAGCGTTTGGAATTCATATATAATTTTATGCCATGTTTCTTCTCGTCTCAGCGCTATTTTTTATTGACCCGATGTACAATTTGGTTTTAATAGCGATACACTGTCTGATTCGATACATTCTTGATGCGTGTAGTCCGAGCCTAATAAATACATTGGGAAAACATTATATATTAATAAGAACATAAACACACGTCATGAAAACAGTGTTATTTATGTATTAAATAGTATAATATATGCTACCGCGGATAATTTTGTATATAATTTATTTCTACACAATTCGGTGTGTAAAGTAAAAGTTAAGGTATGCTGAATCCAAAACCGTTTCGAGATATTGGTTTAATAATACGTATTTTTCAATTTATAGTTCTTAAAATCGTGAGATTGTCTTTATTTTTTCAAAAACAAATAATTAACTTAACCTACATTTCATCTATGAATGACGTCATTATATCGGCTAAATAAAAGCAAAATATTTACTTGTCAACTTGTCAACCGATGTTACCCTGTTACTAGATATGCTACTATTTCAGTAGTTTTTATAACTAATTTAGTTTATTATTTAGGAAGAATGTTTAAGCATTTTTTATGGTAGGATATTATATATTTTGTATCACAACAACTATGCAGACTACGGTATAAAAGCCGTAAATATGTGTTTCTTTGTTGTTGTTTTAATATGTTTTATGTAGAAGTGGTAGGTTTTGGTAGATTTTGTAGGATTTAGAGACGGCAACACTATTCTTTGTTAAATGTCAAAGTCAAAGAACACAGATGTTCTTTTTTCTGTACCAACATATCAAAGGTATTGAAGTATTCAGCCGACAAAATGACGTCATCAGTGCTAAAACTTTGATAATTTATTATAGAAAAACTACTGTATAGAAACCAAAATCGTACCTTAGCTTTTACTTTACATACCGAATTCTTTCTTGTATTGTTAAATATCTTTAACGAATCAGACAGTATAATTATTCCACGAGAGTGTGCTGGCGACAAACTTTTTCCGTCAACTTGATTCACTAATAGTGTAATTTTTATTAATACACTTAAACAATCTGTCTAATAGTGAAAATCAGAACAAAATCCCTTCACTAGTTTTGTTTTATAATATGTTTAGATATATGTATGTTTGCCTTCAGGTATAGCGTAGTGGTTAGTGGTCCTACCCGGTAAGCAGGCAGATCCGGGTTCGACACCTATGGTATCAAAACAATGCAAGTATTTATGGATGGATGTTATTTTGTCTGTGATGACACTTGCCTTGTACCATAACACATCATTCTAGTATGAGGCTAAAGTAATATAATACATAATATATGTATGTTCGTATATGTCATATGTTTATGCTTTTTAGAATTTATAATTAAGTTTTATTATTTTAGTTTAACTGCTCGCCAACAGATGGCACACTTGTACCAAACGGAGACTGAAAAATGTATGGATTTTGACAGTTGTTGATCAACTAATCTCTGATTAGTAACATAAGAACACATTGCAGGTATCCCGCAAGTCCCACCACCCGCCGTCCGTGCTCGCTCTGTGCAAGAAGTTCCAGCCGGACTACGAGAAGCCGGCCAAGATGGCGCACACCGCACACGCAGCGCACGCGCCGGATTGCGGCTGCGGGTACGAGTGTCCGCACTGCCTGCGTCCTCGCGCCGCTTTACCGCCGGACCGTGCGGTCTTGTGTTAGCTAGGGAACTTGGATAGGTTGCGATGATGCTAGTGAAATTGTTATGCCACTATCTGTAGTAATACCACCGGCGGTGGTGCTCACAGATTCTTATACAACTTGATTACAGCACGCGGCAGAAAATTATTCCATACTTCGGTTTTGTAGAGCGTCGTCTCTGTCATTCGTACATATGTGACGTTGCGCGATAAGAGATAGCACTATTTTCTGTCGGGTACTGTAGATAAATAATTAAATATGGCGGATAGTGTGAGCGAGACGCCCATAGAAAAGCCGCCATTTTGAATACCAAGCTTTATGAATCGTGTTGTACACATAATATATAAGTCAGCTCGATGTTAGCCGCGTCACGTAAAGAGAGCGCTAACAGTCGTTTATTTGGTTAAAAATGTATTAGTAAACTTATTTCTTTTGAATTTCTAATAAGCAGAACAAAGGTCTGTTTGAAATTAAAACAACTTTAAATCTAGATTTTTTTTACCAAATAAAATTACGTGATGGTTTTTCAAAAATTACAGAATAGTATTGACAATTTTACTTGTATCATAAGACCTTTACGAGTTTGCTTATGTTAATGTACTATGTACCACACAAGGGAGCTCATAAACCGCGAATCAGGACTTTTGGAATATCACATCATATCTTTTTTCCCCATCAAACAATTTATGCTGAACTATTCTTAATTTGTTATGTTATATTACACACGTCATAAATATTTTTAATACTACATATAGTCATTAGGTATAGCCTCACAAATATTATCTGCTTAAAGAGGGAGACTTGGTCTTCCGCTGGGTACCCTGGGACTGAACACGGTTTCGGGAGCTGTAAGACAACCCGTGAAGAAATAAAAAATCAGTCATATTTATGGAGTTAAGATTTTCAGCAAGTATTTTTCAGTTTTGTTCCACTATATTCATAGTTGTTTGTTTATATATTATGTTCATATAAAACTCATGGTACTATTATCCGACATATAAAATCATTTATGTTTACAAGTTAAAACAATATTTTTCTTTAACCAATATATAATTGATTTGAATGTGAACGATATTGATGCGGTTTGTGAGCACACCAAGCTTGTCCAGAGCTGACGGATGTTTACTGGATGTACCATAGATGTAGTACGCTGGTGCTCTACTAGATTGGTAATGTCGCGATTAGAACGAGACCAAAAAATTAATACATCAGTGTGCGTGACAAATGTGTAATTCTGTGGATTTTCATCTTAGATGAGTTACATCCAGGCACACGTAACCATAATTAATAACAGGATATTTTACAAAAATAATTGAAATTACTACTGACGCTAGGCTGTTACCGTATTCAATTATCTGTCTCGCTTAAACATACGCGTATCTATGCGCTTTCTCTTTTGCATTGCCAATCTAGTAGAGCGCCCGCATACTAAATCTATGGTTGTACTAATTGTTATAGTATTGACATACTAATGAAGCTTAAGTAAATTGTTGGAATTGTGTGTTCACTTGTAGAGGGATATATATATATTTTTGTATGTGGCCGGGCGCGAGTACGAGAGATGTAAATATAGTAGTTTAAGGTAGATAGACTATGTCAATTGTATATTTTTAACGTAGGGACCCGATTGCGCGAACTCTTGTGTGGCATGCTGGTCTACTTAACTTGTAAAGGTAGTTCTGGGAGTTCGTCCGGTAGTCGCGTCTCTACATTCTGGTACAAAATAGTTGTGGCTCTGTAAACGTGTTTGTCATTGTCTAGGTGCACCACACCTCTGCTCATCTGGAATGATAGATGCATGTAATGCTGTCGTAGTTTTGTTGTATGACAACACAATACGTCCATGTTGAACCAACAACGAACTTCTAGTTAGCGGAGTGCGCCTAGTTAGTGACAAGTTTACAACGATGCTTGCGAGTGTGCCTTACTACTGTTCCGACAAAACTGGTTGTAAATAATTTTATACTAATTTTCCCACGACGGTTTTTATTTATTAATTTTCACTTGAAGTACCAACTTCTTATGTACACGATTATGTACATAATTGAATTGTCTTGTGATTTTATGTATTGAAAGAAAATTATATTATGTATTAATCAATTGGTATTTACAAAACGCGACAATTGGAACAATACAAATGGTATGTAAGGGTATATGAGAGCTTTTTACATTCTGTGACATAGAAACTGAATATTGTATGTTTTTATTTTGTCTGTATTAACGAACATCCCAGTAAAGTTGAGCGAGCGGCATTGTTAACAAACCTATACTTAATGTTACTAGATGTCTCTTCTATACCTCGGAAGTTCTCGCGATAAACAAATTTCAATATAGGAAAAACTAAGTAAATTGCTTCGGAGGTACGGAAGGAGCACATATAGCGAGTAAGTGTTTAGAAGATTTAACAGTATAAAGTATGTTGCGTAGTGTGTCGGAATAACCGTTCCTTGGGGACTAACTAATAACTGCCACGACCGTTTTACCCGGTTTGGGACCAAAATTTATCTTAGTCTAAAATAACACATCGAAGTTTCGATGTATGAACAATTGGTGTATAAAAAATATCATGTGTGTTTGTGAATTGTTAAACTGTTGCCATCTACTTGATTCTTTAAGACGTCTTTGTCTACAATACTAAATGCAATAGAATTTGTTATGATCATAATTCAATTTTGTCACTTTCTAATATCAATTTTTGTAATTGAAAAATATTGTAATTCCGATTTTAATATCAAATTTATATTTTGTGAGAGCTGTTGTGATCCATACACTATTGTAAAATAAATTATTGTGATATATTTGTTGTTATTTTATTTTATAACAGTATCAGATAACTGTCAAATAAAGTCTACGAGTGAGTTCGTTGCACAATCTTTGTATCTATATATATATATATATATATTATATGTCTGAATAAGGTTTTTAGAAACCGCACAAATCAGGAAAATCTGTAGTGCTTCTTGCTTTGAGATTTTCATAAGACTATAATAGGGAATGAAAGTTAATATAATAATAATAATGTGCTTTATAAAACTGATAAAAATATATGGAAATGAAGCATTGGCCGTTAGTTCCAAATAATAGCTACAATTAAATAAAACATTCATGGTGCGTCGGTGGCCGAGTGGTTAAGACGTATTAACTATGTACCAATGGGTTTTTTATAATTAATAACTTATGTACATAATTCGAATGAGGCTTTTCCATCTAAATAACTTGCCACTCGTTAGATATAGCCTCACAAATACCATCGGCTAAAAGAGGGAGACTGTCTTCAGCTGGGTACCTAGGACCTTAAGCAAGCTGAAAGCAACCCGTGCAGATAGAAAAAAAAACAATCAGTATGTAGGTACTATCAAATTTATATAATTACTTATTCTAGTCTCATACAAGGCAGTGAAACTGCATTTTACTAAACATAATATATGTACATCAACTATTTTACAATAGATAATACATGACATAATAATTAGTTTTCAACCAGAAAACATTTCAATTTACGGAACAAATGAATTTATTAAAATATTTTGGCACGTTCTAGTACAAAAAAACGACACGTTCCTAAAAATCACAATATTCTTGAATTAGCAAAAATATAAATGTATATTTCATGATATTCCATTTTTCTGCCTAAATGAGTTCAGGCGTAAAGGTGCGAGTTTCGGTAATACTTTACGACAATATAACTAAGTAGCTTACCAGGCTTCGCCCGTGGATATTTTCGAACAAAATAAAATGTAGCTTTAGGGATAATGTAGCTTCCTATTAGTGAAATAATTTTCAGTATCGGTTCAGTTACTTCAGTTACAGTTATTGTAGTTTCAGTTACCTCTACATCCAAACTTACAAACAAAACCACTTTACAATATTGGTATAGATAATAAAGTAAAATTTCAATTAAATGACTTGGTGTTGTTCCTATTCTATACAAGATCAAACCAAAACAGGATTTCCTAATTCAGTCACAATTTCAGAGAGTTACCAACAACGTATTAGATAAAAAAAACATTTTAAAATATCACAAAATTTAATAGCAGATTAAAATAAATACACTGTAATTCAGTATTGTGCAATCTTAATTTTCATATTTAATCAAAGGCTTATTAAAGGTTAAAATGACTAAAGGCTTACATAGTTTCCACTTAGAATGAGACAAAAGTTAAAACCACCAATGGAATGAACTTAAAGTAGATTATCAGTAGAGTAGATTTTAATACTGATAATCTACTTTAAGTTCATTCCATTGGTGGTTTTAACTTTTGTCTCGTTCTAATTCGACTGTAGTTTAAAAACTCCAATGGATCACCCTCTTCAGGTACGGCTAGTGGAAACTGAGCATGCAAATAAGTCTTCATTAACCGCGAGTGACAACAATCATGAAAACATACTCTTTACTTTATGACACATATACATTTACAAATATTTAATTTCACAGCCTAATTTATAATAGGCACCAAAACACTTACAATATATTGTAGAACACATTTTATAACTCCAAATATAATTCAAGACTGTTTTTTTTATAGTTTGTTCGGATTCTGTATAAATCATGTCACCGATTGTTACATATAGGTACCGGGACGCTTCTTGAGCGCTCGACGAAAAAGTGGGGAAATGTTTGCGCATATGTAATTCGAGTGCAATATAACTTGTATATTTATTATAATTGATTTATTGGTGTTTGTTTTTACGATTGCTTTTTACTGCTGGTAAAATTTAAATTAATACCTCATACCGTCAAGCAGACCCAAAAATAGTGTTCTGCGCATCTAACGACCACCGCTCAAGAACCGTCCCGGTACCTATACAATGTAAACTTTAATAATTCTATATTTTTTTCTGGAATCACAATAAAATATAGTATGCTGAAGTAATGCTAAAGTTACGCAAGATTCTCTACTGATATGTGGTATTCAGATGAAGAATCTACTACACTTTTTGAAAATTCCCCAAAAAAAAAACATTTTTCAAAAGCGACTTTTCTAAAATTATTCTCACGCCATAATTTGAAATTTAATTAAAACTAAAACTTATTTCGCACCTAGATGCGATAACAATAAAATAATTATCACTAATCATTTCAATAATGAAATTATAATTTTAGTCATATTGCTATTATACATATTTAGCACATATCTGACAAAACTTTAGTCAACTTCTGGAAGCAAGAGTACAAATGCCACTCTCACACAAGCAAATATAACAACCAGTAACAACCCGATTGCAAAGATAATATTGAATAACTAAACATCCACGAAACGATCAATTGCAATTGACAATGGCAATTGAAGCGAATGTCAATCACATCTACGTGATGGAAAGCAATTGATGAAAAATTTGATTTGTTTCGCTGTACCATTGACGGGCATTGACAATCGTTTCGGTAATAAACTGAGCTCAAAAACATTGATACATCGATTGAAACTACATCAATGTGCACTTCAATTGCGATGTTCAATAACGTAAACACATTGTCAATTGCGATTGAACATCTCCGGGCCGCTTTAGATACTAAGGTCATATAAAAACACGACAAAATGTTTGTGCTGTCATCATTATAAGGAATCCTAGGTCATGTCATGGCGACCAATGCACGCGTCTCGTGACATGATAGGGAATCCAGTTTAATCCCATCCGCGCTGTGATTAGTAGGGCATATCACGGTCGGCAGGAACATTCTTACTATTATTGTTACTGTGACGTCTATAATACTTGAGATTGGCGGAATCATCAAAACCCTGATAGAGTCATAATAAAAAAATAGAATAGAATAGAAATAGAAAAAAATTCACCAATAGAAAGAGATTATAGGCTATAATTTATCCGATATTGATAAAATGATATCTTGAGATCGTTTGGACATTTTCGTAATGGCAGTCGTGTTCTTTACATGACATTAATCTCTAAGTAGGTTCAAACATTTAGAAGTTATGGTGGACTAATCAAACCCGTCTGAAACCCCGTTCGTCATGCCATCGAGTTATACATATGATATACATGGTGTGTCAGTGCCCGTTCACGACCGCAGTAGAGTTCCTCAAGTCGCGCAGCTGGTCGGAGTACTCTGTGTAAAGTCGCTGCCACCGCAGCTGTCTCACAAGTAGGTTGAGCATCTCTTCTAGCATCTCGTGCTTTTGGATACCCTGAAACCAAAGTTGAAAATTAAAAGGCAAATAATATTGCAATGTAGATTGTTCATCAAAGGATGAAAGTCGCCATTTATCAACTAGGGTGCAATTGTTGTGAGTTGGGAATCGTACATTCTCACGAATTATACCTAAATACAATTTTATACAACACCTTTTGAGGAAAATACAAGAAATCAACAGTTTCAAGAAAGCAACACGCGCCCTATTTCCACTTGTATTGGAGACTTGGCGGTATGGTTTACCTTTGCCTTTTCCAAATTTGAAGATATATAAATTAAAATATGGAAGATGACGTGGCCTCGGTCTATAATATGAGAAACAATCACAGACTTGGCTTTGGCCTTTAGTATGAAAAACAATTAAAGACTTGGCTTAGGCCTATATTATGCAATTCGTTCAAGACATGGCCTATATTGGCCTCAAATAATGAAGACATGGCTGTATGGTTTTGCATAGACCTTTGCCTTTTCCTCGGAAAGAAGACTACAAGAAAAAAAACAGGAATTCATACAAAATGTCAAAATCACGTTATTAAAATCAGTCAAATCATCAAAAATTTCTCCCCGTATATTTGTATGACCACATTTCAGATAGAGCTGTTTTATCGTAATATTGCATCTACATAAATAAAAATTAAATGCTGTTTGTTGGTAAGCGCTTCATTTGAGAGCGGCAAATATTTTTTTTAATGTCAAAGCCGGGGCGAAAGCTAGTTATTAATAATAATACAATCGGCGCTGTTTTCGATGAAGTAAATAGATAGTTTCCGAGAAGGTGTAGTATATGTAAAACAATTTAATAGCATAGCACTTTACAAAATCAGAAATAGAATCCATACCAATATGTGCGACTGCCACTTCTTGGGTGTAGAGATACAGTGACTCGGCCCGAGCATGTCGTCCAGTACGTTCCTCAACTGCTCCTCGGTACCTGTCAATATAAATATATTTCTAAGTTGAACAACTTAAGGAATGTTAATAAAGTTATAATGTTGACATTTCCATTTAGTCACAATTTTTCAAAACATGAAAATGACATTAGACAGTATTTAAATATGACATTACATAATTTGACATGTCGACACGAAAATAAATTTAATTTAATTGATAGTAATAATATTATAAGGACTAATTATTTTTATATGACTAAAGATAGTTATTATCTTTCCAAATATAATAGGAGACAAATAACAAATACGTTAAGCTATTTTCTATTGAACTCAATCACTTCGATTGTTCAACCAACAGGCTTTATTGAGCATCAATTAAATGTAAATAAATCTTTGGAAAATATTCCAAATAATTTAAATTAAATTTTAGGACAACAGAGACTACCTCTGGCAGTACTATTAATAATAAAAAATATTTACAAAGTGTAGCCACGCCCTTAAATAACTGTAAGAACAATAATATAAAAAATAGTAAATGTATTAACCTGTTACATCAAAATATTCAGGGCATGAGTGGCAAAGAATTAGAAGTGGAACTATTCATGAGTTGCACTGAAATTGATATATTGTGTATAACTGAACACTGGCTTAAAGATTGTGAGCTTATGTTTGGCTTTAAACAGCACCGAATTGCAAGTTCGTTCAGCAGGGGGAGGTCAATACGTGGCGGTAGTCTAATTATAATTCGTGACAATATTAAATGTAAGGAGCGCCTCGATATTGTAAACCTCTCTGTTGAGCGAAATATTGAGATGGCCTGTTTGGAACTTGACCGGCTCGTTGTACTATGTGTGTACAGACCCCCTTCTTCATCATATGAATTCTTTGAAAAAAAAATGGATGAAGTACTTTGCAAGATTAGCAAAACAAATAAATATATTGTTATTTGTGGTGATTTTAATGTAAATATATTAGAAGTTAATGGTCAAAGTAGTAGATTTATGTCCTTCTTTAAGTGCTATGATCTTGTGAATCTTTTTTCAGTGCCCACTAGAATAACCTGCACAACAGCTACCTGTATAGATAACATTTTCACTAATATTAAACCTTGTGACAAGTCAATAATCCATACATTAAGTTCAGATCATAGTGGTCAATTAGCCTCTTTTGATATAGCAATTGATAAGACACTGAAAAGAGATATCACATACGTGCCTGTAACTGATACACGACTTCAAATATACAGGAGCAAAATAATGGCAGGACTGGATTATCTGCCATATTGTGACGATCTCAATGTTTTATATAGTTTAGTCTTTAATGTCTTGAGAAGGGAAGGTGACAATGTTTTTGTATCGAAAAATCTCAAAAGAAATAACTCTCTCGCTTTCTGTGATTGGGCGAGGGTAGGTATTTACAAAAGTAGACAAAAACTATATGAGCTTTATGAAGAAAGGACACATAAAAAGAGTGAAAGCTTTAATGAATATGTTAGGCAATATTCGAAAACATTTAAACGTGTTTGCGCCATGGCAAAGACAATGTTTGTAAATAATAGACACATGACATTCTAATAAAGAAATTAAATTATTATGGTGTAATTGGTCCTGCTCTTGACCTTTTGACTTCATATTTAAGTGACAGAGTCCAGAGGGTTGATATAAATGGTAGTACATCATCAGGGTCCGCAGTCAGTATAGGTGTCCCCCAAGGCTCTATTCTCGGGCCTTTTCTATTTCTAGTCTATATAAATGATTTAACAAACGTTGTAAAAGACAAATATGAAATAGTATTGTTCGCTGATGACACTTCATTACTATTTAAAATGAACAGACGAAAACCAAACTATGACGATGTGAACAATACTATCTCTCAAGTAGTAGAATGGTTTACTGCAAATAATTTGTTACTTAATGAAAAAAAAACTAAATGTATTAAATTTGTTTTACCTAATGTAATGGAGGTACCCACAAATATAGTTATAAAAAATGACAATGTAGAACTTGTAGAATCTACTACATTCCTGGGCATTACTTTGGATGCTAAATTACAAATTCATATTGGTGAATTGGCGAAGAAGCTCAGCTCTGCTGCATATGCAGTCAAAAGAATTAGACAAATATCAAACATAAATACAGCTAGATTGGTATACTTCGGTTATTTCCACAGCCTGATGACTTATGGCATTTTGCTGTGGGGAAACGCCGCGGGTATAAATACGATATTTGTTTTGCAAAAAAGAGCTGTGCGTTCAATTTACCAATTGAAACCAAGAGTGTCTCTTAGAGATAAGTTTAAGGACTATGGCATTCTCACCTTTCCTTCACAATATATATTTGAAAATTTAATTTATGTCAAAAAGAACATTGATTCATATAAAAGAAATAGAGACATACACAACGTCAATACTAGAAATAAAGATAAACTTGTGGGTTGTGTGAGTCGACTTCACAAAATCAAAAATTCCTATAAGGGGTTATGTATCCAATTTTATAATAAGGTCCCCTCTGACATACAAAATCTACCATTTAATGCATTCAAAGTTACAATAAAACTTAAATTAATTAACAAAAGTTATTATAAGATATCTGAGTACTTGGATGATAAGCATCCGTGGGCATAGCTTGTGATCGTTCTGGCAGGCTGTCTCGTTTCAATAATTAGATAGGCATATAAATTAATTTTTAACTATCGATTTCATGTTTCAATTTTGTTTTTTTTAATTGTAATTGTATTTTAGTGACATATTATTTAGACATTTTATTATATAAATTGTATTTTACTGTTAATCTGCTAATTCAAAAGTGTATTGTATTTCTAATTGACTGTTTCAAGTGTGCCTTGTGTACCTACGAAATAAATATATTTTGAATTGAATTGAATAACTCCCAGTTTCTGAACGACTTTACAAACTTAATCAGAGATTAGTTATTTAACACTTTGACAACTGTTATGATTACTAATAATAGACATACCGCTAAAATTATTATGTAGATAATTATAGAAAAGAAAAATTAAAAATGTATGCAACAGTCTGAGCTTACGTTAAGGGGTGACCTATGCGGCATAATCTGCCGGATAGAATGAGACAAAAGTAAAATTCACCAATGAAATTGACGGTCTTGACTTTTGTCTTGCTCTTGCAGACTAATTCGGTATGTAAAAAACGAAAGTTTGTTTGTAAGTAATTTTTAGAATAATATTCAAAGTTTTGCGGGCAGCCGACAAAGTGACGTCATCATTTAGGTAAAATAGCGTTTAGTAGTACCACGGCCCTTAACGTGCCCTGTGGCATTACCAGTTAGACTTAGACAAATGAGTTGAGAAATAGGGCAGAACCGCTCTTTTACCTAAATGAAGACGTCACTTGTCGTAAACTTTAAAGATGTATTATAAAAAAACTACAAATTAGTTTCTTAAAATAAAAAACATAGTTTTTACTCTACATACAGAATTATCCCGCCCTTGGATCACCCTTAAGGACCCAACCGTGCGAGCATAACGCGTCTAGTAAGAATCTCTTTAATTAAACAAAATTTTTGACGGTAGTATATTACCATGGTCGATGAGATGGCTGACCAACGCCAATGTCCAATGTTTGTAGTCGCGCGCCAGCCTCAGATGTAGACAAGATGCTGCCTGACATTCCAGCCAACTGCGCGCAGCACCCTCGCTGTATTTACTGTAACGATAATATTTATTTGTTTCTAGTTTGATAGATGCACATAGATTTCTAACATTGATTTATCTATCTATCTATCATCACGCCTTTCATCCCAAAAAGGGTAGGCAGAGACAATCGAATACCATTTGTTACGATCCTGACATACCTCTTTCGCTTCTTTTATATTCATCATACCTTTCATACATGCTCGTCGATTGTGTGTACTTTTAATATTTCCATCGATCAATATATTCTAATATTGACTCTGTTCTTAAATCTTTTTCATAATTATCCTCTCTGCCTACTCCTTTGAAGGTATGCTTGTATATTATTATCTTCCTCTGATGAAAATTTCACCCTAACCTACAAAACCATTACATAAATGTACAAGTAGCATACTTTAGAAAAGAAATTACATCAAATTCTCTTTAGTATAAAAAAAAAATATTGTTTTGAAAACATATATGAATAATTGTAAATTTTAAAATTAAAAAATCCCCCAAGCTGGTGAGAAGTTGGCTATCTGGCTGCTTCCATATGATGCAGCAGCATGATGTTGTTGTAATATAATTGAAGTCACAAGATAATAAATTTCGACCAGACCAGTAAGTTGCTCACAACTAGAAAAGAGCTGAACAGATTTTCTTGAAACATAGCTAGAACACTCTCGATCAAGTCACCTTTCAAACAATCATAAATCAAAATCGGTTTAGGAGCTATAATGCCACAGATAGACATACACGTATAAATTATAAACACCACTCTTTTTTTTTCGTCGGGGGTTAAAAATACTCAATGATCAATTTATTTATTTATGATCAAATATTTCTCGCAAGGCCATCGGTTAAGTCTGGCTTTTCATTCAGCGCACTCCAAAAGTGATAATGATTTCTTATTATGTATATCACGATATCTTCAGTGAAAGTCATTCTCAATAAAATGAAATAAATAAAAATTACCCTCTTGCAGCGGGGTTATGTCTGGGTGGGTGCTGCGAGACGGGCGGGTACCGGTGTGCGGCGCCGGCAGGTGGACGACAGGCGGCCCGAGCGCGACACGACCGCCACAGCGGGTCCGAGCCTGACCACCACACCACCCTGTAATACATTAAATTAAAATTTAATTGTTGATACGGAATAGAGGGGCGGAGCTGTGTTCTGCACTATTCCTGTGTAAAGAAGCTGGGTGGCGAGCGATAAAAAGATCCACAAATAAAATTATTTAATTTACTAGCCTATTGGTGGATGTTTTCGTCGGTCACAGTGACCCAAGATTGCTTGACAACTATCTCGGTTGCTAACGAAGTGTCATTGACGTACTAAACTGTAGAATAGAGCGAGACAAAAATCAAAACCACCAATCAGTGGTCGCTCGCTACTTTAAGTTAGCAATAAATATACGTAGAGGCGCTGGTGGAAAGCGGGCCATGTCGGCTCCAAGAGCTTCTAACATGTGAATTTTTGACAGCAATCAGTCAATTTTCATCACGGTGTAGATATAATTTCTGTACGTAGACAAAATCTTTGTTAGAAACAGAAAGATATAATTTCCCGTAACAACAAAGCAAGACAAAGAGTAGCGTGGCAGAAACAGGTCCTTTTTGTCTTGCTTTATTAAATGTTTCTATGGGACATTATCTCTTTCTAAACGGTGATGTTCGCACGGTTGGGAACAATAGCGACAGCGATGGAAAATATTGATTTAGATTGACTTAACTGTCTACGAAAGATGCAGGTCAAGATATTTTGCATGTTTGTGTTGTTATAGTATAAACCACTAGCAGTTGACCGCAACTTCGTACGCGTTGTATTAGGAATATACCTTCCAATTTTCATATTTATATCTTCAGTGGTTTAGGCTGTGCGTTGATTAGCAGTCAGTCAGCGACACGACGGTTTTATATATAATAGAGTAATCAAACTCCTCCGAAACGGTTTGACCCTCCCACCCCCAATTTTTTAATAGCGATTTTTGTATGAACAATATCCAAAGTTAGTGGTTGGGGTAGTGCAGACAAGCCTACGTTTGGGAAGGACAACGTCTGCCGGGTCCGCTACTAAAATATAATAAGGAGTGTCTAACCAAGTACACAGTTTGTTGCTGTAGACGTAACTCTTCCCGTTACTAAACACGATCATAGCGTTCCCGTCCTCCATCAGGCTACAGTTAGTCACCGTCACTGGAAAACAACATACTCATTTAAAAGTAGTATTAGAAAAAAAATTTTTGATTTGATATAATACGCTACGACCTACAGGGGCGGAGCAGTAATAATTAACGCGGGTGCAACCTCAAGTCACTCATAATTTTAATTGGTGCTTCATGTAAAGTAAAATGTCAACAGTTGGGTGAATATTTGTAGACAAATACTTTTGACAGCATCCTCTTCTAAATATATTTTCTTTAAATGTGGGAGTCAATCCCTTATTGTATTTGGATTTAAAAACGCACATCGTAAAGTACGCCTTGAAAGGAAAATAATTGATTTTCAAACCACACCCACCTCCATGCCCCAACAGATTTCTAAAGGACTGCGGCGTGAGCACACAATCAGCATTGGCCAGGTCCCATATCGCGAGGTCCGCCGCCGTAGTGAGCACGGCCAGTCTGTCCCCAGAGAGAGACAACTTGGCCGCGCGAGCCTGCAGCGCCAGCGGGGGCAGAGCTCTGGTGGCGCCTCCCCTCCCCGCGCGCCACGCGTGTAAGGTGCCGTCCTCGCAGGCAGCGACCACCCATCGGGCGTCGCAAGCGATGCAGTTTACGCTCGAGCCTGAAAGAAGCGGTCACTAAAATTTGAAATTCTAGCAATGAGTTTTGTACATAATTCCGACAAACTGCACTAAGAAGGTTTTCGAACATAAAATACGTTAGACGGCCTAAAAAATCGGCTAAATGAGGAATACTTGTGTCCCTGGGCTCTTGTAATGATTAGCTTATATGTATGACTCCAAATTGCAGACCGCAGAGGGAGCCTGGTGGCCTGAGATACAGGCTTTTTGTCCTACTACAGTTATCAGCTCCCACCTAGTAAATACTTTTAAGTGTCATTATATAAGTTTTAATTGATGTGAGAGAAATAAACTATATTTTATTTTATATATACATATTATATCACGCATCTTTTCCAAAGCGGTAGGCAGAGAGCATGGAGCTTCATCCACATCCATACATCGTTTCATACATGTACGTCAATTTTTACTGCGTATTTGTCCTTTTTTAAGGATATCAGATATGGGGAGAAGAAAGCATTATCAAGCAATATTTAACTTAAGAATCAAGGCAATTTTATGCATTTAGGTACGTATTTGTATACAATAATACCTAGATAGGTCTCCCAAACAGGCTCAGAGAATGCTGAATTACTAGGTAGAAGCTGCAGCCGGGATAGCGCGCCATACTGAGTACTGCACGCGTTGTTCACAACCTGAAACATAACATATTTAATGTAATATAGAATAGAATCACCAAATATTATACCCACATTGATTTTTTTAAACCATGTGTTACACTACACATACCTATACTAACTTTTTTCTATAGGTATGCAAATCTAACTGGATTTTGTAATTTTACGAAAATTTTATTATAGGTATATATTATACAACAATTTGAATACCTACATAAATACGCTTAACTATTAGATATATTATGCTAACGCGGACTTTTTTCAATACTTTCCCACATCATATTGTTATATCACTGACGCATTAGAGAGCATACGCCATGAAACTTTATACTGTTAATGCTCAGCTCCTAAACATGATAGGTCCATTAAACATTGCTCGTATACCTTCCTCGTGAAAACCGCATCAAAATCCGTTCAGTAGTTTTTGCGTGAAAAGTTCACAAACAGACAAACAGACGCGGCGGGGACTATTTTTTTATAATATGTAGTGATGAAGTTTGCAATAGTCTTACGAATCATGTCACATCCTGAATAAGAAGTAACAATAGCTACAGACCTCTCAAGAATACAGACTGCAGGTTACAGCTCCCGGGACCGGATTACCGGTCTCAGGGTACCCAGCGGAAGACCAAGTCTCCTTCTTTTAGCCGATGGTATTTGTGAGGCTATACCTAATGAGTGGCAAGTTCTGTTGAGGTATATTTAGATGGAAAAGCCTTAAGTGTGGTTTATAAAAACCCGGGATCGAACCGTAGTCTGCCTGGTATACCACTCGGCCACCGACGCACATTTTGTTTCGTATTCTAAATGATTACGTCAAAATGTGGTACCAAATAACAAATTAGCTCTAATTTAGATCCCCTTATATTTAACCACTTGGCCACCACCAACCTGCAATCTCAAATGTCCAGCAGTCCTGACTATAGGTCCAGCTTGCCCTAGCGCCGGCGCCGGCAGCGGTGTCGAGCACACGGGCTGTCGCGGCGGAGTGACGGCCCGTTTAGCTCCATATACCTCCTCTGTCGACGGACCGGGGAGTCCTTGGGCGGTGCGCTTGCGGAGACGCGCGTCTAAGCCGCTGGAAATGTCAGATTTTTTTTATTGATAAAACTTGTATGGGTACTTGTTGATTCGTACCTAAACTGCGGAGTGGGCCAGGCCTGATTTAACCTCCCTAGTCGCACTAAGAGATTTTCTCTGTTATTCTATGTCTTTTTTTTTTTTTTTTTTTTTTTTTTCCTAATTACAATTCAAAGTTCCGCCAAACTGCTACACAGTTTGTTGGCGGATATGCTCTCTTATATTGAACAATTTACATTGTCAAATCTACTGCTTAGGTACATAAAAAATTCCAAGGTACCTACTTAAATCATATTATATAAATCTATATACATCATACACAAAACATATTAGGTAATAAACTTTGAAAACCAAAACACTTAACCTAGCAACTAGAACAAGAAATTCACTTACAGTGAAACAAAATATGTACACAACTACCTACCTAACTACATACTATTTTTAATGAAATGCAACTTAAGGCGCTGTTTATACATTTTGTAACTTAGTGTTTCACTTTGTAAGCTTGGAGGTAACTCATTGATATACCTGGCCGTTACATATCTCCTGGTATGTTGCCCAAAGTAATTATTTACATTCAGTTCTTTGTATTTTTTAACCTTCTTACAATTTCTATGGGGTAAGCAGCTTTGTACCGATAGCTGTTTATTTTCCATGTAATTATATTGTTCTAAAATAATTTTATATTTAATTTTATTATTAATCGACATAATGTTACATATTTTAAATAATTTATTATATTCTTTATTATTTTTATCGTTTAATAGGTATTTTAAGAAACACTTTTGTATATTTTTTATTTGGTCTATGTAAGATACGAATGTAAGTCCATAACTGCTTACTCCATAACCAATCGTTGCATCTGCTAATGCATAATATATTTTAAACAGTACGCCTCGGCTGACCATTTTATGCAAATAATAGAACCTACCTAGTACTGACCTTAACTTATTACAGATGTCTGTTATATGTAGTTTCCAACTCATATTATGATCTATCCATAAACCCAAATATTTATATTTATTGACATTTTCTATTTAAACACATTTACAGTTTACATTATGTTCGTGCATGCATTCATAACTATGTCCTATTAAATTAACAATTACTTCCTTACAGATTTTATTATAAGGTGAAGCTATTTTCATGCATTTTGTTTTACTTGCATTAATTACAATTCCATTGTCATGTGCCCATTTTGTTACGTTATTCATATCAATTTGCAGCTTGTATTCTATCTCCTTAATTTCCCTCCCGGCACATATAATGCACATATCATCCGCATACATGTAGGCCTTAGAGTGTTTAATTACATTGGTAATACTATTTACATGCATGATATATCCTACAGGACCAAATACTGACCCTGTGGGAACACCATATTTAGTTACACCTTTATCACTAAATGTATGGTCGATCAACACCCTGATCCCTCTTTTACTTAAATATTGTCTGATCCAATCATTCACAGGACCTCTCACACCAACCTCATTCATAGCCTGAAGTAAACTTTCGTGATCTATGGTATCAAAAGCTTTTTTAAAGTCAATGAATAAAGCCACCACAATCATCTTATCGTTTAGTAAGTTATTTACATAATCTGTGAATTCAGCAAGTGCCGTAGAAGTACCTCTACCCTTGCGGAATCCGTGCTGGCTATCGGATATTAGATGATTGCTTTCTATAAAGTGAGAAATTTGCCCTACAATAACTTTTTCTACAATTTTGTTTATTACATTTAATATAGCTATTGGACGATAATTTGTATAGTCAACATGTGAACCTTGTTTAAATATTGGTCTAATTATTGATAACTTTAATTCGTCTGGGTAGTCTCCTGTTTTTATACATAGGTTTATGAAATTCGCTATAATTGGACTAATTTGATTTTTTAAATACTTTATATCTTGCAATCGTATGCCGTCAGATCCCGGGGATTTGGCACAGTCCATACTGTCTATAATTTTTATCACATGATTTGCTTGTACCCTTTGAAATCTCATAGATACATTACTGTTTGTAACATAATCTGTTCTATCTATGAATAGTTTTTTACATTTGTGCTTAATGTTATTAATTTCATTTGTAAATGCGTCACAAAATTTATTACATATATTTAAAGTAGTATCTCTTTTTCCTAAATGTCGTAAAATTACTGTATCTAAGTTAGTTTTGGTTTTTCCTATCCATTCATTAATTATTTTCCAAATCTTTCTCATATCACCATTACATTTGTTTACAGTATCCAAACAATATTTATTTTTTGTGGCATTTATAGTTTTGTTAGTTTTGTTTCTAAATTTTGTATATTGTAATCTGTGATTCATATTTGTTGGTGATGATTTCCATTTACGAAACAATGCATCTCTTTCATCCAACATTGCTTTCAATTTATGATTTATCCACGGCTGTTGTGCTCTTTTTTTTGATATTGTGTGTAATTGCTTTGAATTTTCATAAATATCATGGAATATAGTGTACAACCCCTCATAAATATCCATTGGTGAAGATAAATTTAACAGTGTAGTCCAATCAATTGCATCCAGTTTCTCAAGTACCATTTTATTGTTTAAAACACATATTGATTTTTTGTTTTTTGTAGCTTTGTCAATCATGCTCATAGATAGACCAGTGAGATAATGATCAGCCACACTTGCATTTACAGTATAAGTATTCACGTCGCATCTGTGTCGTGTATATATGTGGTCTATACTTGATGTTACGTGGTTTCCGTTCACTATAGCCTCACGAGTTACATCCCGTATACCACACTCCAAGCCGTACTTACTCATCATATTCATATAATTACTAGTAACAGTGTCAACGGAGTCAGCTATAAGGTTTATATTACAATCTCCAATCAAAATTATTCCATCATTATGATTGATTTTTTGTAAAATCTGTTCAATTTCTGTTACAAAGCCGTCCTTACTGGTATGAGGAGGTCTATATATGGCTATCAAATGTAGTGTGTAGTGTTTTACTGATAATTGTCCAACCATAGCTTCATAGTGTTTTCCATTATTTGCTTGAGCTTGCAATTGGATGCCCTCCTTACTGTAAATTATTATCCCCCCTCCTCTCCTGTCCTCTCTTGTGTTACAAATTACATTATACCCCGGTATATGGAACATAGACAGTAAATCACGTTTAATGTTTACTTCCGTCAGTATTATAATGTCCAAACCCTTTATACAACATTCAATCAACACTAATATTTCGTTGAAGTGCTTCTTTAAAGAGCACACGTTCATATGTATTATATTTAATGATTTTAGATTACAGTTTATGTATTTGGACCATTCATCTATGTCTTCATATCTTGTATAATAACAATCGACTGAGCATTCTGTATTATCTTCATTGTCCATATTCAATATTACAACTCTAATCACTAATATATATTTATTTATTTCAAATTAAGGACGTAAAAATTGCTCGATATCATCTTCACACCGGATATGGCAGATTTTCTCATCTTCAGTTCTTCTAACTAATACCTTACTACCCTGAATCCAAATATATTTTGCCTTATCCTTTAAGATATTCTTTGCTTGCCAGAAGACATCGCGAACCTGCTTAGTGACGTTTTCATTAATATATATTGGAGATTCATTATTATTTTTAAAAATTTGTGCGTTGGTAATTCGTTGCTTACGGCCCCTTAACCAGGCATCACGCGCTGACCGCGTGCGCAATGTAACAATCACTGGTCGCGGTCGAGAGTTTTTATTTTCTCTGCCTACCCTCCATGCACTTTGAATCTCATTTTTGTTAACATTTAATATTTCGGCGATTTTATTCACATTTTCCAGTATGTTCTCGTCCTCCTGTTTCTGCATTCCGACTAACTCAATATTTAATTTTAATTCATTGTTCTCTAATACACCTATGCGTTCCTCCAGGGCTCTGTTATATTTTTCCAAGTATTTATTTTTATTTTGCAAATCTATTATTTATTTATTTTTGGCCTCGGACTTTGATGTCCAAAGAAGCAGTAAGTATACGAAAACAGAAAGTTTGAAACTACAAAAAATAATTAATGCTGTTGTCGAGACACTGAAAAATAATAATAGACTTTTGAAAATAAGCTTTATAAAACAATTCAAATAACTCAAGCTTATTGCCTCTTAGAATGCAATGCAGATTTTTTGTGTAAAATAACTATGGTATCTTCTTTGTTCATTCTTAATTGTGTATTATAATTTGGTGGAAGACACTTTGAACATTTATTATAAGGTTAGAATACAAGAGATTTTTTTTTATGGAGAAGACGACATGTGACCTTGCCACCGCCAGGCGGCTGGTCCGTGAATGCGCGGGACTGGCAGATCATAATACAGTCCGCCAGTCGCGTCCAGGCCCGTAGAGATGCTTTTTCACGCTTCAGTTGTGGAAAGGACGTAAGACCGACACCAGAAGTTCGTTCCACTTTTGTTAGATTGATCCAACATACAATTTCAGTCAAATTCACGTAAGTGTAGGTGATTTCTTATATTCACATAAATAGTGTCATTATTATTTATTTTTAACCAGTGTTATAGCGTTTCAGAATGGCCTGAATAGCAGAAGTATTTAAAATAATGGGCAAAACATGTGTAAAAACTAACAAGTGGCAATTTTTTTTATTTGTTGGATGCGACATTTTTGAGTTCTTCATGAGAAGGACAAAGTAATTTTCTATCCCCTGACATAAAAAATAACAGGTAAAAGAAAATATTTCTATTTATTTTGAGATGTAACTAAGAGATTTTGAGAAAAAAAATTTTTTTTTCCTGATTGATCATGACCCTCTATCACTCAAATCTGTTTGGACCACTAGTTACGGGACCTCCTGTATAAAATTAAAACTCACTTGTCTGGCGGCTTGTAGTCGGGTGTGGGCGGCGCGTGGTTACTGACATTAGGATGGATGACGATATCGTCGCGTCGCTCCACACGTATCCTAGATTTGCTCTGCGACGATGTACTGAAGCAACCCTCGCCGGCAGCCGCGCCTTGCTGGACCACGTTCTCGCTAAGACACAATTAATATTTTCAAGATCAATATATTTCAGACACACGTCTTCACTTCACGGCTTTTATCCTTTGTGGTGTGGTGGCAAGCCGGTTGCTGCACTGAATGAACCTGGATGTGTCACTTTTTTATCTGCTATTTTTAGAAGAAGTGCCCACCGAAGCATGATAAGTCGATTGGTGTTTAGCATTTTTCAAGTACGCGATACTGTATTGAGCTTGTGATCATATGAAATAGAATGGCTTTTATAAAACTTTCTATCGATGCATGTGTCATATTTTTAATATCATTGTTTTTTTTTTGTATTAAATCATAGTAAAAAAACACATGTAGACAGACTGTCAGTTCGTAAGACAGTGTCAGTGGTATAACCATACACCTAGCTAGCTGTCTGGAGAGGCTACAACAAGCCTGAAGACCTAAATAGTCTCAAAATGTCTGGTGCAGAAACCACTGCACTATTCTTCCCAAGATAGTTAACCATGGCGAGTCAATACATGGCAAGGTGTGTCGCGCTGTGGACCGCCATGATTGACCACGACTGATCTGTCAAGAGCACCACGACTAAGAAGAAGGTATACAAGTACAAATTTGAATTGCACAGCGTACTCTCAAAACCATTGAACAACATAACATGAATCTCTGTATGTAGACAAAACCTCAGCTAGAAAGAGAAAGACGTAATTTTCCGTAGGGAGAGAGCAGGACAAAAAGTAGCGTCACGGAAACCGGTTCTTTTTGTCTTAGTTTATTACTTTCTAACTGAGATTTTGTCTACTTAGAGATATTCTCTCTACACAGTCATGCTCGCACGGTAGTAGTTAAGCCTGTATACGTACAAGACTTACCTCTCGGGGTTATTAGTGAGCGGTATAAAGACTGGCGTGATGCGTCGCTTGCCGTCCGAGGTTCGAGTCTCGATCTGTCGGTCCATGGGCCGCAAGGGCGTGCTCGGACTTGACAGCAGGCTGGGCGAGGATGTCGTCACTGGTTTAATCTGGACATACAAGACGACTGGTTACAGGGATGAAGTATTGCTTCAAAATAAGTTTAACAACCAATTAACAACATTTAATTTAATTTATTTAACGCGACTCCCAGATTGAAAAATCGCGGGCATCAGTTAGATATCTGTTAAAAAGTTTTAACGTGAAAACAGCTTAGCGACGCTACCGAAACATTCTCGCTAGCTCTGCATATCCCATAGCCTCCTCTATCCAATGATATGCTTAATTTACTGGCTTTTGCGCTGGCTGAGACTGACATAATGGAAAAGTTTTTACAATGTTTACGTTAAGTTTTTAAATAGAAATATTATCCAAACTACACTAAATTCATACTTAAAATCGATCGATCTCGACAATCTCTACCGCGCTACCACGTTCGAGTCGTGAGATACACGGAATATATAACATTTGACAGCACTGACCTGGTTGTTGTCACTTCTCGGCGTCATGTTGTCCCGTTCCTTCCGCGCGGTGGCCTCCTGCCTCTCCCTCGCGAGCAGTATCTCGGGACACTCGATCAGCAAGTTGGTGTTGGCGAGGTCCGCTGACGTCTCGTTGGCGAGGCATTTGCCGTAGATTTTCTCGTAAAATGTATTCTGAAAAATATTATCAAGTAGGTATACGAGTTTTCTTCTACTCAGCTACGGGCAAGATGAACGGAAATGGCCCTCATCCTTGAGGCTTTAAGTGATGGTCCGATCAGATGCCCAAAATCCTATAGCCACAGTTCTTTATCAGATATAGAAATGCAGCCGATGGATGAGGGCTATCACGATACTCAGTAATGAGAGATCAATATCATCCGAGTGGTAGAGTTTGTACAAAAATAAAAGAGTAAACAACAATTCAAGAACCATAATAATTCCTAGGATCTATACAGATATTAACATAGGTCCAGAACTTAGTATTAAACATAAAAATTGCACTGACTTATGTTTCTTAACTTAACTTTACTCTGTATGTTCGTTATTCAATCGTGACGTGACGGCTGAACAGTTCCGGATGACATTTTGTATTATTCACAAAAACAATCAAACTTTACCTTTTCATCAATCGACAATGGAGTCCCTATCTCTTGGTTAGTGAACTGTAGACAGGCCACGGAACCGTCGGAGCTGCATGCCAGCAGAATCAGACCTGGAATCAATATTTCAAACATAATACATACAAACGGTCACGCCGCGCACGATTTTCCAATTTAAGAGGCGCTTGAACAAAACCGATATGGTTTTTAATTTCTTGAGACATATAAACAAAAAATATAATATTTTATTAAAAACTTATGTACATAATCCGACAAACCAAGAGGCTTTTCCATCTAAATATACGTCAACAGAACTGGCCACTCGTTAGGTTAAACCATCGGCTAAACAAGGGAGACTTGGCCTTCCGCTGGGTACCCTGGAACCGTAACACGGTTTCGAGAGCTGTAAGGCAACCCGTGAAGAGAAAAGAAAATCGAATGAAAAAAAATGTTTAAAATCATTGGTTAGGTTAGGTTTGTATATAAAATAACAATTAAATAAATCATATCATGAAATATATCATATTTCTGATGAAAAACTCAAGTTTTCTACTCTTTCAATTGGAAAAATAAATAATCTTTTACTATTACATATTAGTAAATAATAAAATTTTGCACCAAAAAAAAATAATAATTTAGAATTTAGAACAATCAGCACATACATTAATAAAGACATTTAGCATAAAATAGAATAGAACAGAAGCAGATAACGATCAAAATGAAATTTTGCACTTATAATTTTTTAGGTTAAATTTATAAAAAAAAAAACCACATCAAATGCCATACCAAAACATATACGAGACTTTTTAAATGATTTACCTTGCCTTGTTTGTTTAATTTGCTGCTACATAAAATAGCAAAATGTTCACTGACTATATTTTAAATTTACCTACCCTACTATAAATAAAAATAAACGTTTGTTACAGTAAAAGGAATCCATTCACATTATGCCTTAAGATTTTTTTTTAATTTGGTTACGGCTAGGCTGAAAATTGAAACTCATAAAAATTAAATAGAGATGCGTTTATTAATTTAGCTTTTTCTCTTATCAGGGACATGATAGGGTATTCATGTGATACTTCTCGTTTGGGAACTAAAATGTAAAAAAACTTAGCCCCAGTTAATGGATTTTCATGGGTCTCGTTCATAGAGTACTAAGCCTATGGAGGGGCCATAGACGGGCTCCCCCTTTCGCCAATTTTTTCCCCTTTGACCAGTTATACTGACCAGGTGCGCAGTAATAAGTTACCTTAGATTTCGTTGGTATCGTTTTGTGTCGCGAGACAGAGCTCTAGGAAAATAGTTAATTGTGAGGTTTTAAACGGGAAAGGCGATCTAGGGCGTCAAACTTAGTGTTTCCAATCATTAATTATAATTATTATGTTTGTATTTTAACATAATCATAAAACTATCGAAAAATACAGTGGTACAGGGGCTAGTACTAGGCGTTTACCTCCCCCCCTCCCCGCCAAAAGTGGCAGAAAAAATTGTTCGGTGATTTACACTCTTCACGTCTCCTTTGGTAAATACTCAAAGGTCTCGTTTGATTGTGTTTCTAAGTGCTTGACCTTTAATATTTTACATGAATTTTGAAACGCAATGAAATAAGTTCTATAAAATTAATTAATCATAGCCGGTGGGGTTAGCATACTTAGGACCGCACCAATGAATGTCCGGCCCCAGAATGTCCAACTTGCTCACATTACTTGGCTGGCCATTGGTCGTTATTAGCCTTCCGAGTCACCACGGGTTCCAAGGTCAAAAGTTTAGGGAAATCGACTAAGTATACAAACCATCAGAACTCCACGACAGATCCAGAACACTATCCCCGAACAGGTCGTGTACGACCAGCAGCGGCCGCTTGAGCGACGTCAGCCAGATGGAGAGAGCACGGTCTCGGGAGCCCACCGCAGCGCAACAACACTTCTTGCCCTCCTTCACGAGGATGTTGCTGTTGAATCTCTGTCCAAATGTAAGTTAGTTTGAAAAAACTAAAACACGCTTTTGTCAGTGACTGAAGGTTTACTAGTAGCCATTGAAGAGTTCCAGTATCCACCTCCTGGCTCCATGATCAAACCAGCTTCAATTGTCATCCGAATTACAAACAAGTTTCAAATTGATACAATAATAAAATTAAAACTAGGTTAAACTAGACTTCCTAGATTTGTTTACATACATACTAATTACTTCTTCTTTCTTTATTATGGCTCCACCAATGTTCATCGGTGATTTGCCAATTACAAGTATTGTAGCCTTTATAGCCGATTAGTCGTCGACTAATCACAACCATCACAGCACGGACAGGATTAAACTGGATTCCCCATCACGTCTCAGCGGGCGCGTGCGTTGTTCAACAAGGCGTGACATGGAATCCTACATACTATACTTGTTTATTTGTAATATATGTAATAATATAAATGTTGATCAATTTGGAACTCACGGACTTTCCTGCATAAAAAGTGCAGGCAGGCTTTCTCGCCACAGCTCTCTCAATGATACCATCAAAAGGGCTCTTGCGTCAATAGACGTCCCTGATCTCCTAGAGCCAACGGGAATAATCCGGGAAGACGGCAAGAGACCCGATGGAATGACTCTGATTCCCTGGGAGCGAGGTCGGGCCCTTGTATGAGATGCTACGTGCGTGGACACATTAGCCCCGTCTCATCTCAGGGAAACAGCAATCAAAGCGGGAGCTGCGGCGTAAATCGCAGAGTCTAACAAACGGCGCAAATATAGTTCAGTTATTGAAAACTACAAATTTGTGCCGTTTGGTGTAGAAACTCTGGGCCCGTGGTGTTCAAATGCCAAAAATTTTATTAAAGTTGTATCCCCTCGACTGATCATCTCTTCTGGTGACAAGAGGGCTGGCTCCTTCCTCGCTCAACGAATCAGTATCGCGTTTCAACGGGGAAATGCAGCCAGTATTCTTGCCACTATTCCACGCGGACCTGGTTTATTTAGTTATTTTTAATCTTTAGATTTGATTTAAGGTTTTTATATTAGGTAATAAATAAAAAAACTTCCGTTATTAAAAAAAAAAACTAATATACGAATAAAACAATATCACAGTATAGGAGGTGCCCTCGCCTAGAATCACACTTACAGCACACGTGACCGCCTTTCTGTGCCCCACAAAGTCCTTGTCGGTGCGCCAGCCGTCCCGCTCGACCACCAGCGCGGTAGGACCGCCACCGTTCATGGCGTGCGCCGACAAAACATACTGCCCGTCGGGCGACCACGACAGGCGAAGGACGTGAGTGGTGCCTGTAACAATAATTAAACTGATTTCGCGAATCTACTTCAATAGCTTAAATATAGTCCAATCATTCTATATGATGTGTCGTTTGGTAGCAAAAAAAATTGTAAATATTTGTGATCTTAAAAGGCAATCCCCATCTTGAAAATATTCTAGCATGACGCTAGCATTTCTCTTGCTCAATGAATCAGCATTGCAGTATGGATTCAAAGTTTGGACATATCCAAGTAGCAATTGGGAATTTCTTAAACGCATTACTTCAAAATCGTCGTTGCAAATAAGAAAGGCAGCCAGCCGAGCCAGCGCTCTTGCTACCATGCCACACTGACATAATTTTTGATAATTAATTTTTAAATTTAGTTATTGAAATTAAACTTCTTTAGGCAGGGTAGAGAAAAAATTTCGTCACGCCTAACTCTTTCTAATGTCGGCACCACACTTCGTTATGCGTTACGCGTTATGCGGCTGCGCCTTATTCGCAAGAATATTTGGTATGTGGGCGAATAAGGAACATGCCACCACACTTCGTGTCTGTGTGCCGAACATGCCAAATATGTGTGTTGTTTGCTTTAAAAAAAATGGACGTGTTGACAGCAGCAGCTTATTATTTTTATATAAATAATACCTGTTGTATAAGTACAAAGTTACTAAAGGAACGAAAAGAAAGCGCTGGTGGATCATCACAAGTCATAGGAAACGAACTAGGTAAGTAGTATTCGAGACAAAGAGAATATACCTATACGTCGAGACACGACCCAACACGACCGCTGCAAGCGAGCGAATGAGTGAACGAAGTGTGGTCAGTCGACGCGCATATTCGGCTTATTCGTGTCCTTTGATGTGTGCCAAAAACCGACAAGTCGACGGATAGCGTATGCGTTATGCGTGCGAATAAAGCACATATATGGCACATATAGCCGAATAGACCCTCCACACTTCGTTTTATGCGGGCGAATAAGCCGCATAACGCGTAACGCATAACGAAGTGTGGTGCCGGCATAAGAATTACAGATGGCGTACATCATTATATTAAATTTGCATTAATTTCCCAGGGTCACATACATACACGTATTGCATGAATTTGGGCATGGGGCGCGAATATATGAAAGTTAACTTCTTACGCGTGTACACAAATATACGAATCGATTTTTATTTTAATTTTAAAATGCAATTAAAAAATATTATAGTAGTTTATGATACGGGATCATAATAGGGGTAATTAAAACACAACAGCATAACACATATCCTTTGCTTTTTCTGCATTTAAAAAAACAAAACATTACGATATCGTTTTTGTATGAAAACTTCTATACTATAATATACTAGCATTCCGACCCCGGCTTCGCCCGTGGATATTTACGAACAAAATAAAATATACCCTATACCTACCGCTACCCCTACCCCTACCCCTAATTACGTACACCGTGACACGAGAATTTTATATATAAGATTTTAATATTGTCCACACGCGAAGCCGGGGTGGATAGCTAGTATAAACATATTAGAAATAGCTGTTTCCCACGACTTCTAATTTCAAAATGTTGACACTTCATACATAGCTTTTGTCATGTTCACCTCTGCCCACCCCGTTCCCGTCGTCATGCCGTGATAATAAAAAGTATCCTATGTTACTTCTAATACCTCCAAGAATATATGTGCAAAATTTCATGATGATCGGTTAAGTAGTTTTTGCGTGAAAGCGTAACAAACAAACTTACATTCGCATTTATATTAATAGGGAAGGGATTGTAGTATCGAAGTTTGACATATTAGAGACGCGTGTAAATAAAACATATCATTATGAAGTATAATTCGATTTTGTAATAGAGATTTTACGTTATAAGAGTAGATAAAAGTAATATTGAATACCTCCACATTCCTCGAACGGTTCGGTTATTATGGACTCCTGTCCCCAGTCGGCCGTCTTCCAAACTCTGACCGACTTATCGTCCGACTGCGACGCTAAGTACTTTCCCACCTGGAAACATTACAATTTATATTTAAGAGTGTAGTGTACCGCGTCCATGTCCATACAAACGGAGAAAACGTTTTACTACCCCTAAATATTATTTAATTTTAACGATTTTGTAATATGTTACTGACATAATGAAAAACTACGTACGTATTTTTTCCTTTTTTCAAAATTCGTAATAGGTCAAAAGTTATAAGCCCCTCAAATCTCGTTTTTTTTGGTTCGTAACTTGCTGGTAATAAACCGTCTGTATTTGAGAAACAAAGCAAAATTTCAAAAAAAGCAAAACGTACGTACGTAGATTATAATCTGCTAAAACATATGACACCAAAATTGTAAGGTTTCGTTATAGTTTAGTAGGTGTAAATCGTTTTCGCCCAAAACGCAATTTTCAACGAAAAACATACCTACGAACACTCACGAGCTGCAGTGTTCTCTGTCGCACTGATGCCCGTGGGAAGAGCGCGCTTGAGACAGAATATGATTTTCTAAATACCTATTTCGCTGCGTACGGCTTGATCCTCTTAAAAGGGTATAATTTACGCGGACACCAAAAATATTTTTAAGACTCTAAGCTTAGGCACCAAATAAAATAAACAACTCCAAATAAAATAATTGACACTATTAAAAGTGTCCTAAAGTATATCATATTATGATCCAAAATAATAGAAAAAACATCAGAAAAATCGCACGCCTTGTACTAATATTTTATTTGGTTTCTAAAATGGATAAATGGTCACCAAGTAAGGTAGGTAGGTTAGGTTAGGTTAGTATAAAATTTATTAAGTATAAAGTGTATTTTAAAGGCGTCTATATATTTTTATGGCAGTCAATAATACCAAAAATGGATCTATTTCATAATATTTTAGGAAACGTAATTTGGTGACCATTCATCCATTTTGGTAACCGTTTAGATTTTTTTGGTACAAAATAGATACATTTTTGGGCGCCGCTTAAACACAAGCCTATTTAAAATATATATATTATTTCTCAAACGTGTTTTTTTGTCAGTATCAAATATCTCCTTCAATACTGTATCAAAGTTAATGTTTTATACGTCATTTTAAAGATAATTTTTCCCTCTAATGACGAAAAATAAAGAAACAAATCAAAATTAAATGTTTCTTTTAAAAACAGGATTATTTATTTTGTAAAAGACGCCATCTGTTGGAGACCAGTTGAATGGTGCGAAGTTTATACGTCCATGTCGCTAGTATTATTACAAAGCTGTGTGTGTATATTGTATGAAATGTACTCTTAAACTAAACTACAGGTCATGCTAAATTAGGTTAGGTTGTTTAAATATTATATTATAGGAATTAATAGAATAGGCTTGATAGAAATGAATGTATCACAATTTCAGTAGGTTTGCATATTGACTGGAGTACTAGCACTGAGTGTGATTTCTCACTTTAAACTTATAGAAGCTTTCCGCCCTGGCTTCGCCCGTGGTAATTTTTCAAATGTGATAAAACAATAAAGGATTTCGGAGATAAAAAGTATATATTAGCCTATGTCACTCTCAGGCCCTCCACATATCCCTATGCAAATAATCACGTCGATCCGTTGCTCTGTTGAGGTGAAAGAATGACAAACAAACATGGAAGAAACGGTCACCCACATCCTTCTGGAGTGGGTAGGTTTGACAGAATACAGGGCTGCTCAGCTCATCAGACGTCGAGTTGCGGAGACCGAGCCCAATATCCAGAACATGGCTTTTTTTTAAATTGGATATTTTTTCTTTGCTTTGCTATCACTATAATTATATTTTTTTCTATATGTGAATAAATTGTAACCCAATAAGGACAACTCACCGGATCCCAAGCAACACCTTTAACAAGTCCTGTATGACCGTTCAATACACACACCATCTCTGGCAACTTTTCCGCGTTCCATATTATAATACTGTTGTCCACACTGCAACTGGCCAACCATTTGTCTAGAGGGGACCATGCCAAGTCTAGTACATCACCTGCATTGTAAACAAATAATAGAAATTGTAAATTGGAAGAACTCCAGAAAAACTTAAAGCCTTAGCCTAGCCTAAAGCTATAGCCTTACAAATACCATCAGCTAAAAGAGGGAGACTTAGTACCCTGGGACCAATAACACGGTTTCAGGAGTTGTAAGTTACCCATGAAGAAAAAAAAATTTGATGTCCAAATTAGAGTTTCAATCAATAATATTCAATAAATTTAGTTTTTATTGTGATAAATCTGAAATGATTTGAATGAAATTTGGTGCACATAGTAGGGTGATTCTGATAGCGAATTTGTAAATATAAAATTTCAATTCAATTTTAACAACTGTATTACGAATCACGGCAGCCCGGAATCTTGCTGCAACATGAAGACCACGACCGCTCTGTCAAGAGTGAACCGACAAGGAAGAAGTATTAGTTCTGAAGAGGGATGATCCATGTGAAGTTTGTCAAGAGGGTGATATTGTGTAATTATTACTTTTCAGATATATATTTAATGACTCTTTGTACACATTTAAAAGACCTGTACAAGAGAAATTGGAAACTTTAAGATTAACCTGAATTGTAAGATTTATGGTTAATGTATTATTTTCCTTTGTAACACTTTTTCACTGCTATAAGTTTGTGTTTATTATAATTTGACTATATATCAAAGTATTAAGACTGTTAGGTCCTGTTGTATTTGTATTACCTGTATATGTACCTACTTTGTATAATTACTGTTTGTGTCTTAATAAAACAAATAGAAGTAAATAAGCTGGTTTTACCTGCCCTCGGAAGCAGATATTGGAGGTTAGGATTTTTGGCACAAGTGAGGATTGAACCCAAGTCTTCAGTATCTTTACCAATATAAAATAGATAGATGTTACCTGCATGCCCCCTCAATGTAGAAACACATCTCCAAGTCTCAGCTTTATGTTTCCCGCCAGGAGTTACACTTGAGCCACTGAGAGACCAAACCATTACTAATCTGTCATCACCACCAGAGGCTAGGTACTTCCCTCCATTGCTCCATCTCACACAGTTTACGCAGGCTGAAATATTTAATTTTCGTTAGGTTTAATTTTGGATAGGTAGTAGGGATTTATCTATTTTTTATAATCGGCATTGATGGTACAGGAAACAGGAAATAAATGATACTTAAATGCCAGTACTTACTATTTTTTTTATTAAAGTAGCAAGTTTACCACTTTTAAACAATCTCAAATTCTCAATTCAGCTGAATGAAAGTCAATTACTAAATGTCCCCTAGAGCGGACATTTGTATTATTATTATACTTGCAAACGGAAAACAAAGTTTCTTTTTTATAAAATATCATTGTGATAAGCTTGTGACAGACACCAAATCAATGATTTTCATGGAATTCACTAAGCAAAATGGGGAAACTCCTTACATTTCCTTCTAATTTATCAATTTTAAAACCTTATTTATGTGGGGTTTGGAATTCTTATATTTTTTTTTCATATTTGATATTTTGACAAATAAATTTCATGTGAACATACAAATAACAACACAAATACACTAAGTTAAGTGCCATCATTAGACTAGGGCACCCATATCAAATTTTGGGTCCATAACGAAGAAAATATTTTTTGAATATTTATTTACCTAAATGGTTATCCATTTGACACAACTTTTTGGGAATGTTGGGGTCCGTCTCTACATTTTCATTTAGTACAGAAGCGAGGTCCCACACAACGACTCGGCCAGAATCCCCACCTTGGCCGCCGGTAGCGAAACGCTTACCGCCTGGGTGAACGTCCACGGAAAATATTGGTTTTTCTGAAAATATAACAGCATATTTTTTATCTAGTGTCCGTCCTTGCTATCATAAGAAAGTTTAGAAATAAAAGAGAGTTAATTAGAACACCAAAACTCTTAAAATTATGGAATACAAACTATTCATACAAAACAGTGGCTTTACATGTTAATTTAGAATGGTATAGCTCTATTTTGTTAATGCACTGAATACTTACCATCGTGGCTCACCCAGCTAGGCTTTATTAGCTTCATTTATGTTGGAATAAATTACTATTATCAATAAAAATTAAAACAATCGCTCCGTTTTTACACTTTGCTTGTGCTTTTTTTAATTTTTCGGCGCGCGGCGCAGTGTTACCAACTCCCAAAAATATTTACCCCGAAAACTAAAGTAAAAACCCCTAAAATCGACACCCCCTAAAAAAATATAATATATAGTTTCGTTTTCTTCTGGTTCTGACTTTTTAAAATCATACATTTGGATATTAAATAAACTTAACATTTTAGTGGATGGATTAATTTCGTTGCAATGTGCATCCATCGATGTGTGCATCGGACCATCATGAAACTTTGTAGCATTTCAATACATAACCTATTCCGCAACTTATTTTTGCAAATTGCTTGGCTAGATTGGGTTATCCCAGGGCCTGTACTCGTAAATCAAAAAGCCCCTAAAAATACCCTTAACAATATAAAGCCCCTAAAAAATCCCAACCCATTAATTTACCCCCTAAATTTGAGGGGAAAACCCCTAAGTTGGGAAGGGAACCCTGGCACGGCGGGTGCGGGCAGCGGGACCGGGGGAGTTAGCACAGATTTTGACAGCGACACTTTCGTTTCGGTCGAATGGCCTTGAACAGGCCAAAACGTTCATGTCCAACAAGGACCGGCCAGAGATAGCCCGCGGCCGAGAGGTCCGGCCCAACAATGTGCGGGCAAATTCCGTGTACTTGTCTTTGTCCGGCCAAGCAAATTGCTCGGCATTCTTGTGCAGGGCATGCCCGGTCCGGGCTATCTCTGGCCGGTCCTTGTTGGACATGAACGTTTTGGCCTGTTCAAGGCCATTCGACCGAAACGAAAGTGTCGCTGTCAAAATGTATGCTAACTCGGCTGGACACAGAGATGTCTCAAAATATTTTGGCAAAATAAGTGTCAAAATTTAAAAAAAAAGAAGAAATTTGGATCCATCACGGAATAGACTTTAAAATCGATTTGTTTTTTTGTACAAAATAACTATAAAAAAATTTTTAATTGGCGGAGAATAGTTCAAACCCATATTTCTTTCCAGCAAAAATAGTTTTAATTCAATAAGTCTTAGAATAAAAGGTGCGTCGGTGGCCGAGTGGGTAAGACGTCTGGTATTTACTAGACAGACCCCGAGTTCGATCCCGGATCCCGGCCATGTACCAATGGGTTTTTTAATTAAAAAACTTATGTACATAATCCGACAAACCACACTTAGAGGCTTTTCCATCTAAATATATCTCAACAGAACTAGCCACTCGTTAGATATAGCCTCACAAATACCATCGGCTAAACGAGGGAGACTAAGTCTTCCGCTGGGTACCCTGGAGCTGTAAAGTGATATTTGATCGTGTGATATGATCTTTGAATAAGTATTTAGACGTGATGGTAGATTAGAGAGAAGTTTGAGAGTATACGAACGAACCATCCGATTATTGTTCCGATTTTCCGTTTTCTGTGATGTTTTGTTTGATTTCATTCGGTAGAGAGTACGTATTCCTTGTTTCATTCACTCACTCATTCGTTCATTTGGTTTGCTGTATGGTTAATTAACAACCTTTGCCTTTTCATGACAAAAAAAAAAAAAAAGGTTATTGAACTTATTGATTATTGATCGCTTTTCTTGTCATTTTGCAATTTTCTTTCAGTTTTCATTTAGGATTCCTTCAGTGTAGCAGGTTTTCAGTTTTATAGCAAAATTGAAGTTTCCTTTGTGTGCAATAACATAATTCTAAGTCAAATTAAATAGTATTCTATTAAATTTGAGTAAGGAGTGTCAAGGTGGATCCACACGGCATGAGAGCGGCGAAAACCCTAATCCCAGCTCGCTTTTTAGCTTTAGTGGGACACCTGTCTGTCTTGCTGACTCTACTATGGGTGAGCCAGCAGAACGAACAGCCCTGTTTGGAGAAAGAGGGCACGGGCAACCAAACGGAAACTTATCAGTCTCGGTAAGTACCTTTTTTATAAGTTCACAGTCCAAAATCATGAAATTCATGTGACATAATTTATGGATAGTATTTTAATATAATAAATTAGGCACACATGGTTTTAGATTTCCTATTTCTGGTAAAAGTTTATGGTATGTATTTAAGTATTTGGTGTTAATTAATATTTAAGAATTAGGAATTGATTGAAGGAGAGAAGTAAGGACTGAAGAAAGGGGCTAGGTTTAGAAAATATCTGCATGAATTTGGGGTAGCTGAGGGTTGGGTTAAGAATGGGTTGGATTCCTTTCTCTAATGGTATTGATTAGTTTTTACAAGGTAGCTTGAACATAAATAGTTTAAAGAGGGGGTTGGAAGAAAAAGCTTCTACTTCCTAAACCCTCAAAAACTTTAAACTCTGTGGCCAAAATCTAACTATTTCTGAAGAAAGTGATTTTCCATCTTCTTTGTCTACTCCTATAAGAGACTGGTGTGAAGCAATAGGCTTGCAATTCATATAAGCCAATAAGCCAGATTTGCCCAGTTAAGTTTCATCTCTGCTAAAGTGTTATGCTATCTGTATATTTAAATGTTGGTTGGCTTAAATCATTAAATTTTAAACTTCAATAAAAATTACATTATCATTGCATGTATACAATACAAAGAATTTTATTTGCTATATCAACAAGAACTTAAAACTTTCATATAATTCAGCAATTTTGTTTAAGTCATCCGACCACTGACATTGGGGTGGTCTGCTCCTCATTCTTTTTGTATTGTTACGGGGGCGTTCAGTTTGTGAACATTGCAATGATAATCTACCTACGCTAAATAAGTTGAGCAGACCAAGTACTGTTAGTGGGGAGGACGCCTGTCGCCCATATTAATAACCTTACAAAATGGCGCTGGTCCAGTCCTATTCTTATTTTAATCGCATAATACAAATAATCACTCTCCATGACTCCTGTAGAAACTTTGAATAGGAAGTAACTTGAGGATTTGCAAGTAAATAGGAAGGGTAACTAAATATTTACATAGGAAGATGGAATTATTTACTGATTGTAAAAGGTAACATTGTCTTTCTACAAATATTTCTATAACAATGGAATGAATTAATTCTCTGATAAAATATATTTACAATTATAGCACTATTAAGTCTTACTTATACTAACTGAAATCAGTAAATAAAGACACATTTACTTAAATAAATAAAATTTTCATGTGTTCTGCATGTTTCCCAAACTAACAAGTAACAATGGTGGTTTTGTAAAATGTTTCTGTATGGATTAAAGGAAATCTTGTTCTATTAGTTTTATGCCATCCTTCCTGAAATAAATTAGGGTTGACAATGTAATTTAATAATTATATTTGTATGGATAAAAAAAATATAAAAACAATAATGCCACATGTGGCGCCCAATGGAAATACCCTGGGTCCAAGAATTGCCAAAAACAATTATGAAATTTATTACACCTGAATATTATAACATAGGTAAATAGCACTACAATTTTATATAATTATTTTTATATGGAGGATGTGTTCGGTTGTTAATATAAAAAAAAAAAAAAAAAAATTGTTTATTGGGACAACAATGGTTAGTATTAAACTTACAGCTATGTTAGTATATGGTGGCGCCAAATGCCCTAAACCTTCGATAGCGGGCGGCGACACCGCGGTGAGCTGGTTCAATTCAAATTGGGGTAAACAGAAAAGAAATTACTTAGGTTTCGTTGCAAGACAAAGGAAATGGCACTTACTTGAGATCACAGATGGTAATGCCAGGCCCGCTGCGTACGGGCGTGCAGGGCGTGCACCGCACAAGGGCGGCATTTTCAAGGGGGCGGCAACAACAGATATCGAAACGAAATATTCTCATAATTTTAAATGTTTATCATGTCATAATAACGATATCTATTGGTCAGTTTCGAAAATAAACGCAAACGTAAAATAACCTTAATTTTTTACACGGTAAGGGTTTTAATGCTGGGGGGGGGGGGTGGGGGGTGTAATCGGTATTTGCACGTTCAAACAGCTAGTGGCGGGCCTGGGTAATGCTTCAGGGGACCCTTGCTGGACTTCTTTGGCGTAGTGGCGATGCGTTGCGTGTGCCGGTATTGCACTCGCGCGCGGCGGTCAAACGCACCAAACCTATTGCCCCTTAACGAAACCTTTTATATTTATAATTAAGATGCGATATTTATTTAATACCAAAAGCTGGCGTAACCAGTATACTTACTTATACGTTATTTACCTACATTATTAAGTAAAACTCTAGTATGTCTCACGGAACTTTGTACCGGGCTACCGGAACAAGTTACCTAGTCCAGTGCTTCAGGAAGCCTGAGCCGAACCCATTACTCACTACCTTTAGGAAGCTTGAGCCGAACTCATCACTCACTTCTGGAGGCTGTCACCGCTTCTTCGAAGCCTGGAAGCACTTCTTTTTTGCTCATAATTTCATTAAAGTCATCAATATGTGAATTCGCGAACATGCCAGACGCACCGCACTACAGAAGCGAGGCAGCCGCAACAGCGTCCTGAAGGCATTATTGAATTGGACTTATTGACGATTTGCATTATTTCAGGTGGCCAATGGTCTTCGCTCTGTCTATAACATTCATCCTGCTTGAATTGTCAACCTTCATGAGTGGACTAACAATGTTCTCATTCTCTCTGTCATTGCTCTGTATCCTTTTATGTTGTCTTGTCACTCATTTGAGCTTTTTTAACCTAATTGTAAGGGGCCATCCATAAATTACGTCACGCGTTAAGAGAGAGGGGGGGGGGGTTGAGGATGGAAGGGGGCGAGTCATATTTTCGTTACGTCACATGTATTAAATCTAAAGTATTAACACTCGTTAATTTTAAAATTGCAAAATATGAGAATCAAAAAATCATAAAATTGGTGTAACGTAATTTATGGATAGTCCCTAACTTGTATTTGGGATTCGGGCGCCATTTAACACAGCATGAAATAGTGTCTCACAGCTAAAAACTGCTTTGATGATGGGCGCTGTGGAATTTACATTTAAGCCCTTGAAGTTATTGTTCTTAGCTGTTGGGCGTTATAAAAAACATAAGCACATTCTAGATTTATCCAAGTCAGCGAGATTATGGTGTCTGGCTGTCTGTCTGTGTCTTAATATATTCATGAATTTCAGAAATATTTAAGTGTATTAAAATTAAATGGTATAAAAAAAGACTAAGAAAAGTTTTCTTAATTTTTTAATAGATTCACGAAACTGACTCACATTTGATCTTTTTTTATTATATGCCCTTGATCAAGTAATTTATTCTGCTAATTTCATGCTTGAGAGAAAACTTAAGTACTATACTGTTAATAATGGAATGGTTTCATGGTTTCTAAGTAAATAACAGGTTTATGTGATCTAGTGGCTCTGTTTGTAAGCAAAATACTATTAGCCGAGAGCCTTAGACTAAGGATGGGAGGCTAATTCGTTATGTAAAGTAAAATGTAGAATCTAAGGTACCTATGTCGTCATGTATTGTCGTATTGTCACAACCTTTGTCTCACCTCCCCCCCCCCCCCTTGTCACACTTTCTTGGACATAGTTATGCGAAAACTTAAGATAATCGCGCGTTTCAGTGGTACCCTTTTTTGCCCTCAATAGTATAGTTGAATATATTTAATATTTTTTTTTATATTTACCATGAAACGGTAGGTAATTAGATAAAATGGTGTACAAAATTAAACGAGTTCCGCAAAGTTTTTTAATTAAATTGGTCACTTAAACATGATATTAAATTTATGAATAGTTATGCCAAAAATAGCCTAAAAATCAGTTTTTTCATACCAATTTTCACTAAAACAAAAATTAACCCAATCCGAAAGAATCCTCTGTCGATTAAAGTAACATACACATTGAGAACCTCCCCCTTTTATTTTAAATCGGTTAACAATTATACTCATCTCATTTTATTTTATTTAGATTCATGATTCATTGTCCTTTTAATTTATATTTAGAACACAAGTGCGTCACGAACTCACGAGACACTTGTGATCAATTGAATTCAATATCAGAACACATTGAGGTTTAAAAGTCTATTTAAATATAATGTGATTATTTTGATTTATTTTTAGTCACCATAAAAAAACACCGCATATTACGGTTCCTGAAAGCCTGAAGACCTGCAGGGTACCACGTGACGTGATTCATATAGGTTAAGGGAGAGGGAGGGGATCATAGTTATGCAAATTACATATTTTGAATTTAATTTCAATTTACTATTTTTTAGGAATTTTACAACAATAGCGCCCTTTTTCATCTTTTTTTTTTCTCTTTTTCATGGGTTGCCTTGCGCTCCCGAAACCGTGTTATCGGCCCCAGCGTACCCAGCGGAAGGTCAATTCTCCCTCTTTTAGCCAATGGAATTTGTTAGGCTATACCTAACGAGTGGCCAGTTCTATTGAGGACAATGAGGTATATTTAGATGGATAAGCCTCTGTGTGGTTTTTTACATTATGTATTCGTACATGCGGATAATACCATATCTAAGTAATTATTTGTCCACTGACTGTACAATGTATTTAACACAGCCACATATAAGCCTTAACTCAATACATCAGCAATCGCTGGCCATAGCATCGGAACTATAGTGCTCACATACTTTATACTGGAGACCTGCTCGTGTGAATGGTTCTGGATGGTTTACTCAATGTGCTCTGTGCCGTTGGCTGTAGTGGACTCTATCACCGCGCTCACGAATCTGAGACAACTGTACAGAGTACTGTAATTTGTAGTATTTTACTATTAGCCTGCAAGATGACTGTCGCAAGATATAAGGTTTCTGTAAGTTCATTTCATTATTTCATATCATTACTGATTGAACTATATTTCTTATTTTGTGCGCCATTGTGACCGCAACTCATCATTTCCTCTCTCTCTCATTAAAATTTGCTCACGAATGAAAGAGAGCTGCGATGGAATTATAGATAAAAAAAAATGGAGCACAAAATAAATAGTATCTTATGCTAACAATATTTTTTAGAATAATGCCGCGCTGTTATTTTTTAGAGCAGTGGTCTTCAACGCATGGTCCCAGTAATTTTCTGCCGGTCCGCGAAAATATTCAGTATGTCTACCATGAAACACTTTCGTCCTGCAATGATGAATTTTCATAGTAGTCCTACTGTTCGGACAAACAAGGATTAGTGAGTGAGCGGTTTTTATAGCTGCCTTAATTCTACTGGTTCTTGAAATAAAGTTCTTTCTTTCATCAGTCCGCTGGTAGAAAAAGATTGGAGATGGCTGCTGTAGTGTAGATAATTTTTTTATACATTTTCTAGCAAAACCTGCTCTAAGTTTAACTCAGTGTGAGCACACTATTTTAAATGCTTTTTATGGCAATATATATTTTTTGTGTGCATCTCTAAATCCCGAACAAATCCATAACAGAAAGACAATCCGAGGAAAGGAGAGGTGTGTAATAAATAACGCTGTAATAGTTTTTTTTTTTATTTTTTTTTTTAATTTTCCGCAGGTTTCCCCTCCATCTAGCCAGATAGCGCAACAAGAAGGCCACACGCCTGGCTGGTCTCTATTCTTGATACTGGCCGGTGTGGCCACCATGCTTGGTTCTTCCGTGCCGGTTGGATATAATATTGGTGTAGTGAATACATCTGCTCAGGTACGTTTCATCTATGTATAACAATAAGCTTTCTGGCCCCGGCGTTGCCCATGTATTTTATATACTAAGTGCTTGGCTCAATCTTGAATCAATCTATCTAAGGCCTAAGCAAAAAGTAACAAAATCGGTCGCGATTCTCGCTCCTTCGATATTTTGTCGAATTAGAGAAATCTCTACGGCAAATTATCACAAATATATCTATCTACCTTGCTAACGATAGAGGTGAATGTCGTCTGTCTGTCTCGCATTTGATATAACTACTGCAAGATGTCGAAATCCGCCATATTTTTTCGACATATCTCTATTCCTACCAATTCTTGTATAAATATAGAAACTGCTCTATTAATATGGACGAAGTTTTGAATTTATATAATGTTTTACTTTCCAAGTTTATCTAGACAGGTATTTCACCCCTGAAAAAAAAAGACGCTAGCCGTGCGAGCATGACCGCGTAGAGATAATCTACAGGGGGTTAGACTAACTCTACAGGGGTTAGACAAAATCTACAAACGGTAGCATGACGTCTTCAGTTTGTCTATTTATGACGTTTGTCACGTGATCCCTTCAAAGACAAATTCTCTAGGGATCACGTGACAAATTTCATAAATAGACAAACTGAAGACGTCATGCTACCGTTTGTAGATTTTGTCTACAGTAGTGAGATTATTTCTACACGCGTCATGCTCGCACGGCATGTACTAAACATAAAATAGATCAACACTAAGGGTTAAAATGATGGCTGCAGAAAACGGAATTTCCTGTAAAATACATGACAGTTACCCTAACTTTACTCTCCCCCCTCCGACCTCCACTCCCTTTTGTGTGCGTGGCACGTATACTAAATACTTCGTTGTTTCTCCGTGTGAGTTTGTGTACTGCGTGTTTTCGATGTTTTCCATCTGCCAGGCGTCCTGTGACGGCTTCCTTTTTTTATTTTATTTTAGAATATATAATATTTTACAGGTGATTCGAAGTTTCTGCAACGAGAGCATTATAAGTAGATTCAATGTGACACTTGATGAAACGTCCATGAATATTCTGTGGTCTTCCGTGGTATCTATATTCATAGTTGGTGGATGTAGTGGCTCCGTACTTGGTGCTTATCTTGCTAATAGCTTGGGAAGGTATGTATTGTAATTTTTGGAGGAATGTAAGAAATCTAGTTTGTTTGAACGCGCTAATCTCAGGAAGTACTAGTCCGATTTGAAAAATTATTTTTGCGTTAAATAGCCCGTTTATTGAGGAAGGCAACCGTAAACTTGAACCAATAAAACATAGAAGGTGTACAATAATAATCAAATATATAAAGGCGTAGTCCTGAAAGGACGACCAAAACGAACGATCATTAATTAAATGTCTGATGTCCTTAAAAAAGGATTAAGTTCTAAAATTAGACGTGCACGTATGAAACGATGTATGGATGTGGATGAAGCAAGAGAATGTAAAGAGGGAAGTGGCGCTCCAGATACTCTGCCTAACCATTTGGGAAATAGGCGTGAAGGTATGTATGTATCCTAATAATAATATGCTTATTGGCGTCTTTTGCTTCCTAAGTACTATACCTAACATATGGATTGAGAATTAATAAGCCTGGACTGAAGAAACGATGGCTGATTGTGTCGCAGGATTTAATATTTTCATTTTTTTTTCACGAGTTGCTTACAGCTCCCGAAACTGTGACACGGTCCCAGGGTACCCAGCGGACCAAGTCACCCTCTTTTAGCCGATGGTATTTGTCAGGCTATACCTAACGAGCATAGAAAATAGTATAAAATATATAAAATTAGATTTAATTATAAAAAAACCCCATTGGTACATTCTGGGATCGAAACCATGGTTTGCCTGGTTAATACAAGATGTCTTATGTCAATTATTTCTGAATTGTCAGTCTGTTCGTCTGTCCCAATGTTTGTCCAGAATTGGCTCCGAAATGATTGAATGGATTTTGATAACACTTTCAGGTATCATTTTGTTTTTTTCTTCTTCACGGGTTGCCTTACAGCTCCCGAATCCGTGTTACGATCCCAGGGTACCCAGGGGAAGACCAAATCTCCCTCTTTTAGCCGATGGTATATGGCAGGTATGGCGAACCTTTACGTATCAACGTGCTATTTTTTTTAAAGAAATGTTTATTGAGGTCATAGACATGTCATGAAATAATTTTGACTTTGTAATTATTAGAAAAATAATAATAATAAATACTAAGTAAACTATTTACTTACTACAAAAAAATAGGAACATTTTGCAATGTTTCAATTATATGCGTAATTTAAATTAAAGTAAAATTTGTGTGACTTCTGTTGTTGTGATCTGCAGTGACGTGCCCAAAATATTGTGTCGCGTGCCATTGGTTCGCCATCCCTGGTATATGGTGTGGCTATATCTAACGAGTGGCCAGTTCTGTTGAGGTATATTTACATAGAAAAGCTTCTAAGTGTGGTTTGTCGGATTATGTACATACTACTACATACATCTACTTTATAATATTAGGTTTATTATCAAAAGAGCTATGGATTCCAAAAAAAAGAAAATGTTTCCATTTTCTAGGAAAAAGGCCACAATAATCACTAGTTTGCTATCTTTAATCGGTGCCGTCATGTTTCTATTTTGTCGCGCTGCTAATTCTGTGGAAATGTTAATCCTTGGAAGATTCTTGGTTGGCCTTTCCGGTGGTATGTATCACACGTTTTCACAAAAAGTATCATTCACATTTTTTTTTATTTATGTCTAAAGTAAGCGCCAGGGGAATATAGTAATTATGTAAATAAATTTTATGAAGGTGGTTGCAACATTTGTGACAACTTGAAATTCAAATGTTGACAACTAGTGCAGTATGTGAAACCAAAAAATACGTGATATCGGTATTTTTTTATGATTTAACGCGACCCCATGGAAAATGTTTGTTCTGGTGAATAAAACAAAAGTCTAAAATTTCTACTTCCGAAATTGACCGCAAAAGGTTTTTCGATATCTTGGGGTATTTTGGACAGTTTTAGGGGAAGTTCGTAAAAAAAATTGCTATCTCCAGTTGTATTTGTAATTAAGAAACCAAACTGGAACCCTTTTATTGTCAATGTTTAAGGAACCCCCAGATCAAATTTCAAGTTAATCCGACCTCCCCCTTCTCGTAATGGATATATAGGGTGTCCAGTAAGTAATGGATAACCTTGGAACCAGAGATAGACCAGCAGCCTAATTGCGTAACTTGAAAGCGATCTAATCACTATCATTTTTTTACAGATAAAGGTCGAATTTAGCCCCGCACTTTTCGAAATGTGTATTTTTGTTAATTGTGCTACATTGTGCTGCATTTGTGCCGTACTGTGCCGCAAAAAATAGCTCAATATCTCAAACCGTTTTTGAGAAAAAAAATAAAAACAATTAAAAACGTGAAATTTTCGTTTCCTTTATCTGTAAAAAAATGATAGTGATTGGATCACTATCAAAGTTACGCAATTAGGCTGCTGGTCAGGAGCATGACGTCATGAAAATTTGACCTTAATGGTTTTCAAGATTTTTGCAATTTTAAAATTTTTGCAGATTTGCCTGGCTTTCACATTTGGATAATAATTCAATATGTTTATAGTACAGGTGTGTCAATGTACGAAATTTCTTGTCATCATGGCGCGCACTTTAGATATTGAGGCAACTACTAAACACAACTGAGAAAATTATCAAAGTAATTTAAACCTCATATAAATTTTGAAAAAGATTCTGAGACTTGTTTAAATTATTTTGAGTATTTTTATCAAGAATATAAAATATTAAATATATTTACTGTGTCATGTTATTTTTATCATTGATGAAAGTTATGTAGTTATAGAATTATTTGTACCGAAACTCACCCTGGTTTTATTGTTTTCGCGGGATGTGATTAAGGAAATATCAGTTTATTGCATGCTAATTATATATTAAAAAAATATGATATTCAAGAAACAAGAATTTTTCGTTTTATGTTTCTAGGTCTAACAACAAGTATAGTCCCAATGTACCTGACTGAGCTGTCTCCGCTGGCTCTGTCCGGTGCTATGGGAGTGTTGTGTCCCATGGGAGTCAATGTTGGTGTTTTTGTGGGACAATTTATGGGCTTGAGTTTTTTGTTGGGTATGTACTGTGGGGTTGTCTCCACTATTATATAGGTTGATTCACCGGAAAGGTTTACGAGTATTAAACATGTACCTATCATGTATAGGAGCTGAGCATTAACAGTATAAGTGAATCAAGTCGGAAAAAAAGTTAGCCCCAACGAGTTTTTATGATGTATGCTGTCTAATCCGTCAGAGATATTATATTACAAAATGATAAAGAAATAATTGTGTAGAATAAAATTATTTACAAAAAAAAACCGCGGTATATATATGTCTATTGGAAAAATAGCGGTGCTGTGCGATTGTGTACTTGTGTTCTCAATTAATTTCTACAACAATAATTAAAAAAAAATCTTAATAAAAACATATTTTACACGTTTACTATTTCTAATAGTAAGTATTGATTAACGCTATATATGCTATAATATAATGCTGATCTTGGTTTTCTTCAAATGCATCGTTAATAATAAAAAAATGTGTCACTATACATTAACTGACCAAGCAACGAAAATTGGCGAATTGCATAAACTGACTATATAGGTAAACTCAACTAACGAGTTAGGCAAACTGACCAAATTGACGAGTTTTAAAACTGACCAGTTAAAACTGTTTGCAGGTGGGGAAGGTGATTGGCCGTATCTTCTGTCCGTGTATGCGTTGCTAGTCATACTGTGCGTTCCGTTGCTGTTTATGTTGCCCGAGAGTCCCAAGTACCTGTTCCTTGTGGCGAAAGACGAGGAGAAATCCATGCGAGGTGAGTTAGTTTTAATTTTAAGAACGTGCAATCTAGATCGCCCTGGACCCCTACTCGCCTACAAGAATTTGTAGAAGGGGGCTCAGTCAGACTACACGAAAAATAGGTTTTCTACCGGCAAGTGCTTACAACCACTTTCTGTCGCCATCTCTCTACCTATATTACGTATCGATCGCCCTGTGGAGATTGGCCCATAGAGTTTGTATCGAATTTGGTGGCACGGCGAGACTATCGCCGCGATTCTCTCGTCCCCGGATAGCGTCATATGGACAAAAAACGTGATTCCTTGAAATTTTTCGATAAAAAAAATCCAAAGTTACTTCTAAAATTATAAATAAACCGCTGGCATTACTGTACACAACATTACACAAAAAAGTTACATTCGACGGAACCCGCCTAAGGGGCCATCTCCACAAGCGTAAGAATCGCGGCGATAGTCTCGCCTTGCCATACAAACTGTATAGGCGATAGTATCGCCCTGTGGAGATTGGTCCATAGAGTTTGTATCGAATTTGGTGGCACGGACGAGACTATCGCCGCGATTCTCCGCTCGTGGAGACGGTCCCTTAGGGTTTGAATACATTTTATTTCTACCTCCGGACGGGTATTTCGCACAACTGGATGAAGATTAACTAACAGAAGCTATCAAGTTGAGCGAATTATTAATATTATCAACTACTGTATAATTCAACTATATTATTTTAGTTGGTATAAATATTAAAATTAAGTAAACAATCCCAGAATAATTGGGTAAGTTGTGCGTTGAACGATTTTTTTTGTTAGTTGAATACCTAGCCATGGCTTGGACAAAGCCATGCCTATATTAATTATGTACTTAGAATGCTTATTGGCTTTGTTAACAGTATTTTCGCTTATAGCTATATGACTTACTTAGCTTAAGATATTTCTTTCTGTTTCTGTTGTTATTTAAAATATTTAATATGTACCTAAATTACCTATCTTTGCTTATTATTCACCTGTAAAGTTCTTCTGCTTAATGTCTATTTTGCAACTAGACTGTAGACATCATAAGTTGCAATCTAGTTGCAATCTAGTTGCGAAAATGCATAATATTTAAATCGCCTGGATGCAAATTCCAGGGTTCCAGCCGACGGCTATCTTCAGCGTGCGCAATAAAGGAGGTCCTCCGGCCGAATACTAGCGTGGAACAGGCGGGTCACCATCGCGCGCAGCCAAATGATTTACTTCTGGGCAACTGAAAATTCCTAATCATAACTATTACCTATTACTATTATTATACTTTGTTTGTTATTTATTACACTTTTGTTATCTTCATCTTTTATTTTTATTGCACATTGACATACATGGTACCGCCACGGATCTGACAATGGTTTGGATTAAAAAAAAATAGGATATATTTCTCTATTGCAGTAGCATTGATCGTATGAACGTCAGTTGCGGTCACTTGGACAATCAAATTGATTTGCCCTTCAATCCACATTTGTTGCAAGCGTTGCGCTCGCGATAGTTGTGTCAACTACGCAACAGCGTAGCAATAAACAAGCAGTTTTGTAGACACGATAAAAGTCACGTGGCTTGAGTGTTTGTCCAACCATGTAGAATGGGTTTTAATTAAAAAAATATGTTATGTATATAATACGACAAACTATACAAATAAAATAAAAATAAAAGGAATTAAAATCTTCACGAGTTGCCTTACAGCTCCCGGGAACTGTTGCGGGCCCCAGGGTACCCAGCGGAAGACAAAAGTCTTACTCATTTAGCCGAAGATTTTTTGAGGCTATACCTAACGAATGGCCAGCTCTGTTGAGGTAAGTAGATGGAAAAGCCTCTTTGTACGGTTTGTCGGATAATATACATAGATTTTGTTATTATAAAAACCCATTGGTCCATGGTCGGATGTGGGGATCGAACCCAATGTACTATTTACAGATATACTATATTGTACTGTATTTATTATTACAGAACTACGTCGCCTGCGCGGTGTATCGACCAGCCTTCTAGTCGAGGATGTTAAATTACTGAAGGAGGAAGCGCGTGTTAACGAACTGGCGATGCTCAGCGGTGACCGCGACTGGGGCATGGGTCGGGTGCTGCGGGACCCTCGACTTAGACTGCCGCTGATTCTGACGTGCTCCATGCAGGCTGGCCAGCAGTTTAGTGGGATTAATGCTGTAAGTTTTTTTCTGTGAGATTATAAGGTCTGTTTATTTTGAAAAAAAAAATTTTTTTTACTTTGGTTTCTAATTTAGTTAATACCTATAATTATTTACAAATTTTATGCACGATCAATGGATTTCGAGATAAGTCGGCGAGATGTCTCTTAAGGACCCCCAAAACTTAACTTTCACGACAACACTGAATAATAGAAAGAGGGTTTGCAATAGCATGTATAATAATAGTGATAACTTTTCGTGACGACTTGGAGACGTCAAACGTCAATAAGCTAGCGTGTATGTGTAAAGAAGATGTTTTGTCGTCACTATACGATAGCGCGATTGCCGTCAACGCAACCAACGCGGCACAGAAGATGCAACGTCTGCTGGCTGTTCCGCCAGATTGGCTCGACAAATAGAGGTTGTCCGTTAACGTCGGCAAGACTGCCGCACTGATGGCCTCCGCCACCATTTCATCTGCGAGGACAAGTCGTGGAGTGCATAAATACCGCCAAATACCTGGGGTGCTATAGATAGACTAGTCCCTAAACATGGTTCCAATGGCATACTACTACCGGTAATCTTTTCTTCGGGTAAAATTAAAGATTTACAAATTGTACATCCGCTCTCTTTCCAAGTTACGTCTCGCCAGCGTGGTTGAGTACCAGAAAACACCAACTGGAGATCCAGCAGAATAAGCTGCGGGCCATGGTTCGTCCGTAATGAGACGATACGCGCGGGCTTTCGCTGCTAAACCCTCTTAAGTCCCCAGTAGGGGAATCAACTGGGTCCCAACTACCTGGTTAACAGAGTGCGCCTAAAGCAGACCCCGGGGGCTGGTTGCTCCTCGAGGCTTTTGCCGGCTGAGAGAGGTATTCCTCGGCGCCTCCCGACGAAAACACCTGATGATGTTAAGATGCTACTCCCTGGGGCCGATATTCTTGGGTTATTTTAATACATTAATTATGTTTCTTACAGGTATTCTACTACTCCCAGACAATATTCAAGCAAGGTGGCCTTTCCGACCAACACTCCCAGTACGCCACCATAGGCTGCGGCTTCATCAACGTGTGTACCGCCCTGCTGATGTTGTACTTGTTACCGCGGTTTGGTCGCCGGCCGCTACTTCTCGGATCCGTGCTGTCGGCGGCTGTGATACTGGCGTGCTTGGCTGCGGCTTTACGGTTTATGGTAATTGTTTTGGGGTTCCTGCCGATAGATGACGCTGCTGTCGCGTCTAGGGTAAAGCGTGTGGATATATACAAAATACACATGATTCGAATCTCACAGCGGCCACACAATGGTTTTTTACTAAATATACATACTAAATAAATATATATAAATTTTTAATATACTTACCTCAACGAAGCTGGCTTTTTATCGAAAACTACTAGAGCATTATCAGTTTTTGACCCCGCCTCGATTGAGACACCTATGGTATTTGTATTAATTTCTTGTTAGCTTCCACTAAACTGTGCGTTACTTTCGCAGCACATCTTGTCCTGGATGCCGTACCTGTGTATGGTGTTAGTGCTGCTGTACGTGCTGGTTTATGGTTTTGGTCTGGGGCCGATACCTTACTTCATAGCCTCTGGTGAGTATTACCATAGACGAAACAAAAGTAGTAACGGCGTACTGAAGTCATGGTGCAAGCCAATATGACTCTAATTGCATTTAGATAAGGCATACTTTGCGTTGGCAGTGTTTTGTTTCTGACCATAGATATTTCCCACTGAGTGGGCAGAGCGGGGAGAGGTAAATTTCGTGAAAATTTACGCAGTGAGACTGGCCTGGTACTACAACAAAACAAAGCCCCCATCTCGTTTGTCTGTTTGTGCTCATTTCAAATTTTTTTTATTAGATTGATTAGGACATCAAATCCGCCAAAGCTCAGACTGCAGCTCTACAAAGCCCAAGTTCGTTCGTCTTAGCGTCTTCTATCGACTGTATTATGGGGAGTGTTCAGAAGAACTCCATGGCCTCGACCCTCCTTCCCCTTTTCGCACCCGCACTGCTCGCACAGGATACAGTTGTCATCCTCACACAGTGGACACGTTCTGCATACGAACGAAAAAATTCAGTGACTCGTTCCTGTGTCGTACTGCCAAAAAATTGGAACGAACTTCCGGCGTCGGACTTTCCTCATTTCTACAACCTGTGGTCCTTCAAGCGAAGCGTGAAAAAGCATCTCTACGGGCCGCCATAGTGGGCGCGACTGGCGGACTGTATTATGATCTGCCATTCGCGCGCATTCATGGACCAGCCTATGCTTAATAATCAGGCGGTGGCAAGGTCACATGTCGTCTTCTCTATAAAACAAAAAATCCTGCTACGTAATCGGTTAAGAAACAGGTAGTCTTAATGGTGACCGAATTATGTATGTGGAAAAATGACTCCTGGTTCGAAACCGTACAAGGATAATTTATTTCTCCTACAAAACTGGTTACGAAACATCAGTTACGATGGCGGCCGAAGGGTATCTATCATGTTTAGGAGCTGAGCTTTAGTGAATAAAGTCTGAGGAATAGTTACCGTCAGTGTGGTTTCGTGGCGTTTGCTGTCTAATCCGTTTGATTTGTAACAAAAAATTGTGTATGCAGTAATAATCATATTTATAATTTAAATTACATATTGTTGTCTATTGGTGGGTGGAGCGCTAGTTGACATTTTTCTATCAACAGTAAAATCACGGGCCAATTTTCTTATTATTTTTTCAGAAATGTTTGAAGTGGCCCCCAAACCGGCGGGCATGGCTTGGGGCTCGCTAGCCAACTGGGCCGGCAACTTCGTGGTGGGCATGTCCTTCCCCAGCATGAGAGAGGCTATAGGACCTTACTCCTTCATTATATTCTCGGCGATCACCGCGGCGCTGTTTGTACTGCAGAAGTAAGTGGTCATGCTTTTGTTACCTCCACGAATGATGCCTTCCCAGCCCCAGGGTACCCAGCGAAAGTCAAGAACGGATTTTGTTGTGGTTTTTACTATTAGATAGGTTGATTGACGACGAAGCTTTAACTAAGCATTAACAGTTTTAGTAAATCGAGACGAGGAACAAGTTAGCTTCTGCGTGTTTTCATGGCGTATGCTGTCTAATCCGTCAGAGATATAAAAAAAAATGTAGGAAAGAATTGTGTAGAGTTAAATGATCTACAGAAAAGTCCGCGGTAGCATATATATCTATCTCTAATAGATAAGTAGTAATAAGAGTATTAGTGTAAAATCGGTTTACAACAATACCGTGCGAAGCAGGCAGGTCGCTATTCTATACTAATATTATAAAGAGGTAAAGTTTGTTATAGTTCCACAAACTTATCTGGCCCGGTGACAGCGTCGCTGTTGTCGCATGTTTTGCCAATAAATATGCCAAATATGGTATATAATATGCACGTTGTAACGCTTGGCCATATTCATTTTAATACGTATGAACATTTTACTTATTTACTTATTGTATCATTAGTTCCACTTTTGACCACCGGGTCAGAAAAGTTTGTGGAACTATAGATTGGATTGGTAACCTCTCAAACTACTGAACCGATTCAAAAAATTCTTTCACAAATATCCCTGAGTAATATAGTCTATATTTTATTTTGTTCCAAAATATCCACGGGCGAAGCCGGGGGCGGAAAGCTAGAAATGTATTTAAAATTATAAATGAAATATCTTAGTTTGTATTGCAGTCTTGCAGATCTATTGACATGATATTTAAACACAAATAAAAAAATATGTATTAAGTATATAAAGTCTGTCTATGTGCCATTATATTAAACTTTTGGCGTTTATTTACAATCTGTTCTTTGTTTGGCTCGAAATATTTGAATTGATATGTATTAGAAGTGTTATTCTAGTTGAATCTAATTATTTCGCGGTGTGGAATCCTAAAAATCAATTAATTTAATATTTTCAGACTCTACTTCCCTGAAACGCAGGGTAAGACCCCAACTGAGATATCTCAACTGTGCCGTCGCGGGTTCAAGTCCCGTCCACTACTTAATTGAAATGGCAGCCAGTCCATCTAGCGACGTCCAATGGCACAAATTAAAGCTTCGTCCTCATTTTGGTAGCATTATATAAACTTTTTTATATTCGCGAAACTCTAGGTATGTTGGTATTTTTATATTATATTATAAGATGGTTTCTACGGGGACTTGGAGTGTATAGCGGCCATTTTGAATTTGTCAAAGAAAATTGTAATTGCAAAGTAATAACTGCAATTTTATAGCAAACACAAATAATAATCAGCAAATATTTGAAAGAAAATGCATAATAGGATATTTAGGTATTGCCAGACTTAAAAAAAACCTATTTTATTATTTTCTACTCTTTTACGTATGTCTATATTTAGCTGATAGTCAATGTCTTGGTTTTTAAGAAGGAATCAAACGTTTTCACAGTTTCAAAATCGCCGCCAAGTATACGTAATTAACGTGCAAATTGCCAATTTATATTTTTTAATATTATTACAGCCGAATAAGGCTTACGGCTAAATTACTTAATAAATGTCAGTATTGACGGACTGCGTCGTAAAATAAGTTTGTCTTAAAACTTTGTAGGTATACTAAGGGGCGGCTAAAAAGCAGCTCAGCCTCCGTATTACGTCTCTCGGTTGGTAACCGTCCACAGATTAGTGAATATGACAGGACCAAAGTGAGTGCACCGTGTGTATTGTGCATTACTAATCTGTGGCGGTTAACATGATTTGTTAGTAACCGATATACGTAATAGGGGGCTGGCGGTAGCAGGTAATCATAAAGCATTTTCGATTGATGTGTAACATTTTAGCTATGTGTCATAAATTTGTAGGGAGTGATTTCGTAAAATGAGACTGAAGTGTGTAACCGGAAGTAAAGAAAGTCAAATTGGAATATTCAAATGATATAATAATCTTACTAATATTATAAACGCGAAACTTTGTGAGGATGGATGGATGTTTGTTACTCCATCACGCAAAAACTACTGGACGGATTTTGATGAAACTTTACAATGTTATATTATCTGCAGGTTAGGGGCAGGCGCGAGGGCGTCTCAAGTCTATCACCCCGGTTCTATCTGATTAAAATGTGTGTGCTATGTTTATTATTAAGGTTATTTAGATGTATCATTAGAATATTCGAATTTTTGAGGTTATGTTCACGGGTTGCCTTACCTTGTTACCGGACCGGTCAAGACAAGACAAGACATTTAGATGATGACATATTTGAGGCTAAATTTTTTAGGTATATTGAGATCGAAATGACACTTTGTCGGATAGCCCAGAGACCGTGAAAAAGTGTGTTTACATTATTGAACATCGCAATTTAAACGATTGTCAATGCCCATAAATTTTCATGGTCAATTGCAATTGATCATCTCGAGGGCGCTTAAGAGAAATATGAAGAAAAAAGAAACTTAATTTAATACATCATACCCAAGTAACCTAATACCTATGTAGGTAGATTGTTACTTACTTATATCATGCCCGTATCTATTTAGGGACGTTCTCAATAGTCTATCGTCCATTAGACAGGCTATTGGGAACGGCCGTTAGACGTACGGAATGAGAACTGAAGCCATGCGCCTGAGCCAGAGGTTCTCAAACTTATTTTGTCTACCGCCCACTTTGAAAATCAATTATTTTTCAGCGCCCCCCAATATTTTTTACTTTACCACATTTTAAAAATCACAATGAAATTCATAAGTTTAATTTATATATAGTGTGCTATATTAGTTTTTCTGGGCCCCTTACCGCCCCCTCTAGGCCTCCAGCGCTTGCAAGGGGGCGTTATCGCCCACTTTGAGAAACACTGGCCTGAGCTAATTAGCTGCCCCTAATATATGTGATTATATGTACTCTAAAGTACAGTAAAATTGAAACAGTTTTTTATAGAGACTTCTTCTGTTATGAAAGTCTCATGTTTTATTAAAAAAAATCGTGATACTTCCTACTTTCTAAAAGTATGGATGTTTTGTTTTCAGTCGAATATTACTTTTTATATAAATATCGGAGGCATGTGGTGTTCTCTATATAGGATTAACATGGTAATTGGCTGGTTTTGTTTTGATATAACAATAAAAAAAAAAAAAACACTTCGATAATGAAAAGTTTATTAAAATTGCCACTTTTTTAAACTCAAAAATGATGCCGTCACACCAAAACTAACTATGAACGATCTTGTCAATTTTCATTGAAACTAAATTAGAAGTAACATTTGTTAGCAAAATTACTTGTAAGTGCTTAATATATATTTTTTTAGAATCTCGTATATTGATTTGAAATTACTTTCATAAATAATAGAAATAGTCCATTTTTTTGACTAAAAATAGTACAAACTAATTTTATTGCATAATTTTTGATTTTTTATGTGTTGTGTTGGTTTCGCTTAAGTTTGTAAGAACAAAGTGCACATTTAATATTAGTTGCTCAGTGTTTTAAAGTTAAGAATCTACTTCAGCTTTAGTTTTTTTTAAGAGCCTATTGCTCACATTTTGCTCCTATTTACATATTTTCTAATTAACTATTGGGAATGGCGATAATTGGAATTGAATTGGAATGGGAATTGATAAAATATTTTAGTCACTTCAGCGCAAATTAGAAATTGCCACTTAGTTTTAAAAATAACTAAGCTAGGTTAACTTGCAGGCTGATGTTTATTGTTAAGAAAGTATGTAATCGTAACGTGCCACATATACTGGCCTGTATTCATTAGATGATTAGACAAATTGAGTGTGTGAGACTTAAACCCACAGTTGATGAGTAGACAAGGACACAATGGTCAAAGGAGATCAACATATTCCCATACATAGTTGGGCTAGTGTCGGGCAATGTCTGGCACCAACCGAGTGCCGACATCAAATATATATATTAATAAAGGTCACAAATGGGCGAACCAAAATAAATTAATCTTATATTTTTAGCGGCCGTATTTTACACGTATTTTTACTTAACACTAGTAACACTAATATAAAATGTTTACGCTTCGGAACGTATCTACTTAAGTCAGCCGTCGTCAGCCAGTTCAGTCAGTCAGTCAGGCTGTCAGTTCGCTAGCTAGCTTCTGTTTTTGTCGGTTTTTGTTATTTCTCTCGTTATTTCTTAAGTTATTCAATATAAATAGATAAAATATAATTAATAAAACATCCTACTAAAAAGGGTAAACAAAACAATCAGTCAAACAATGTCAGTCAAGTTGAAAGTGACAGGTAAATAATTATTGCCAGCAACAAATAATGTTGAAATAGGTGTTCAAAATCAAAATCTGAAAACTATTAATTCAAGAGCTAAAAATACTGGACCACGATTTTTTAGTTCTATATATTATAATCTAACAACTGTGGGTATGATCGGTTCTGTTCGCGAAGATAAAAAAAAATGGCCCAAATGTAGGGATCTCCTTTTCGTGACAAAAAACGTTACTTGAGTGGCCGTATCTCTGAGGGTTTAATAACCCATGATTTTTTAAATCCCTGATATTGTGGGAATATTTACACTATTTCTATTGTCCAATGAAATGTCTTCCTATGTTCGTCAATTCAGTAAGCGGCAATGCTATGAGTATGGTAACACTTTGCTAAGTGTTGTTCTTGAATATGAGAAGCGCGATGCCAACCTAAGTGACGTGACACAGACGTGACTTGATATATTAGTTTTTTTAGTTTGGTTAGAAAAAAACTGTCATATTCAAGAACAACAATTAGCAAAGTGTTACCATTCCATTGACGGACATAGGAAGACATTTGATTGGACAATAGGACTAGTGTGAATATTCACATAGTATCAAGAATTAAAAAAAAACCGGCCAAGTGCGAGTCGGACTCGCGCACGAAAATCACGGTTGTTGTATGGGAGACCCTTAAATATTTATTTTATTCTATTTTTTAGTATTTGTTGTTATAGCGGCAACAGAAATACATCATCTGTGAAAATTTCAACTGTCTAACTATCACGGTTCATGAGATACAGCCTGGTGACAGACAGACGGACGGACAACCCTCCAACCTCCCATGGTCCTACCAATCGTCATGGTTACACGGACCGAAACACGAGAGATACACATAGCCTAGACTATTATGCACTCCCTACAAATAGGCATGTCTAAAAGACAGGTACCTCGTCCCTGATGCACTCTCCCCCTTCTGGGGCGGACTTCACAAAAAAAAACGACCATCTAGCGTCGAGCCCTCGTTGCTTCCTCTTGCGCGGTGAGTCTTCGTCGCTCGAACCACGCATGCGAGAAACTGTGCAGCAGCATGTAGTTCTCGCGACAACTCACCAGGTCTTCAAAATAGATGGGTCCCACAGCTTCTCTTCTCAATGCTCCCAGCATTCTGCTCCTCAGGTCCGCGTACAAGGGGCACTCCCACAAGACATGGTCTCGGTACTCGTCCGCCTCGCCACACTGGCATGCGCCGGTCGCACTCAAGGCCATGTCCCGTAGGCGACCCCCTGAAACACCCGTGCCCCGACAGGATCTGCGAAACCTGGTGGTCTGGTTCCACAAACCGCCTCTCCATTCTCACTGCCAACCTGGGGAAAAACTTATTAGTGTCCCTACCCCGCTCCTCAGCGTCCCACCGCTGTTGCCACAAAAGCAGTACCCTTTCATACACGTCTCTCTTGAGAGCCGTTTTCTCACATTCCTTCATATTCACGCATTCGTCATTGTACATACCCACGCGTAGCACCTCCAGGTCCGCCGGCAATACGCCGGCGATAACCGGAAGGGCCAGCGTACTTACAGACCTGTACGCTTTCGTGAGCAGTATCAGTGCAGGGCGCTGGGAGCGGAGCAAGGCGCTCCGGACAACATGTACCCTCACTCGCTTATACCAAACTGAGGCTGCGTACGTGATAGTTGACACGTAAGTGCCAACATACAGCAGCCTCAGTGCCCTATATTTTATGCCCCAGGAGGACGCCGATACCCTCGACATCTTCCCGAAGCAACTGCTTCCCCTCTGGCCAATGTCCCCTGCGTGCTGTGCGAAGGATAAGCCCTCGTCCCCAGCACGTTACCCTGCGGACAACCCATGGTAGAGCTCTTCCACAATACCCGGCCGCCCACAAACAGTCCAGTCCTTCGACGCAGGAAGTAGCTCATCAACATTTTGTAAATGTTTGGTGGGCAACCTCCCTGCTTGAATTTGACCAGGATCATGGGCCACCAGGCATTGTCGAAGGCACCCGCGATGTCCAGCATTATTAGCTGGACGTACGTCGCTTCGGTCGTCGACGCCCTATGCAATATCCCCCCTAGAGCCGACGTTGTGGAACGCCCGGCCACAAAACCGTGCTGGTCCTCCGATACACGGTCATTCACCCCGGCATAGCATCCAAGCATCACTCTTTCAAGTACTTTGCCCAACACAGGTAGGAGGGTGAGGGGCCGCCTGTACGCTTTCGGGTCGGTTAGCGGTTTGTTATTGCCTTTCGGCAACACAACCAACCTACCCACCTTCCTCACGTCCGGGAATACCCCCTCCCTAACACACGCCCCCATCATACCGGTGATCTCGGTTGAGGTCACCTGCCAAGCATTCCTCACCATGCGCGCCGTCACTCCATCCAAGCCTGGTGCCTTGTTTGGCAGCGCTTTGACGTATATCCCAATTTTGTCAGCGCTCAGAGGTGGCGCATCTCTACCCGTCGGGATACAGGCTGCAGCGATCCTCACTCGTCGATGGTAGTTGTCGTCCGTGTTGGGGTCGTCATCCGGACAGAGGCTCGTCACCAGGCCCGCCATGGCATCTTCGAGTCCGCAAGCATAGCCTTCAAGAAGTTTGGTCCCGTTTATGATATTTGGGGGTGGGCGCATCCGACCGCTAGCGGCCCGGTACGCCATCCCCCAGGGATCCTCATTACCACCTTCAGCCATTTTCCGAAAGTGGGCAATCTGCGCACTCCTCATGGCAGCCCTGTATTTCCGCCTCTTGTCGTGGTATTCGCTCCTGAGATCTGCCTCTATCTCTCCACCCATGCATCTGCGTGCCTGCCACGTCCGTCGCGCTCTCGCCTGACATCGTCTTAGACGGTCAAGTGTGCCGCTCCACCACTCGTAACCAGTTTGCGGTCGCCTCCTGCGACTCCCAAGGCACTGCTCCGCCACACCAGTCAAGGTCTCGGTGTACTTGCGGCACATCTCCTCTGCTGGATGCTTTGCATTCAAATTCAGACGGCCTATTCTGTCGTGCAGCACGATTCTGAATAGCTCCCAGTCCACATCGCGGTCTCGAAAGGCCGCCGGCTCAGCCATCGTCAGCTCAGGTCGTCCGGACTCGCCCGTGCCCCCTGTCCGGCCAACGGCTGATCCCGCACGAATCGTGTAAGTGATCAGTCGATGGTCGCTGCAGCTGACTCCATCATGAACCGTCCATCCTTCGACGGACACACCCCGTGTTGACAGAGTCAGGTCCACATTGGACGAGCCCATGACTCCGCTGAAGGTGTGGGGCTGCCCACTCTCATTGTGCAGCACCAGGAGGTCTACTCTCTAAGCACGAAGTCCGTAGTTACGGACGTTTCCTAACTACGGACGTAAGTTTCGTACGGGGCCCGAACGAAGAATGAATGGCAACGCGATTTGTCAGTTTACCCTACTCTAGATGGTTTTTCGTCCGTCCGAAAAATTGAATTTGACACTTGTTTTGACGGAGCATTATGTCAGTTGATACGACAACTATATTGATATCGTTTGCGCGCTTAAATTCAATTTCTTTGGTTTATACAGAAACATTTTTTCTTTGTATCATGGCAGCATTTCTATTCCTAGAACTAGAAGATATTAGGCGACGCCGACGGTACCTGCGCCAAGATTTTAGGTTGGCGACTATAATTAAAAAATAATTATAGGCTCACAAAAGAACTTTTCGAAGCCGTTTGGTCCGTATTCTCCCATCAGCCCCCCTCAACAGCCCGCGTGCCATTTCCCTATGCTCAGACATAAAATTAAGAAGGACCTTAATTTGGGCTTGGGTTGCCGCCGGTGCCGTTGTTGTAGGCATTTTATAGTTTCAAAATATATTATCTACTAAAATTTTTAATTTAACTGTTCAAACATAATGTTTACATTTTCAGATTTCCATAAAGAAACGTAGAGGGAGAATAGTTTTTAGTCTTCTTTCCGAGGAAATAAGGAGGCAAAGGTATCGATAAAAAAATCCAGATACTGTAACAAAAATAGTATTATGTCACATTTTATGGCATAATTTAAGTATTTTGCAATAAATGTGTTTTTTTAAACGCTAAGCATATTAATTTTGGTTTAAAAAGTTATAAAAATCAAAATACTCTATCGTCAAGAATCATTCGTTCACGAAGTTGTTCCCATCGAAACGTATCCGTCCGTAATTAGTAGAGAGTAGGGTTCACTCCGTAGTTTCGAGCTACTTACGGACGGGCCCGTATCTTCGTTGACGGACTTACAGAGTAGACCTCCAGGTCTCTGCTCAGTATGAACGCCTCCATTGCCTCTCGTCGGCGATCAGTGTCCGGACCGCGTCCCGTATACTGGTGTGGCTCGCAGTGCCACCAGGGAGAATGCGCGTTACTGTCGACGCCTATCAGTATTCGTCTGCCCTTCAGGTGGTCCAGCACGTTGTAAAGATGTTCCAAGTGAATTCCAAGACGTCCATCCTGCCCACGGTGACCTGAACCACCACACAGTGCTCCGTGCACAAATGCTGCAACACGGTGACGGCCGCGTCGTCGCGAACCACCCATACTCCCGCTTTTGGGTTTGCGCCACACACAATCGCTCCGGGGGAAGCGCACCGGCGTATTGTTCCTGAAATAGGACAACGCCGAGTCGCCTCTCACCGGCGATTACGCCCATCTCCGTGGTGGCGTCAGCCGCCCCCTGAAGGTTCAGCTGACCCACCAAAACAGAGCTGTGGGTGTCACTATCCATTGTAGATAATTTCTAGCTGCCTTTGCTCGGCATGCTTCCGCGCCGGGCATCCCGCCGCCATTGTTCGGTGTTCCGCTGCGTCCGGCCTCTTAAAACGTGTGCATGTCGCACACGCCGTTGTCGCTGCCTCGCATCCGTCCGTCCTGTGGCCGTCACGTCACGTGACGGATATATAGTCGTAAGGGCGCACCGCATCCCATCCGATGTACAGAAATTCCTTCCTGATGAGCTCGTCTCTTAGTTCATGTTCGACTTCTAGCACTACAGTGCGCTTGCCCGTGTCCCTGCGGCTTCTCACGAAGGCGATGCGTGCCGCGCCCCTAAGCCTCTCTCGGGTCCACACCGCGTCTCCCGTGAAATTCTGGCTGTGGATCAGGTCGCACAGCTCCTCCGACTTCACCTCAGTCTCTATATTAGGTAGAGCGACCAGTGGTCGCTTCTTCCTCGGCTCGCTCACTCGTAGAGTAGATGGCATGGCGCTTTTAAGCCTTTCGGCCGCTTCCTTGTTGGTGGTCTGTATAAGAACCCCAGAATTACCCAGCCTCCGCACCGCAGACACCTGCACCCCGATCATTGCCGGGTTGACGGCCTTGCGCAGCTCTTGCTTCGTCATGACTGTCGAGTTCAGTCTCTCCTGCTGCTCCTGTATTGGGTAAACCGCCAAAACCGGGCCTCTGTTGCTGGGTTTCAGTCTCCCCTCCCGCTGCGGCCCGCTCCCCCGGAGCACCGCGGCGTTATCCGGACGAGCCGGCGCCTGTGCCACAGGTACAGCGGACACCGCCCTCGCCATCGCCAGCTCCGCCCGACAAGCACGCAACTCCATCTCGGCCAATCTAGTCGTCAGCATCCCTATTATACCTATCACGTTCCGTCCGTGCGCGCTGATTTTCCTTATCTCGCCCTTGTTCAGTTTTGATGTGGCTGACATGGAGGCACTCATTATGCCATCCACAGCCAATCTCACCTGTCGGACGGACAGCGGAGTCTTAGTAATAGGGTTTCCGTTTTTACCCTTTGGGTGCGGAACCCTAAAAATCATAGGTTATTAAACCCCAGAGATACGGCCATGTCAGCCGACACTCTTAACACATTCCAATAGAATAATATTGATAGAAAAAAAATGTGACTAAATTTAGCAATGTATTTGCTATTTTATTTTTATTTTTCTATGTTACTAAATTTTATGACTCATTTTTTTAAAAGCTCACACACTCAAAAGTAAAAGTTATCCAGTAATGTATCCAGTAGAACAAGTGTAATCAATTTCTTATATTGTATGTCTATCTTAGAATAAGGCAGGTGTCAAATTATGTTATTCAGATTTGTTAAAAAATTGTCATTATTTTATTCTTGCGACAGTATTTATTTTATAGCTCAATTACCATTAAAAGACAGTTATGTGATTGTATTTTACAAATAAGTTAAAGATTTCAATGCAAGTGGTGTGTGTGGTAAATTTTCTTAATATTTTTTGTATGGAAAATTCAAATTAATCAATTTTGTTGTTCATTTTCCTGCAGTTGCATTGTATAACGGGTTTTAAGGCGATTTCAATGATAAGAGTAGGTTTTTATATTATATTTTTTTATTTATTGTTTTAAATGCTACATCACTACTCTCTTCAGTCTCGAATTCTACAGAGCTTCAAATATAGTTTTTAATTATTTGAAACTCTGTCCAAAACATTACTTGCCAGTATTAAAACATACAGCCAGTATTTTCTACAAAAAGTATGAATGAGTACTCATACTTTACACATTGCAATTATTAAATATATGTCAAATCAAAAATGTCTTTTAAGTGTCAAACAAACCTCCCAGACCTATTGATATATTGATGTTAAGGTTGGTGTAAAAAAAATAAAAACAATAACAAAATATACACCTTATATTTCAGTAAAAGTTGCAAAAATATATTTTCTTACCTACTTACCATTAAGTGCAGCAATAGGCTTGCCACCTGCCCATTTTCATAAAAAGTCCTTTCATCCGTTAAGGCTAATTTCAATATTTATACTTATATTAAATTGTGGCACAATTGAGATTTTATTGATGTGCAACATTCAACATTTCCTCTCGCTTTCCTGCAATCTGTGGAAGTGTTTTCGTGAAAAGGGACGGAAGTGTGTAACAGGAAGCCGAGGAAGCGCGCGCTATTTGATTTGACCAATGAGCGTGCGCGGTGGTAGTTGGTCATCAGATGGAACGGTCAGATTTTCCGAGAGGTTGGTGAGATGTCAGATGTTACACATCATATGAGGCTACTGTAAGGCTCGCTCGTTTTTTTATTTAAAAAAATAAACAGTATTTGGTATCTAAATAGGTTACTTATACCTACATAACAATTGTAAAAAAAACTATCAAAATAACATACAGCTCAAAATAATTCTCTTATTTATTTAAAACTATTGCATTTCTATTGTAACTCCTACTACTTGTCTCCCTCTAACATGCCGTGCGAGCATGACTGTGTAGAGAAAATATCTCTACGTAGACAAAACCTCAGTTAGAAAGAGATAATGTCCCATAGAAATAAAGCAAGACAAAAAGAACCGGTTTCCGCGACGCTACTCTTTGTCCTTTTTCTTTCTAACTGAGATTTTGTCTCGGAGATTCACACACGTCACCGGCATATTGACATAATCATATTCTTTGTCCCCCTAACTTAATCAGTATTAGGGGGAGTATTATAAAGAAGTCAACTTCTCAAATATCCCTCGATTATTTTCAACTGATCCCAACAAACTAGCAGAAGCACCGTATGTGGCCCCAACCTGAGGTAATTAGCACCAACACCCTTATAGACTCCAGCTAGACCTTCAGTCTTTATTATTTTAACAAAACAATCCGTCATTCCTTTGTATAGAGTCCCATGGTTCTGTGAATCTACAGCTGAAATATAAATGAAAAATATTAATCATAAAACATTTTTATTATATTTTGTTGGTCTCTCTGTCTTTAGCTCGCAGTAACACATTGTGTAAAGTAAAAACTAAGGTTTTTATATTTTTATTTTATGAAACTAATTTGAATATTTTTGTTTTCTAAGCAGTAGTTTTTCTATAATAAAATTTCAGTGACGTCATCCTCTAGGTAAAAGAGCCATTCTGCCCCATTTCTGAACTCATTTGTCTTAATGGTAGTACCACGGGGCACATAATTAAAGGCCGTGGTACTATTTTTATCACAAACTTTGTCGTCTGTTCGCAAAATTAAAAAAATAATTGGCCAAGTTACGAGTAGGTCAGAACTTTAGGTTTTCCTGTAAACTTTGAGAAAGGCCTTATATTCCCTATTTTTAAAAATTTAAGACTCAGTAGGTTCGGGGATAGAAGGGGGGGGGGGGTAACGGTAAATTTATGTATATTCTCTTTAATATAATTTAATAAAAATATTTGTATTCCTTTTAACACTTGAAAAAATAACACACCTTGATTAGAAAGTCTAGTGGCAACAACATCAAACGGATTAAGGCACAAAGTCATCACAAGACCACCGAGGTTAGCTCCCATAAACGACATCAGTATGGGAGACGATGTAAACCAGCCACGATCCCGCAACCAATCTTTAGCCAGGCCAAAACTCACCATCTGAGAGCTGCTACCGATCATACCGCGTGGTATGTGGGGTGATACACCTCGGAAAAGACCTGAAAAGAAAAAAATAGCTTACCTACTATTTAAGAAGTTTAAAGATTATCTCCACAGTTTATCCCCTTTTCCTAGGGTTATATTCAAATGGGGTTGAGCCCCCTACTTTTTTAAAATTTATTTTTACAGTCTTTTTAATAACCTACACGGAGATTCGCAACGGGGACGGGCGGGAACATGTTTGCATTTTATTACAAGAAACTGAATTATAATTGATTTAAAGGGCGCCGAAAGACAATCTTGCTCTACCCTGATAAAGGGCTAGGGCCGTCGATGCCCCTTGGACCCCTGCTCAGAAAAATAGTAGTGCCTGGGGAAGGAGTGAAAAAGACGAGTACATTATTTTGATTACATAGCCAACAGCCTCGGTACCCTCCTTTATTTTATTCTTTCCCAGTTCTTTTTGGGGGGCCCCTAAATAAAATAATTATTTTGTTACTGTCCCCTCCCAGATAACAATGCCGGCTTCGTCAACAAATAGGCGTACAAATTTTATATAATCACTTAATACTAACATGCTATAAATACGACAAACTAAGCAAATACATTATTTTAATTATTGTAAGTTGATGGTAATGAACTATCTATTTGACTCATTTAAGTATTCTTTAATAGTGTAATATGTTTTGTCAATTAAAAATGTGTGTAGTTTTGCCCGAAACAAAGACATATCCTCAATATCACGAATAACCTTGGGTAATTTATTGAAAAACAAAGACTTGTAAAGTCCGTAAACTAATGATTGTCAAGAAATATTAGAACTAAAATACTATGCCTATATGAACTACCATCTACCAAAAACTGGTTATCAAAGGCGTCTTCTTACTGTATTATATTTATACTGTGATATTATTTAAAAAAAAACCCACCCTTATATCCTTCGACACTATAAATCTGCAGCAAAGCATTGAACGTGCCACTATGTGTGTGTTGATGACCAACTGCTATAGCTCGAGCAGCTTGGGCCTGCAGTCTTGTCTTTACGAGGTAGAAGGGTGCTCCGGCGATGGACCCTAGGGCTCCACCGATGCCCGCGGCGGCTGCTCCCCCTGGTAAGTATAGCCGTCCGTCAGCTTTTGTAGTATATCCTCTACGTTCGCATGTCCGGAATACGCCTAATCTGGAATATATTCAGAAATAATTTGTGGCCACCACAGATTTACAGTGAGTGCAAATCTATGTTTATTTAGATACGTTATATGAAAACAGTGCCATTTTAATTAGATGAAACTCAGAACATTGCGAGTAGAAATCCATTTGTAGATAATTTTATCTACACAATTTTGTTACATCTCTGACGGATTGGATAACATACGTCATGAAAACTCCCGACTTGATTCACTTATACTCAAGCACGTAGGCTAGGGGAGGGTCCAATGGGCCGGAACCCCCCCCCCCCCCCCCGGCCCCGAAATCCGTCACCGACACTTTTGCGATTGAGAATTTTAAAAAGTAGGTAATTACTATCAGGGAGGTTAGCATACATTTTGACAGCGACACTTTCGTTTCGGTCGAATGGCCTTGAACAGGCCAAAACGTTCATGTCCAACAAGGACCGGCCAGAGATAGCCCGGGGCCGAGAGGTCCGGCCCAACAATGTGCGGGAAAATTCTGTGTACTTGTCTTTGTCCGGCCAAGCAAATTGCTCGGCATTCTTGTGCAGGGCATGCCCGGTCCGGGCTATCTCTGGCCGGTCCTTGTTGGACATGAACGTTTTGGCCTGTTCAAGGCCATTCGACCGAAACGAAAGTGTCGCTGTCAAAATGTATGCTAACTCGGCAGTTCAGCTGAGCTGAAGAGGTCGAGTCAAACGAGCTAGGATATTGATCTATTGCAGAAAAGATGTAATAAAAGGTAAAGTCGTAATTTGTGTTTTATTTTTACAAAATAATGCCCCCCCCCCCCCCCCCCCCCGGACGGAAAATCCTGGCTACGTGCTTGCTTATACTGTAAAACCGTCCCGGTGAATCGAACAATCTAATACACAGACAGACAGACGCGGCCGGCGGGGGACTTACATATAAAATGAACGCCCTGTCTCTGGTATTCTTAGTAACTCACCTAAATGTATTCAGAAAGAACTGAAAACTGAGCATCGCTGTCAGACCACTCTGCAAAGCTATAACACCTTCATTCCTTGCTATAATATATAGACCGTGTGGAACGTTTTTGTAAAATATATTGTGTTGACCCTTCGCCGTTAGTTCTCCTTGAAGCTGGAGTCTTGTTTTTACAACTTCTATGGGATTCGTAAAGATGGTAGCGAACATGGCGGATGTACCGCCCATAGCGAAGTCTGTGATATCTTGTATTAAACTGTTTTGAACTTCTTTTTCTTCCATTTTGTTATTCTGTAATGTAAAAGTTAATTTAATTAGATTTTAGGTGTAGCAGAAAGCAAAAGAAGGGATTTATGGACTAGTTTTTGACTCGCGTGGTAATAGAGCACATAAAATAATTGCAGCACTTAATGGACCTAGATGTCACTTCTTTAACAGTCGTAAGTATCTGTTATTTTTAGAAGTGCGGACGTCGGCTTTACGTGCTCTCCGAAGCGCGAGGAGTTTATTGGCCAATTTTATAAAATAGTTATATTTTAATCTTTATTGCATTAGAATCCTAACTACCAAAATAGATTAACTACAACTTGCTTTATGTAATAATTTTTGTACAACACTTGGATAACCGAAGTTCAGTTGATCGGAATGAAAAAAGCGATGTCACATACTTACTTGTATATTGGTTTCTTATATCTTTGAAAATTTATTGTTGATGTAAAATAAAAACGACTTAAATCAATAAAACAATTTATTACAATTACAATTAAATGTTCTACAAAAAAGTCAACAAACTTATAATATTGTAACAAGCATGAAATTCAATTCCTGATCAATTTAATTGTCACTAGGAAATAATATTTAACTACAAAAATATATAACAAAAAAATGAAATGCATTCAAGGTATATAGTTACATTAATACTGAGATTAAACTATATGGCAAAACACAAATCAGGTACCTACCTACACACTATTTTTTACTAACAACATAAAATCCACAATATACATCATTAATTAAATCAGTAAAGTTACAATAATTGAACTGGGAACTGCAGATATTCAATCAAAATGATAAGGAAAAACAATTAACAAACTAAATGCATTGGTGTAAATGTTGATAAGTAATTTTTTTTGAGGGAGCCTCGCTTTAAGTTCCTTTGGAATTTCGTTTCAAATCTAAGAAACATTGACATTTAAATTCGACAGAATATCGTACAGGAGCCATAGAACTATTAAAAGAGACCTAAATAGGGCTAACTTATTGTTTAAGATGACATGCATTTGTGTAAATGTTGATAAGTAATTTTTTTTGAGGGAGCCTTGCTTTAAGTTCCTATGGAATTTCGTTTCAAATCTAAGAAACATTGACATTCAAATTCGACAGAATATCGTACAGGAGCCATAGAACTATTAAAAGAGACCTAAAATAGGGCTAACTTATTATTTAAGATGACATATTAACAATCGCTAAATCGTTAAAAACAAAACGATTTTTAAGTTCGCGCAATCTAAGCCGAAACTTCCCCTAGGGGCTATTTAGTTTTTAAGTGCATTTTTTACAACACAGTGGTAACAACGTAAAATTGCCAATTTATACCTAATATAAACTTAATGATCACATACTTAGTTGATTCTAATCTAAAATATTAAATATTTTTAAGTAATTCTTGAACTTTGGTAGCAAATTACGCAAAATACTGTTGGCTTTGTATAATAGATAATAAATATTTGTAATTTTATTACGTAACAGATGAATAAAATATTTTTTCTCTAAAAATTCTTCATTATATTTGGACATAACAAAGTTAATTCCACTGATGCCAAATTGTTGGTAGATTTTATAATTTATATGGTAAAAGTAGGTTTACATTTGCTAAATAAAAATGCGAGATTATATTGGATATGTCTAACACACAAGGAACTAATACAGAGGTTGGGAAAACCTAAGGGTTCTTGGCAGTCGGCCATCTTATGATATCTTATCTAAAAAAATGAGTTTATATATACAACATTTTCAACTCAAATTGTTAATTTATTATTTTAAATTGGATTAAGCCATATTTTCATTATTAAGACTTCTAAATAGCCATAGTTTTTAAAACGCAATAGCAATGTTTGTTTTATAAACTAAGTACGCCTATTTAAAACCCTAAATAATAATAATATGGCTTAATCCTATTTGAAACAATAACTATCAACAATTTGAGTGAGTTGAACAGGTTTTGTATAAATAAACTCATTTTTCTAGAATTAATTGAGATTTGCCATATTTTTGACAGATATCGTATAATATTAAAATAATGTACTATGAATGTATAATGTCACTTACTACTGATCCAAGAAAGAAATATCTGAAATAAGCACAATGTTGTTAAAAATTGACACAATGTTAACAAATATTATGTTTTCCTTCTACACGTTATTTTTTTGTGACAATCGCAATCTACTAAATGACAAACCGCTGTTGTCGAGTGATATGTCTAATAGTTTAGGATTTTTATCAAAATAGATAAAATTACCTACTGTAGGTACTGTCCCACAAACTATGCTATAATTAATAATTATTATTAAGTACTATAGCGCGGGAATACACTGAATTCCGCGTAACGCTGCCCGTATGACTACCGTCAAGCACGTCACGTGGAATCCCAAGAACATGTCACATTGTCTATAAAACATTACAACTAAATATATAGTATGTACCTATGTTAATATAGCACCTATTCATTGGTTTTTTAAATTTCACTGTTATTGATAAAACTATCTATGTTGGCCAATATCTGGCAAATTATTTACAACAATCACAAAAATATTTCTAAATTTACTTAGTATGTTGCAGGTGTTCTATATAAATAGCCTTTCAGGTAAATGACTAGTCAGCATTCAGTGATTAGGTTAACTAGACGAAAATCTATAAAGACTTTCAGAGCGTAATATGGGTATGGAATCAGCGGCTTCTTGAGCCAAATGAGACAGCCTCGCGGTAAGCCATTGTGTCGGTAAATGTCCTTGATCAAAGGGCGCCTCGGTGCGAGCCGTACGCGCAGTACGGCCAGGCTGGCTGCCTCGTATGATGCGGAGGTTGCTTAAGTGGAGATTAAAGAAAGGTCGACCCAAGGCTGATCAAATGCAGCGGCGGCTACAAGTGCTTATAATTCATTGTCAATTCAAACAACAATGTATATTCAAGAGATGTGTGATTCCATAGCGTAAATTTAATACCCTCTAACAAGATACAGACGCGTGTTCACGTGTGCATTTAAACTGCAAATTATGTAGTTAAATCAACAAAATAATGAACAGACTTTCTAAATACTGTCTATAACAAGGAGATTCCTTAAAAACCTATTCACCCAAAACTCTCTGCAACATCTATAAATAAATTCTAAAATCATTGATTTTCTTTCAAACCCATAGATTTCTGTACATCCTTAAGCATATCCCAGAACACTAGGAGCAGTACACTGTGCGGTGCTTGTCGAAAGTAGGAAGGCCCAATACCCTTGTAAAAGGCCCACATACCCTCAGTTTTGGATATTTTTCTCGCGCAATCCGTTATACCAGAATAAAGGACGCCATTGCCGTTGGCATCTACACCTGAAAAGACAAATATAGGATGAGAATTGTGCGAAAGTGTGTATATTTTATTACTATTAGGCTGGGATTTATGAAGGTCAGTGGAAGAAAAATCTTGCTCATAGAGCTAATCATCACATAAGTCGCACATATCTCAGTTGTCATTCAGCGAGGTCCGCATTTATGCATATTCTCTTTAACATGTTAGTTTAAAGGTCGATTTATCCTTATTCTGAGATTACTAGCTTTCTACTCTGGCCTCACCCATGGAAATTGGGTAGATGACAGGGTAAACAAAATATTATTCTATTTAGTCTGTCATTTAGATTATCAATAAATATTGGACACATATTTTTTCTTTTGTCAATCAAACAAAAAATGACAGAGATAAAGCGCGTCAAAGTTTGGGAGTGGGGGCTGGTGACGTCACGCCTGGCTAAAAATTGTACTAAGGCGTGACGTCACGCGGAACTTTAGCGGGCTATATCTTCATCATTTTTTGTTTAATTGACAAAAGAAAAAATACGTGTCCAATATTTTCTGATAATCTAACTGACAGACTAAATGGAATTTTTTAGTCATCATGCCTTTCGTTGATTGTTTGAAGGGTACTGCTCCGCTCCTTTGGGTAGCAGTGATGGCTATTTAATAAGTGAACCTACCTTGATTATAAAGTCGTGTCATAATGACATCCATAGGTGTGAGTGCTATAGTTTTAACAATGGCCCCAATATTGCTGGCCATGAATGCTGACAGGTACCTCGACTGTTGGAATATGTTGTTATTGTCCATCCATTCCTTGCAACTGTAAGAAATTGTAAATAAGTTATGTTTACCTATAGCTTCGTCTATTTTGACTTTAAAATGTGCAAATCTTTTTTTGGGAAGTGTATTATTGAACAATTTTTTTCATGTTGTCCCCAGTGAAATAAAATGCAATCTTTTTTGCAATGTCTGTTGAGAAGTTCATCATGATATCAGAAGTGGGACTTCTGGACTAGGTTATTTTTTGCTTTATAATTTTGAACAGTTGCTAATAAGTAGCAAACTTTACTAGACTTCTATTATCATGAAAAAAAAATATATATAAAAAAGTGACTCACAGAGCAAATGTTGCAATTTGTGATGCAGATCCAATGGAATTCCTAAGCATCATGCCATGAGCACCTCTCCACAGTCCCATTACACCATTCTTATTGTAAATCTTACTTAATGCATACCATGTACCTCTGTGGGCATGTTGGGTGCCAACTGCAATTTTTCTAGAAGAATATGACATTAACTGGGTCTTAACAAGTTGCAATGGACTACCAAAAAATGCACCCAGTACCCCAGAAAATGCACCAATAACAAGACTGTTGAGGAATTTAGTGTTGTGATTCTCGTCTCTTAGCAAACCAAGGTCATCAGCTTGTTGGTACACACCCAATCTGCAAAATAATTTATTTTATATACAAATAATTCTATACCTAACATTTATTAACCTAATGTAACCAGAGCTCTCATTTATTATTAATGAATTATTTATTTATTTTTGATTTTCTTATGTAATAAATAAAAGTTAAAGAAAAAGTAAATGATCTGTCCTACCAAGAAGAGAAATTATTAAAGAAGAGTGGCGACTATTCCACCAACAAGAGCATAGATCTTAAATAAATAATATAACACAAACTTAAACTTATAACAAAATAACTAAGCATTCTGGCTCAATGACAAAAAAAAAGAAAAATCTTCCATGCTGACAGTGTATTAAATTTTCTTGGTTTAAACAAAATAATATAAAGCCATGTCATACCTTACTCCATTAACAACAAGCTGAAACCACAGAGCCGGTACCAATCCTTTCTGGAGTGATGCAATGCCATCATGTCTTATCATTGTGTACATGGCATGTGGAATATTTCTGTAATGCACTGCATGTTCACCTTTGGCTCTTAACTCTCCCTGTAGTTGCATCCGAGTTTTAACAACATCAAAAGGGTTACTAAAGAATCCAGCACCAACCCCTGCTATCCCTCCGACAACGAAGTCCATAGCTCTGAAGAGATATTATCAGCAAATTTTTATAATTTAGACAAGCAAAATATAGTTTTTTTTCTCTATTTTATTTTTAAATATACACTGGTATCAAGCACTTTCACACTTTAAGTTATCACACATGCACAAACACTAAAGCACAACAATTATTCACATTTCTAAATTTTCCACTGCACAAAATTTGTTAAAAACGCAAATAACAAAAATGCTAAGATGTTTTAATATCTGTTTTCGGCCCAGTTATAAATTAACAGCAAAACAGTAGTTAAACTTATGTAAGTTTAAAAATTAAATTTACGAAAATTTAAGCGAACATACTGGAAAGATTGATGGAGAAGTTTTATAATTTGATTAATAAATTATTAAACCACATCATTGTTATGCCGCTTCATTATATAAAGCAAAGCTTTTAATTATATATTAGTCATTATGTACTCGTCTAATACATTAATAGATATTCCTGGAAGTTGTATTTAAAAGCGTAAAAAACTAAAAATATCAAGTAAATATTAGTAAAATAATGTATATAGTAAACAGTACATAGTACCTGTATTTGTTATAGTTGTTGACAATAAATCACCTCCTGAATTTCATCATGAAAGAACGTGTGACCTACTAACATTCCAGTGGAAAATTGTATTTTAATTTTATCACAATGTTTCGTAATATTTCTACCATCACGCCGCAATATGTCAAAATAAACTGTCAATTTGTCAAAACTATCAGCTGATTCAACAATTTTTTTATTAGCAAAGATTTATACTCATTCATCCTCCTTTATATTATTTACTCAACTATATTATATACCTACAGTGTTATTCATAAACGTTTATTAGCAACGTTTTAGTTAAAATATGTTTTGTCACTCTCTAACAAACCTGTCTTTACTAATAATAGAAAGAAACAAAACACATTTTAACAAAAACGTTGCTAATAAACGTTTATGAATAAAGGCCTTCATATATTGAAATTTTAATATTTTTATTTATAACAGACTTTAATCTAAAATATAATCTCATCATACGCGTCATATACATTATATGAGCATAGTTTATCTTTATTTATTTATTTATTTTTTATTTTTTTTCACGGGTTGCCTTACATCTCCCGAAAACCATATTACGGTTCCAGGGTACCCAGCGGAAGACCAAGTCTCCCTCGTTTAGCCGATGGTATTTGTGAGGCTATACCTAACGAGTGGCTAGTTCTGTTGAGGTATATTTAGATGGAAAAGCAATGATATACTATATAAAATGATAAATACTATAGTACGTCATTGTCGAAAAGCCTCTAAGTGTGGTTTGTCGGATTATGTACATAAGTTTTTAATTAAAAGAACCCATTGGTACATGGCCGGGATCCGGAATCGAACTCGGGGTCTGCCTAGTTAATACCAGACGTCTTAACCACTCTTAACACTTAACTTATTTTTATTTATTTATTTATTATAAATAGCCCAACAACACCTACGTCCACTCATATGCATTGTACATTTTTATAACTTAGTAGACGCAGGAACACAACATTGATAAAAAAAAGTAATTGAATAATAATAATAACACAAAAATACAATAATAATACTAATTTACACAAAAACAATATGCTCTAACCTTGCTGATTTTAGAATTAATTATTATCTGCTATAGGCTTTCGGCTTTATTCATAAACGTTTATTAGCAACGTTTTTGTTAAAATGTGTTTTGTTTCTTTCTATTATTAGTAAAGACAGGTTTGTTAGAGAGTGACAAAACATATTTTAACAAAAACGTTGCTAATAAACGTTTATGAATAAAGGCCTTTGAGTATTTAATACCCAAAGGTATAGGTCTAGTAATAGGCAGGTACAGGTTAGGTTTGCATGTGGATACATCCCCAACCAAGGAATATTATATACTACTCTCTACCTCCTCAACCCAACCCACAGAGTAAGTGTCCCAACCGGTCAGTGGCATGATTTTTTTCAAAAGGCACATTACCTACCTTATTAAGGACCCTTGGCTCTCAGTCAACTTGTATCTGTCAAAAATATGGTAAATCTAAGTTAATCCTGGAAACGCGAGTTTATTTATACAAAATCTCCTCACCCCAAAAGGATTGTTATTATTTGAAATTGGATTCAGCCATATTTTTATTATTCATGGGTTCTAAAGAGCCGTTGTTTTCGATACGAGCAGTGCCTTCGCGTATCGAAAATAACGGCTCTTTAGAACCCATGAATAATAAAAATATGGCTGAATCCAATTTCAAATAATAACAATCCTTTTGGGGTGAGGAGATTTTGTATAAATAAACTCGCGTTTCCAGGATTAACTTAGATTTACCATATTTTTGACAGATACAAGATGACCTTGACCACCGCCCCTTAATCTACTCAATGAAGGCACATGAGTCATGTTTATAAAGAAGTCATATTAAAACATTTATTTTTAATTAAAAAATATGAAATATTGACATTGACTTTACAAACATATTTCAAAATTTTCTAGTAAAAAATAAATAAATTTATAAAATAAATAAAAACTTAATATTGATTTCTAATGTACAAAAATACTGAAAAGAAATAAAAAATATGGCGGTTGTCGAAGGTATGTTTCTATTTGAGGTGGTAGTTGAAAGTATACAAAGTCTTATTGAGTGTAAACAGTTTGTTATCAAAAGCGATTTCGCGGATATTTTCTCACTAGAATTGAGAGATCCCAAACAATTAAATATAGTTATGCCAGAGCCACTACCTATACCACCTGATCCTCCTGGGAAAAAGAAGAAGAAACCTAAACCCGCAAAAAAAGGCAAAAAGGGTAAAATACCACCACCACCTCCCGAACCAATAATTCAATCTGGACAATCAGTTCTCTTTGCTTGTAGTGCAGAGTTTCTTATACAAAACATGAGGAAGTGTCCTATAGAACTATCTTTATGGGATAAGGAACAAAGTATGACATATATAGGTTCCAGCACAATCCCATGGGATGAGACATATCTCTTATATCTTACCAAAATAGCAAACTATATGCTCCCTCCACCCGTAACAGTTAGAGATGACTATAATTTATTTGAAGAATGCACCGCTAAGTTAGTAGCCAAACTCGGAATACAAATAAAATTGACCTATTTGAAAGATAAAGTGGTAGCGGCGTTCCGTACACTTTCTGAAGATGCAACAATAAGGAAATACCTTTACACCGGGCTTAATTCTAAAACAACTTCTTATATATGCACGTTAAAGACAGACGACGACACGTTTGCAGAGAACTCTAATAAAATCGAAAATAATTTTGTTAAAGACAAGAAAATTAATTACGCCAGTTTCAAGAATGCACCGGGCACTAACTTGACATTCTTTAATGACGGTGATTATTGCTGTATGAATAACGCTGATAAACCACCAGAATCTATATACAAATCACCAGAAACATGCCCCGATATTAATGAGATATTAGATTACGTCAGAAAAGTTATTGTATCATGTAACGATAATATGAGAATGTTAACTCCTCAGTCGGTTATTAGACCGAGATTTAAGGCTACAGATATTGATAGAAAATGTTATTGTACGCAAACAGGATGGCCAGACAGTTCTCTAGCTAAGAGGATGAAAAGAGAAGTTCAAAGTGGACCTTGCCCCCTTTGTGTTGACGCAGGAAAGCGAAAAGAGGGCGCTCGAGGTGCTACTATTGATATAGCAAACCTTAGAGGTCCATGTGGTAGACCTGACTGCAAAATAGCTAGGGAACTAAGAAAATATATAGCTACTCTTGTAGAAGAAGATGACAAGGAAGTACTACTCAGTGATATTGTCGGTCCATGTGGAAGTAAAGCTTGCACACTTGCTGAAAAAATTCAAGAATTTCTTTGTCGCCAAGGAGTCTTCAATCACGGCACTACTTTGGAAGGCTTATCCACCCAGTGTGGTTGTCTTGCCCTAATGAACAAATCTCTTACCGAAAAGCGGCTTACATGTAAACCTGAATGCGACTTCGATTGTATGAATGTTCATCCTGTAGAAGAGGAGAGTGGTAAAGATGATACGCCGGCGGGTTCACCGCCTGCGGAGCCTTCGGAGGGCGATGAAGCCGTTGCTAGTGATGAAGCTGTACAAAAAAGGTCCACATGTGGAGCTTCTGGGTGTCCTGCTTCACATAAAGTGACATATAATGTCTATTACTTCACGGTTGAATATTTTAAAGATGCCAATGATCCAGTCCCAGACGCAAAAGACAATAAAAGCGATCCATCAACCGCACCTGTTTCGGCAACAACTGAAGCTCCACAAACGGAGGAGAAACCTTCAATGTATAGGTTTTGTGATTCTACATGCCCCTCTACAACATCATGTTCAAGAAGTGTGTGTACTCCCAAAACTGATGAATTAAAAAGTAATACCAAATTGGGTGTTTCCAGATGCCATGATGTCGAATGCCCGGATACACAGGCTAAAATTCCAAGTCCAGCAGATAGTAATATTGAACTAAATTTCAATGAAATCCATAACCCATGTTGCGTTAAAACATGTGACGTTGCAGAAAAAGTAAAAGAGTTTATAGCAGAAGGTTTGGAAAGTAATAAGAACAGAACAGCTCTAGAAAAAAATGACCCCTGTTATTGCGATTGTGTGTGCAATTTCCATTTTACACGTAAGACCACATATTGTGCAATTTGTGGTGGATATGAAGCCCTTGGTGATGATTTAAAAGACCAACCTGTATATGCTAAACCACATCCATGCCCTGTATATCACAAATTATATGATAAGAAATATTTAAAAACGAAAAGTCCATGGAGTGCAGAGAATTTGGAACAAGAAGAGAAAAAAGAAGAAAAGACACCAGGTAAACGAATTGGAAGAAATGTACCAAAAGACTCTAAAAAAGAAGCAGCCACGCCTGTTAGCGAATCTAGTAAACAAGACAAAAACAAGACTGATAATGAAAAAAAAATGACCAAAGAAAAGAAAAAAGAGCAAGTAGATGTTCCTGCCGCCCAAATGGATGCAGGTGGGATTTAATTTATACTTATAAAAAAATATTATTACTATTTCATTATTTATATATTTATAAAAAAATAATTCATATTTATATTTTAGAAACCCCAGAAGAGAAGAAACCACTTTCTCAAAAATATACAGTACCGTTTGTGCCCAAAGATATGGGGTGGCTATGGAACGCTGAAGACGTACCTGGCTTGAAGGTAATTAACATGCTACCTACATTTTATGGTAGGTCCTGTACCGGCTGTGTACCTAGTATGTTTTATCTTTTATAGATATTATAGATTTTTATATTTCTTTAACCCTCATTAATTTTGGATATTGGCACTTTCATAAATGTCAAGAAAATCTATATTTACCAATGACATTTACTCTCGAACAGTTTTTCTAGTTTCAAAACTATAATTATTATTTTATGGTTATTATTTTATAACCTGCAGATTTTCACACTGTAAAAAATGGACGGTTCAAAGGGGCTTGCATACCTACCTACTTAGGACCGCGACATCTTTTGTTTTGACTCGAGAATATCCGGGCAAATCGGTGTACAGTCTTTTCCTGACCCAGCAATTTGCTGGGACATGTATTAAATATATAACAACAATTATAGTCTTGGACATTATGGGGCCGGGCATTCCTTGGCGTCATTGGTGCGGACCTGTCGTTTTTGGCGTTCGAGGCGAAACAAAGATGTCGCGGTTCACCACTAACTAAAAATCGTATTACATTTTGCAATCCTGTTATTTTAGAAAAAAAACAGAGATATTCTAAGGTAAATTTTGAATAAACTAGCTTTACGCCCCGCCACATATTCGCCCGTCGAAGGGTTTCCGGGATTTTCAAAAGCGTAACCAGGCTTTGCAGCTCTTGCACTGATGAATGTAATATTTAATGGCTGTACTGCCGTTGTTACATTACATATTACATTAAATATTACATTCACGCTGTATCTCGCTATTTCGATCTGCATACATAACATGCCTTTTCTAGGTTTATATTAATTTATTATATTTAATTTACAGTTTCGACCATTTTGGCGACCCGGAGCTTCTAATAAGATTCTTGTGAGAAAATATCGTGCGATGCAAGGGTCAATTGATTTAGCTGCCAAAAAGAAAAGGGCTATGATGCAAAGACGAAAAAAGTTAGAAATGAAACCTACTTTAGTAGTTAAAAAAATTGACGGAGAATACACAGTGCAAATGGAAGTGTTTAAGAAGTATTCGAAAGAAAGATTACGTTTTCAGTATCCATATGAGGAAACGCCTCCACAGATTTACACCGTGGGTAGAACTGCAGAGGAAACAGAAAAACGTACTATTAAACGTGAAAGGAAAGAAAGGCGCGAAACACGAAGAAAATGTAAACTAATACAATCTACTTTCCGAGATAAATGTCAAGAAATTTGCCTTAAGGCTTACAATCAGTCTATTGGAGTGCTACCACTACCTAAACCCAATGATCCCAGTTGTCCTTGCGATACAGATGCTGTATATGCTCCCAGTCCCCAAATTGATTCCTGCTCTTGTTCTGATGAAGGCGATTTAGAAAGTAGTGATACAGATGGGGACGAGTGGGTAATTGAATTTACTCCACCAGCAGCAGTTTGGGATGCTAAAGCGAAGCATCCACCAGTGATGGTCGACAACGAAAGCCATTACACTTATTTAGATTATAAAGTTAAGTTACTCGATAAAAGTGGAAATCCGGTTCCAAGATATTTCAAGGGCCCAGATGGAAAACAGGAATGTAGTGATTTGGGTGGTTTTTGGGCTCCTGGACACGTTTGGCAGGAAATTAATAAAGATGGATACATAGGTGTAGACAATAGATGGATTCCAATGAATTTTATTGGGCCAGATGGTATGTTTTATTCGGCTGAAGAAGGTTCCTTTACTGATAATAATGGTCAAAACCTCAGGTTAGGAATTGACGGATATATCGACAAAGACCTTAAATGGGTTTTTTATCCAAAACACTTAAGAAGATCACCCAGTGCTGCTACTGGAGGTACGAAAGCAGATAAAAAAGTGGGCAATAAAACCAAAGTTCCTGATGCTAAGCCTGCTGCTAAAGACGCTAAAGATAATAAAGACTCTAAGAAACCGGGTGGCAAAGAAACTGGAAAAGAATCCCCGCAAAAAGGTGGTAAACCTAAAGCGTCAGCTCTAGCAAAGGATAACAAACCACAGAAAGTATCAAAAGCTGTATCATATTCTTCTAACATAAAAGGAAAGAACCCGACCGTAATGAGCACCTCAGTTATAATTCAACATAAACCATATAAACCAATAATGTATCGAACGGCGAGCCCATATTACTTTGATAATATCAAAAAGGTTGCAAAATATAAAGAAATTATGGAAGATTTAGAAATGTGTGATTCGATTGCTGAAATAAAGACATACAATAAAACTACCAGAGCGTCTAACACATTGAGAAAGAATTTTTCACCGTTTACTTTGATCTAAATAATTGGTTTCATAATTTGATTTGCTAATAAATAAATCTTTCAAATCCTTCATAAATATTACTTTTGTTATCATTTTTTATAGTATAACCTGTCCAATAAATATGACGATTTTGCCAATCGTGAAAGAGAGCATATAACAATGCAAATATTGGCATCATGTCCGGCGTCACGATGGCCTGATGACGGCCGTCGAGGGTCGACCACCAGCCACCGTGGTCACTCGAAATCTTAAGAATGTAATACAAATACAATAATGTAATGAGGTTCAGTAATTTTCATACAAACAAACCATAGGGTACCTTTTAAACTATGGGTAGACCTATGTTTCAGACCCGCAGTTGCTGAAAGCATAGGTTTCCAGTTTACATGTATTTTAAAACGGGTTATTTTTAATTGCACATCAGAAAACTTAATGCATATCAAATGAAAATAAGCGCCTGTTGGCACGTAGAGGTAGGTTAGGTGTTTTTATAGCCGCTCATAAACCCACCCTGGACAGAGCCCGTAAGACCTTTCACGTAGGGGTAGTGCAATACGATAATATACATCTCGTGTCACAGTGTTTGTAACCAAACTCCTCCGAAACGGCTTGACCGATGTGTACGATTTTTTTGTGTATATCAAATCAATTATATCAACATTAATATAACATTTAAATTAAATAATTCATGACTAAATACAACTTAAGATAGGAAAATGAAATTGATACATAACTGAAACTAACAAATTATTTAATAAGAATGATAATAAATAAACATAAAGCTTTATTTAAAATAAATTAAAATAGAGGAGTGTAGCCCGGACGGTTATTTTTATTTTATTATTTATTATATTTATTATTATTAATATAGTTTAAGGTTTTCTAATGTTACTAATAAAAATAGATATAAAGTTAACTTAATAATATAGTAAAATAAATGAATATTATGCCCCTGAAAAAATAGAGATAGACTTATATTTTTATGTTATTATCAGATAAAAATTTAGATATACATGATATTATGAAAATATTAGAATTCATCATAATATGTAGAAGACTCACTATGTTGATGGGAAACTCAATATTGTTACTTAATAAAGATTTCATAAAATTATCCCGATTATATAATTCACATGAAAAAAAAAGATGGTTAGCATCTCCAATATCCAACCCACATTCACAACTTGATGAATCTTTGATGTGAATTTTATTGAGATGATCAGGAAGACAGGTATGACCCAAACGTAATCTACTAGAAGATTCAGACTATTACGTACATAGAATAATGACATTGGTTATCTACTGCTCAGCTCTCAAAAAACTTAGCTTATTTTATACACCTAAATTATCCCTGATCGCGTATAACAAAATGGGCCTAGTAGTTTTTGATACGGGACAAACAAAGATACATACATTTTTACATGTGAATTTACTTTTCTTAGTTTTGATTCGGAAATCCATAAAGGTATTATGTACATGAAACCTTCATGGCAATAAAAAGTATTTTGTGAAATCAAAAAGTTATAATTTGGAATGTCTGTTTACTTTTGTGACAATGTCACAATATGACAATTTAAAACAATTTGAAAATTTATCAAGTAATTTTTCGGTACATTTTTGTGAAATCATGCGGTAAATTAATTTAAAATTATTTCATTCAAAATTTAAGTCGAGTTCAATTAAAGGAAATTTGGGCGTAATGGCAACATCGGATTCAATGTTCAAATTCGACATCATTGTAACGGATGTAATTTGCTTGTTGAAATGTAAAAAATTCTTTCTTCGAAGTGACTTTCAAGACACTTTTTCTCTTTATTTGAAAAATTCAAACCTGAAAAACTATAAGGAAAACAGAAGTTTGTACGCAAAAAGACAAAGAACAGGCAAAAGAAAGAACAATTCTAAAGTCACAGGCGATCATGGAGATGTATTTCCCAGTGATTCTGAACAATCTGTGACATTTCACACCAATGTTAAAGATCTACGTGAGAAAATGCGTCTTTTTCCATTAGAGTTAACAATACTCACTAATCACAAAAATCCTCAGTCTGGCTCAATTCAAGTTCCATGGAAGTCGATATATTTTGATTTTCTTGACAGTTTATATATGAGAGATACTCCGTGTGAGTTGACTGATACCGGTATGTTTAACTTATATCACGACATTACTTCAAAACATGTAGCTACAGTATATTTACAAATTACATTGACATATTTAGGAAATAATGTCTTTCGGAAGGCAAAGAATATAAAACATAACATTGAATCTGATCCTCTCACATATGTTGATAGCACAATGACAGCTATAGAAGAGGTCTTAGCAAATCCAGGCGTTATTAAAACTAAATATCGAGGAAGAGAATTAAGTAGATATATTGAATCGAAAAAGAAAAAACAGACAGAGAAACAAAATGAAGAGCAGAAGAAAAATATAAGCAATGACATTACTGATAACCCGGGAACAAGTGCATTAAGTAAAGCCAGTTTATTAAGTGATGAAAATAACTTATTAGCTGATTATTTTCTAAATTATGATGATGGTATTTATAGAGATCAAGTATTTTGCGTGGGCTACTGCGCTGTTCAAAATGATGACCCAACTGCAGATAAAATAGAACAAACGGAAACACCTAAAGAATCTGAACCAGTGACTGAGGATGATGATAATAAATCAATTAAAAAATATAAGATAAAGTTGTGTGAAGATACTTGTCCTGTTGGTGGAATCTGTGCTGATAGTGTTTCATCTTTAGACTTGCCCGAATCAGCCGGGCCTTCTATTAAGGTTACTACATGTAAAGACCTAACTTGTGATAACAAGCAATATAGAAGACTACCAACACCAGTAGATAGTAAAATATTAATTGCTATTCACAAAAATCCTTGTTGTGCACCTGGTAAAGAGGAAGAACCGGGTAGTGGTTTAGTAAAAAAAACTGAAGAAGTGCATCTTGGTGGAATTATGAAGGCTGCAATGAAATTAGACGAAAATGATCAATGTTATTGCGCTTGTGAATGTCGATTTGGTTTAGTTAAGACGACGACTTATTGCACTGTATGTGGTGGATATGAAAATAAAGGAGAAGATCTCGCTAAGACATTAATTAGTGAAATGCCGCATCCATGTCCATTATATCATAAATTAATGGATAAAATGAAATCAAGGAGTCAAATTTTAAGCACATCTGGTAGTGGAAGTAAAAGAAATGTTAAGTCAGATCGAGCAAAGTCACCAGTAGCATCCAAAGAAGGTGATATTCCTGGAAAAGATGCTAGTAAAAAACCTACTGGTAAAAGGGCAAGTGAAGCAGGCCAAAAAATGTCTAATGTAGCATCAAGCAACGTCAAGCAAGCTTCATCTAAAAAACCGAGTGGAAAAGAAGTTGATAAAAGCATTAAAAGCATTGAATCCGATAAAGATGATAAAAAGAGTAAAGCGAATAAGGATGATAGATTCAAATTTAATTATGGCTACCAAGGTATCCGTACGTATTTTTATGTTCTTATATTTTTATATTTGCCCACCCCAATATGACCAGTATCACACACGCAGAAGGTAAGTGGCTTACAGAGCCCAATATTAAAAGCCTGTACTTTGGTATGTGTGTCGCAGCCGAATTGCAGAATCCGCCGCATTACAAAAACGCTAGCCACTTTACAAAACCAACTACGTGCCATTTATTAACTTCGGTCGATATAAAAAAATTAAAGACGGTCGACGTCAAAACTTTAGCCTCGATGTGACCTGACGGTTAGCTGTTATTTGTCGATTATATTTTTTGAGGCATATAACGAGTGGCCTTTTCTGTTGAGGTTCTTTGAGACCGAAAGGCGTTTGTCCGATATAGTCACGGTCAAGGTAGCATGCTCACTTTAGGCAGTTAATTATACGTGAATTTTAACATATCCCTAATACTCACCGTTTCATAAAGGAAAGAGCTTTTATAAACACTTGGTACCGTAAGATCTTTATTTATAATATGATATGATTTTAAGTGACACGATTAGGATATAGTATAGGTGGATCTGCTCACTTGATCGCGACTATACATATTTTTATTTGTTCTTGTTTGTGTTTAATTTATTTACTGACGCTCTTGATTTTTAATTGACGCTTGCTATATCTGTGCTTACATTACGTCATTAACACGAGTTTCAATTACAGCACCACAAATAGGACACAGTCAGTGTGGAATTGGATGTACAGGAACATTAATAGATGGCATGGCTCTTAATGTACCAAAAGATATGGGTTGGCTATGGAATGCTGAGGATGTACCAGGGTTAAAGGTTAGATGTTTTTCTCATAATTTGCTAATCAAAAACTTTTTTTTAAATTGTTTTAATTTTTTAATTTTTTTTATATTGTTGTAGTTCCGGCAAGGTTGGAGACCAGGCGCAAGTAACAAACACGTTGTTAGGTTATTGAAATGCGCGAAGAACCCTGGTCAAGTAATTAGTAAAAAGAAAAAGAAGAAGGAAATGGGAAGACGAAAGAATGAAAAACGACCTTTACTCATTATACATAAAAAGGATGGTGAATATAATGTAACCATGGAAACAATGAAACTGTATCCAAAAGAACGTACACTTAACCAATATCCATATGATGATAAACCAGCTTTATCGTACACCATTGGACGTACTGAAGAAGAAAATCGTGAACGTAAGAAAAAGAAAGATCGTATACAAAGACGACTGGAAAGAGCTCAACGGGAATTCATGGAAAGTTCTTTCAAAAATATGTGTGAAGACATATGTTTGAAGACTTATCAGCAAGGGCTTAATTTGTTACCTATTACGGAGAGTCCTGATTGCCCATGTTTCCCTGCTCATCCAGACCCTGACAAATTGGATTATGATCGGTCATGCTCATGTTCAGAAGACAAAAACAGTTTAGATAGTGAAACAGATTCTGATGAATGGATGGTAGAATTTACCCCACCGAATGCAATGTTTGATGCAAAATTCAAGCCAAAGAAAATAGTTTATGAAGATAATAGTTCTCAATATACATACCTAGATTACAGAGTAAATCTTTTAGATAGACAAGGTAATCCAGTACCCAGATTCTTCAAAGGTCCTGATGGCAAGGAACAATGTAGTGATTTGGGAGGATTTTGGAGTCCTGACAAAAAATGGTTGGAAATAAACGAAGATGGTTATATCGCTCCAGATGGTAGATGGGCTCCCAACTCTTTCATAGGTCCTGCTGGAGATATAATAGATGCTGAATGTGGGAAATGGCAAGCACCAAATTCATTCTGGCTTACAGTTGGTGTTGATGGATTTATAGATCCTCAAGGAAAATGGAAGTTTAATGCAAAGGGCAAGAGAATATATAGTATGGCCAAACCCCCAGATCCAGTCAAACCAAAACGAGCGGGTGGTGGTGATGATGAGGACGAAACTCCTGGTAAGAAAGGCGATAAGGGAGGTAAGGGATTGACAAATAAAAAGTCTTTGGGAGTCTGGAGTTGCTTCGGTGATAACATTTCAGCCAAGTTTTTATCTGAAATGGGAATAATGGGTCACGGCCACGACAAAGACATGTTGCAACAATCTTTGAAAGAACTAATGGCGCGTGGTGAAAAAGTAATGGTACCGAAGTCTCCAACAATCCCACAAAGGAAAGGTAAGACGAGTGGAGTTAAAGCGTTTGACTCGCATAGTTACTTTGAGGAACGAACAAGGTGCCGTCATCCAGTTCCTTCTGATAAGGGTATAGTTGCAGTAGACGACGAAGGTAACAAAACATACTTCAAATTAGCACATTTCAGGAATAAAAGGCCGTACCAAAGGATCAACACTTTACAAGACCAGGGGTATAGTTTAAGCTCATTCCATTTGCCTTGTTTGCATTCTTTTATTAGCAGTGAAGTTATGAAGAAGCAACAGAGAGATCGAATATTTGCACTGGCTGCAAAACATGTAGCCACACAAGTGGATGGTTATCATTAGTTGGTGGGATTACCACTTTATTATTGTTTGGATGTTATATATTTGGTTGTTATAAGTAAACATGTGTTCATTTATCAGTACTTTTAAGATAAAAATAAATTTTATAATTTAATATAATAGTAGTTTAATTTTTATTTGGTTTATACAGATTTCTAACTGCTAATAAACGCTGTACAAAGTTATACAACGTTTCGCCTCCATCAATATATTGACAGATTTGATAGAAGAGACAAAACATTGCGGGAAGCAAGGTATTTGGTGGACGCAGAAATCATCTATGGCAGAAATACACAACTTAAAACTAAAAGTAAAGTTGCATCACTTATGGAAGCGAGACTTTGGTATGGAATAAGAAGCATGAAAGTAAAATAAATGCAGTGGAAATGCGATCTTTACGTAGAATGTGTGTTATAAAGCGTATTGACCGCATCTGGATCTGGAACGATATCATTAAAAAATAATGCGGAGTGAAAGATTATGTTGTGACTAAAATTAAGAAAAGTAGTACGTTGAAAGAATGAAGGATAAAAGATTGACTAAAAAGGTTTATATGGCTGAAGTGAACGGAGCAGAGGACGACCTAGGTGTACTTTTATTAAACATATAAAAAATATATTGATCGATGGAAATATTAAAAGTACACACAATCGCCGAGCATGTATGAAAGGTATGATGAATTGAATATAAAAGAAGCGAAAGAGATATGTCAGGATCGTAACAAATGTCATTCGATTGTCTCTGCCTACCTCTCTTGGGATTAAAGGCGTGATGATAGATAGACAAAACATTGTGTAATTTTGAACAGCAGTAAACAATATTATACCAGCCACGGGAAATGGACATTTCCAATATTTATTTATTAATTATTTATTCTTTCTATTCCATATCCTAGAGGATACTAAATAGAGTATTTATTCAAAGTTAAGTATTTTTCCTTTTTTTTCATCGAATAAATATTGTATAGAAGGCAATTAAAACTACCTGTATATACCTCTTAATAATTAACTTTGTTTACAGTTCAAGAAAGGATGGAGACCTGGCGAAATTAATAAGAAATTGTTGAAACTCTTGCTTAAAGCGAAAGCAAAGAAATTTAATATAACCGAATCAAAGGCTTATGTAAAAAAGGGCAAAAAGCAAGTAGTTGATAAGCCGCTACTGGTCGTAAGCAAGAAAGATGGAGTTTATAGTGTCAGAATGGAAGTTACGAATAATGAAAATTCACAGGAAAGCAAGACTTACGAACCTCTTATATATAAAATTTGTAAAGCTGACAATGACGAAAAAATTAAACGTAGGGAGAAAATAACAAAAAAGTTGATCCGTGAGGAAATCAAGGATTGGAAAGATCCATATCATCCTGAAGTATGTAACACCACTTGTCTTAAAGCATACAGACAAGCTATTGGGTTACCTGTCACTTCTGACTGTGAACTAGACGACTTTATCAAGATTCCTGCTGCTAAAGTAAGTGACAGCGGCAGTTTAGATGAAGATATAGAATCAAACTGCAGTTCTCTTGACGTTGACTGGGAAATAAAATTCACTCCTCCACATGCAAAGTCTAAAGCAATTGATAAATGAGGAATAAACAGAATTTAAGTACGTGATATGTAAAATAACAATCTGTCAGTCTGTCTGAATTTTTGTTTTTTTTATAGGTATTTGCTAAATAAATAAATAAATAACTTAAATTGACCTAAATATTTTCAATACATCTCAGTGGACGGGGATTCCCTAGCTAGATGATCCTGTGACATAAATTGTAAAATTCGACTCTCTTTTTAACCGAACTTCAAAAGAAGGAGGTTCTCAATTTGTCGGAATCTTTTATGTTTTTTTATGTATGTTCCCCGATTACTTGCCGATTTGGATTTTTTTTGTTTGAAAGTTACAGGTGGTCCCATGGTCATCAGGAGAAATCGAGAACTCTTAAAATGTTTAGGCACACTTGAAGCGATTTCGATCATTCTCAGTAGATCCTTTCTCCAGATCCATGATGGAGCTAGCGAGATTTCTTTTTCTCATTACATCCTTATTGTGATGTTGCGGATCTGCTGAGAGATTACTTTCTCAGTAGATCCTTTCTCCAGATCCATGATGGCATTTGCTTTCATAAAGCAAATTTTGGTTAAGAAGGCGGTTTTTTTTCTTCATCAGAAGAATTTGTTTGCCAGATGTGCTTATAAATGCTAAGTATGCATCCTAACTAATACATGTGAAAGTGTGTTTGTTTGTGAGTGACATAGGTTATTTCCCTTTGTTCGCATAAGGACAGATTCTCAAAAAGACAAATTCGCAATTCTTATCCCGGAAACAAACTAAATGGTCTACCAATGTAGATCGCGCAAAATGAATTTGGTTTGCTCATTGATATATTATATGGGTTTGCTCTACCCTACTATATGCTTTTCCCAATCTCTCCTCCAACCCGTGGTACACACCTGCGTGGTTTACCTGGATGTTCTACACACATATACTAATCTATGGTTCTACAATTACATTTAAAATTGCCTAATTAGTAAACCACAGGTATTATTGAAATTTGACTTTTGTTTAAATATTAAAAATATTAAATACCTACTAACTTTCCGCAGTTCTTCCTCGTAGTCAAATTATTTTGTCAAACTTATTTGACCTACAGAAAAAAAATCCTTATATCTTCAGTGACATCATTATCACATAAAAGTAGTCAGTACATTTCTTCACTAAAGAGGTTTTTAGTTAAGTAAAAGTCTCATTAGTTACATTAAAATAAAATTTCTAAATAATGTAAGTACTTGGAATAAAAATGGCCAACTAGTTACATTAATGTAACTAGGTGGAACAGACGAAACTTCTTAGATAGATAACTAACCTATAACCTAACTAGGGAATGCAATCCCGCAAGATAATTTCAATCCCGGTATTTGCGGGACTGAACCATCTTAGTCCCGCTGGATCCCGGTATTTGCGGAATCCCGCAGGGTGGACTTAGACCTCTGAAATCAATCGTAAATAATCGTAATAAAGACCTATATACCTCGTTTTCATGGTTTTAATTTTAACCCAAATTAAACAAGCTTTTTGGTACATTTTAAATGGTTTATTTAATATAATAAATATAAAAAATAAAATTCTTAGAAAAAGTCGCAGGTGTGACGCAGGTGTTTACAGGGTACCGTATACCCGGCCTGCTGGTTCCAAAAATAATATTTCTTATAAAGTTCAGTTTGATTTTGATTTATCTATAGATATAACAAATCAATATTCAATGAATAAATCATTGCATTGCGTCATAATTAAAAATTGTAACTGGCAACATATTATAAGTGATCAAACAAGGGGCGCAGGTGGGGAATTCTTTGCCCCGCGCCTTCACTCCGTTCTCCTAGGGCTCGGAGACGCCCCGCACCTTAGAGAAACACGTATGTACCACGCTTCTCTATAATCCCGCCAGTCCAGCGGGATCCAGCAAATTTTTCGACCGAGATTAATCCCGCAACATGTATGCGGGATCCCGGTATTTCGGGATCCCGGTATCCCGGTATTGCATTCCCTAAACCTAACCTAACCTAACCTAAGCTAACAATTTGACCAAAAGGAAGAACAATTCCTTGTGGTCAAATCAGTTTGACAAAATAATTTGTCGAGGAAGAACCTACTTTCCGCCCCCGGCTTCACCCGTGGATATTTTCGAACAAACTAAAATATAGCTTATATAACACTCGAGGATAATGTAGATTCCTATTAGTTTTTTTTTGAATTTTCAGAATCGGATCAGAAGTTTCAGATATCACCCCCTACATCCAAACTTACAAACTTTACCTCTTTATAATATTAGTACAGTAGAACCTCGATTATCCGAACCTCGATCATCCGAACCCTCAATTATCCGAACGATGACTTAGTAACGTTGGCGCGAAAGATACATTGTTGCTCGCACGGCATCCCCAAAAAACGATTATCCGAAGTAGTCTCGGTCCCAATTGGTTCGGATAATCAAGGTTCTACTGTAGATCAAATCGCGGAGATGGAAAGCCGTTCCACCAAAGGTGTCTATGAGGAAGTTAGAAAAGTAGTTTCTGTATCTTTTATTGAAAATGCTATCAAGAGTATCCCAAATAACTAATGACACTGTTGTATGTGGCGCTAGCCGGAGGTATAGTGGAAGCCATCCTTTGTACAGTCCAAACAATCCCTCTGCTTTAATAGTCTTGGCGAAGCAATCGATTACCCCATTGTATATTTTAGTTTTACCTGAACCTGTAAAAAAATAGATTTTTTAAACACATTAATTAGCTTCTGTTTTATGGACAATTTACAGATATATAACTGATACCAGAAGGAGTCTTGGTAGTGTAGGCAGGCAGTAAAAATAGGCAAAATAATAAAAATGTGAATAACTAAAAGAAATAATGTTTATTATTTGTTTTATTCGAAAATTTGTTAGTAACAATGTATTTTGTCCACATTTTGTATATTTTTAATATTTACATTACGATTATAAATTGTCTGTGCTATGCAAAATTTAAACAAAAAAAAAATTATTGATTAGTATACGTAGGAACCGGGACGGTTCTTGAGCGCTCGACGTAAAAGTGGGGGAATGTTTGCACATATGTAATTCGAGTGCAATATAACTTGTATATTTATTATAATTAATTTATTGTTGTTTGTTTTTACGATTACTTTTTACTGCTGGTAAAATTTAAATTAATACCTCATACCGTCAAGCAGACCCAAAAATAGAGCTCTGCGCATCTAACGACCACCACTCAGAACCGTCCCGGTACCTATACGTCGCTTTACAGGCCAAATTTCAAAGTCAAATTTTTATATTAAAATTAGAGATGCGCCGAATAGTGGTTTCACCGAATAACCGAATACCGAATGCTATTCGGTTTAACCTTTACCGAACCTAATGGCCGAATTATTCGGTTTACCATTTCATTGTTTCAAAATAAATGTTGATATAAGTTTTAAAAAGACATGTGGATTTGATTGAGGTTTAAAAAAATGATTATTTTAAGTTTATAAATAAATAAATGTTGATTTAATTAAAGTTTAAAAATAAATATTGTTTTGAGTTTTAAAAATAAATGTTGCCTTAAGGTTTCAAAATAAATGTTAATTTGAAGTTTAATTGCTTTATTTTATTAGCTTTATTCAACACATTCTTCATAGGTTTTCTTTGACTTATAATATTATAACATAAATCTTACATAATTCTTTATAGTTCTATACCATGTCATGTAGCCAAGAAAATAGAAATACTCGAACCGAATAATTCGGCAGAATACAAATAGTGGAAAAGATGCCGAATACCGAATATCAAACGAATATTCGGCGCATCTCTAATTAAAATAATAAAGTAGCAATCACTATGTTCTTTAATAAGAGTCGAGACTGCCATACATTAAAATAAAATCAAACTTAGGGCCGTAAGGTACTGCCAATCTAACAACATTAAGGATTACTTGACTGTAGATTGGTACAGCAATATTTGATATCTCTGTCATCTGTATATGGAGTAAAAGAGATGACGATACGACGCCATTAGTATTGGCTCATATTTCCTAGCCCAAATTTTTTGTTCGAAGTTGCGCTAGCCTGATTAAAATAGCTTGCCACTTCGGCTTCGCCCGTGGAGCCCACCACCATTAACTTACATCCCCTTTTATGGTTTTGAGTTCGTACAAAAATCCCATAGGAAAAAGCACTTTCAGTTTTGAAAATTTTCCAGGCAACTTTTACAATTGTTCTTTCCCTATAAACGCTATTTAAACTACTACGAACATTTGAAAAAAATAGTCAAATCGGTCCAGCCGTTCTCAAGTGATGCGCTTACCAATGAACTGCAAGGCGTGTAAAGTTGGCACCCCCAAATGAGATTTTTCAGTTTTTTTCATCAGGTTCGTTTGCCCAGCGTTAGTCCACGTTTGTCCCCAAAAAATTTCGCACCAAATAAAATATACATTACATAGGCGCCACTCGAGGATATCGTAGCTTTCTATAAGTGAAATAATTTTTAGAATCAGTTTAATAGTTTGAGAGATTACCCCCTACATCCAAACTTACAAACTTGCAAACTTAAATTGTAAACTTTACCTCTTTATAATATTAGTATAGATATATTCTATAGATTCGGTTTGCATTTAAAAAATATCCCGATCATTTAAGCGTCCGTATTCAGTATTCTCCGGATCATTTGAATGATTTCGGATAATCCGAATTACATTTTAAATAAAACCAACCTTGATTATAAAGACGAGTAGCGACTACATCTAATGGACACGCGGTCACAGAGACACATAAGCCTCCGAATATACTGCCGACGAAAGCAAGCAAGACAGGTCTGTTAATAAAGAGGCCTCGGGACGTAAAGCCTTCTTTCACCCTGTTGATCAATAATAATAACGGGTCAATAAAAATCACAATTTCTTTAAAAAACATAAAAGTATTAGAGATATTAACTATAAAATCTATGAAATATATTTCAAAATCTGTCTAGAACTACGCCTTTCATACCTTCGAAGATAAGGTTCCAGAACGTATTAGAACATTCAGTCTAGAACACAGCTTCCCAACGGGGTGGTACCGCCCCCTGGTGGGCGCTGGAGCTTTTCGTGTGGGCGGTAGCGTAGCGGGTCTAAAGGCAAATGGGGGCAAATGTTTTTGTATTTTTAATTAATTAATAATCACGACCACGAGGAGCAAGTAGAGAGAGAGAGAGATAATTAATTTTTAATTTGTGATTAGTAATTGTCTTGTGAAGGGGCCGGTGTCCATAGAAGGTTGGGAACCTATGGTTTAGAACTTTGTCTTATATACCGTTAAATTTGGAAAGTTTTACAATTTCCGGTTCGAGAACGCTCGACAATACATTTCTGGAACGTTCTGGTATAACTCAGGTCATTTTGTGTAATTTTAAAGCTTTTCCGTTCTTCTAATAAGACTACATTGTCTTAGAGTCTACCAAACTCTCTTATTATCGATGGAAGACCAATAGCTGATTGTCACCATAAATGAGAGGAAGTGGTTGTGGAGATAATCAGACATATATTATGATGAAAAGCTGACTAAATATAACTTGTAAATTCACATTTTATTTTAAAATTAATTTAACTCCTAATATTCCTGAACAGAACTGGTCACTTTGATAGCAAGCCTCCATAAAGATGAACGGTCATGGTATCCTCGTGGTCGGCCAGTAACCGCTTCTCACTTCTCAGGAACCTTGTGAATACTTACACAGTAAATGTTGTCAACTGAGCAACGCTACCCACTCCGAGTCTCAGCGCCATCGCCCTAGCGCCAGTAAAGAAACCAGAAACTCCTTCTTTTTTGTAAATTTTCCTGATTGCGTCCAAATGTCCTGTGTAATTGTGCTGATGTCCGACAGCGACGGACCCGTCTGAGGATGACTGAAGACGTATTCTGACGACTGAAGCTGGGTTCCCCGTAACTGCGCCAATGACACCGCTAGTCCACGCCCACGGCGCAGCCCTTAGTATACTATATTCTCCGTTACTGTCTCTCATGAAGCCCTGTTTGTCTGCGTTTCTGTATATACCAAATCTGGCCACAAAATATAAACAGATTATTTAAAACTAGTGACCTACGTAAATGAAAATTCGCTGGGGCTAACTCTTTTCCTGACTTGATTCATTATACTGTTAATGCTCAGCTCCTAAACATGAAAGGTCCATGTTTAACCTTGGTGAGTCGACCTATCGAATAGTGAAATCCGCAACAAAATCCTTTCAGAAGTTTACCGTAGTAGTTATCCGTACCGAACAGGTAGGTACCTATAATTATGTAGAGATGAAGGTGACTCAGAGTAGAGATACCTATATGGTAAAATTAAATCTAAACATTAAAAATAACTAAATAAACCAGGTCCGCGTGGCATAATGACAAGAATAATGGCTGAATTTCGCGATGCTGATTCTTTGAGCGAGGAAGGAGCCCCTCTTGTCACGAGGAGATGATCAGTCGTGGGAATATAATATTTAATACACTTTTTGGCATTTGAACACCACTGACCTAGAGTTTCTACACCAAATGGCACAAATGTGTAGTTTTCAATAATTGAACTATATTTACGCAGTATGTTTTATTAATTTAAAAGTAAATTACCTTATACTATTCATAACAAATCCAAAAGTAACAGCAGCTAGAAGACCTTTCTGCAGCGCCATCACGCCATCTGCCTTAGCTATTACATACATGCCATGGAACACTCCACGATACAGCTTCTTGGCACCTTTGTTAGCAAGTTCACCTTGAAGCTGAAGACGGACTTTGATTACGTCCATAGGATTACTAAAGATCGTTGCCCCTCCCCCGGCCAGACCACCAATTATGTAGTCCATAATAAAAATCAGTGGTAGCTAAGAGTACATTTTTTCGGAACATATTATAAATTTACAGTTGCTGATATGAAAATATTTATTTTATGATATAGAACATTATTAATTTTGTTGTTATTTTTCTTCTTGACACAGATTCATTCAGTTAATATTTTTTTGGTACAATTTATTCCATGAAAGGCAAAGATTGAAGAATGAAGGAGTGATGACAGTGTTATGACATGGGGAGCAATCCCGTGAAGGCTTTGGAATTTCTGTGTCATGCATGAGATTTTCTTCTACTAAGGACTTTAAACCGTTTAAACCTTATATTTTTTGTTTTGTTGGTTTCGAAAAGTACTACTGACATTAATTAGTGTTACTAGTACCATCAATGGTACTGCGCAATGGTACTAGTGACACCGGGGGGTTTCTACTAAATAAGTACTACCTCAAATCAGGGAATACAACTATACGAAAACCCAGCTGAATGGAATATCATGGATAGACGTAATTCCGTACCAAACAAACAACAAACACACTTTCACGGCCAAGCAAGCTGCACCTGTTGCTACTGTTGCGAAATGGTTTTTTCAATTTAGTGGTTACAGAACCCTATTGTTACCATGCCAACATTTTTGTATAATAAGGGACTGTCTAGGAAAAGAGTCAAATAGAAAAATGTATGATATTTATAAATGTTTTATTTAAGGGTCCTATATTGGGAATTTTTCTGGGATAAACTATTCCCAATTTCTCTGTAAATAATCCACCTGTGTCACTGTAATTTAGCATATAGTTACTTATTGAATATATCTAAGTGAAGTAGCTCTAATTTTTTCAATGGGTTTTATTGAATAGGAAATATGGGTAGTTTAACTTTGCCCCTGCTGTCTCTTTCATAATTTATCATAAAACTCTAATTTTTTTTAAAAGCGCTGTTATACCATTACCCTTCAATTATATATGTCGAATTTTTTGGTAGCTTATTGAAAATTTAAAATAATAATTATTTTATTATTTTTGGCAAATTAAAAAATCGTAAAATATTTATTTTTTTGCTATTCGACTTAGATGTAAGGCTGAAAATCAATTTAAAATTTCAATAACACCTGAGAATTACATAGAATTAAAAAAAGTTGAAGCACAAACCAGACAATTGCTACGTAAAAAAAAACGCGCTGGTTGGAATAAATTTTGCTCTTCTCTTTCCCCTAAGGTCCCATCAAGTCTTGTTTGGGAAAATATTCGTAGATATCGTAACTCTCTAGATAACAAATCAAAAAGTTATATTCCTATAGATTTAGTTAATTCTTTTATATGTAAACTTTGTCCTAGCTATGTCCCTAATAAAGATGAAATATCTACATTACATCTCTCTACGCATCTTCCTTCTATGCATATTGACAAACTTTGTTCTCCTTTTTCCATACATGAATTAAAAATAGTTTTATCCCACGTCAAGGATTCAGCTCCTGGATTAGATTCTATTCTATACTCATTTATTGTAAATCTTAATGATGATATTTTAGAATATTTTTTAACATTTATTAATTGCGTTTTTATTAGTGGAAATATTCCTGCCAGCTGGAAGATTCAAAAGGTAGTTCCGATACTGAAGCCATTTAAAAATCCAGAGGATATTTGCTCATATCGTCCTATTGCAATGTCATCTTGTTTGGCAAAAATTGCTGAACATTTAGTCAAAAATCGTTTAGAATGGTTCATTGAGTTTCATAATATTTTATCACCTTTCCAATTTGGTTTTAGGAAAGGTAGAAGTGTGATGGATAGTTTAGCAATATTCACTACTGATATAAGACTTTCTTTTAGTAGAGAAGAGTCTACTGTGGCAGCATTTTTGGATATAACCGCTGCATATGACAATGTCTTAATTCCTTTATTAGATAACAAAATGAGAACTCTTAAGGTTCCTGAAAAATTAGTCACATTTGTTATCAACATGTTATTAGAAAGAACAATTCAAATTAATTTACAAGATGATGTTTATTATTCTAGGAAAATATATAAAGGTTTACCTCAAGGGTCGGTACTAAGTCCTTTATTATTTAATATTTATACATATGATTTACACTATTCTGTTATACCTCACTGTAGAATACTTCAGTATGCAGATGACATATTAATTTATTCTGCTAACAAGGTAGTGTCTAGTTCTGCTGATAGTATTCAAAAAGCCTTATTGTCCCTTAACCAATGGCTAATATTACATGGTTTGGGTATTTCTCCAGCTAAAAGTGTTTTATTAATATTTTCTAGAAAACGAAATATTCCTTTAGTTAATATTTCTATTGATGATGTTTTAATTCCTATTGTCAATGAACATAAATTTTTAGGTCTAATATTGGACAGTAAATTGTCAGGTACCTCTCACATAGATTATATTGTTAATAAATGTGAACGTAATATTAATATTTTAAAAACATTATGTGGAGTCTGGTGGGGTGGTCATCCTTATTATTTAAAAATTTTATATAACGCTATTATTCGGAGCCATTTGGATTATGGTTCTTTTCTTTTAATTCCTGCCAATAAAAATTCACTTAAGAAATTAGATCTTATTCAATCCAAGTCTCTTAGAATAATTCTTGGGGCAATGAAAAGCAGCCCAGTTAATGCTCTACAACTAGAATCTGTCGACCCTCCCCTTGCTTTACGCAGGCAATATTTATCTGACAGATTTCTATTTCGTATTGCCATATTTAAGAAGCATGCTATTTTTCCTAAACTTTCACTATTAACAAGATATTGTGGTTCAAATAGTTATTGGACAAATAAAACGATTCCTTCCTTGGTTAAAAGTTATCAATATTTTAAAAATATTAAATATCCTATAGTTAGATTAAATAATCTCCCTTTATACACACATTCTTTTGATACATGCATTTTTGTTCCAAGTGTAATTTGTAATATAGGAATAACAAAATCTACTTTAGAAGCTAATAAAGAATTTTGTTCAATTATTGATTCAAATTGGCCCAACTATCATTATATTTTCACAGACGCCTCAAAACTTACTGAAAAAGGTTGTGTTGGTATTGGAATTTTCCATAAGAATTGGAATATTGTCCAAAAAATCAAATATCCTCCAGAAACAACAGTATATACAGGAGAATGTTTGGGTATCCTTGAAGCTATTAAATATATTTTATTATTTAAATTAAAATCTACAGTAATTTTCTCAGATTCACTAAGTTCTATTCAATCAGTATGTAAGTCCCCGTTTTATTCAAAAGATCATAATATCATATTATATAATATTAAGTCGGCTTTACAAAATTGTATTGATAAAAATTTAAATGTAATTATTGTTTGGATTCCTGGTCATGCTAATATTTATGGAAATGAAAAGGCTGATAAATTAGCCAAAGAGGCAGTATCATGTGGAGATGTTTTTCCTTTTCAAAATTTTTGTCATGATCTTATTAATTTACCTAGATTATCTCTGTTTGAAAATTGGAATAAATCATGGAGAATTTCTTCTAAGACTAAGGGTACATTTTATAGAAAGATTGTTGAGCAAGTTCCTGCTAAACCCTGGTTTTTTAAAATTCATTATTCTAGAAGTATAACATCTTCAATTAGTAGATTACGCTTGGGTCATACCTGTCTTCCTGTTCATCTCAATAAAATTCACATCAAAGATTCATCAATTTGTGAATGTGGGCTGGATATTGGAGATGCTAACCATCTTTTTTTTTCATGTGAATTATATAATCGGGATAATTTTATGAAATCTTTATTAAGTAACAATATTCAGTTTCCCATCAACATAGTGAGTCTTCTACATATTATGATGAATTCTAATATTTTCATAATATCATGCATATCTAAATTTTTATCGGATAATAACATAAAAATATAAGTCTATCTATATTTTAAATAAAGCTTTATGTTTATTTATTATCATTCTTATTAAATAATTTGTTAGTTTCAGTTATGTATCAATTTCATTGTTCCTATCTTAAGTTGTATTTAGTCATGAATTATTTAATTTAAATATTATTTTAATGTTGAATAATTTTTTTTTGTGTATGTAAATAGTTTTAATTAATTTAGTTGTAAATATAGAAGTAGTATTGTATTATTTATTTCAGATTCCTGAAAGTTTCGATACTAAATTTCGACAGATAAATGTAACTGAATAACGACGTGACACTGGCAGAAATGTACTTATCTTAGTACAATTGCCATCCAATAAAAAAAAAAAAAAAAAAAAAAAAAAAAAATTTAGAGTTTTGTGATAGATTATGAAAGAGACAGAAGGGGCAGAATAATCCTTTATTCTACCACCCATATTTCCTATTAAATAAAACCAATTGAAAATATAACGACTATTTCACTTAGATATATTGAATAAGTAAGTATATGCTAAATTACAGTGACACAGGTGGAGTATTTACAGAGAAATTGGGAATAGTAATATCTCCATACAAATTCCCAGTATAGGACCCTTAAATAAGCCCGATTTAGTTATCTTCTAACGAATTAGCCGTTCTTCTACATTGTGGCGACCGTGACATTAAAGAATAATAATGGAGAAGAATAAAGTTATGGAGCGTTCGGTCGTGAGAAGATTCTTCACTAGGGCAGCACAAGAGTTTGAGAGTATGATGGTGAAGTCCGACACTGACCAAGTGGAATTGCAAATAGTATATAGACGGGTTAGTGAGCAAATGAGTAAGCTTGAAATTTTAACACAAGAACTGTTGACACAGGAGACACTCGAAGAGTCTGTTCTAGAGAAAGAGTATGAGTCTATAGAACAATATAAAAGTAGATTTATAAGGATCGACTGTATATATGAAAATAAAAACAAATTACTAGACTCCTCTTCTATTTCGAAACACAATACCATATATAAATCTAAAAAAGTAGTACTTACATGAAAATTCACCTTCATCCAGCGGTTCTGATAAATACACAAAACATCGACATTTTCAATTACCGAAATTAGAGTTAAAGAAATTTGATGGCGATATAAAAAATTGGCTAGTTTTCTGGGGGCAATTTTGTAAAATACACGAAGATGGACAAATTGATGACAATGACAAATTTCAATATTTATTACAATCGATGGAGCCAGGAACTAGTGTTCGAAATACAGTTGAAAGTTTTCCTCCTTCTGGCGCAAATTATCATGCTGCCATAGAACATTTAAAATCACGTTTTGCCCGAGACGAATTATTAATTGAAGTTTATGTACGCCAACTACTTGACTTGGTATTGCAAGATAAACAAGACAATCCATTGTCATTGAGTTCGCTGTATGATAAACTAAATGGAAATTTAAGAGCTTTTGAAACGCTTGGTGTGTCTAGCGATAAATATACAGCCATAATATTTCCCATGGTTGAATCGGCTCTACCAACAGATATTTTAAAAGTGTGGGAGAGGACAAGAATTATCAATAGACAAGACTCAAAATTGAATAACTTACAAATATTATTAAACTTCCTGAAAAGTGAAGTCGAGAGTGAGCAGAGGATTAGTATGGCTAAAGGTATTTTAATGAACGAGGATCATAAAAGTGTACCAAACAAGGAATATACTGCTGGTTGTTTAGTAGACATCATTAAGAAGGGCATTAAACAAAAAATATGTATCTGGTGTAATAACGTTACACATTCTAGCTTAGAATGTTATAAAATGACGAACATGAACCTTGAGCAAAGAATAGGTTATTTAAAGAAGACGAACGCATGTTTCATATGTTTACGAAGTGGACACCATGCAAAAATGTGTAGATCATATACTAAATGCATTGTTTGCATGAACAAACACTCTGTTGCAGTATGCCCACAAACATCACATTTAGAGTGCAAGACGAAGGATGAAGCTGTAACTACTGTGGCTTCGCTACGTCGACCAACTGGAGTTACTCTATTACAAACGATTATGGTCAATATTGTTAATGGAGAAAGGAAACAGACAGTACGAGCTTTGCTAGATAGTGGTGCTCAACGTTCATATATTAAGAAAGATGTTGCTCGAGACTTAGGTTTACTGCCAATAGACCGTGAAATTTTGGGACATTCTTTATTTGGTGGTATCAAAATTAACACACAGGTACACGATATTTTTTCCTTTAATGTAGAAAGCCTTAACGGCGATTTTAGTTTTAAGTTACGGGCTCTTGATGAAACGTGCATTTGTGGGAATATTCCTAGAGTTGACTATAAAGATAATGTATTGATGAGTTTATTGCAGAAATATAATGTGACTCTGACAGATAAAGGCGATAATCCCCCTGATATTGATTTATTGATAGGAGCTGATTTTGCTGGTTTTTTAATGACTAATAGCATAGTTTATTTAAATGATAATTTAGTAGCAATCAAATCTAAATTAGGGTGGACCCTACAAGGTCGTCATAGCGGTGTTAATTGTAACATTGTGTCTCTATCATGCCTAACTAATTTTAATATAACAGATTTGTGGAATTTGGAGACCCTAGGAATAAAAGATCCAGCCGAAAATAAATCAAAAGTGAAATGGAAGTTGAATCATTGTCTCAACAAAATCCACAGTTGATGGTAACACCAGCTAAAGCTGTAACTGCACCTACCAACACTACTCGCAGTGGCAGAGAAATTAAAATGCCAATAAGATTTTTTGACTAATATTTTTTATTTTATTTTTTCAATATTAATTAAATAATTGATTGTAATTTATTTCAGTTACCCTAAATAGAATTGAAGGGTAGGACTAATTTGCAGTTAGGTAATACCTAATATTAAATAGAAGGTGCATTTTCGAGCTTATCTGTCAGTTAAAACGCAATAGGGTTGTCAATTATTTTTTTTTTTATTATTCGTTTTTTTTTACTCCTTAACTGTAAAATATTTTATTTCTTTTTCTTTTGTTTGTCGGAGGATGTTGCGAAATGGTTTTTTCAATTTAGTGGTTACAGAACCCTATTGTTACCATGCCAACATTTTTGTATAATAAATGAATAGGGACTGTCTAGGAAAAGAGTCAAATAGAAAAATGTATGATATTTATAAATGTTTTATTTAAATAAGCCCGATTTAGTTATCTTCTAACGAATTAGCCGTTCTTCTACAGCTACACTTAATTAACTTGCTGCGCTTTACGCGCCCTCCGAAGCACGAGTAGTCGATTAAGGCACATATTCCTAAAGAAAATAGGTGCTTAGCACTTTTGGAACGATTGGGAGTTGAACCTGTGACCTCCCGGTTTCAAGACAACGCTCTACCAATTAGGCTATCGACTCCTTTTTCGTACCAACGAATCCATACTCCAAGAACTCTGCATAAAGCAGCGACTATCGTCTACTGTAGAAACTCTCATTCTCGCTCACTTGGTGCGCTTTGGTAGTTCAAGGAAAAGTTGAGGGTACTCTAAGGCGCTAAGCGGGGGCGATCTCTTATGAGAGGTACAGACCAAGTGGTGGCTGCAATATTAGGAAGGTCACCACCAAACTGCTTGCCACTTTCGTCCACGACGCTACTCAAAACAAACTAGTTACAAACAAACTCAAATCAATGATCTGCTAGAATGTCATAGCACAATGTTTGATTGGCGGACCCAGTCACGCGATATTAACTGTTACTAAAAATGCACGAGTCGACGTGCTAGCCGCACGCTCCTAGTTTCCAGAAACTGTGCTGCAGTTAAAATTAATGAGCAAGTAAAGAAGAAGAAGAATGATTATCGATTATATCGATCGATAGATTTATCGATCTTGAATTCTAGATTGTTCACCTTCATTTTCAGGCCTTCTCAGGCTTATTTAGAGTTAAAAATTTTACTACTCTCCAACCGGAAGGTCAAACCGAATGTGGCAGAAAATAATAAAATACAAATAGTTTAAAATTAATTTATTATTTTAATTTATCTTGTTGATAATACTGGTTAGTCTATCCCATATAACAAGCGAGATTACTGTGTGAGGTGCTATTCGTAAATATAAAGGTCCCACACCCTTATAAAGTCCAAAAAGTCCCTCAGCTTTATATGTTTTGACGAGACAGTCTATTACTCCTTTGTAGAGAGGGTTGCCTGCAATATCTGTCCCTAAAACAAAAACAGAAAAGATGGGTTATAAAAAACTGTGTAAAAACCTTTTAGTAAATATACCAAAGGAGGCGTGTATCTCATAGCTAAAACTGAAAATGAGGTCATGGGGGATACACTTTTTGCACAGGTCGGAGAGAAATTCTATTGTCACATTTCAAAATTTTCCACGGGTGAAGCTAGTTTTAAATAATTCCATTACAAATATTATTTTGCACCAAGCCACCACATTGATTATGTATTTCTGGGACGTTTGCTAAAGTAGCCCACGCTCTGGTCCGGTATCTCAGCGAAAATTTTCGGTCCGGTCAGCCGTATGATCGAGATTGAACACATGCCACACATTAACGATCTAGATCACATCCAATTCACTCACTCACACAGACACACAAGATTCGATTAAACAAAAGCGTGTGGATGTGTGTGGAAATGTGTGACAGATCGTTCCGGCCATTGAAATCAAACACAAATATAACGATTTGAAAACGGATGGTGGACCGCGCGTACTAGAATTGGACGAGTCTGTGGTCGATTTCGGTGGACCGTATGGCGGCACGCCGGAGATTGGACGCACTTTTAGACTCATGCATTTACGTCCCAACTTTCAAGTTCACGGGCACAATGCCCGGTTCTTCTTCTAGGGGCACTAATCTAGTGTTGTGGCTAGCACCCGTCTGGACCTATCTCTGAATGCATCAGAGACAAAACCCTCACAGGCAGGTGCCTAGCATATTACAGAGATAACAATAAATTAAAATTGGCCTATAGTTTTGGGGTGTTAATTGGATGATGGATCGGTTTATCAAGTCTTATTGGTTGAGACTACGGTGATCTGCCGGTATCATTCATCTCATGAAAGTACAATTGGCAGGTGATGACTTGCCGTTTACTGAATGGGCCTCCAGCATTTCTGCCTTATTGCAAGTTACCTTGATTGTAAAGCCTGGTCGTGACCACATCAAGAGGACACATAGAGAACGAAACTACCACACCACTGAACATACTCGCGACGAACGCTAGCAACGTCGGAGAATCTTTACACACCCCTCTTTCAAGTAAACTTTCTTTTGCTCTGTAACAAAATAAAATCATGAATCGGAATGATATCGGAATAACAGTACCTATGTATACTAAGAGGGTATAATAGGGGATGAACGTTAGTATGGGGCTCACGGTCGAAGCTGGGGCGAACAGAAATTTTGTCTGATTGGCATTTAATAGCATGTTTATTGAGGAAGATTATAAGCTATATAACATCACGCTACGACCCAAAGGAGCGGAGTAGAAAGCATAAATATCAACCAATCAAAAATGTCCACGAACGGAAAGCTGCAGCAAATAAGTACGTGACATGTAGCCTGTAGGGATGAACAGTCAACAGACTGAAGAAGTAATTTTGTGCTTTAATTGTCTTGACCAATTTGAGCTCCACTAGATACTTTTACTTTGATTTTCGAATGTATAGGTATATTATGTGCCTATTATGTAACCTAATCGAAGCGAGAGAACTTAAGAGCGTAGACGGTCTGCAAGGGAATTGAGAAATAGGTATTTGAAGAAACTATTGCCGTCGCCTCACCCTTTGATCCCCCCCGTAAAGTGCGATAGGGACAACTGCAGCTCAGACCAATTATACCTATAAAACCTTGACCAGATAGACGTTTCGTATTCCCCTGTTTTCTCCTCCAAAACTGATCCGATTTAATTATTTTTGGTATTGAAATTTAAAGAAAGAGTAGATCTATGCTCCTATTTTTCTTTTACATTAAAACCTTTTCAAATTATTCTGGTAGTCGTCTGATCACGGCGGTATAAACGAGGCATTTTTTTAGGTTTTTGGAAGGGCTTATTTTTTTAGGTAATTAGTTGTTGGAAAAAAGTAAATGACAGGGGCATGCCTACAGTAAACCTAGATTTTATAAAAAAGAAACGATTGCTCTAGAGGCATTATCCGTGAAGAAAATAGGGGAATACATTTGTATGGAGAAAATGCAGCCCGGCTACGCTCTTAATATTATATTTCAGATAAATATCCTTTATGCATATCTTGCCCGGTGTATAATAAAATTTGGATTATGGTGTAGACTGTGTAGAGAGTACTCATTTAAATTATGGTAGGATGGGCTGGTGAAGTATGGCTTCTCGCTGCGGGTTTTGGGTCTTGAGCAAATAAATATTTGTAAAAATTTAATGGTTGACCGACCAGCGTGTGGTCAATAGCAATGGCTGATGATAGTAGGGGGATAGTGATTAGGCTCTTGACAGCCAAGCTTGACCATAACGAGTCATTCCTATGTTCCTCCTATGCAATACCTTTATAAGTTTAAATCCTTTAATACATACTTGGAAAAAGTTGTTAATTGAGCTGTGCTTCCAATGGCCAATCTCAAACACGTTCCGGTTAGTCCAACGAAATAACCTCTAAGGCCTTCAGTTTTGTAAATATTATTAACAGCATGCAACATTCCAGTATAATTATGCTGCCGACCAACAGCTATGGTATGATGAGATGCGGATTGCAGCCTTGTTTTAACTACGGAACCTGGGTTACCAGATATTCCACTGCATGCCCCACTAATGCAAGACCACATTAATGCTTTCCGGGTGACAATTTCACCGTTTTCATTCTTAGTCCATCCACGACTTTCTGCTGTTCCATATGTACCTAGTCTGAAAATAATGAAATAATCTACAAATGATTACAAGAGAGACACGACCCGATGGTATGAGTATGATCTTTCACCATTGATTGTCTACGCTCATTGTATAGAATACTTTAGATACTCTCGCACCGTCCCATTTTCAAAAAATGTACATACGCGTGAAATAGTGGCAAGAATACTGGCTACATTTCTCCGCTAAATCGCTAAATCTCTAGGCGGACCGTTCGTTATAGGAATTGGACGAGTCTGTGGTCGTGGTCGGTTTCGGTGACCGAACGGAGACGCACCGGGGATTGGAGGAATGTGTGGCCACCGTAGCATCCCATACAAGGGCCCGACCTCGTTCCCAGGGAATCAGAGTCATTCCATCGGATCTTTTGCCGTCTATACATATACTTATCACAAAACTTACCTAACAGAATTCATACAAAATCCAAATATCATAGCAGGAGCCAATCCGTTTTGCAAAGCTAAGAGCCCATCTTTCGCAGCCACGACATATATTCCATGTAATACTCCACGGTAAAGTCTATCATGTTGACCTCTTGCTGCCAACTCTCCCTGTAGTTGAAGCCGAGTTTTGATGACATCAACCGGGTTTGTAAATATTGTGGCCCCAGCGCCAGCTACACCACCTATTATGAACTGCTTTATTTTGTAACCAGCTGTAAGAATGTTTAGAGCATTAGTGACGATGTCGTGTCTAAAATTGATACAAATAAAACTGTGGTAACGAATGATAATGGAATTGAGATACACACAGCTTTCACATCATGTAGATCTGTGTTTTACATAGTTATCTATAATTATGATCCCTTCTAGCAGTTGATTTTAAGTTTGCTTGTTGAAGGAAATTTTGAGAGATGTAGTTACACCATATTATTATAAACTTTTTTTTTTTTGGTTAATTTGTTCCTTTTCAGGATCAGGCAAAGTTTAGAAATAATTGTTCAATTTGGAAGCAAGGGATCTATGGAAAAAATAATCCGACAGCTGCTTGACCAGGAAGAGTTGAATTGTTCAATTTGGAAGCAAGGGATCTATGGAAAAAATAATCCGACAGCTGCTTGACCAGGAAGAGTTGAATGGCCAAAACCGTCGCTATTTTTGCGACACCTTCGTTCACTGGTCGGGTTTGAGCTCTACGTTAGGTTTATTTTTTAAAAGACAAGTTGTAGGTCCTATGTAAAAATATATTTTCAAGTTCATTACCTTGTTCCAAATTACACAAAAGACGAATATGACATTGTATTGGTTCTTATTCCATGGTTCTAAATTTAGCACCTATTCATTGAATTTCCAAGTTATTATTATGACGTCTTTTAGTACGTTTGTCTTTAAAAAAATAAACCTCGAAAATACCTATATCGACATGCCACGAATTGGCGATGAGCGTTCCGTACCTACCATTTTTTCGGTCAGACATGTCTTCCTGTAAACTTGGGAATATAGCTATTTTTTTTTTCAAAATTTTTGACTCAGTAGTTTCGGAGATAAGGGGGGACCGTCAATTTTCGTATAAATTTTCTAAATATAAGTAATTTAAAATTTTAAACTAAGCCCTTTTATTTTTATTTCATTCAAAAACTTGCTCCACAAAGCGCCTAGCATACGGAAGCCACACAGCCCACGCCAATAGCGCACAACTTGTGGACTTGAGATGCCGATTTCAGATTTGACATCTTTTTACTGAATTTGACGTCATTTAGCTATTAAAAAATCATTTCGAACATTTTATCAGGAATTTTAATTTAAACTTATTTTTTGCAAACTAATTTTTTTTACTCCTCGGAGTAGAACAAATAAAAAAAAAGTCCCGTTTCTACGTAATTACCAAACATTTTTTTTTCAAGTACCTTACTTATCTCAAACGTTGGAGAAAAGGGGGCCACTATCAAGTTTCTGCCCCGGGGCTTACAGACGGACAGACAGACAACATAACTAAAATAAGGGTACCTATCCATTTTTTCATCGAAGATATTCGGAACTCTAAAAATAACGTGATCAGATCCAAATTCGGTCAGCCATCACAATTAAAAATATTGCTAGGATTTAGTCTTCGATAATGTAATAAATTACTTTGCGAAATACATATTGTACATACCATATTTATTTTGTGAGTTATCCGCCATTATCTATTATGTAGAATATTCCAAGATCATTTTACATTTTACAACACATACCTACTATAATAGAGCAACGCGGTCCTTACCTACTTGTCTTAGTAATCTAGGTTATTTTTAGATTTCTCATATTCAACGACATTTAAAATGCCTGTCGTTTTTCTTTACCCTGGTATTTATTTTACTCCTGTGCTTATATAGATAGATTGAATTGATTCACTATACGAAATAGATATTTGATGTGTCCGATATTTAGTAAGTTAGTTGTCCTACATTAGGACATGAAATTGGGTCAAGTGCATATATGAAATTGAAATCAAACCGTAATTTCAAGGACGGTTCTTTGTATTTATTATGAACTAACTTTCCGCCCCCGGCCATAAAATTAAATAATGCCCCGGCTTCGCCCGTGGATATTTTCGAACAAAATAAATCATAGGGGCGTCGAAAAGTCGCGGATTCGATTCCTACATCCGACTATGTACCAATAGGTTTTTTGTAATAAAAAGTCTGTGTACATTATCCGACAAACCGTACAAAGAGGCTTTTCCATCTACATACCTCAACAGAGCTGGCCACTAGTTAGGTATAGCCTCAAAAAATCATTGGCTAAATGAGGAAGACTTTGTCTTCCACTGGGTACCCTAAGGCCGGCAATGATTCCCGGGAGCTGTAAGGCAACCTATTAAGAATAAAAAAAAAATTTAAAAAAAATTATAGCCTATAGCACTCGTAGGGATAATGTATCTTTCTCTTAATGAAATAATGTTTAGAATCGGTCCAGTAGTTGAAGAGATTACAAACATACAAACTTTACCTCTTTATAATATTAGTAGGTATAGACAAAATGGAGTGTTTGTAATGGCAAAATAAATTCTCTGGTTGCCTTACAGCTCCCGAAACCGTGTTATCGGTCCCAGGGTGCCCAGCGGAAGACCAAGTCTTCCTCTTTTAGCCGATGGTATTTGTGAGGCCAATTCTGTTCATTTCTAGAGTTGTGGTAAAGAAACGCGACAGTTTAGATGTGGTTTAGGTGAAGCAACATGTGAGCGCACGCGTTGTATAGGTGCCTAATGTGCCAGTAAATATTGTTGCAAGCTATTCACCCCATTTCCAATAAAAATAATGATTATTTTTAACCCTCTTGCACACATTGAACTGTTAGCACCTATATGTGTCACTTCTTTAACAGACTTTAAATATCTGTTATTTTTAAAAGAAGTGCGGACGCTGTCTTTACGTGCCCTCCGAAGCACGAGGAATCGATTAAAGCACATATTAAAAAGTTATATACTCTCCAACCAACAGACCGGAAGGTCAAACCTATGTAGCGGACGCTAGGAGCAATTGACATGTTTTCATTTTTAACAAGGCACATTTTTAAAGGTTTGTTTTTTTATTACATATTTATGAAAATATTCGAAAAATCCTCGGGTCGTAAATTAGGAAGCATATTATAATGTACTTTATCTACTCTTATAACGTAAAATCTTTATTATTATCGAATTATACTTCATAATGATATGTTTTACATACACGCGTCTCTAATATTAATATGTCAAACGATTATCGTAATGTTGTTTTTTTTTAATGCAGAAAGGGCAAAGGATATGTGTTATGCAGCCTCATTAAACTCTATGAAAATATCGACCTCCTATGTGGGAGACACTTGACAGTTAACGCGCATGCGCAGAAAGTAGGTAACCGCGATTTGTCGCCAATTTGTCGATTAAGAAAAATATCTTGGTTCAATTTGTTTTGTACTATTGCATGGGATTAGATAAAGTAGTGTATGAACGGGCACATAACTTGGAATTAAAACACTCGTGGATGCTATTAAAAAATTCGACTGCGCCTCATTTTTTAAAATTCCACTTATGTTTTACTTACTCCTATTATGATCCCGTATCATAAACTACTATTTGCGCACTCTATAATGTAAAAAATAAAAGCTGTCACTCTCTCTGTCAGGCAAGTATGCAGTCCAAGTGTTGCCAAATGTTTTTTGCAGGTGGGAACAAAACAGGAAGGATCTAATTAAATAAAAGAAAAAAATACTTGATAAAAAATTTTGTTATTGTACTTTCTAAGGAGCATAAAAAACATAGGGTTAAATTAAATCTTGTGAATTGTAGGGCGCAAGATAATAAAGTACTAATATGTAGTTTAAAATTATTTTTATTTTTATTTTTCTACTTGATAATACTGTTTAGTCTATCCCATATAACAAGCGAGAGTGCTGTGTGAGGTGCTAATCGTAAATATAAAGGTCCCACTCCCTTATAAAGGCCAAAAAGTCCCTCAGCTTTATATGTTTTGACGAGACAGTCTATTACTCCTTTGTAGAGAGGGTTGCCTGCAATATCTGTCCCTAAAACAAAAACAGAAAAGGTGGGTTATAAAAAACTTAAGGTAACAAACAATGTCCACATTTAGCGAGTATGGGCACAAAACTAAATCTGAAAATGAGGAATGTTTCAAATTTCATACAAATCCGTTCAGCAGGTTTTTTTTCGATTCTGGGACATCTGCTTAGACTCATGCATTTACCTCCCTACTCTCAAGTTCACGAGCACGATGTCCATTGTCCGGTCTTTTCTAAGGCTTGCATGGGGACATATTAATGCATCAGAGACAAAACTCTACAAACAGGTGCCTGGATTATTGCAGAGATAAAATCGGTTGTCTGTAAAGTCGGTTTACTGACGATAGTTGAACGTGACAACGTCATAAGAAAGCTGTCCACGCGGACGCATCGCTCACTCAAGTAGGAGAGAGACAGATGTCGAACGCTGCCGAACGCGGAGGCCGATTGTGCCTCTTTGTCGCTCGTTCTGCGCTCTCGCTTGCACATCAAGCCTTAAATGGAACGCCTCAGAGTGAGGTAACGCCGCGAGGTAACGCCGCATGAGTCATGTTTTTTCGTGCGTGCAGCCGGCTTCATCGATTTATAAGACGTTGTCACGTCAAAAATAAATTAATTTTGGGATGTTAATTGGATCGGCTTATCAAGTCTATTAGTTGAGACTATATAATATATAGTCTCAATATATATCATTCATCTCATGAAACCTAAAATTGGCAGGTGGTTACTGTTGGTTTAATACTAGCCACTCATATATTTTTATTTTTTATGTTTTTACGACAGTCACATAAGTTGTCACTTATTACTGAATAAAAGATGTTTATATTAATATCGTCTTATTAATTACTATAAAACTAATAGGTTATGGGCCCAGCACGCTTCCACTGCGCCGTTGATTAAATGGGAATCTTAAAACAACCACATTTTGAAAGCATTTCTGCCTTATCAATATCTTGCAACTTATTATTACCTTGATTGTAAAGCCTGGTCGAGACCACATCAAGAGGACACATAAATAACGAATTTACAACACCGCTGAAAATACTCGCGAAAAACGCTAGCAACGTCGGAGAATCTTTACACACCCCTCTTTCAAGTAACATCTCTTTTGCTCTGTAACAAAATAAAATCATGAATCAGAATGATATCGGAATAACAGGGCATTCCAATGCTTTTATCCGCATACTAATATTATAAATGCGAAAGTAACTCTGTCTGTCTGTCACGCTTTCACGGCTAAACCACTGAACCGATGTTGATTGAGCTTGAACTCATAGGTTACTTTTTTTTTAAATCCACCCCTAAGGGGGTATAATAGGGGATGAAAGTTAGTATGAGCCTCACGGTCGAAGCTGGGGTAAACAGAAATTTTCTCTGGAAGATTATAGGCTATATAACATCACGCTACGACCCAAAGGAGCGGAGCCGTAAGCATAAACATCAACCATATGTTCACGGACGGAAAGCTAGCAGCATATGAATCAAGTATAGATGAAGGGCTAGAATAGAATTAGAAGTACTTACAACAGTCAACAGACCGAAGAAAGTAATTTTGTGCTTCTGCTAATTGACCAATCTGAGCTTTACCTACTTTTACTTTGATCTTCGACTGTATATATTATGTGCCTATTATGCAACTTAATCTAATATGCCTAACCCCTGCCACACACTCGTCGAGTGGCATGGGAAGTAGCGAGGAAAGGAGGTAGAGACGTGGCCACGTTACTCGCCATGCCGCACTCCATGCTTCACGTCATGCCGCACGCCATGCTCCTCGTCATGCCCACTGCTGTTTTATCGGTTTTTGTGCGCGAGTCAGGATCGAGTTCGGAGCAACGCGATTAATTGCGCAAGTAGAGCAGTGTGTGGATAGAGAGGGTAACATCGCGGCAGCGCGAGGTTCTGCATATCTTGCCCGGTATATAATACAATTTAGACTATGGTGTAGAGAGTCATCATTTAAATTATGGTAGGATTAGCTGGTAAATTATGGCTCCTCGCTGCGGGTTTTGGGTTTTGAGCAATTGAATGATAGACCACCGTGTGGGCAGCTGTAGCAATGGCTACTGATTGGCTACTGTCGGGGTATAGTGATTAAGCCCTTGATAGCCAAGCTTGACCATAACGAGTCATCCTAGGAACCTGGGTTCCTATGCAATACCTTTATAAGTTTAAATCCTTTGATACATACTTGGAAAAAGTTGTTAATTGAGCTGTGCTTCCAATGGCCAATCTCAAACACGTTGCGGGTAGTCCAACGAAATAACCTCTAAGGCCTTCCGTTTTGTAAATAGTTTTAAAAGCATCCAACGTTCCAGTATAATTATACTGCCGACCAACAGCTATGGTATGATGAGATGCGGATTGCAGCCTTGTTTTAACTACGGAACCTGGGTTACCAGATATTCCACTGCATGCCCCACTAATGCAAGACCACATTAATGCTTTCCGGGTGACAATTTCACCGTTTTCATTCTTAGTCCATCCACGTCTTTCTACTGTTCCATACGTCCCTAGTCTGAAAATAATGAAATAATATACAAATGATGACAAGAGAGACAGATGGTATGAGTATGACCTTTCACCATTCCTTGTCTATGCTCATGGTCTAGATCGGTAGAGAGTAGTATATTCCTTGGTCTAGATACTATCGCACCGTCCCATTTTCAAAATATGTATGTACTTACATCGTAAAAGCTGGTAATGCGGCCTACAATGAGGAAATGGCAAACGTCGCAAATATGCATCTATTCCGATATTTGAGGCGTTTGGTGTGGAATCATGTATGTGGAGGACATATTCCATTACAAGACAATGGTATATTATAATTAGATAACAAAAACCTTAAATAAACCAGGTCCGCGTGGAATAGTGGCAATAATACTGGCTGCATTTCTCTGCTGAAGCGCGATGCTGATTCGTTCGAGGAAGGAGCCAGGCCTCTTGTCATCAGAGGAGCGGTGAGTCGTGGGGATATATCCTTAATAAAACTTATTGACATTTGAACCCCATGGACCTAGAGTTTCTACACTAAACGGCACAAATTTGTAGTTTTCTATAATTTAACTATTTTTGCGCCGTTTGTAACTCTGCGATTTCCGCCGCAGCTCTCGATTTAGAATGTGTACGTAGCATCCCATACAAGGGCCCGACCTCGTTCCCAGGGAATCAGTCATTCCATCGGGTCTCTTGCCGTTTACATATACTTATCATAAAACTTACCTAACAGAATTCATACAAAATCCAAATATCATAGCAGGAGCCAATCCTTTTTGCAAAGCTAAGAGCCCATCTTTCGTAGCCACGACATATATTCCATGTAATACTCCACGGTAAAGTCTAGCATGTTGACCTCTTGCTACCAACTCTCCCTGTAGTTGAAGACGTGTTTTGATGACATCAACCGGGTTTGTAAATATTGTGGCCCCAGCGCCAGCTATACCACCTATCAGGAACTCCTTGATTTTGTAACCAACTGTAGGAATGTTTAGGGCATTAGTGATGATGTCGTGTCTAAAATTGATACAAATAAAACTGTGTTAATGAATGATAATGGAATTGAGGTACACATGATGTAGATTTGTGTTTTACATAGTTGTCTAGGAGTCGATTTTAAGTTTGCTTGAAGTGTTCTGCTAGGGGGCGGGGGCGGTTTCGAACTTCTGTGTTTGAAGTTCATATCAGCGGGAAATTTTGATAGACCACAATTAATTTTGACTAGTAATAACAATGACGATCTGATAAGGGAAATAAAGGAAATAAATATGATTATTAGAAGTGTCATAATTTATAATTTAAGTGTCATCTATATATATAAAAATGAAACCCGTTTTCCGTTGTCACGACATAACATGAAAACGGCTGAACCGATTTGGCTGATTTTAGTCTTAAAATATTCCTAGATTGGAAGATAGGGAAGGTTTTAACGGTGAGACAAAATTGAATAGTCACAAAATGTAATTTAAGTAATTTAATAGATCATTAGTAGTACTGATTTTCAATTTGGTCGGCTTCGCGAAACTTAATTTTGCCTAGGAGTAGGGGTAGGAGTAGAGGTAGGAGTAGGGGTAGGGTAGGGTAGGGGTAGGGTAGGGGTAGGAGTAGGGGTAGGGGTAGGGTAGGGTAGGGGTAGGGGTAGGGTAGGGGTAGGGGTATGGGTAGGGTAGGGTAGGGGTAGGGTAGGAGTAGTGCAGGCAAGCCAACGTTTGGGCAGGACAACGTCTGCCGAGTCCGCTAGTTATTTAATACAATTTAAGACATACAAAAATAATATTCCAAAATAAAACTTTTTTTATAATAATGAGCCAATCGAACAGGTAAATTTCTAGGCATCATATAATAGTTGACCAACATTGCAACTGGAAGGCTCACATACAATAAAATAAATAATCATTCATTCACGCACTTAGACGCATTTGGCATTTATCCAACCTAAACACCGCCCTGTCTGTGTATCATGGTTATATTGCATCAGTTTATGTTATCTGCATTCAAGAATTGGGGCGAAATGTGGGTATAAAAACTATTTATTACTGCCCCCTGCAGGTTATCATTGGTTTGCAACAATTCCCCACAAATGTGTAGAAAAATATATAATGATTTGCCAAGCATTAAAAACTAGCTGTCCGCCCTCGGCTTCGCCCGTTGATATTTTCGAACAAAATAAAATATACGCTACAGTACTCATCGATAATGGCTTGCCTGCACTACCCCTACCCTTACCTCTACCCCTACCCCTACCCCGACCCCTACCCCGACCCCTACTCCTACCCTACACCTACCCTGTTTCACACGACTTCGTACGTGTCTATTTCAGAATGTTGGCAAACATACACTTCATACATAGCTTTTGTCATGTTCACCTCTGCCCACCCCGTTCCCGCCGTCATGCCGTGATGGTATATAGCCTATGTTACTCAGGGATAATGTAGCATTCTAATGGTGAAAGAATGATCAAAATCCGTCCAGTAGTTTTTGAGTTTATTCGTAAACATACAATTGTTAATTTTAAACATACAAAAATAAGTCTTTCCTCTTTATAATATTAGTAGGTATAGATAGACTAAAACAATGGCTTGTTAAAAATGGATTTCATTCAATAAAAGAACATGACGCTGTGTGTAAGTTAGAAATGAATAATTTTGTAATTTCTTTGACTATTAGGAATTTGACATAATATATTTTATTCGTGGTCATATACGTCACAACGAAATTATACGATTTATTTATTTAAATAAGGAACAAACAGTATAATAATTAAAATATAAACATACATTTAAAAACTACTTATAAATAAAACACCCTAGGATAAAATATTGTACGCATAAGATATGATGCAGCACATGGAGGATAATGTGAAACAATAAATATATTTGAATTTGAATTTCCAGTCTTATGACGTCTTTTATTACGTTTGTCTTTAAAAAAATAAACCTCGAAAACACGTAAGTATCTCCACATGCCACGAACCTGACATCATTCTTATAATAATTGGCAAAGTTGCTAGTACGACTCGCGCGATGAGGGTTCACTTCCATTTTTTCGGTCTTGACAGATTGTAAATTGATCACGTGGTCAATAGGCCCCTTAAGTTTTTGACATTTAATTTTGTAATTTATGAATTAGATTAATGATTGTATTATAATTCAATATTTATATGATGTAGCATTGTAGAATAATTAGTTTGATCTTTATTGTACGCCTTAACAGGTAACATGTAATAATGTGAGTCAATAAATATATTTGAATTTGAATTTGAATATGTAAAGTAGGGAATATAGGTTTTTTTTTCTTCAAAATTTTAGACTCCCAATCCCAGAAAGCAGCGATCTTGATGACATTTTTTATTCATAGGTTTATTTGTATATAGCATAGTAGGTATATTTAATTGTTTTTTTATTATATTTAATTTAATTTGTTATGTAAATACTTTACTAAATAAGAGTCAAGAATAAAATTTAATCTTTTCTTTGCATGAAGTATTGTTTAAATAAAAATCCCATTGTCAAATTTTATTATGAAAATATGGAAGATGACGTGGCCTCGGCCTATAATACTTATATTCCTTGAATACGAGAAACAATTAAAGACTTAGCTTTGGCCTTTATATGAAAAACAATTAAAGACTTGGCTTAGGCCCTCAAATATTGAAGACATGGCTGTATGGTTACATAGACCTTTGCCTTTTCCTCGGAAAGAATTTTACCAAAAAAAAATTATGCACTTGAAAAAAAAAATGTTTTAATTTTCCCCCATAATTAACTCCTAAAATCGAAATTTGATTATTTATGTGTCCGTGATTGGGTCATGAAACTCTATAATTTTTCATTCAGTTGATTCGGAGAAAATAAGCTGTGACAGATGGACAAACAGAGGTTTTTTCATCGGAGATGTTCGGAATTCTAAAAATAACGTGACCACATCCAAATTCGGTCAACCTTCACAATTAAAAATATTGTTAAGATAGTCTTTTATAATGTGTAACAAAACAAATTACTTTGCGAAATACATATTGTACATACCATATTTATTTTGTGAGTTATCCGCCATTATCTATTATGTAGAATATTCCAAGATCATTTTACATTTTACAACACATAATATTAGATCATAGAGCAACGGACGCGGCGGTAAGGACCGCGTTGCTCTATGTATTAGATAAAATAACCTTGTCGTAATCTAGGTTTTTTTTTATCTAAAATTCTAGAATAAATTTCTGTCGTTTTTCTTTACCCTAGTATTTATTTGTATTTAAGATAAGTATAATAATGTATTTTATCACAGTTTCACGCACAACTAACTTTGTTATAGTGGCATTGAACTGAATAAGTAAGTAGGTATATGATTATGTAATTTGAAGATAACACAGTACCAGAAGATAACACCAAATATTAAATAAAAACGTTGGATTTTAATACTTATTGCTTTCAGGTAAAGTATCAAAAAGATTTGTTTTGTTTTTTATTGTTATTGTTCAATAAGCATTTTAGTTTGGCAAGTAGACACGTGATAATGATAACGTAATGACTTGTAATTTTACCGTAGGTACCTACCATAGAGTACTAAGCCTATGGAGGGGCCATAGACGGACTCCCCCTTTCGCCAATTTTTTCCCCTTTGACCAGTTATACTTCGTTGGTATCGTTTTGTGTCGCGAGACAGCTCTAGGAAAATAGTTAATTGTGATGTTTTAAACGGGAAAGGCGATCTAGGGCGTCAAAATTAGTGTTTCCAATCATTAATTATAATTATTATGTTTGTATTTTAACATAATCATCATATAACGTAAAATCCGTTGCGACAATAAAACGACAGAAAAATACAGTGCTCGTACTAGGCGTTTACCTCTCCTCCCGTCAAAAGTGGCAGAAAAAATTGATCGGTCATTTACACCCTTCACGTCTCCTTTAGTAAATACTCAAAGGTACCTACTTATTAAAAAAAAATGGGGATTGATGGAGTAAATAACACACAAATAACATCAGTAGGTGTAACTGAATAAAAACGAACATACACCGAAAATATGAAAGTAATAAAGATAAAACAGAGCATCACATCGCCGTGATTTTTTTGCACAAGATAGGTAGGTAAGTACCCTGTGTGTGTAGGTGTACCTGAAAATGTGAAACAATAAATTTATTTGAATCATTATTTGAATCATTTGAAGGTTGACATGACATTGACTTGACAGTGTAATTTTTTATCCCAGGAAAATGTCTCATTCCCCCGGGAAAATGGAATTTTTGATATACACTATTTCTGCCCGTTCGAAGCCGGAGATTTGAATCGTGGCTTGCTAGCTGGATTGCAATTTTTAATATGGTTTTCGATTAGCAAATATGATTCATAAAATAAATCCAAAATTATGTCTTATGTAGGTACCTACACGTATGAAATGAATGAAAGATTGACTAAAAAGGTTTATATGGCTGAAGTGAGAGGAAATGCTAGTAGAGGACGACCTAGGTGTACTTTTATTGAACATATAAAAAATTGATTGATTAATGGAAATATTAAAAGTACACACAATCGCCGAGCATATTTGAAAGGTATGAGGAATATAAAAGAAGCGAAAGAGGTATGTCAGGATCGTAACAAATGGCATTCGATTGTCTCAGCCTACCCCTGATACCCCTCCTGGGATAAAAGGCGTGATGATAGATAGATAGGTACGTAATTATGTCCTGTAGCCTAGACTTTAATGAGACACAGAAACTACGGAACCAACTTTTGTTACTATTGATTCAATGTTTCTTATTCCACGGGCGGGTCTATTCTATTCTATTTTTTGTGTTATGGCTCCATCAGAGTTTTTATGATTCCGCCAATGTCAAGTATTATAGACGTCACAGTAACAATATAGATTCCACGTATTTGTGAATAACGCACGCGCCCACCAAGACTTGATGGTAATCCAGTTTAATCCTGGCCATGCTGTGATGGTTGTGATTAGTCGACGACTTATAAGACATAATTACGGTCGGCGGGATTATCTTAAATACCGATTAATCGGCTATAAACACTATAAAAGCTATAATACTTACTTGACATTGACAAATCACCGATGAACATTGGTGGTGCCATAATAAAAGAAGAATAAGAATCAATATGCCGATTAATTGGCAGCTAAGATGTTCCCACCGACTGTGAACTACTACAGCGCGGACGGGATTAAACCAGATTCCTTATCATGTCACGACGGAACACGTGCGTTGGTCGCCATGACGTAGAATCCACGGGCGGGTCGCTAGTAAGAGATCGATATTTGATGTGTCCGATATTTAGTAAGTATAGTTGTCCTACATTACATAAAATTGGGTCAAGCGCATATGAAATCGAAATCAAACCGTGATTTCAAGGACGGCTCTTTGTACAGCTTTGTGGACATTTTCGAACAAAATAAAATATAGCCTATATTACTCGGGGATAATGTAGCTTTCTCTTAGTTAAATAATGTTTAGAATCGGTTCAGTAGTTTGAGAGAGTGTTTGTAATGGCAACATAAATGCATTAAAATTACTTTAGAGCTGATTTATTTTTAGTAGACTCCCTATGTCTGGAGAATATCTCGATTTTGTGGATAGCCAAAGCTACCCATAGCGTGTTTTTTCGTCTTCATCGGTCCCAGGGTACCCAGCGAAGTCTCCCTGTTTTAGCCGATGGTATTTACGATCCGAGGCCACTCTGTTCTGTTTCTAGATTTGTCGAATTAAAGGTTTTTAATTATAAAAACCCATTGGTTCAATAATATTTTTATGTCGAAATGTGTGAATTTATCCCAAGATATCGCGATCTACAAGAACAAATTGTTAGAAAACTCTTATTTCAATTTATTTTTGGTTATTATCCCACATTTATCCATATCACTAGGTGGGGTAAGGTGGAGAACGGAATAAGATCTATCCGATCCGACCCCAAATGTCATCCTCACCTGAACGCTTGGTTGGTACCCTCTGCGCTCTGGCTCTGGCGACCGAGCAATGGCGGTATAACCATCATACACCTAGCTAGGCAACTGGCTGGAAGAGGCTACAGCGAGCCTGAAGACCTAAATAGTCTCAAAATGTCTGGTGCAGAAGGCAAGGGGAAACCACTGCACTATTCTTCCCAAGAAAGTTAACCATGGCCAGTCTATACAAGGTGCGTCGCGCTGTAGACTGCCATGATTGACCACGACTGCCCTGTCAAGAGCACCACGACTAAGAAGAATCCATATCACATATTTAAAGAAAAGGCCTCCTCGACCAATTTGAGTTCTTAGCCTTTGCTGTGGAGACTATGGGTGTGTGGTCACCAGACGCAAAGATATTTGCCGATTGCCGAAAAGATTGGAAAACTTTTAATCGATGCATCTGGTGATCGCAGATCTAACCTTCTTTATAAGACGCGTTGCGCTAGAAATACAAAGGGGTAACGCAATTAGTGTTCTCGGCACTCTAGGCCAGTCGTCGGAGTTCCTAGAACAAATATTCTATTTATAGTTTTAGTGTGTGTAGGTGTAGGTAGGTAGGTAACCACTTTTAATTAATTTTTATTTTATATTTAATTGTTTTATTATATTTAAATTAAATATAAGACTATATAATATAAAAATTTAAAGAAAATATATCGTTAAATCATGGGAAAGCAAGCCTAACAATTTTACAATAATTTCTAGCAATTTTCTTGTCAACGACATAATGTGTTTGCAGACCTTGGCAATAACTCTATAGGTCTGTGATCTATTTTATATGGTAATTACCTACCTATATTAAATGTCTTTGTATGGTAATGACTTGTGAAATGACCATCAGTTATTTTCCATTGATTTTTAACTGAATTATTGAGTATCTAAGACTTATTTTGACATATTTTCAGAAGAAAGCCTTTGTACGTGTCCTCCGAAGCATGATAAGTTGAGAAACATTGTTGCTTAAGTTAGGTAGTAGGTATTTTTCTCTACGAATAAGTATTTTATTTTGATTGTGAAATTGAAATTGATTTTATCTGATCATCTCCTGATCATCCCCTCCAAGAGGACAGGCTACTTCCTCGCTCAACGAATCAGCATCACGATTCAGAGGGGAAATGCAAACAGTATTCTTGTCACTATTCCACACGGACGGTGTTTAGTTATTTTTAATGTTTATATTCATTCACTTTTTACTTAACAACCGCTCAATATATTTACGTACCTGCCTCGTCACATTTACAGCGAAATAAAACACGTCAGCATTTCTATTAGATGTTGAGTCCGGTAGAGGTCAATTCTGAGTCAAAATCCTGCGTCATGTGCGTGACTTTTGAAAGAAAAGTCATGAAAACTTGACACTAATGGTATGGTGGCTACTCATGAATCATAACTTGATGAGCTTTTATGAAGAAATTTAATGGTCGCTTACTTCATCTTTACCTAATAGTTAATTAATGAACTGGCGTAGCATTATTTAAAATATTTTTGGCCCACCCCAGAACCCTATAATTTTAATGTAAGTGTACCTACGTTTTGATCGACAGTGATAGTTAAAAATACTACGCCTTTGAACACAGCGCGACCATATCGCGATAAAAAAATACTTACATTTTTAAACTTGTGATATCTTTCGAATGGAATGTCCGAATTGAATAATTCAAAAAGTTATATAATGCTATTGAAGCAGTCGTGAATATAAAGTAATTTATTTAGATAAGGATTAATAATACCAAGGTACAAATAAAGAGCCTTTCCTACTGGCGGCATTTCAATTAAATTTTTAAAATAAAAGAACACTTATTGTGACATTTGAGTCACAAGTTGATTTGGAGTTTTAGTAAGGATCCCTAATTTTTTTGAAATATATAATATAGCCTATGTCACCGGGGGAAAGTGTAGCTTCCCAACGGTAAAAGAATTTTTCAAATCGGTCTTGTAGTTTCGGAGCCTATTCAATGCAAACAAACAAACAAACAATCAAATCTTTCCTCTTTAATATGAGTAGCTTTTGTCCACGACTCCGTCCGCGTAGAATTAGGAATATTGACTTTATCTGAACAAAGAGTGTTGTTCTATTTTCTATTTTTTTATTTTTTTCTATGGCCTGTGTTACTGAATAGTTTTGTTTAAGAGCCTTTAAGAGTAAATCGTACTTTTGGATCAAAAACTGTACTTTTTGAACAGTATAATTTCCATGAAGCACTTGAAGAAATTACCTGTTATTTAGCCACATTATAGAGAATATTATTATCTAAAAAGTTAATTAAGAAAACTTTTAAATTAATAAAGATTTTTTTAATTATAACAAGATAATTGAGACAGCTTTTCTCAATTTCGCTTTCATCATCAAATTTCTTCTAATATCTGAAATCACTTGCCGATCTCACAATAAAAAAATATTATTACACTATAAATATCCTCAGGAAAATAGTTAAGTATCAATAAAAATATTAATATTTTGGTTCTTTTCTTCAGAAATTAAAATCACAATATAGCCCATAAAATTGTTATTTTCTCTATAAATCTCACTTCATTTTAAATGGTAATTATTTATTGTAAGATAACAACATCTTCTTTAGAACTTAAGCGTTAAAATTACAATTATAGTATTTTTGTAATATTTTAAAAATAATGTTAAAAAGTGCTATTAAAATCAGCTCGCGATGTGTTTTATTTTGAAATTGAACCTTTATAATACTGGGGACCAAAATTGGTTATACCCAGTCCGACTATAATGACAGAAAATACATTATTTACGCACACAAACACATGCAGTCCACGCAGGTGTACATAAAAAAATAAATCACAATCTCTAACAGTATAGGTCTACCTCTAGGACCCATCACCATCTTACAAGTCACCCAGATTTTAAATTGCAACATACCTACAAACAAACAAACAAACTAATCTTATAACATGACCAGTGACTAGGTCTTCCGCTGGGTACCCTGGAACCGTAACACGGTTTCGGGAGCTGTAAAAGCAACCCGTGAAGAAAAAAAAAAAAAAAAAAAAAAAAAAACATGACCAGTGAAAATATCTACCATGCCAAGTCATTACAATATAGAAATAAAGATGTCTAATATTAATACGGTCACTATAAATAAATGGTGTGTAATTGATTAGATAACAATTTATAACAAAAATGACTTGTTGGTTTTTGGTTTTACATGAGATCTCACAACTTTTTGTAGTGGAAGAATTGCGTTGGAGAGTAGTAATTGCTAAACGCTAACTATAATTCTAAATTTGAAGTTTGTGAGACTGCTAGAAGTACCATAATTTTGATGATCGGTGAGTGTGTCAGTAACAAAATTAAAGAATTTGAGTAGCGATAATTCGTAAACTATATTATAATGTCCTCTTGATCACTAAAAAAAGTTTCTGAAAAACTAATGAACCAATTTTTATGAGATAAAAATGGGACCAATCCGGAAGAATTATCTGTGGATTAAAAAAGAAACCATCAAAATCGGTTCACAACTGGCGGAGTTATCGATGTACATACATACATAAAAAAAATACGGTCCGAATTGAGAACCTTCTCCTTCTTTTTTTGGAAGTCGGTTAAAAATCAAACTTGTTGCTTTATACAGGGGGGTCAAAAGTGCCGTGAGTTGTATTAGGAATAGTGACGTAGGTAAGTAATTTATGTAAATCCGTTACGGCGTATGATGTCAAGCTATTCCGTTGGCCAATTAATTAGTGTTTTATTTAGGTACATATAAATTATTTATTTACAGATAGCAATAAAAATTGCAGATATAATAACCATCTATCCATAATATTGTTCAATGCTAACATGGAAAACTTAATTTACTTCTATTTTCATGTGCTGTTTATTAAAATCTTATAACAATATTATGTGTTTTTTTGTCATAGCAAAATTTATGTTCATAGCCTCTTAGGGCGTAGTCTCCGTAGCATGGACTTATTTCATCAGGTCCAAATCTCCAAAGTGGCAGCGTTCATTTATATATAGGTAACGTATAGTTCTCGCCAAATTTAAATGCGCCTGAAGTGAAGTTGCCTGCGTGAATTATAGCAGGTAAAAATTAAATAAAACCATATAGGTAGGTAATTCACAAAAAAAAATTCTATAAGTATTTGAATAAATCAGGAGCGCATTTCATTAGTATGCACTTCTGGAGAGAACTGTATAGGTGTGTCCCGAATTTTCTTGATAAAGCTGTCAAAGTCTAAATTAATTACCTTTCTACGACATTTCAGAAATGCACCATAGGTAATACGGTGACCTGGAAAACCTGATTGAAGAGAAAATAGTCATAAATAGGTATCAGGCAGTTTTTCTGAAAATTTTACCTGAAAATTTGTTTGTTACCCTTATTTATTTATTTTACAACAGGTTGTCAAAAAAGTCCAATTACCTTGAAATTATGGATTGTTTATGTAGGCACCTATTCAATAATATATTGGGCGGTCGTTTAACAAATCATCGGAGGTAAATTTTGTCAAGTGTACACGTGAAGGTCAAATTAATGTTCATCGATCGATATGTTACCTATGATGTGGTCAGTACACCCACTTTTATTTAGTGTGTGGGGATCCCTATGTTAATGGATATACTTTCTATTTTTAGATGTCCATCAATTTCAGAAATATTATAGACTTGTGGATTGTGTCCACAAAATACGTATCTAGGTCTGATATAGGTAGGTATTTACTTATTTCAGAAAAAAATAAAACGAAGTTTCAGGAGTTTTTAGTTTCATTAATTTTTTTTTTTCTTAGCAGAGGTTCTCTATAGGTATCCAAATCATCATCTGCCTTGATGATGAGTCAGTTAGAATCTAAGGTTAGAATAAGTAAGTAGGTACCTCCATTTTTTCTTCTTCACGGTTGCCGTACAGCTCCCGAAACCGTGTTATCTGTCCCAGGGTACCCAGCAGAAGACCAAGTCTCCCTCTTTTAGCAGATTTATTTTAATATTTGTGAGGCTATAGGTACCTAACGAGTGGCTAGTTCTGTTGAGTTTTTTTACTAATAATATTTAAAACTCCGCCTGAAAATTTGGTGCTTCGGTGGCCGAGTGGTGTTAGCTAGGCGGACCGCGGTTCAAACCCGGACATGTACCAATGGGTCTTTTATAATTTAAACCTTATCATAATCCGACAAACCACACTTAGATGCTTTTTAATCTAAATATACTTCAACAGAACCGGCTCGATAGGTATAGCCTCACAAATACCATTGGCTAAAAGAGGAAGACTTCGTTTAGGGAGCCGTAAGGCAACCCGTCAAGAAAAAAAATCAAATAAAAAACAAAAGTCGCTTCATTTGACAATATTGACAATTGCTGTAGGGATAATTAAATTAAATTATTAATGGCGCAAAGTAATTTGTGTTAAAAACTGATGCGATTGAGTGATCGTCGACGCGTGGTCATATCGGACAGGAGGGGTGGTCGATTGTCCATTCAAGGTCAACGACGGCGACTAACCAACTTAGCATCAGTCAGAGGGGGGCAGCCAAGCGCGTAACATGCTCCATGCTCCCCGCGCCGCTCGCTCCTTTAGATCGCCGCAAAGCGCGAGCACTCACTACTATCTACGCCCCGAGGCTAGCCCGACAAAACAGGAAAAATAAAACAGCCCAAACCCGCGCGATGATCGACGGACTTCCCGTCAAACCTGGACTATCACCATTCAACCCGCTGCCGGCCATCAAACAAAGGCAACAGAAGGAAACCAAAGTAATTGTTCTGGACTTGAATAAAAATGAAACTTTTCGACCGGCAACAGTTGAAGAGAGAGTGGGAATTAAGCTGCAAGATATTTTGAAGCCGCTCACGCCGTTGCGAGTTTTCGGACGAGTCAGGAGCGACTCCTTAGACAGGATCGAGGTAAGGAAACCTCAACAACTTTTAAGAGAAAACACTTATGATGTTATTGAGCCGATATTTCTTACAGCTCCTAAAATGAAGAAAAGGGAATTATCCCGCCGCCATTCACCGATTGTTGTCAATTCGGAAAATCTAGAGAAACGATCGCCGGATCCCCAAAAACCTTGTGCAAGGAGTAGGTTTAAGAAGGCTGCTCTGGAAGTAGCCAAATTATCTTCGGTGCCTGAAACTGGGAAACTTTTGTGTCTTAGAGAAAGAGATACTCTGAAGATGGTACAAGATGATGAAGACTTTTATAAGCCTAAAGAATGTCTTGAAAGTCCATCACATAGACTTGATAAGGTGACAGAGATTTTTCAAGGTTTGGAACTGAAGGGACATCATAGAGATAGAGTGAAAAAAGAGAATAGTTGGTTTTAATAATAATTCTCGTGGTGTTTTTTCTAAACTTTGGATGTAAGTCAAAGGAGGCTATTTAAGTGAAATTATTTTATTTTTTATCTGTACAAGTGTATAAGAGGATGATATCTTTGCTCAAAGTTTTGATGTTATTGTATGTGCATTTTAAAGTCTAGTAAAGTGTGTTATATTTTTAATTTAGTTGTTTGATGTTGTTAGGGAATCCTTGCTTTTTTCGTTTAATAAATAAGAAGATAGAATAGGGCTCACATTATAAGCAAACACGCAATGCAAAATGAGTAGGTAAGTACATAGAAAAGCAAAGTTTATTGACATCACCTAGGTACCTACTATAAAATATTTTTCCTTTGAAGCTTTATCTTTATTGTAAATTTTAATACATACTTACCTAATTATCAAGCTCTTCCCTCTTTCCATCTTAAAAAAAACATACTACAGTCGAATTCAGAACCTTCTCCGCTTTGTTGTGAAAGAACACACTATCGCAAACTTTCACATTATATTTATTAGTAGAATTTACACGTAGAAAGAGGAAGAGAAGAAAGATGCGTCGGTGGCCGAGGGTTAAGACGTCTGGTAGGTATTAACTTTGGCAGACCACGGGTTCTATTCCGTATTCGTACATAATCCCACAAACCACACTTATACGCTTATGATGGTACCTATACATCGGTATACCTATAACATGGGTCCGCCGAGCTAGCATGACCACACGAAGAAAGAAAGATAAAGTAGTTTGTCTATTTATGACATCTGTCACGAAGAAAAATCTCATTGAGAAGACTGAATATCAGAAAGAGAAATATGTGTATATAAAATTCCATAGAGATTTAGCAAGAGAAAAAGTAGCGGCAGTCCTTTCTCGATTTCTTCGTGTGGGATGGGATCACGTGACAAATGTCATAAATAGACAAACGACTTTATCTTTCTTTCTCGTAGCTCAACAGACGTGTATCTGTTATTAGCATTTTCCCCCCGGTTTCAAAATCAACGATTCTACTATTATATGAATCGTCATACAAATCCGCTGAAACTTTTTCTTTGTTTTCAAAATATTTCAAATATCATTTGGGTCACCAAAATAACAAGTAATGCAAACGTAATATTACGCGTCGAGTTAGCAAGTGTAATTTACTCCTGATTACTACCCTTGACAAATTACCTACAGGAGGGTTGCGTAGTAAGTATATATTTGTATACAAAGTGGCATAGTGACCTATGAACCGATAACCTTGTCCGATTTTACAACCAGTCGGATTTCTTGAGGCTATATAACATCGCGCTACAACCTAAAGGGCAACCGCAGTGCACAGCTAGCGTTACGCTTAGGTATAACTACTTATCTATTAAATTCAAATTCGGTATGTAAAGTAAAAATCAATTTTTATATTTCTATGGAACTTTTTGGAATATTTTTGTTTTCTATGCAGTAGTTTCTTTAGACGCCTTGAGAAATTTTTGGTAGGAGGAAATCTTATGAATTCGCGACATGTTTTCGGCACAAGATCATGGATTGCCCGTTCCGAGAATGTCCGGGCATGAATTCGTGTAGGTACAGGATTCCACGTATGCCTGGGTCGTGCACGTGGCGCATTTCTGACCAGCAATTCTCGGTCCGAACCAAGTTCTTTTTAAAGTGAAAACTTCAGGGGCGCGCTGAATGGCGTTATTATATGTTATATCATCATTAGGGCCCGGAAGTATTTACATATTTTTATTTGAAATTGTTTTCGTTTTTAATTATGGTTTCTATATGTTATTTAGATCGTGAAAATTCAGGTTTTATTTTCCATATATTCAATATAAATCCATATTCCACAAAATATCAATCATATTATCCATATTTTCATCAGCGCTGAGTTTCTTAAAAAATCTGGCAAAACGATACGATTCGTGCCCTACTCACTTGCAGAATTATGCAAATTTAAATATATTCCAATCACATCCTGTGATGTTGAAAGATCATTCAGCCAGTACAAAGCATTATTTCGTCCAAACAGAAAAAGTTTCAATTTTGAAAATTAAAAAAAATTTGTGAAATGGAAGCTGAATAAAATTGTAATTTTTGATTTTTTGCAATAAACAATCCTTTTATTTGAAATGTTGTTACTTTTTATTGTACATATTTTTTCCATATTTTAGTTTTTTCAGTCCATATTATATTTACATATTTCGAAATTTTTAATACATATTTATCCGGTGCTGCTGCTGGATTCTAACGCACCATTTTAGTCACAGTCACCATAGTCACCACGCTTGGCAGGCGGGTTGGTGACCGGACGCCGGCTTTACGTGCCCCCCGAAGCACGAGGAGTCGATTTAAGCACATTTTCTTAAAGAAAATTGGTGCTTAGCATTTTGGCAGCGAGTTGGAATCGAACCCGGGACCTCCGGTTTCAAGTCCATCGTCCTACCAATTAGGCTATCGACGACCCTTTTTTATATAGGTACTTACCTACTTATAAATTAAATTAATAGTTTTGAGTTTCCGGCAGTCCCCATGACTACTCACTCCGTAAGTTCTACTACTAGCATATACTTAGCTATAATTTTAAAGGTATTTGTGTATTATATCTATACAAATTAATTATTAGATCAATCAATCAAAAAAAAAGAAAAATCAACAGAACTAGCCACTCGTTAGATATAGCCTCACAAATACCATCGGCTAAACGAGGGAGACTTGGTCTTCCGCTGGGTACCCTGGAACCGTAACACGGTTTCGGGAGCATAAGGCAACCCGTGAAGAAAGAAAAAAAAAATTATTAGATATATCCATTGAGATATAGGTACTAGAGGAGCTATAATAGACAAAAGGCATGCTTCATTTCTATAAAAAATAAAACTTAAGTTCGCTGAAGCGCTTGTTAGTCGCTAGTCGAGTAACCAAACGGTATAAACACACAGCGCTAGATCGCTTCTAGGATGTAGTTTTCTCGCGACCAAAAGGTCGAAAGCGCCGTGAATTTCATGGCGCTTACGCATTTCGTTCAACGTACTACAACAACATGCTTAATATAGACTAACTACGCTTACAGAAAGGACATACCTAACAAGCTCATTTGTACAAGATTTGTATTTTTGTTTGTAATGAATAAAATCAAAACTACTGGACTGATTTAAAATATATATATATATATATATTATATATATATTGAGTAACATAAGTTTAATTTTATAATACATAGCGGCTTGCCCCGACTTCGCCCGGGGAAACATTTATATCCCCAAGTAAAAAACTACTGGACCGATTCTAAAAGTTCTTTCACCTGTAGAACGCTATTTATTATATTTAAGGAAACTTACAGACTAAGAACGACTCATTAAAAAAGCTAACTAATATAATAACTAAGCCTAATACAGTTTCAACCTATCATATAATGTATACTGAATACCATAGGCTATATTTTATATTTCCTATTGTATATAATAGTTACCCCGGCAAAGTCGAGGCAAGCCGCTAGTTGTTTTTGTTGTAACTTGAGTTCTTCAGCATATTGAGTATAAGCAATATTTTCATAAGAAGAGAGCGTGGTGAAATGGTGACTGTTATGATTTAGTTACATGCCCTTAAACAATTTCACTCTTATTAATAAGTAATAATTAATATTCTGATCAGTTTTAGCTTCATGTTTCAAGCGAATTGTTGTATATTTGTTAATTATAGCCCGTATCAAATGTATTCGGTGATTCAAAGTGCTCGGTTGATTAAAAGAATGAACTAAAGATGTAAATACTTCTTACTGGATAAAATGTTCTTTTCTGCTTTTGTTATGTATTTAATAATGTAATAAAAATGTAATGAACATAATATATAACTATGTTTGGATGGTAACCAGGTCTCTTCACTGCGGTTGTTTTGGACAAATTTTATCCATCTTTCTCTTGTTTCTTGGCTAGGGCGTGGAAACCTTTAATAGACAAAATACCACAAATTTCATTAACTATTTTATTACAAACTAGCAGTTTGCCTCGACTTCGTCCGGGGTAACAATTATATATCATATAAAACATATTTATTTTATTCAGTGATATTATAGCATTCTACTGGAGAAATACTTTTTTAAATTGGTCCAGTAGTTTCTTACTAGTGGTGGTCGCGCCAAGCTTCTGTTGTCGCGATTGTCTTGTGGGTAGGCTCGCTATCTTTCGAGTACCGACCCCCCCGCGCCCGCATATTTGGTGGGCGGAGCTCCGCATAAGATTTGATAGTGTTATCATTACGTGGAGTGACGAGTCGAACTCGCTACGCACCTCGTTCTGACCCCAGCGTCAGCCGCGCATATCACCTACCCGCAACCGTAGCCGTTTAGCCGCTATCATTCACGCATCATCATACACTTCGCACCTACAAGGGGAATTACTGATAATCGACGGGAAAGATTTCAGGTGAGTCCTATTTGCTTGATAGTTGCGAGTCAGGAGCTGGTGTTAGGTTAATCATCGCTTAATCACATTCCTACGGCGTATATCTAAGCAGTCAGTGGTATTAACGTCATAACCTAAATACAGTCCACACAGCACGGTTTTGGCCGTAACAAGTGGATACAATTGTAACCCCGGGCGAAGTCGGGGCAAGCCGCTAGTATAAAATATTGCCTCAGTTACTCAGCGATAATAATAAATTCTACTGGTGAAAAACATTTAAAATCGGTCCAGTAGTATTGAGTTCATCATTACAGACAAAAATAGAAAAATCTTTTCTCTTTATAATATTAGTGTAGAAGTGTAGATAACACATTACACAAACAATAATATCTGCGTAGAAAATATATTGTATTATTTTCCGCTATATACGGGAACGTCAACCAATTCTACCTATTTTTAACCGACTTCCAAAAAAAGAAGGAGAAGGTTCTCAATTCGGACCGTATTTTTTTTTTTTTTTTTTTTTTTTTTATGTATGTATTCACTTCTGAATGTTTTTAGTCTATGTCGAATGACACAACATGCATCTGATAAATTTTATGTTCGTATTTAATTTTAAAATGATTATACCTAGTTACTTAACGGTGGAAAGTTATTCCTTTACACTTCGCCGTATTCCTTGAATTATTAGTGCAATATTTCAACACACACCACGGCATATTGTATGACTTTCAAATTTTTTCGATTAAAAACAATCACTAGCGTATAACTGCTCAACAGCTAGCAAGCGACTGTGTGAAGTGCGGCGCGATCGCCGCAATTGAATGGAACATAGGAGTGATGGGTAGCGTCTTCTCTAGTACCTATAACTCACTGGATATATCTAACATTGTACACGTGCGAAACCGGGGCGGTCGCTAGTACCTACATTACATACCTACTCTAATAATCCTTGATGAATTAAATTTTATTGCTTTTAGGCGTCCATGCTTACGTGCAAGCTAACAACGTTTATCTACAAGCTATCTATACACTGTCACGCGATCAGTCTATACCGAAATGTTCTACTTTATTGAAGGGAAAAGCATATAATTTTATATGAGAAAATTGCTTCTAATTTAAAGTGCTCTAGAAATAGAAATTAAAGAAGGCTTGCCACCAAGGAGTTTCTTGCCACCTGTTCTGTTCACTATGGACAATGTTCTAAGGTTGCCAACCGTCCCGTTTTCAGGGCTCAAATAGTGCGTCCCGCGAAACATGTCTGCGGGACGCTTATTGTCCAGCTTTTTGGAAAACCTAGCTAGGTTAGACAGACATCCCATTCAAATGAAGTAAGAGTACCGTGCGACACACTTGATTGACATGGTGACACCGACACCTCACTTTTTAGTTTGTAATAAAAAAGTCCTAATTTTGTTAATAATCCTTGCTTAGCTTGCGTTTGTCAGAGGACGCAATTTTATTTTTTAGATATGAAGGGGGGGTTAGTGTAAAGTTAAATCCAAGTTTGTGGGGTTGCAACCCTTGTCCCACGGCCGCCATCTTGGAAAAGGGGTTAAATGGGTTAAATCAGGGGTCGGCAACCAGCGGCCCGCATTCCAAACTATACGCGACTAGTACGCAAAAATCGTGTAGGTATATCTATATATTGTAATCACAGATGTGAATAATAGCATTCCAAACTATACGCGACCAGTACGCAAAAATCGTGTATATATTGTAATCACAGATGTGAATAATAGCATACACGAGCAGTTTCCTATGGCTGCGTACTGGCCTTGTATAGAACGTAAATACGCAACGGGTAGACGTGATTTTTAAAAGAAAGTAGTATGGAGAAACCTTATGGATTCGCGACATGTTTTATGCACAAGGCCATATGGCTTGCCCGGCTCGAGAATGTCCGGACAGCAAATGTACTCGCTTCCAATTGCTGGGACTGTTCTTCATAGTTTTAAGTTTTCACGTCCCCATGACTGTTTATGCCTTTTTTTTGTAGGTACATACAGTCCAGGCAATATAGAATTTATCCCGGAAATGCATGGGGATAAATTGTAATGTCACATTTCAAAAAAATCCACGGGCGAAGACGGAGCGGAATGTGGCGGAAAACTGGCATAATATTTATTTTGCGAAAATGACGCATGATTATCGCGTACCTAATTCAGAAACAGCTGCAGCATGCAAATTGGACAGGAAAGGTTCATGAGGCATGTTGTTAATGATTTTAGCTCAATTCCATAGCTATATAAATAAAAATTAAATTCTGTTCGTTGGTAAGCGCATCACTTGAGAACGGCTTTTTTTTAATGTTCGTAATAGTCTGAATAAGGTTTTCATTGAAAGAAAAATTGGAAACGTTGCGCAGAAAATTGGAATATTAGCGAAAAACTGAAATTTTCTATGGGATTTTTGTACAAACATTTAGATTTTTGATCTTGTGTTTTTTGACACTCTCTAGAAAACTGAAATGTAAGAAATAGCAAAGGAAATTAAATGATTAAACATTAACACATTTATTTACAATTTTAAATTGATATTGCTTATATAATCAGAAATAATATGTAGGTAAAAAAAAATCAAAAAATTTTGCAATACCAAATGTTAGCTGCCGCGCGAGCAGTCCTCTCTGTCCTCTACGAGAAATTATATCTTTCTCTTTCTAACAGAGATTTTGTCTACATAGACAGATTCTCTGCATGCCGTCATGCTCACACGGCAGAGATAGCGTAGCGTCTATAACGTAAATTTTAAAACTAAATAAATGTTGCTTTACTAATAAATATACAACAGGCCTGGATTTACATTAGGGGCCACAGGGGCCAGTGCCCAGGGCGGCAAATTTCCAGGGGCGGCAAAATTCGGAGAATTTTGTTTTCGCGTTATCGAAAATGCTTTAAAAAGTGCGATTGTGTTGGGAACATTTAACGTTTATTATCCCATTTATAATAAAAATAATAAATTATTCATTTTATATATTAAAAAAAAAAATGTAGATATCTAGTATTTTTCACGGTACCCCCCCAGGGCGGCACTAAGGGTAAATCTGGCCCTATACATACATGTATGTTTGTATGGAAGCATAAGAAGGATTAAGAGAAGTGGTACTGGTCCGAGAGCTGGTAGACATTTTTGAGTAGGTATTTGAGGCACGATGAAAACTAGTTCAAATACTTCTCCTGTTATACCTAAGTACAGAACTGCAGACCTGGCTGGAGGGTAGCGGGGCTAAATCGACCCTTATATTTTCAAAAAAGATAAATTTTTTTTGCAAAAAAATGTTCTTGAGGCATTCTGTAATTTTTATACTTTAAAATTTAATATTTAAAGAGTGAAAAAATAAACAAGCCAGATTATTTAGTCGGGGCTAAAAGTTTGCCAGGTGCATGCAAAATTATTTTGCGAAAAATTCAAAAAAATTTATTTGAGGCACGCTGTAATTTTAACAGCATATTATTTACGACTAAAAATTAATATGTTAAAAAAGACAGGTCATTTCGGTGGGACTTTCTACCTGCCAGGTGATCGAGAAAGTTACGTATGAGTATGAGTGAGCAGTGCTATTAGGCAGGTTGCAGTGTGAGAAAGAGCGTATATCGGCAGCTGTCTGCGTCCCAGAACACTGCGGTGCTATTGGCTTGGGTAAGACCACGTGACTTTCAATACCCACGCTGTTGCTAGTAGAAATTTCGGAGCAGGGTTGCCAGATTGGGGGTTTTTTTTCGCGATTTTGGGGAAAAATTTGATTATTAGGGAAAGATTGGGAAGACGTTATCGTAGGGGAAATTGTCGGGGAAAAAACACACCGGGGAAAAAAACACACCGGGGAAAAAACACACCTGAGAATATTGGGGGTTCGTTTCCTAATTCCCATTTTCTTACTTACACTTCGTTATCAAATAGTTCTATATAATTTTTCTACATTAGTTATGACTTTCAATAATTGCTAGTCGAAATTTTGGAGTATATAGGTAGTTATAAGATCGATGATCGTAATTTTTTTTAAGTTATAATTTTATATATTTATCTATATATGAAAAAAGTACAGTACCTATATTGTATATATATTGTAACGAATAGGTACTTAAATCGCACAAATAAATACCTAAACACATCAAGGTCGATAGACGTCTCTAGAAACATCCAGAGAGAATCAAGTACAAACGAAAATGGACCGTATGTGCCTAGCCATAGGTACCAAAATCGGGCGCGGTCGGTGTGTAGGTATTTGGCACCGAGCCGCATCGAGACGCATCTACAACTCTGTACAACAATCTCGGCGTTTCTCGAATGTTCGGAGGGCAATATAAACAGAGGATCGTCGCCGGGAGAACACAGTGCGAAACACAGTGCGAATCAGAGCGATCAAAGCGAAACAGTGAAGTGGAATTTAGTGCGACTAAGTGTTATTTTAGTGTTTTCATTTATGTAACTGTATTTTTGTGGTGTTGAAGTAAAGTTTGTTTATTTAATCGGTATTTTAAATCTCTTCGAACCCTAGCTCGTAACAAATTGGTGTCAGGAGTGTGGGATTCAAAAATGCCGATTACACCACGTGACTCGTCGTCATCACGGCGACCCAAAACACGACAAACTACTGCTGGACATCACGAAGAGGAGGTGGACGAGACGGCTGCTGGTGCTGCTGGGACTGCTGGGACAGCTGCTGGTGGTGCCGGAGCTGCTGCTGGAGCCGCTGCTGGTGCTGCTGGGACTGCTGCTGGTGGTGCTGGAGCTGCTGCTGGAGTCGATTCGGGTGCTGCGGGTTCTGCGGGTGCTCCCCAGGCAACCGACATGGGAATGCTGATTTGGCTGATGGAGGAGCAGACCCGACGTCAGGAGGAGCAGGCCCGACGTCAGGAGCAGCAGGCCCGACGACAGGAGGAGGAGGTCAGGCGTCAGGAGGAGCAGACTCGGCAGCTATTGGAGGAGCAGGCCAGGCGTCAGGAGGAGCAGACTCGGCACCTATTGGAGGAGCAGGCAAGGCGTCAGGAGGAGCAGGCAAGGCGTCAGGAGGAGCAGGCAAGGCGTCAGGAGGAGCAGGCCAGGCGTCAGGAGGAGCAGACTCGGCAGCTATTGGAGGAGCAGGCCCGACGTCAAGAGGAGCAGTCTGCTAGCCTAAAGGAGCTGCTTTCAGAATCACTGGGAAAGGTGACTATGGAGGTGAAGCAGCTACAGAGGGTTACAGACATGCACGAGGAGAGAATCGAAGACCTCCAACAGCACTATAAGGATCTCCATAAGGAAATACAGGCAAGGATGAGCGGAGAACAGGATACAAGACTTAACGACCGCTACGGAGAGTTGGAGGCACGACTTGACAGCCGATGCGAGAGGCTCCAGAATGAAGTGAGGAAACTGAAGCTGACTGCTCCTGTTTCTGGAGGCGCCGTCGTCTCTGGCCCCCGAGTCAAGGTGCCGCCGTACGACGGGACTACGTCCTGGACAGCGTACAAATTGCAGTTCCAAACGGTCGCCTCTGCCAACGGCTGGACAGACGAGCAATCTCTGACCGCCTTGACAGTGGCCTTAAGGGGCCGTGCACTGTCGGTTCTGGAGGCCTCTCCAGACAGCTGCACCACGTACGGGAACCTGATCGAGGCAATGGACTCCAGGTACGGTGACAAACACCTGGAGCACGTCTACCGAGCGCAGCTGAGGGACAGGACGCAACATGCTGGTGAGAATCTGCAACAATGGGCTCTGGAGATCGAGAAGATCGTGAGGAAGGCGTACCCATCTGCCGGACAAGAGTTCATTGCTGCAAACCTCGTTCAAGCATTTATCGACGGCATCCGCAGCATGGAGGTCAGAGCTGCAGTTCGTCTGGGCCACCACAGCGCCCTGAAAGATGCACTGGCCCATGCTCTAGAGGTGGAAGCCGTGAGACAGGAGCCTCGTTCTCAGCGATTGCGACAAGTGGCGGAGGAGGCTACTCCAACAACGACACCTGTAGCAGAGAGGCGTAGCTACTTACCCCGCTGCTTCTACTGCCACAAGCTGGGGCACCTTAAAGCAAGCTGCCCGGCGCTTAAACGACAAGGCACGGATCAACGAGTGCCGAAACGGGACGTCGAAGCTGATGTCCGTGCCGTAACTACGGAGCTTCCGGGAAACGAGTAACAGCCAGAGCCGCGGGGCGGGTACTGGCTGATTGTGACACAGCCCCAAAAGTTACCATCCGACAAGTTTTCGACGGGAACAGTCTGGTGATCGCCGGCGAGGTCAACAGGACGCCATGTGAGATGACGATCGACACAGGAGCAACGCGTACGGTTGTGAGACCTCAGTTGTTGGGACGATCTACGAGCAGAACCAGACGTCCATCTTCCTGTCTGAAACTCTTCACGGCAACCGGTCAGCCTATACCCGCATACGACGAGCTGCCGGTGAAACTCAAGGTGGGTGACGGGGAGTATCCACACACCGTCATCGTGGCCGACATTATAGACGACTGCATTCTCGGACTCGACTTTATGAAGCGGTTCCAGTTTGGCATCGACTTGCGCAACGGTGTACTGCAGTGCGGCCAGGAACAGGTATTTTTGAAAGGCGGTTATGCTGGCTATGTGCGTTGTGCCAAGGGCGTCAAGCTGAACCCATATTCGGAGACGCTTGTCGATGTGGAGTTACCAACTAATGGGGACCCCTCCAATACGAGGTGCTCTATCATCGACCACCTGGAACGTTCTAAACATAAAGGCTGGTTACTCACTCCAACTTTAGTAAACAGCCAGAGTGGACGAGCTGTAGTAAGGGTGACCAACTTCAATGGCGCTCCTGTCACTCTCAGTAAGGATCAAGTCGTGGCGAAGTGCGACGAGGCGAATTGGATGCGGAGCTGCACCCAGGGGAAGCTGTCGGCGGTGAAAAATAACAGTGTAAACCCCTTGGAACTCGTCGATATTTCGAAAAAGGACTTGTCAATCTCCGAGTACAAAAGAGCGAAGGAGATGCTCACTCGTTACATTGACATCTTTAGTGACAGAGATGGGCATCTCGGCAGGACGTCATTGGTGAAACACACCATCAACACAGGCAACGAGTTACCTATACGTCAACGTGCTCGACGAATCCCAGTAGGAAGAGAAGCCGAAGTACAGTGCATGCTGGAAGACATGAAGAAGGCTAATGTCATCGAACCTTCTTTGAGCCCATGGTGTTCTCCGGTTGTGCTTGTTAAGAAGAAGGATGGCAGCACTCGCTTTTGTGTGGATTATCGTCGACTGAACGACGTAACCAGAAAGGACAGCTACCCTCTACCCCGGATTGACGACACCTTGGACAAGTTGAGTGGGAACCAGTGGTTCTCAACACTGGATTTGAAGAGTGGATACTGGCAAGTGGAGATCGATTCCAAGGACAAGGAAAAGACTGCTTTCTCGACCGGAAATGGACTGTGGCAGTTCAACGTCATGCCTTTCGGGTTATGCAATGCTCCCGCTACGTTCGAAAGGCTGATGGAGGTTGTGCTTGCGGACCTCGTTGGAAAAGCTTGCCTAGTCTACCTGGATGACGTCATCATCATGGGACGCGACTTCAACGAGCACCTGGGGAATTTAGAAAGAGTGTTTGCCAAGTTGAAGCTCGCGAACCTGAAATTGCATGCCAAGAAGTGTAGCTTCTTCAAGAAACGTGTGAATTACCTCGGGCATGTAATTACAAAGGATGGCGTAGAAACCGACCCTGTCAAGACAGTAGCTGTACGAGAATGGCCCACCCCGCGGAACAAAACAGATGTTCGGGCGTTTCTTGGTCTGTGCTCATACTACCGCCGCTTCGTTTACGACTTCGCGGGAGTAGCCAAACCCCTACATCGGCTGACGGAGGACAAGCGTTCGTTTCAGTGGACTGAGGACTGTGAGAAATCGTTCCAGGAACTGAAACAACGGCTGTGTGAAACACCTGTTTTGGGCTACCCGGACCAAGACGGCGAGTTTGTGGTGGACACAGACGCAAGCAACATCGCCATTGGAGGTGTGCTGTCACAACGGAAGGGGGACAAGGAAGTTGTGATAGCGTATTTCAGCAAGGCTCTGTCGAAACCAGAAAGGAACTACTGTGTAACCAGACGCGAACTTCTGGCCGTAGTGAAGACGTTACGACACTTCAACAAATATCTCATCGGAAGGAAGTTCAAGCTACGGACAGACCATGCGGCGTTGAAATGGTTACTTCAATTCAAGGATCCTGAAGGACAAGTCGCTCGGTGGATCGAGCAGTTACAAGAATTCGATTTCACGATCGAACATCGACGAGGACGGATGCATGGCAACGCTGACGCACTGTCACGCAGGCCGTGCCCTGAAGATTGTAAACACTGCTCGAGGCGTGAAATCGGTGATTCTGTCATCAAAGTGATTACGACTAACAACCTTAGTGACGAATGGGCGAACGAGAGAACGAGAGACGAGCAACTCAAGGATAACAACTTGGCGCCGATAATGGAATGGAAGACGCAGAATGTTCCAAGGCCCGGCTGGAATGTTGTATCAGCCATGAGTTCCACCACGAAAAGCTACTGGGCTCAGTGGGAAAGTCTAGTGCTGCACAACGGGTTGCTGTACCGCAAGTGGGAGTCGCCAAGTGGACAGGAGACACTGATGCAGCTGGTCGTGCCTAGGTCAAAGGTGCGCGCAGTGCTTGAGTCCGTGCACGATGGATCCTCGGGAGGACATCTGGGCATGAATCGAACCCTGGCGAAAATCAGGAAACGATTTTATTGGGTTCATTGCCGGCAAGATGTCGAGGATTGGTGTCGTAAGTGCACAGTATGTGCGGCCGTGAAAGGACCTACGACACGTACGAGGGGACGTATGCAGCTGTACAATGTTGGCGCTCCATGGGAACGAATTGCGGTGGACGTTGCTGGACCGTTCCCGGCCACTGAATACGGGAACAAGTACTTCATGGTCGTGATGGACTACTTCACGAAGTGGCCGGAGGTCTTCGCAATTCCCAACCAGGAAGCGACAACAGTGGCGACTAAGTTGGTCAACGAAGTATTCTGCAGGTTCGGGCTACCATTGGAGATACATTCTGATCAAGGGCGTAACTTTGAGTCGCAGTTGTTCCAGGAAGTATGCCGTCTCCTGGGAATAAATAAAACGAGGACTACGGCGTATCACCCACAGTCCGACGGAATGGTTGAAAGGTTCAACCGCACTTTGGAGACTCATTTGGCGAAACTGGTTGAGGATCACCAGAGGGACTGGGACCGATATATTCCCTTGTTCTTGCTCTCATATCGATCCGCAGAGCATGAAAGCATAAAGGTGACTCCTGCTTATGCCAACTTTGGGAGAGAGCTCCGACTACCAGTTGATCTCCTGACCGGCGGACCTCCGGATGCGCCGCAACCTGTAAGTGACTACGTATCGAACCTGAAAAACAAGATGTGCGACATACATGACCAGATTCGTCAGAGCAGTCTTGTGGCCAGTACAAAGATGAAGACCAGGTACGATAGGAACTTCAATAGTAACGGTTTTGACGAGGGATCGTTGGTGTGGCTGCACAACCCGAAACGCCGAAAAGGCAAATCTCCCAAGCTGCAGAACCGCTGGGAAGGTCCGTATAAGGTCATCACGAGGATCAATGACGTGACCTATCGGATCCAACGATGCCCGCGTGGGCAGTTAAAGGTTGTTCACATTGATCGACTAGCCCCTTACAAAGGCTCGAATATTGCTCGGGACGAGCAAGTCTAAGCGGGGGGCAGTGTAACGAATAGGTACTTAAATCGCACAAATAAATACCTAAACACATCAAGGTCGATAGACGTCTCTAGAAACATCCAGAGAGAATCAAGTACAAACGAAAATGGACCGTATGTGCCTAGCCATAGGTACCAAAATCGGGCGCGGTCGGTGTGTAGGTATTTGGCACCGAGCCGCATCGAGACGCATCTACAACTCTGTACAACAATCTCGGCGTTTCTCGAATGTTCGGAGGGCAATATAAACAGAGGATCGTCGCCGGGAGAACACAGTGCGAAACACAGTGCGAATCAGAGCGATCAAAGCGAAACAGTGAAGTGGAATTTAGTGCGACTAAGTGTTATTTTAGTGTTTTCATTTATGTAACTGTATTTTTGTGGTGTTGAAGTAAAGTTTGTTTATTTAATCGGTATTTTAAATCTCTTCGAACCCTAGCTCGTAACAATATCTTGATGCTCAATATAAATCAGCAAACTATTATTGACTCTGGTTAGGTACTTAAATTAAATTTTATTTTTATTTATTTTAAATAGATGTAGCGCATTAAAATAATATTGAATACAAACACAAAATTAGAAAATTGGCCTTATTAACAATGATTAATTATAAAAGAATAAAAAAAATATTTTTATGTTGAAGAGGTAGTTAGTATTCTCCAGTTTTGTAAGGTCGCATGTGGCAGACTTTATCTGTACTCACCGAGGTATTTTGTCAACTCAAAATTTGAAAAAGCATTAACTAATGTAGAAAAATTATATAGAACTATTTGATAACGAAGTGTAAGTAAGAAAATGGGAATTAGGAAACGAACCCCCAATATTCCCCGGTGTGTTTTTCCCCGACAATTTCCCCTACGATAACGTCTTCCCAATCTTTCCCTAATAATCAAATTTTTCCCCAAAATCGCGAAAAAAACCCCCAATCTGGCAACCCTGCTCCGAAATTTCGACTAGCAACAGCGTGGGTATTGAAAGACACGTGGTCTTACCCAAGCCAATAGCACCGCAGTGTTCTGGGACGCAGACACTGCCGATATACGCTCTTTCTCACACTGCAACCTGCCTAATAGCACTGCTCACTCATACTCATACGTAACTTTCTCGATCACCAGCTGGGCTAAGATGACCGCCCGCGAGATATCTCGCGGACGACACGACAAACTTCTCGATATCAATTGATTTGTCATTTACTCTAACATGAACAACACGAGAGAGAAATATCTCGCGATTACTCGATCGAGAAATCGGTGTTGCCGTTTAACCTATTTTTTTCTAGCAACACTGATTTCCATTCATTCTCATTCGTTCAATTTTTGAAAGATTTGCGTAAGAACGCGACCATAATCCCTACAATCTGTGAACGCGACCGCGCAATATATACAAACTCTTGGCGGGAGGTTTGAGATTTTTACGATTTTTAGTTGCCGGCCAAATTATTTGTTTTTGAGTTTTGTTTTAACCAAAAAAAATAAAAAAGTTTTGTTTGCAAAAGGAAATAGATAACTATGACAACAAACAAGAAAACGTAAGTAGTTAAGTACCTATTATTATAGTATTTATTCGGATCATAATCTCTATCTTATCAAACAATGCGAGCAGCATAATAATAGTTATATGATATGCCTTCTACAATGTTTCAGAAGTCGTAGTACAAAAGCACAAATAACTTTTTTGTGCCAGTCAGTATATGGGCAATGGGATTTTAAGACTCCGCAGGGTGCTTCCCAGCACGAGCGGCAGTGGGGCCAATTAAAAGCTGCTAATGACGAGGTCGGACCAAGTCGCTCAATAGAGCAGTGGAAAGTGGTAAGTTTAATTATATTTAGAACTAACAGCGTACCTAACAGACGGATAGACATTGTTGGCACAACAATAGGGTTCCTTCTTTACGGAGCCCTAAAGGACTAATATTAGTTTCTTATTTAATATAAAAAAATATACAAGTACTTAATGAAAGCAAGCAAACATTTTATTCAGCAGATTATTTTAGTTTTTATACTATATTTCAGTGCTGGCGAGATCAGAAAAGAAAGGCAAGAGCCGAGGGTGCGGCGCTCATATGAAGCCAGAAACACCACAGGCAACTTTCTAGTAATACCTGACATTTCTGATAATGCTCTGCAAATACTGGACACTGGTCGGCAAGGACATGGCGGTGGGAGTTGGTCCAGATGAGTCGCCCGTAGATGTAAGTATATATACCTACTAATGGTCCCAGATGGCACTTCGTTTTTTATTTACATTGGCATGTTTTAAAACTAGTTTTATTTACACTATGTAAGTATTATACACATTATACAGTATACTGTATACACTATAAGTAGGGAATAAGTTTATACACGTACATACAGTTACAATATAATTACAATATAATCACCACAGAATAAATCACACTACACGTGAAAGTTATTTAAATAGTATATAGTTACTTTCATTTACTTTCACTGCAAAAAAGCTCAAAAATAATTATTTCCACAAATAACTATCGAGAAATTAACTAACAATTCAAATGCAAGGATCATGATTTATTATAATGCGTGGACGACCTTGAACTAATTCAATAAAAAAACAAAAACCATTTCTAATATTTCTCATTAAAATAAGGTGAACTACGCAACGCATATTGTGCTTTAATTACGAAGACGTAATGACTTTATTTCCGCTCTCAGTGTTCTCAGATTGCTCATTTAAATCGACTATCTCTTACTTATACGTCGAAGATGATATCTTTTTATTCATCTGATTCTGAGCCGCTCTGAGTTTAATCAAAATGAATCTTATGTGATAGTGTGATATTACATCGATGTGTGATATTTTGTTTATACATCGATTTATAACAATACAATTAAAAAATAAGTAAGCCAAAATATTTTTTATCTTTCGCTCGCGAGCTACACAAGTCTACCTACTATATCGATCAGAGGATATGTGTGTTTGACATTTACTTACAACTATTTTACTATTTGTTTTAGTTCAAAGGTGACGTACCGCGTGATGTACCAGCAGCACTAATATCACCAGCGCCAACTAAAACTAGGCAACGTATTCCCAAGAGCCACCCTCCCGAACGACTCCTCAATGCCCAAAATGAGCTAAATTATTTAATTAAGGTACACATCATTACATATAATAATATCTAATAATACTAATATTATAAAGAGAAAAGATTTGAATGTTTGTTTGTAATGAATAAACTGAAAATTACAGAACCGATTTTAAAAATTATATCACTAATAAAAAACTACGATATCCCTGAGCAAGGAATAATAAAGTCTGTAGAGCGCTGTTCGGGTGTGTTTGGTTCCGTGTGCAACACTGGGAGTCATGAGCCAGGGCTCCAGTGGGTAGTCTGACTCACCTACAACAGTAAATGTTAAGTACAATGTTCAAAAATACTACTTTTTGCAGGAGACGCAGCTACAGCCCGCAGCAGTACACAGATCAACCGAATAGCGAGAATATGGAAGACTAAAACTATTTTGTTAAATAGTTTTGATTACATAGATTAAGTCAATTTTTTTGTTGTTTTAATAGTTGATTTTACATGAAGTTCCTACTGAAACCATTTTATAATATAGACTTTATGATTGATGATATACGAGTTAAAAGAATGAAGGATGAAAGATTGACTAAAAAGATTTATATGGCTGAAGTGAAAGGAAATGCTGGCAGAGGACGACCTAGATGTACTTTTATTGAACATATAAAAAATATGTTGATTGATGGAAATATTAAAAGTACACGCAATCGCCGATCATGTATGAAAATTATGGTGAATATAAAAGAGCAAAAGAGATATGTCAGGATAGTAACAAATGGCATTCGATTGTCTCTGCCTACCCCTCTTGGGATGAAAGGCGTGATTAAAGATAGATAGATTATTTAGGATAGAAAATGGCAAAACCTTATATGTACATACCTTTATGTGGACAGGCAAGCCCAAGCCGTTTAAAGGCTCCAAGTCGCCCCGCAACTGCTCGACAATATGCAACGCCATTGGCTTTGATACTCTCCACAAAGCTTAGCTTCGGAGGTCGAATGGATCGCACAAGTCCCTTATACGTCGGCGTTGTATTTTTCGTGACTCCCTTTCCTCGTATATATTTAATACATAATTGAAATAGGGCACTACCATTGTAAAATTAAAATTAAATTATAATTAATTTTTTCTCGCAGTTTGTCGTCAATAGAAGTATCGACGACAAACATCTCGATTATAAGTGTCAGATTTCGATAAAAATAAGGCGTCATGTTAGAGTCTGTCGAGAGAGATACCATTTGACAGAAGAAATCGAGTAAATTAGGCTGTCATGTTAGCATCCGTCGACATATAGAGATATCTCGTCAAGACGCGAGATAATGCACGACAAAATTTTCTCGCGGGCGGTCATCTTAGCCCCTGGCAGGTAGAAAGTCTCACCGAAATGACCTGTCTTTTTTAAAATATTAATTTTTAGTCGTAAATAATATGCTGTTAAAATTACAGCGTGCCTCAAATACATTTTTTTGAATTTTTCGCAAAATAATTTTGCATGCACCTGGCAAACTTTTAGCCCCGACTAAATAATCTGGCTTGTTTATTTTTTCACTCTTTAAATATTAAATTTTAAAGTATAAAAATTACAGAATGCCTCAAGAACATTTTTTGCAAAAAAAAATTATCTTTTTTGAAAATATAAGGGTCCATTTAGCCCCGCTACCCTCCAGCCAGGTCTGCAGTTCTGTACTTAGGTATAACAGGAGAAGTATTTGAACTAGTTTTCATCGTGCCTCAAATACCTACTCAAAAATGTCTACCAGCTCTAGATCTATACTCCATTCGGCCTACCTTAATATGAAACGTTTGCTTTTTATTATTTCAGAGGCTATGAAATAAAATAATATTAGAATCATCTCTCAAAATTCAATATGCTATTTAAGGAATTGTTTTGTATCCTGGCAATTTCGTCTTTAAACTTGGTTATAGTTTCCTTAGCTAACTTCAGTTTCTCCTTCAATTCTGTTATTTCAGCTCTGACTTTTGTCTTTGCTGTCCATATTTTCTCTAAGGTCTTCTCCTTTTTGTCTTCAACTGAAAGTAGACAAAGAAAAGTAAGTTTATCTATGCTATTGTTATTGAGTCAGAGCTTGTGAGGGCTGTGACGCAATTCGGACCACGCTGCTAAAATTAGTCATTAGGCATTTGCGGATAACTTCACAACCACCACAAACTAAAATTTGTAGTTACCACAGTGTATTTAGCCATTCACAAAATTGTTTGAAAAATAGAAAAATAAAACTCACAATTAGTCTCATGTTTCCACTTCCCACTTGTTATTGGCTTCACAGTAGTGAGTAGATGCTGCATCAACTGAGTGGGTTCTTGGAAAACTATTTCCTCATACCCCTCACTGACCAGAGTGCGGCCGGCTGTCGGCGGGGCTCCCTCAACAACAGGTGACTGGAATAGCTTGAGGATATGGTATAGTGTTACCTAAAATTAAATAGACTGAATATATTATATACCCTATTTACCAGGATGTGTTCACTGTACATATGCAGAAAGGAACCAGTCCATAAAGAAGTGAAACTGAGATATTTGTGTTCAAAGTTGAGAACTTGCTTAAAAGTTCTTAAAATTAATAAAAAATACTTAAATAATTAGTCTAGACCGACAAAATAAATTTCTTAAAGTTGCTAAGAAAATACTGATACCAATATAGCCGATGTATGATATGATACCCCTAAAGCAAATACTGAAAACCTCTCTTATAGCGGATTCTACAAACATTGTTCATAGGTTCTCTTTTTAACCAAACTTATAAAAAAAAAGGAGGAGGTTCTCAATTCGTTGGAATCTTTATTTTTTCAAATATTAATTCGTCAAAAGTTATTTAGAATTCATTCATTAATTTTTGGACAATTTGCTAATCATAGGTAACTAAAATTATAAATGCAAAAATGTGTTTATTTGTCTTGCATCATCAAAACCAAGCAAGGGATCAATGTGATTTTTTGCACAGAGTTGTAGGCCCGAAGAACGATTTAAGCGACTTTTTGTTCTAGAAAATCCATTGAGTTATTTTTGTGTCCTATTTAAAACACTATAGCATACTAAAACAAAAACTTACAGGTCTCTCATTGGGATCATTGAAATAAAGTTTAATGACAATTTCAAATTCACCCCAACCAGTTTCAGTCAACTCATAGGGAGGCTTTGTCATTATTCTGTTAGGGTTTGTGTAACTTTCGTGTAGTTTGAAATGTACTTTTTTGACATAGATAGACATATCCTCGTTGGTGTAGGGTTTGACATATACGGTCCATTGATGAGTGTGGCCATCTTCTTCACGTTTCTTACCAAAATATCTAGCTATATTGCCGTAAACTATGGGCTTAACTATAACGAGACCCTGAAAACAATATATAATAACTATTAATTATTGACTTGTATATTGAAATACATTCATATACATTCATACATTCGTTGCTGTAGAATACCAAACAAAAGTTTAAATTACAAATATTATTTTGGTAAAATAATAACATTGTTGAGTAAACTGAAGCTAAAGGAATTTTTAGGTTATGATTTTTACCTTTACTCTTCCTCCTGAATCTGGGCCAAAGTCAGTAGGCAAACTCATTGCGGCTTTATAAAATATAAATAGCGTAAAATTAAACAATCCGACACTTTTTTAATATTAAAAATGAAATAAAAATGAAGCAAAAACAAGCCAATTTGACTTTTTTATTTTTAATATTTATAGTTTTAATAATGCGTACGACTTAGGAGGCAAAGAAATACAATTCGGTAGGTAAAGTAAAAGTTAAGGTATGCTGAATCCAAAACCGTTTCGAGATATTGGTTTAATAATCCGTATTTTTCAATTTATAACTCTTAAAATCGTGAGATTGTCTTAATTTTTTCAAAAACGAATAATTTACTTAACCTACATTTCACCTATGAATGACGTCATTATATCGGCTAAATAAAAGCAAAATATTAACTTGTCAACTTGTCAACCAATGTTACCTTGTTACTAGATATACTACTATTTCAGTAGTTTTTATAACTAATCTAGTTTATTATTTAGGAAGAATGTTTAAGCATTTTTTATGGTAGGATATTCTTTGACCTTTGTATATATTTTGTATCACAACTATGCAGACTACGGTATAAAAGCCGTAAAGATGTGTTTCTTTGTTGTTGTTTTAATATGTTTTATGTAGAAGTGGTAGGTTTTGGTAGATTTTGTAGGATTTAGAGACGGCAACACTATTGTTTGTTAAATGTCAAAGTCAAAGAACACAGATGTTCTTTTTTCTGTACCAACATATCAAAGGTATTGAAGTATTCAGCCGACAAAATGACGTCATCAGTGCCAAAACTTTAATAATTTATTATAAAAAAACTACTGTATAGAAATCAAAAATATTCAAATTAGTTTCTTAAAATAGCTTAATCTTTAAAATAAAAATATAAAAATCGTACCTTAGCTTTTACTTTATATACCGAATTGCAAATTGTTGATTGAAGTTAGTTTTATAATATTTCATAAAATACATGCTCGTAAAACGGGAAAATACTTATAAAATTTTTCAAAAACGGGTTAGAAAATACATTATTTTCTCCCCAACTTCAGCACGTCACAACATACCACTACTTTTAGTACATATATAATTTATTAGTACCTATAGTAGTTTATTAATCTGTGATAAATTCACATCGGTGTTAGAGTAATGAGGTGGCCAATAGTATTGTAGCGCAAATTTTCGGTAAGTACACTATTATTACAAAAAGTAGTCTATTAGTATAGGTACCGGGACGGTTCTTGAGCGGTGGTCGTTAGATGCGCAGAACCCCGGTATATATAGTATTATCTATGCGCGAACATAATTTTTGGGTCTGCTTGACGGTACTTATGAGGTATTAATTTTAATTTTACCAGCAGTAAAAAGCAATCGTAAAAACAAACACCAATAAATCAATTATAATAAATATACAAGTTATATTGCACTCGAATTACATATGCGCAAACATTCCCCCACTTTTTCGTCGAGCGCTCAAGAACCGTCCCGGTACCTGTATGTGGATCGTTAAGAAATAACAACAATAGTTTCGTAAGTATAATTTATGCAAAGACAAGTGAACAATGGTCCAACAAGTTGTCATCTTACAATAATTAAATGCAGATTAAAGGTTTTACATATTTACCTATTATAATAAATTATTATTTGCGACATCGCACTAAGTACCTGAGTAAGTGAGTACAATAATGAGCAATATATAACATTCAAACCTAATTTCGAAGAAATGCAATGCAATGCATGTAAATACTTAGGTAGGTAATCTACCTAAAATTCTAGGACGTTCTATTTAATTTAAGTTTATATACGCTTTAGTTAGGCCTACAAAAAGAAACAGCAAGAGTTACGTAGTTTAAAAATAAACTAAATGCGGTTTGGAGTGTAAACTCGCACAGACAAAAATAGTTTTGACAAGCAAGCTTACAGACGGACTGACATAAGTGTTATTGTTCAATGCTGACTGAACACCAGTCTATAGTGAATCAGGCGCACAAATGTCTATTGATTTACGTAGATGCCAGATGATTACATGTCGTAAACAGACATTCGGTAAATATTCATGAACGTTCCGGGCCTATATTTCTCTCCAAAGTACAACTATTAAAAGATACAATAAATACATTCTAAAGTCTATGGCACTATTACCTTGATAACGTCAAAATTGAATCTACAATTACTTAGGTACAGTCAGAAATTGAAGAATTGGTATCACTTGATCAAAGCATATCAACCGTTTTCGTTTGGACGCTGACTGTACCAACAGGTTTAATCTAAAACTTATGTTCTGGTTTACGAGTATACTGATTAAGTAGAGGATCGCTTTCCTCCTCAGACGACCTTGATGAACTATTAACGCATGCAGGAAAAGAGATAACTGGTCCAAAAACAATATTTGGGGTTGTTGGAGCAGACCGAGACGATGCTCGAAGGTTGGTAGAATTTTTGGCATTCTTATTGGCATCAGCTGTTGGCGAGAATGACATGTAAATACTGGCTTTGCATAGCGCTGGCACTTTCTTAAATATATCAACTCGTCTCCTGGCAGATGAAGCAAAATCATGGGGACGTTCAGTCGGGCTTGTAGGCAATGGAGGTGATACACAAGGGGAGTCTAGATCCGGTGACAAAGTTCCTGAGAATAAACGACGTATCCTGTCCATTTCATAGTATTTCTCTTCAGTGGCGCTTATTGGAGATCTGTGAGTCGATGGTGAGGAGCCGACCTTTGGACGATGAAGTCCTTCCGAGTATTCCATTAGTTCAGGGTTGTATGAATCCTAAACGAAAATAGAGTTAGTAATTTTACTGTTTGTAAGCCACTAGTTTTCGATCCACTGTGATCTACACATCGGCTATGTTCAGTAAATTGGCTTTAATTAAAGATAAATATCGTGGAACATGCATACACGTCTTATTTCCCTTCGGGTACACAGCTCTGGTCTGGTCAAGACTAAATGACAAATATATTATATCCACTTGCCACGAACTTGGCATATCTACCTCTTTCTGGATCAGGAGTTAACTCGGGGGATGGATTGTACCCTGAATAAGAACAATTTTTCACCCCCACACCCCTGACTAGACTACGGCAATGGGCACTTCCATATGATGTTGAATAAAGTAATGAACCTAACTAAGTTATTTCTTGGTTGCAAAAAGGGTGTATTTGTATTAAACTTACCGGCGAGTTAATGAGGGCATGTCGGAAGCTATCATCAAGGGACATATCGGAGCGAATAATTTTATTTCTGAATCTGACAGGAGAGTCCCGGGTGCCCCGACGGGTATGCGGGGAAGCTTCCCCGGTCAGAGAGGACACGGAGCGTAGCAATGTGCCGCCTTGGTCGTACTGCCAATCTTCGTAGTTGTTTGCAAACGAATACGGCGGCGGAATGATCGAATTTGCCTGTAAAAATATATTTTCTCCAATTCATAAGTGGTCTAATAGCTATGTGGTCAATGTTCCTGGCGTAAAAAATCAATTATTTTACGCGGATATTTATACTTAGACTAAATTACTTTCTTTGGACTATACCAAAAAGGCAGAGTTTTTCACCAAATTCATGTTTATATAGGTTAAGATAGGCGTTTAGATCTAAAAAGCAGGCTTGGCAATACCTACAAGGGTTCACTAGCTCTTAGGACTTTAGTTCGCCACTCATAGTGGTTTGAAAAAACGCTTGCTACGACGGTTTTATTAGCTTACCTCATTTGTTGCGTTGCATGTACAAGCTGAGTTGAGAGAGTCGGCAGTACTCGTCTCTGATATAGTACCTGAAAATTAAGTGGGTAAGTAAATTTCGGACCTATTGGTTTTATCAAAATACACTTTTGTAGTTTATCCTTTGACAGTTTTCACATAACTTTAACAGTTTTTATGTAATTTAAAAAACACTACGATTTGGGACATAAAAGAGGATGGAGGGAGGAGGGGCTCAATATTTGGGCGTGCAAACATAAAACTTTCGTGTTCAGCAGGTCTGAATTAGTAAAGAAAGCTCATTTGGAAAAATGTTAACAAAAATGCCACTAGAAGTCATAAAATGATCAATTATAGTTCTCTAACCACCAGTCTAGTCCTAGATAATATACACTCTCGATAATATAACTTTTACGAAAGAAAAAGGTTTTAGTATATTTTCAACTAACCGTTGTCACCTTTAACTTAGCAAGCCTTATCGCTCCTTCACGTTTTTTTAAAACATTTTTCACTGAATCTAACATATTTTACTGAAAATATACAGTTGACTACAAACTTAAACTGCGTATGTTTCGTCTAATGTAACCACTTGAGAACTGAGTAATTTTATGTAGCAAGTAATTTATTATACATAACATAATAAATACCTACCTCCTACTCAACTTAATCCAATTAGCTCAGCCAAATAGGATCACGTTTTATCATCATCGATAGACAACATGTGACTTTGTCTATTTTATCTACTAATTGTATGGTGTGTAATATTTAGGTATATGATGTTGTTTTGTATTTAACGGTACTTTTTTTAATCACATGGTTGGAAATTAATGTTAGATGGCGTAGCATTCAGGTGTACTCAAAAAGTCAAATAATTTAGTACCATTTATTGCCAGCGATGCTCCATACACGTAAAATTTGTTTTTTATATGTTACCAAATATTATAACAGAAAATTATTTTAAGTATGTTAAGACAACGCCGATCCGATAGTGTAAAATTGTAAATAGTGTAATAGAGTTTACATTGAATAAAAATATTACCATCAAGTTACATACTGTAAAATTGATGTAATTAAAATTAATAAGTAGGTAAGTCCTTTTTCCTAAATTAAGTAATAATAACTTTGCCAAATAAAAATTAAGCAGAATTAATGGTACCTCAGTATTTGGCATATGTTTATATATTTTTAAATTAAATTTATGAGTGACGGCACGTTCGATCTTTTTCCTAAATTAAGTAATAATAACTTTGCCAAATAAAAATTAAGCAGAATTAATGGTACCTCAGTATTTGGCATATGTTTATATATTTTTAAATTAAATTTATGAGTGACGGCACGTTCGATTTTTAAAATTTTAATACAAGTCTTTGTTAACCGATATCATGGATGGATGGGCGGTTTGACTAGGATCTATCCTAAAATAAATACCTGTATGAACGTTCTTATTCTTGTAGAAGTGCACCATAAGATACCCGTTGTCACCTTTGTCAGTTCTGCCGCAATTGATCACCAGCGGATATTGATCTGGCTTCGAAGTTACCTGTTTGTATAATTTAAGTAGGTATAGGTAAATACCTACTTATGTATTTTATTTGCAGGTGGCCAGCAAAATTTAGATGAAGAGTAACCTTATCTTATATACTTACCCAGTATTACAACAAACGATAATGACTGTATGTATTTTCCCTTGTGTACCTTATAAGTAATCGATTTTCACCAAATATTACCTCAGAATATGGTGGTGGCATACGATGCAATGAACTACATCGGCTATATCTTGGTGGAGGATAGCAAGAACCTGTTGAGTCCCTGTGGCTAGACCCTCGTCGACACAACGGGACACAAACAGCGCACATGCAGGAAAAAGCGCTGACGTTATTCTTCAATGCATTCCATGCACACCAAATGCAACTGATGAGGATCCCTGCGACAACAGCAAGGCAGAGGAAGGCAGGCCTGGGTGTAAAGATTATTTTTTTATACCTATTATTTATTTTATGCTTTTCTGTGAAGATACCAAAATAAAATGGTGATCAGGCACATTAGCTTAACTAATAAATATAAGTCAAGTAAATTCATTACATAACATTAATTGTGATGAAACTTTGAGATCTTCCTATATTTTTACAAACAATTTCTATTTAATTCATCTCTTTATCTAACATTATCATATATAGAGATTAAAAAAATAGGTAGGTACGTAAAGTAGCAAATTTATTTACCAATGATAATACCACGGTTCAATGGATTTTGATACACGGTTTTCGAAGTCAAATAGTGCGTCCATACTACTTGTCGGCGATTCTGATGTAGAGCGGCGTTTCTCGCACACCACCCCATCTTGACAATACGGAGCACATTGTACCTAGAAGGATATATTTTATTTGCAATCGTTCAATATTTATCACTACGGTATTTAGTAACATTAACAAAGGACTTTGATATTTGCTTTCGCGGAGTTTTTTATACTTGTATCTAACGGATTAGGTATTGTATTCTATGAAAGCACGTGGACGCCATTTTTTCCTCTACTTGATTATTTAATGTTCATAACTCTTTATATGGATAAACATATTTTTTAACTCTTGAAAACAGAATTTTTGGATTAACTCTTAAGGTTCAAGGGGGGGGGGGGGCAGATTAAACCAAAAGAAGGGCAGCAGCTGCCTCTACCTACATGAGTAATAGAGTAGAGTAATTTTTCATACCTATAAAACTTCCTCGTAAATGTACCTAATCATGAACATCGGAAAATATCCCTTTATGTTACGACAAAAATCGAATACAGTCAGTCGTAGCGGGGATTTTGTTTTATAATAAGTATGTAGTGATAAAGGTAAACGTTATTAAAAGACAAATGGACGGACAAAATATGAACTTTTTCATTTTATTGTGACTAAAATAAAACCAAAATATATTTGCTAGCATTTGTGTGAAGACAGCTTGAATGCATCGACCGCGCATGTTTTCACATAAATCAATAATATCAGAATTCAGGAATAAACTGTAGGTAGGTAATAATATGGACTATGGCAATTCCCCTCAATGAGCACCACCACTAAAAATGGTGCACTAGAGGGAGACCATGATCCAGCAGTGGATCTTAAAGGTTGACGATGATGATGAAGTAATAATAATTGAATTTAAACTGCTTTCTTAATACAAAAATATATTTGTAATTACTTACCTGTACTTACCTATAAGAAAATATACGTAAGTAGGTTCAAGGTAGGTACTTAAATAATTGTAAAATTGGTAATAAAATAAAATAGTAAAACTAACAGTAGGTACCTACCTAGTTACAGTAATTTCTTAAAATTAGGTGCACCTACATTGTTAAACCAAAAACTTAATTTATGACAAAAAAAAAAGAAAATTATCAGTAATTTATGTGTTTATTGTGTAGAATACGTAGCTAGTACATACGTGCCACGGCTGCCAAAGAGTGTAGAAAACTGCAACCATGCATATTAAGCTGATTGTTGAAGCCATCTTCACAGATATATTAGAGAAACTCAAGCACCCGATTTAATAACAAAGTAAAATAAGTAAAGGAAATAATTATTCTATGGTCCTTGGCACATTTTCTTCACTTCCGGGAAGGATTAAGTATACAAGCTCATATTTCCGATCACATCTCAAATTATTGTTAAATTTTTGATTTGCGTTTGTTGAGGTCTAGCCTATAAAGATTTTTACTTGAAGCTTATTACACATGCGCAGTTACCCCTCCGCGTACATACATCGCTCACCAATGAGAAAATTTCAGTACCGGCCAAAGTTTATTTTTATCCCCAATAGGTAAAAACTAAGAACCCTGTTTCCGGGTTCCATAGTTACCTAACCCAAAAGCTAGAAAAGAGAAATTTATATAAAGTCAGACATGAGACGTCTGTATGTGTAAGACGATTTTTAACAATATTACATTTAAAACCCACCAACACAAGTTAGACATTTAAAAGGTATATTATTATATCATTAAACAATTTATAAATGCATATTTGAACGTCTTTGCTCACGTGTATGATTGCTTTTCCATTTTTAATTTAAAAATACATTTATATTCCCTCTTGTTAAATTAAGTTGGTAATTATGATCATATAAACGACATAAAAATTGGTCCAGCCGTTTTGGATATTTATCTACTGTCGCATTATTTACTTTATTTAGGGGGTCTGGACCGAAAGATTTATTTAGGTAGATTTAATAAAACCGAAGAATTGTAATCAAAATTAAATACCTACTTTTTCTGTTTACCTTCAACCGATCAAAATTGAACAATGCCCAAGTTTACAAGTTAATGAGCTAGTTGCTGAGATACTTATTGATTATAATTATTTAAGTGCATTATTTTTTGAATTTATCTATATTTTTTATTCTTTATAAAAAAAAATTATGGCTCAATGAACGTAAACCTTGGCTAATAATAATTTTGCATAAAGTGTAGAAATGTCAATCGTAATTTATTATTATTCAGTCAGCCGGAACATCATTTTTGTATTATTTTCGTTCGATTTTTGCGAATTCGATGCGGTGTCGTGCGGCTTTTACTTGCTCTGTGTCGTGCGGTGCAGTGTCGTGTCACAAGTTTTTTGTGGTTAAAGTAAACTTTCTAAATTCGTTTAAAATTAAATGAAATGTGTTAAATAGTTGTTTAAAATATGCATCAATTAAATAATTGTCTCCTATTTGTCTTGTTTATTTATTGTGTAAACAGTGCTGTAGCCTGGGACGATACAGACTTTGAAGTATTTGATGTAGTTGAAGAAGTTAACCAGAACTTTTATGAATTAATGGGAGTTCCTCAGGTAATGTAATCGTACTTATCTAATTAGATTTCTGTATAGGTAACAAATTTGTCAATAAAAGTTGGCCTTACACTACACCCTACCTACACCTATCTCTACACACTGCTGTTGTATGACTACTTACCTAGACATGATACCATGATAAAGAATGAAAAAACTAGCATACTTAGGTCCTGATAATTACAATGCCTAACCTAAATTTAAAGTTACTATTTTTCCCTAAAATGGTTACCTACTGAAATCTTTCCAATACCTACTTATACAATAATGGCTCAGTGACTTTTTGTACTAAATTTATAAACCTAAATATTAGCAGGTGCATCTAATTTATATTTTATCTATAAGGAAAATAAGAGGACTTCAATCAAATGGGTACCTATCAAATGTTGGTACCTCCTACCTATAAAAAATATCCAGATAGCTGCTTTCTCGGAGAGGGCCCATAAGGCCGCATTGCCTGCACTGCCAAGTTGGATGCTTTCATCTTGTAATGTGTAAAGTATGAGTACTCATTCATACTTTTTATTATTATTAGTATTAATTTGTTAATACTGGCAAGTAATGTTTTGGGACAGAGAGTCAAATATTTATAAATTATATTTGAAGCTCTGTAGAATTCGAGACTGAAGGGAGTTCTGCATCAGCAACGCTGGAGCCATGTAGACTTTGATTAAAATAAATAAATAAATATAATATAAAAACCTATTCTTATCATTGAAATCACCTTTAAACCTGTTATACAATGAGCTAGTCCATTGGTCATGGGACACCTTAATCAATCTCTTTTTATTTGGCAACTAGGTATATACTGTTCAATACTATGATGATAAAGTATAAATTAAGAAAATTCATATTTAAATATTGTTTCGATTACAAAACCTTTAACTACCTAATTAGATATAGATGTAAATGGTCAATATTTAATTAAAAAACCTTTCAATTTGTACTGTTAAATATCCCAAAAGTTAATTTTTTATTACCTATCTTTGATCTTTTGAAATGTGACAACAATTTATCCTGAAGGTATGTCACTAGTCCGGTCCTCCAACTATTTATTACTATGTATTATTGTTAAAGAAAGACAAGTAAATACACACTTCTACATTTATAACTAGGGAATGCAATACCGGGATACCGGGATCCCGAAATACCGGGATACCGGGATCCCGAAATACCGGGATCCCGCATACATGTTGCGGGACTAATCTCGGTCGAAAAATTAGCAGGATCCTGCTGGACTGGCGGGATTACAGAGAAGCATGGTACATACGTGTTTCTCTAAGGTGCGGGGCGCCGAGCCCTAAGGGAACGGTGTGAAGGCGCGGGGCAAAGAATTCCCCACCCGCGCCCCTTGTTTGATTACTTATATTTTGCCAGTTACAACTTGTAATTATGACGCAATGCAATGATTTTTACATTGAATATTGATTGTTATAGAATCTATAGATAAATAAAATCAAACTGAACTTTATAAGAAATATTATTATTTTGGGCCGGGTATAGGGTACCCTGCAAACACCTGCATCACAACTGTGACCTTTTCTAATAATTTAATTTTTTATATTCATTATATTAATAAACCATTTAAAATGTACCAAAAAGCATATTTAATTTGGGTTAAAATTAAAACCATTAAAACAAGGTCTATTAGGTCTTTATTACTATTATTTACGATTGATTTCAAGAGGTTAAGTTTACACTGCGGGATCCCGCAAATACCTGGATCCCGTGGGACTAAGATGGTTCAGTCCCGCGAATACCGGGATTGAAATTATTTTGTGGGATTGCATTCCCTATTTATAACATTGCTTTGGATACATTTTAAAAGGAGGACTATATTCAGAGTTAAATATTATTATTTATTTAATTACAGAATGCTTCACCACAAGAAGTTAAATCAGCTTTTAAGAAGTTAACACTAAAACTACATCCAGATAAAAGTGATGCTCCTGATGCTGACATCCAGTTTAGGAACCTAGTTTCTGTACATAACATATTGAAAGATCCGGGAAAGAGAGAAAAGTAAGATGTAACCACAGAACATTATATAGAAAGTAGAAGTAGTATGTTAGCATATTTATATGAAAAGCAGTGTAACCAAATTTTTGTACTTAATGACAATGTTGTGAAAAACTAGTCTAGTTAAATTTGGTATAATAAGCTATCTTTAGATAAATATATTGTTTAAAAATGTATTTTTTGGACTATATATCAGGAGAAATTCTGAAGATGTAAGAAGGTCATATATCATATATAATATGCTTGTGTGGTTACCCAGGAATTCCCATTTGTTACTTTTATATTCTTTATCATGATTATATGTGGATTTAACATTATATTATGTAAGCAAAGTTAATTAACCCTTTGAACCTGAGAGTCCTATATTCATAATTTGTATGGGGATAAACTATTCCCAATTTCTCTGTAAATAATTCACCTGTGTCACTGTAATTTAGTATATGGTTAGGTAGCCGTTATTTTTTTAATTCGTTAATTTTATTGAATAGGAAATAATTTTCAATAAGCTACAGAAAAACGCGATGTATGTAATAAACGATTGTTACCACAAAGCACAAAAAGTCAAAGAAAGCTGGTGCTTTGCTTTTTTTGGCTCAAGAAAACAAATAGATCTTATAAGTAGTCATCTCCAATGATGTGTAACATCTAACCTCAGGACCCTAAATTTATATTAGTATTCCGCCCCGGCTTCGCCCATTGATAATTTTGAAATGAGACATTAAAATTGGATTTCCGGGATAAAAGATAGCCTAGGCCCTCCAGCTATTCCTGTGCAAAAATCAAGTCGGCCTGTTGCTCTGTTGTAGGGTGAAACAAGAACAAACAAACACACTTTTGCATTTATATTATTAGTTAGGGTTATTTCATTTAGAAAAGCTAACAAAAATCATTTCAATAGCATGCTCTTCTTCCTACTACATTTTTCTGTACTACTTGGTAAACAAACTTTGCATGTCTGTTTATTGTTTATTTTTTAAATATTTATTTTTAAAATAACACAGGTTGACAAAAAAAATTTTTTTTTGGTTTCTGTTCTAATGCATGAATTCTTATCCTAGACATTGAAAACACTTAAATTTCCATTTTTGCTTTTAAAGTTTGCTTTTAAAGATTTTAATTGCAAACTTAAACCAAAAAATCTATGTTTCCCTTTGTTATTTAGGTATGTAAGAGAAATCGAAATTTATATTTAGAACTCAAACCCAAAAATCGTGTCGACCGATGTAATTGTTTTTAAAATATGATTATTAGTTCTGCAAATGTAAAATAAGTAAAAATGTTACTTTATATGCAAATTTGTTTACAACCTATTAAATAAGACAAGTTTAAAAAACCTTATATTTGCTAACAAACAATAAACATTGCAGATACAATGAAGTACTTAAGAACGGCCTCCCCAACTGGAAGTCTGCTGTCTACTATTATAGGCACGTCAGGAAGATGGGTCTCGCTGAAGGCTCTGTTATATTATTTATTATTATAACATTTGGCCAGTACGCTGTGGGATGGGCCGCATATGCTGAGAAGAGATATACAGCGGTATGCACTTTTTTATACAATACTAGCTTTCCGCCCCCGGCTTCGCCTTAAGACTAATTTTAAAAGATACATTTAATTTTGATTTGTTTTATTTTATTTTTTATTTTCGTCATGAGAGGGAAAAATAATCTTTAAAATGGTGTGTAAATAGTTAAATTTGATACAACGACGACAAAAAATTACCTTTGAGAAATAATATACAGATATTAGTCAGAGATATCGTAGCTTTCTATCCGTGAAAGAATTTATAGAATTGGTTTAGATTAGAAGTTTCAGAGAATATCCCCCCCCCCCCACATCCAAACTTACTTTACCTCTTTATCATCTAATATATAAAATGTGTCACAAGTTATTTGCCATACTCCGAAACGGCTTGACCGATTTTTATGATTTTTTTTGTGTATATTCGGTAGGGCCCACGATCGGTCGTAATCTATTTTTCATACCCCTAAGTGATAAGGGTAGGAGTAGTGCAGGCAAGCCAACAGTTGGGCAGGACAACGTCTGCCGGGTCCGCTAGTATTAGTATATAGATTATAGATTAGCGATCCGACCCAGCTTTGTCTGTGGATATGGCATGTCAGTTTTTGAAAAACCAGTGAACCAATTTTATGGGATCAATAGAAAAATAAATGCGTTCCTAATTGAGAACCTTCTTCTTTTAAAAGTTAAAAAGTAACCTATGTCACTCTCATCAAACTATCTCTGGGCAAACGTCTCAGTCGATCCATTTCTCTTTCCATCTAAATATGCAGGACTGAACACTCGTTAGGTATAGCCTCACAAATACAATCGGTTAAATGAAGGAGACATGGTCTTCCGCTGGGTACCCTGGGACCGTAACACGGTTTCGGGAGCAGTAAGGCAACCCGTGAAGAAAGAAAAAAATTTTTTTTGTACTGTTTAATGAACTGACAAAACTAATATGTACTCTCTCTTATAAACAAAAAAAAATCTATTTTGGACAACTTACTATTAAAAACGTTTACTTAGCTCTATATAGATGGGGCACTATTGTAGTTTTTTTCTTTTTTTTCGCGTAATTTAATGAATCAAATCAAACTTACCATTAGCCCATTTTTATTTATTATTGTTATTAATATATTGTTTTATTTGTTATTTATAAAAATAGGCAAATTAATAAAAATAAATAAAATATTAATTTACTAATAAAACAATATTGTATATTACATTACCATTATAAATTGTCTGCGCTGTAAAGGTTTGATTTGTTTCATTAAATTACGCGCAAAAAAAAAAAACAAAAATTCAACACTGGTGCCATCTATTGGCTAGGTGTGTAACGGTTAATCTGTAAAGTAACCACTACACATGTTAACAAAGTTTAAAACTATAAAACAATAATACTTCTATCTTGAATAACTTATTATTAAAACTATACTTAAATAAAAAAAAATGCGTTTGAATAATTAATTGAAAGTGACGACATGGGTTGACTGATGAAATATTAAAACATTATTCATATGGTTACAAAACCAATTTAACTAATTAGAATATAGATGTAAATAATCAATATTGAAATTAGAAATTGATTTGTGCTGTTAAATATCCCAAAAGCTAATTCTTGTTACCTGTCACAGACACCATCATATGTTGAACAGAGTATAATGAATCAATTCCAACGAAACATGTATTACAAGCCGCAGACGATATATAAATAATCGTCTTTGCTTGTGTTGATCTGATGTATAAGTTCGGTACGAGACGTTAGTCTATAATAAGATCCAGATCGACTAATCCTAACCCGTTGTAGTATCCGCGGCTTCGGTAATGGTCTCCTCATCTTCACCGCCAGCAGGGGGACCGGCACTGGGACCGATCGGGCCTACGGGCTCAGATATTTTGGTACCCTAAAATGTAGATGTCAAGCATAGTGATCTATGGCTTTATTTAACGAGCCACCCACCCCAGCTTTGCCAGTGAAATTTTCACTTGTCTATCTGTCTGTATGTCCCCAACCCCATGTTTGTGAAGAATAGGCTCTGAAGTAGGGTCAATGTAATTTTAGAGATTATAGTGGCTGTTAAGGACCGTTGCTCTCAGTCATCTTGTATCTGTCAAAAATATGGCAAATCTCAAGTCAATCCTAAAAAGGTGAGTTTATTTATACAACATTTCCTTCCCACACAATTGATAGTTATTATTTTTAATTGGATTGAGCCATGTTTTCATTATTAAGAGTTCTAAATAGCCATAATTTCAAAAACGCAAAAGCAATGCTCGTTTTGGAAAACTATCAATTGTGTGGTTAGGAAATGTTGTATAAATAAACTCACATTTCCAGGATTGACTGAGATTTGCCATATTTTTGGCAGTTATAAGATGACCTTGACCAACGGCCCTTAATGGAATATATTGATCGATGGCAATATTAGAAGTACACACAATCGCCGAGCATGTATGAAAGGTATGATGAATATAAAAGAAGCGAAAGAGGTATGTCAGGACGTAGATAAGACAATCGAATGCCATTGTCTCTGCCTATCCCTCTATGGTGATAATAGATGAGCATTGATAACAAAATTTGAGGGGACGTAAGGCTAGTTATATATATATATATAAAGAACACGGAGCGCAAGTCAGAACAGAGCAACGTATTTTCACATATGAAAATTTCTACTTTACCGGATAAGAGGCATGAAAGTAAAATAAATGCAGTGGAAATGCGGTCTTTACGTAGAATGTGTGATATAAAGCGTATCCGGAACGATGTCATTAGAGAAGAATGCGGAGTAAAAGATGATGTGACAAAAATGAAGAAAAGTAGTTTACGCTGGTTTGGACACGTTGAAAGAATGAAGGATGAAAGATTGACTAAAAGGGTTTATATGGCTGAAGTGAAAGGAAATGCTAGCAGAGGACGACCTAGATGTACTTTTATTGAACATATAAACAATATGTTGATCGAAGGAAATATTAAAAGTACACACAATCGCCGAGCATGTATGAAAGGTAAGATGAATATAAAAGAAGCAAAAGAGATATGTCAGGATCGTAACAAATGCCATTCGATTGTCTCTGCCTACCCCTCTTGGGATGAAAGGCGTGATGATAGATAGATAGATACTTTACCGGATAGAATATTGTGTTTGGAGACTTTAAAAACCTAATTATGGACCTAATAAACGTCGTACAAAGTTATACAACGCTTTGTTTCCCTTTAACAAACCACACTTAGAGGCTTTTCCATCTAAATATACCTCAACAGAACTGACCACTCGTTAGGTAGAGTCTCGCAAATACCATCGGCTAAAAGAGGAAGACTGTCTTTGCTGTAACACGGTTTCGGAAGCTGTAAGGCAAACCGTAAAGAATAAAAAAGTAGAGATTTTCAGGTATTCAAAGTCTTCAACACACATTCCGCCCCGGCTTCGGCCGTGGAAATTTTTGAAATAATTTTGCAAATAAACTTTATAAACGATTGTTTTGGTGAAAATTGGTTCAGTAGGTTTTCAAATATTTTGCATAAACTGATTTATTTTTTAATGATATTATATTAAATCACTTAAACACATTTAAATAAAGAAAATAAAATGTTGTTGAATTTCAAGTCGGTTGGTTGCAAATTATTATTATTAATTTTATTAATTATTAAATTAGACTAGTGAAATTTAGAGCTAGGTAGTTTCTAATATGGCACGTCTCTGTCGATTAAAAAAAAACCATTAAAACACAAAAAAAAGTCGGTTAAAAATACCGTCTATCCGTTGCTTCCGTTTTCCAAACAAACTAGCATACATTCTATCTATCTATCATTACGCCTATTATCTCAAGATGGGTAGGCAGAGACTATCGAATGCCATTTGCTACGATCCTGACATACCTCTTTCGCTTCTTTTACTTTCATCATACCTTACATGCATGCTCGGCGATTGTGTGTACTTTTAATATTGCCGTCGATCAATAAATATTTTATATGTTCAATAAAAGTACACCTAGGTCGTCCTCTGCCAGCATTTCCTTTCACTTCAGCCATATAATTCAACCTTATTAATTGTTAGTGCTATTTAAAATAATGTAACTTCATAATTAAAATAATAATTACCCATTTGTGAGCTAACCATACCAGCATGTCCCTTTCAAGACGTGGTCCGATCAAGGGGTTCATTTGGGCGACGTATACAATAAACCAGCTGAAAAATAGATTAGAAAAATATAAAAAAAACCCATTCTATTCTATTTTTTCGTGTTAGGGCTCCATCAGGGTTTTGACGATTCCGCCAATGTCAAGTATTGCTAAGATGTTCCCGCCGACTGTGATATGTTCTAATCTAATAATCACAGACTAATCTCAACTATCACAGCGCGGACGGGATTAAACCGGATTCCTTATCATGTCACGACGGAACGCGTGCGTCGGTCGCCATGACATGATGTAGAATCCTAAATAAAACCTGTATCAATGTACACGCGTAACAAGTGAAACTTCTTTGGCTCATGTAAAAATAAATATTTGTTTATTCGTTCGTATTCGATAGACTCAAAAACTACTGAACCGATTTTGTTACTGTTGGTATCATTAGATAGAGTGGTTCACGGAGAAGGTTATAGGCTAATTTGTAGACAAGTTTTTGTAGATAATTTTGTTCTACACAATTCTTTCCTACATCATTATATTATAATTAGACAGCATACGCACATTTTTCTAAATTCATACTGTTTCGCCCTTCATACTCCGCCCCGATGGCGGCTTACAACGGTTTCATACTTCATACGTCAAACATAGCCTAATGTAGCTTCATAATAGTGAAACAATTTTCCTAATAGGTCCAGTATTTAAAAAAAAACAAACACACTCTCTCTTTATTATTACCTAGTAAACAAAAAAGTCTTACAAAAGCCAACAGGAAAATGCTGTTATAATTAAACTGCATTGTATTATTCTGAAACAATATGTTTATTTAATTAGTGGCGTATTCAAAGCGCGAGCATGACGGCGGCGTATACAAAATATCTATTTGGAAAGAGAAAGAGATAATGTCCCATAGAGACAAAGCAAGACAAAAAGACGCGAGACTATTTTTTGCCCTGCTTTGACAATAAAAAAATTGTTCCACGGGGTGGAAGGCTAGTAATAGTAGATTACTGACCCGAGCAGAAAGTGACTTATTGTTGCACCGAGGGTTAGTAAGTGCAACAATAAGTCACTCTCATCGAGGTTCGTAATCTGCTTTTCTTTCAACTACAACAAAAGACATTATTCAATAAAGCAACATGCCCGCTACATAAATCTTATTACGTCTACCTTAAAAAGTACCTTTCTAATAAGTGCCTACAGAAAAAGAACCTAATTTAAAAACAAAACTCAGAGCGGGATGTTATGGCCTACTGATCGCTATATTGTCAAGTAATGAGGAAAATACTGCGTAGTTGGATGAAATAATAAACAAACCTTCTATCGGGGAACTTTTTGGTTATAAAGAACGGTAGAATGAATCCAACAAACCCCCAAAGGCAACTCATCACTATGATTGGAATATATGAATACGATCTTGGGCCCTCAGATGGGCCGGTGTATGCTGTATATGTATGGTCCACAGGACGGTGAGGATGTCGGTGACCATGATGTAGCATTTTTTGAAGATTTTTACAATTATTTTTGAGATTTCTATATAGTTTTTAATACTGACAGTTATGTTTTTCTAATGACATAGTTGACTTAATAGTTTTTTTAATTATAGGTATATTTAAAAAAAAACGTGATGATGAATTTTAGGATTTTGCGGTTTTCACTGGGAAGGTTTAATGTTTAGGAGCTGATTAACAGTATATCATATTCTTTATTATTTTTGTCAAAAAGATATATGATAAATCTATGACTTTTGTCCAGGCCTTTCTTTTGTCATGTTGACATATAAATTAAAATAAAACACGAATATAGAGTACGTCCTATCACCGCAGCATCCGCACCGCTAGCAGGAATCTTGCTGCAGGATATTGCGGCTAATCGCCCCGATTTCGCTACACACGATGCGACAATGCTCCCTAGCCCGATAATCGCTCCTAAATCGTGGGTTCGGCCGAACCGATTTCAAAATCAGGGTAATAATAATAATTATGGCGCCGATTTGCCTATACCTACACGTGGCGATCAAGGTAGCGATCTAGGGCACTCCCCACCACTGCCCCGATATTGCCACCGATTTTAGGGGCGTGTATAGCTTCTTATAAATAAAAGCCAGTACATTTGCCTAATTATGTTTGGTTTTTAAATGCAATCATTCAATATTATATACATCGAATCGAATATTATGCATCACTGAACTTCAATCTTGATTCAATCCTATTCAATCAATGCCATTGACGCTAGGGAAAACATGGATCATTGATTTATAAATACTAAATACTCTAAGTTACCGACAGCCATTTTCTTTAATTTCTTTAATTTTTTTTATCACTTTGGCTTGGATGTAGCTTGGATTTAGCCAAGATTAATGAAAGTCCAAAAATGATTTTCTATGAAACTGTGCTTACAATTTTCATATAATAAAAAAAAAATGAAGGCTTCCCCGTACTTTAAATCTGATAAGTTTCATATCTGGGCATTAATAAACTTCTGAATAAATTGGGTGCCTAGCTCACATAGAAAAATTAAATTTACGTAACGCTTATTAATGTATATGAAATAAGGTTCAAATTTCTTTGATAATTATCTTAGTTGTGTCTGTGAGCGTACTTTTAATAGTTTTCTCAATATGTATGAAACTTATGAAAGAGTCATTACGTAAACGGGTACTTAACATATTTAAAACGTTATTACAGGAGCAGTTACTCTACAGCAAAGGGAAGAGGTCAAAGAGATCCGGGTTCGATGCCGGTCTGGCCGAAGTTTTGGACCAGCTCCCTAAGCCTAGTATAAGGGATACGCTGCCATTTCAAATACCAATACTGCTGTACAAAGCTGTGACTGGCACACCTTATGCTATTGTGCACTTGATAAGAGAGATCAAGGAGAGGAAGGAAGAGGCTCTTAGAGAGAAAAGGAGGTGAGTTTTTGAAGTTAGGGTAAAGAAAATATTTCGGTATGCGTAAGGCCGGGTCTACATTATGTATCATTTGCCTGATCCCATCACCGTGTCCGTATGATACGCTGTCGCTTAGTGGGGAACTAGCCACAATAATAAATGAATATTTTACTCCATATTGTTTTATTTCAAGTTTTCAAATGAAGTAAAGATATAAAGTAATGAGTAAAAAGGAATGAAGTAAGGAAAAAGATTACAAAGGAATAAAAAGGAGCACGCTGAAAAATAAAAATAAAATAAATAAGTTAATGATTTCCAGGATATGATAGAATCTAAACACAATACAACTTAAATAATGGTACTTACAAATATCATGCTCCTTTATAGTATATTTTATACGCTTGTTGCAATTTGTTCACTGTATTACATTATTGACATTATAAAATAGGTGTGCTACCTTAGCAATGCTAAAACGGAATTGACAAAAAATGGTAGAAAATAAACAAATAGCAGACACTGTTCCAAATTCAGATTATTTTGAAAAATTCCTAAATTATAGATAGCCAGTAACTTATTTTGTAAGGAGGTTAACAACTATTTTTGCAAGGAGGTTAGCAACTATTCAAACCTCTTTAAGAAAAAGTGGTCTCATTTATTAACTAAATGAGCACAACGTTACAACGCAGTCTCGATGCACCGCTCTGATACGATACGCGATACGGCCCGTTCCATGTCGTGTCGGTTATTGTCCGATCATCAAAGGAGATACGGCACGATTTTGCGTCTGTCAGTCTATACGCGATCGTGACAATTCTGAAGATACAACAGATATAAGATAAATACGGATGGCGCTCCCAATAACACAACGCGAGCTGTAACTCTTTTCAATGAGATTTTATCCCGGGATAACAAATAGCTATATCACTTTTCGGCACTCCAACTATTTCAATGCAAAAAGAAAACCATCGATCCGTCGCTCGTGGCATTTTAATATAATGATACAAGGCGCCTGATTCATGTAATGTAGTTCCGAACAGATGTCACAAAAAGTGATAACGGAGGTGGTGTGGAGGATTTCCCTTCCTCACAACAAAAAAAATTAACTTGAACAAAGAACATTGACATTATTGGTTACTGCTAGGCGTATATAGCATGATGCTTTATATACATAAACCTTCCTCGTAAATAAATCTATTTAATGGTGCAAACAGTAACAAGATCGGTCCAGTAGTTTTTGAGTTTTGAGCCTTTTTTTCTTCAAGGGTTGCCTTACAGCTCCCGAAACCGTATTACGGTCCCAGGGTACCCAACTGAAGACCAAGTCTCCCTCTATTGGCCGATGGTATTTGTGAGTCTATACCTAAGTGGCAAGTTCTGTTGAGGTATATTTAGATGGAAAAGCCTCTGTGGTTTGTCGGATTATGTACATCCAATTCACACTTGACCGCTTCTTCCACAGAGAAGAGGAAGAGCGTGCCCGGGAGGCGGCTGCCATCGAAGCGGCTAAAGCGGCAAAAGCGGCAAAGAGCGCGGCGGGCGTGAGGCGTCGACGAGGTTTCGTGCCGCAGGAGAGGGACTGTCTGTTAGATCCTGTGGACGAGCCTGAAGACAGATCTGTGTCGCCGAAACCTGCTTACAAACCGGTAACGGACCTCTTATATGACATTTGCCAAGTATTATAGCCTTTATAGTGTTTATAGCCGATTAATCGGTATTTAAGATAATCCCGCCGACCGCGATATGTCTTATTAGTCGTCGACTAATCACAACCATCACAGCACGAAGAGGATTAAACTGGATTCCACATCACATTATTGGTTACTGCTCGGCGTCCAAGAGACGTAGCGTACGATCTATACTAATATTATAAAGAGGAAAGATTTGTATTTTCGTGTGTGTGTATGTTTGTAATGAATAAACTCAAAAACTACTGTGACGATTTCAAAAATTCTTTCACCATTGGAAAGCTACATTCACCCTGAGTGACATAGGGTATATTCTATTTTCAAAAAAATTAGGGATCCTTACTAAAACTCCAATAATGTAACCCAAGGTGTAAAAAAATGACCTAAGAAATTCCTTAAATCGCGTGCGCTGCGAAAACTATTGATGATATAGTGGTAGTGGTAGAGGGTAGGGGTAGGAGTAGAAGTAGGGGTAGGGGTACGGGTGGGGGGTAGGGTAGGGGTAGGTATAGGGTATATTGTTCGTAAATATCCACGGGCGAAGCCGGGGGCGGAATGCTAGTGTTCTATGTGCTAAACCTTCGTCGTGAAGTCGTCTAGTATTCGCACAAACAATAACAAAATCGGCTCAGTAATTTTTAAGGCTATAAGGGACTAACAAACATAAATTATATGCAAAAATAAATAGAATAGTTTCTCGCTCTGGTTTCGCCCGTGGAAAATTTTAATTTGTTGACGTTTGTGGTTAAGGCTTCCCTCCTTTGGGTCGTAGCATGATATAAACACTTCAGCTTTATATATTACTAGCGAGCCCGGCAGACGTTTTACAGACTATTTACTTTCCTTCGTCCGTGGAAAACAACTACCACTACACCTATCTCTACTCCTACCACTACAACTACCCCTACTCCAACCACTACCACTACCCCTATCCCTTCCCCTACTCCAACCCCTACCACTATCCTATGTCCGTCTCCTGGCTCTAAGCTACCTCCCCACCAATTTTCAGCCAAATTGGTACAGCCGTTCTTGAGTTATAAATAACCTAACTAACCTAACCTGGCCTACCGACTCTGGAATTAACACATTTCCGTGGTAGAAAGTATAATACAGCGCCATCTATTGACGTTTGCGAATACATTTTAGTACATATGTAAAAAATCAAGATGACGCCACATAATCACAATTATAATAAAATTTATAATTTTAGCTACCTCTACTCCAACCCCTACCACTATCCTTGTCCGTCTCCTGGCTCTAAGCTACCTCCCCACCAATTTTCAGCCAAATCGGTACAGCCGTTCTTTAGTTATAAATGGTGTAACTAACACGACTTTCTTTTATATATATAGATGACCCCCGATCATAGAGTACTAATCCCCCTTTCGCCAATTTTTTCCCCTTTGACCAGTTAAACTAACCAGTAATAAGTTACGTTAGATTTCGTTGGTATCGTTTTGTGTCGGAAAATAGTTAATTGTGATGTTTTAAATGGGAAAGGCGATCTAGGACGTCAAACTTGCGGGAATAGTTTCCAATCATTAATTATAAATTATGTTTGTATTTTATCATAATCATCATATAACGTAAAATCCGTTGTGACAATAAAACGACAGAAAATACAGTGGTACAGGGGCTAGTACTAGACGTTTACCTCCCCCCCCGCCAAAAGTGGCAGAAAAAATTGTTCGGTGATTTACACGCTACACGTCTCCTTATATACTCAAAGCCCGCGATAGACGCACGAATAGAAAAGTTGTTTATCAAAAAATAAATAAAATATGGCATATGTCACTCGCCGGCCATCCAGTTATCTCTGTGAAAAAAATCACGTAGATCCGTCCGTTTTGGCGCGAAAAAAAAGACTAACTAACTCACTTTCGCATTTATAATATTAGTTAAGGTGCTGTTGGCTGATCCTGATGAGGAAAAAAATTAAAAAAAAATTAGTTAAGATTGTTGAAAATCGCGCTAAAGTGTATTTTATTTGACTTGTCTTATTTGGTAAACAAACCTTGCATGTCTTTTCAACCGACTTCAAAAAAAGGAGGAGGTTCTCAATTCGTCGGAATCTTTTATATTTTTCATGTATTTTCCCCGATTACTTAAAGACGCGGACTGACTTGGATTTTTTTTGTTAGAAAGGGTATACTTTCCAGGTGGTCCCATGGTCATCAGGTCAGGATCTGATGATGGGATCCTGTAGAAATATAGGCACACTTGAAGCGATTTGGGTATTTTTTGTTATAGTGACTTGTGCGTTTGCTTCGGAAAGCACCTTTACAGTGCATAATTTTTGAAGTCGGTACACTTTTTAAAATGCAATTATTTAAATTAAATTGTCATTTGATATTCTTATATATTAACAGTTTTACAATACATTTACAATAAAAGACATGCAAAGTTTGTTTACCAAAGAAGAAAAGTGAAAAAAATATTTAATAGATTGGCATAAATATGCAAATTTCTGGCGACACGCGTTGGGCAGTATTCCCTTTTAATCACAGTCGTTGGATTGTTGTGTGTTTAGCCATTTCTATATCTCATCAATGATATTTATTTAGCTCCTTATTCCCCCAGACACCCGTGATCACTGGCGGGCTGTGGACGGACGATGACTTGGCGGAGTTAGTTCGTCTCGTGAAGAAGTACCCGGGTGGCACTAGTGACCGCTGGGAGAAGATAGCGGAGACTATGTGCCGGTCTGTTCCTGAAGTAAGTGGGAAATATATTCTATTAAGTGCCACCGAGACTGTTAAGTTTACCACATTTCGAAAATTACTTAAATTACTATGATATTGAGCCCTCAGTAGCATAAGCAGCAAGAGAGCTTTTTCACGGGTTGCCTTATAGGCAGGGTAGAGCTTACAGACCAATAGCTCTGAGGGTGGCAAGCTTGTATAAGACTGTATCATATGATGTAGCGATGTCTGCTTCCTATAGAGTTAGCCATAGAGGAGAGTTGCAAAATATATGAACAGAGAAGCCAAAAAGTCACCAACCAACAACGGCCATTTGTGAAGCAGGAAATCTACAAGAAATGGCAAAGATCTTGGGATGAAAGCAGCAAGGGCCGATGGACTCAAGCACACATTCCAGATATAAAAAAGTGGGAGTCTAGAAAACACGGCAAATTGACATACCACCTGTCACAAGTGCTATCAGGCCACGGCTGCTTTAACGAGTTCTAAGTAAGATCGGCAAAATTCCCTCAGGTGCCTGCTCCTTTTGTGAGGATTTAGACACAGCTGAGCACACGACATTCCACTGTGCCGAATTCAATCAAATCAGAGAGGAGCTGGGGAAAAAAATTGGCACACATATATCCAAAAACAATTTCAGTGATATTTTGTTAGAATGCGAGGAAAAGTGGGACATGGTTGTGGGTTTCATAAAGGCGATCATGACCCGCAAAGAAGAAAGGGAAAGGCAAAGGAGAAACAAATCAACGGATTAGTAGAAGATCACCAGGCGCCTGTTTGACGTAATGCCATGATAGTTCCGAACAGGTGTCACAAAAAGTGATAACGGAGGAGGGGTTTTAGCCGGTATGAGTCCGGCACTACCCAGTCTATGGGCGTCCATGAAGGATTTCCCAGCTCCCCTCTTTTAGCCGATGGTATTTGTGAAGCTATACCTAACGTGTGGCCTAACAATTTTATTTTCTACTGTCCTTCCCTTGGTTTCAAGCTTACTGCTTATAAAATTTCATCAAAATCAAAAATTAGCCGTGAAAGCGGAACAGACAAACAGACAGAGTTACTTTCGCATTTATAATATTAGTATGGATATATCTCCGTTTAGAATATTGAATGACATTTTGTATGTAACAGGTGACACATATGGCGGCGAAATTGAAAGACAATTGTTACAAAGTACCGGGACATGACGCTACGGAGACGCCGGCCGCACCTGAACCGCCTAAAAAGGTGACTATGTTTTTTTAATCACTTTTCTTTCTTTTATTCTTTATAGTCGAGTGGTGGTGATTAGGAATCACTCTGTAGCACTGCGGCTCCGGTTGGCAGCGTCACGGGAACATTGATTGATGGAATACTACATCAGAGATCTAATCAGGGGACTGACCGCGTACCAGTGAACGCTCCATTGAGTCTTCATAGCGAGTGATATGGCTGAAGAACTTTAGTATTCGCGTCTGTATCACAGATGAGTCTCTGCTTTATATGAAGTCCTTTCAATATGGAGACATTTTCTAAATCTTTTATAGCCTAATGTTTTTAACATTGCGCTGTTGGACGCGCTACCTAACGCGTGGGCAGATCTGTTGAGGCAAAGATAGTGATAGTGTGGCATGTAGAAAATCTTAGACTGTGCTGTATGTATGTAATAAAAAATATAATATCCTCGCATATCAATTGTTTTTACTCTAAGGCCAAAAACGACGGGTGGCCAGTCCGCACCAATGAGCAGCCAAAGAATGCCGAGCAAATTGTTGGGTCGGACGAAGACAGTACACGGATGTGCCCGGAAATGTAGGGTCGAGTCGAGTCAAAACGAAAGTTCTAGTTATCGTATTGAGAATTATTTACAATCTTTGTCTTATCTCCATATGATAGGGTTTCGAAGATTTGTAGGTCACAATATCAACATACTATACCTTCTCGCTAATGTATGGTTAAGTCGGTTAACAAAGGCTTGAACAAATACTTTAAATATATAAAATATTCAAGTATCCAACGTGCCAACTCTTGTTAATCAACTTACATTTATGATTGCAGGTGAAAACTAGGAAAGAAGAGCCAATTTCTGGTGGTAATTGGAGTCAGAATCAACAGAAAGCTTTAGAGGCCGCCCTCGCTAAATATCCAAAGGGCGGCGCGGGCGACCGGTGGGAGAAGATAGCTAATTGTGTCACTGGCAAGACCAAGGTAATATCATCACGCCTTATACTGGGGTAGGCAGATATGAAAAGGCTGGCAAACTTAAATAAGTCAAGATGTGTGGGAAGTTTCATGACGGAGGTATGGCGTAAATAATAGAATTTCGATTTTGGGGGAAAAATTTTTTTTTCAAGTGCATCATGTGACATATCAAATGAAAGGGCTATATAATATAATAATAAATAATACTAATAAGGAATACAAATGCATAGTTTAAATTATATTAAAGAAAATATACGAAAATTGACCCAAGGCTCTTATCTCAGAAAATTGTAATTTGCTGCGTCTATTCTTGATATTGACTTCAATTCGATCGAATCTAAGGAAATTATTATAAAAGTTACTGAACTGAATTAATGAATTAATTAATTAACTAACGTTTAGGAGCTTGAGCATTTACGTTATTGGGGAATCAAATTGCAAGAAAAGTTATATAGGTATTAAAATTGTTTGTAAACCGGTATTGTTCTGTGCAAAGCGGTTTTGCTGCAAAATTGAGTCTCAATTCAAGTTATGTGAATTGAAGGACAAATCTTGTTTAGAAATCTTGTCTTAAACTCAATGTACGATAAAATTTCAGGAAGAATGCATGATGCGCTGTAAGTACTTGTCGGAGATGGTCAGGAAACAGAAACAGAAAGAGGAAGAACAACTCAGAGAAGAACAGGAGGCGCTGTTGCAGGGAGACAATAATAATCAGACAGACGAAACATAAATAAATTGTATAAGAGTGCTTTTTACGAAAGATTTCCCAATAATGTTGGTAGCAAGATTCTTAAATCTACATTTGTGATATGTATAGATTTTTCAGATTTTTTTACATGATGCACTGTACCTACCCTCTGTATTCACTGCACACTGAAATATATAATCTAACCATTACTGAAAAAAAGTTGTGCAAAAGTTATACAATGTTTTTGTCTCCCTCTATTATATTGAATAACAGATTTATGTTAGATTTCGTTTATTAGAAAAGCGATAAGGTTACTAATATTTGTTTTTCACCAAATTCAGTTTTGCCAACATTACGACACCAAACGAACACTTTCGTAACACTTTACGTACCTACTATGGGTCAACTCGGTATGTAAAGTAAAAATTAAGGTATATTTTTAATTAAAAAGACGGCAAAGTGACGTAATCATTTAGGTAAAAGAGCCGTTCTGCCGCATTTTTAAACTCATTTGTCTAACAGTAGTGCCAAGGGGCATGTTAAGGGCCGTGGTACAACTTTTATCACAATCGACTAGTACCACGTGACAGAAACGCTACTTTACTTAAAAATATAAAAAACACCTTAGTTTTTACTTTACATACCGAATTCTCGGCCAATTCGTTTTTTTACTACAAGTTTATGTAATATGTTTTTAATATTATTATGTCGAGAGAGTTAATTGACAATTTTTTTATCAAGTTATAGGCCAATAACTTATCTATTATATTTCAAACATTTTTTACGTTAACGTATATTTCCTTAATTTGCCGTACCTATTTGTACCGCAAAGCTGTTACCAACTTCCTTGTCCTGAAGTTATTTTTTTCTTCCTAAACAAACTTATATATTTCATAAAATTTCTGAATAGGAGTAATTTAAAATACCAAAAATATCATTTCAACCTTAATAATAATTTTGTCGCTCCTCGCTTCAGGGATTTGAAATCGCTTTTTCATCGCAATTTTTAAAACATATTTCTGATTCACGTATGACACCATATTTAATACGTAAAAAGTATTGTTTTTTTCATTTTAAATAAAAAAAATAATACATTTTGAGCTCCGTGCATTCCTAAAAGCATTAACAATAGTTGAAACAAATAAATTGAAAATGACCCATAGATTGGAAATAATCCTAAATGTGATAATTAATTTTATTTATTTAAGACTTTTTGTTACTTTGATGAGTTGTTATTCGTTTTACTATACTAACATTTAGGTTTGAGTAATTTTATATTTATTATTTAATGCAATATGTGTAGAAAAAGATGGAACAGAAGTTATGTAAATAGAATAGAATAGAAACGATTTTCAACAAGCATTATTAAGTCATTTTAAATATTATTTCTGTCTCGTCTTAATCGATTTGGAAACTAACCGATTTTTATGTTTTTTTTTCCACCATCCAGTTTGATAATGAAAGATGCTATTTTAAGTGTTTTTGGAGGGAACTGGTTTTTTTATACAACTAATCATAAATTGTAAACCTAGAAGCTTTGTGAATAGCTATAGATTTTTTTAAATGCTAGTGCAATATTCAGTAGATAAAGTGGCTGTCGACAAAGAAATATGTAGCATAATATTCATTATTTATCTCTAGTCTACAATATTGGATATTTTTCCCCCCAGTAGAGCCGTATAATACCCCCCCCCCCCCCACTTCCCAAAACCTCGAAAGTGTAAATAAACCCCTCCCCCATTTAAATTCCTGGATACGGCCTTGCCCAGGGTAGCTTGTGCTAAATTACATGCTTCTATTAGTTGGAATTGGAAAAACCTATCAAGGAATCCCTTCTGAAAATCGACCAGTCTTCCATTTTATTCCACTGTTCCATCATCATACTTGATATTAATAAAACAATTTTAATGTATTTTTCATAATTTGGATAAAAGCTGCATTTATTTCTATTGGTGTATATAATGTTTATTTACAAATATACAAAATTATACAAGTGATTTTTGTGTTTCATTAGCTTATATAATTAACTATACTACTTCTTCGTCTGTTTGAAGCGAGCGTCGATGTCCGGGAACTCTGGTTCTCTGTCACCTTGCTCTGAGTTTGTTCCAATTGAGTCTATAAAGAGAAAACAAGCAGATTATTAGAGGGAGACAAAACATTGTACAACTTTGTACATACATTTATAAGTAATAAATAAGCATGGACATAGGAATGAGATCTATGAGGAAACTTGACATAATTAATGTATGCATAATTAAGGTGCGTGCTTTCGGACTAAGGAATCCAATCCGCGGGATTTGCGGGACTGCAAAAAAAAGCATACTTTTTGTTACGTTCATGAATTTATGAAGTTATATATGAAATAAAAAAGACTCTTTAAAATTATACATTTTTATTCATAACTAGCTAACTCGGCGAACTTCGTACCGTCTGAGTATCCGTTTTCGAGATATAATAAAAAAAGTCGTTCCATACAAAATGCATGAGAAAATTAATTTTCTTTATACATTTTTTTTCGTGCTTTTTTCCGATGTTTTAATAGTTATTCTGCTATTCGTTCGCGGGATTGGATTCCCTATTTCGGACCATCTAATACGAACAAAAAACTGTAAATTACAAAAAGTGAGGAATATTCTCACCAATAGTTTTTACAAAATTTAACGTTATAAGTAAAGTGAGAAAAGAAAAATAAAATAATTATATATTTTAACCAAAGACACATAAACAGGCTCATCACGTCGCATACAGTTTGTGCTTATACAAACGTCTGAATAAAAATTGCTATTGTAATATGTCAAAATATTCTTAGAAACATCATGTTTCTAATTTATAAGTGGCTTTAAACCCCTACGCGTTTTACAGGATCAAATGTAGTCTACGGCCCTCCAAATATCTCTGTGCTAAAAATCACGTCGATCCGTTGCTATATTTTGACATGAAAGAAAACAAACAAAATATCGCGTTTATAATATTAGTTGTCCGTTACCTCCACATCTCTGACACGAGCACTTGACGGGAGTAGCTATACGATGTTGCTGCGTGGTCCCATCCGCACACTTCAGGTCTACAAGTAGTGGCTCGTACTTTACCGCTTGACAACATTCACACTTGGAGTCGTGACTGCCAGTTTCTGTTACGGAAAATATTATAATATCTATAAAAAAAATAACTAGCAACCCCCTCCCCATTTACAATTATATACTTACAAAATATTTAAATACCTATTTTACATATTATACATACACATAAATAAATTCAGACACAAAATTAAGGATGAAAGGTTGACTAAAAAAGTTTATATGGCTGAAGTGAAAGGAAATGCTGGCAGAGGACGACCTAGATGTACTTTTATTGAACATATAAAAAATGTATTGATCGATGGAAATATTAAAAGTACAAACAATCGTCGAGCATGTATGAAAGGTATGATGAATATAAAAGAAGCCAAAGCGGTATGTCAGGATCGTAACAAATGGCAATTGATTGTTTCTCCCTACCCCTCTTGGGGTAAAAGACGTAATGATAGATATACAGATAAATGCCTACATAAATACGCTTATAAATACTTATTAGAGATAGAAATATGCTACCGCGGACATTTTGTAGATAATTTTAATCTACATAAATCATGTTGTTATATCTCTGATTAGACAGCATACGCCATAAAAACTCGGTGGGGCTAATTTTTTCCCCGACTGGATTCACTTATATACTGTTAATGCACAGCTCCTAAACATGATAGGTCCATGTTTAATACTCGTAAACCTTTCCGGTGAATCAACCTATCTAATAGTGAAAACCGCAACAAAATACGTTCAGTTGTTTTTGCGTGAAAATGTCAAAGACACGCGGCGGGGACCTAATTTTATAATATGTACAGAGAAAGGCAGCTTTTTTAATGTATTTTTTCTGAGATTTTTAAACCCTTCCCCAGTCAGGGTAGGCGCCGAGGAAAACCTCTTTGCGCCGGCTGTGTCACGAAGGGAGACATCCTCTCGGTGTCCTCTTTAGGTTACCTATTATCTATCGGTTGTACAAATACATACGATTATTGTACAATGTTCCAGACATGCACGATCCTCTACATTCTTTGAACTTGTCCAGCGGAGACTCGTTCACACAAATTCCATGATGTCCCAACTTTATCTTCAGTATTCCTCTAGACTTGTTTGTTGATATTGGTTCTGGGCTGCAGGTACCTGTAAGAAATCGAATTATTTTAATATTGCGCTGAAAAACGTTTAAATAAAAGGGATTTTACGTATTTTTTAATGCCTAATGTTACCTCGGATTAATTCTACATGATTTGGTCAAATCCCTAAATGCTAAAGGTGGCCACACATTCGTCCAATTCCCGGCGGGTCGCCGTACGGTCCACCGAAACCGACCACAGACCGGACGCAAAGCTAGTCGTAGATAAAATCTATACATACTCAAAGACTGTGCCTTCTCCCTACAATGTTGGCAGCAACCATCATCGTACAAGTCATCAGGTTCACAGTGGTCAACCCGCGGACAGGACGCTCTACTAGATGTAACCAACATGGAATCGTCACCAGAAATGCAGGAATATGCGGTGCAATTGTCAGCAGATGTCCATGTGGTACCTGAAATCAGAGTTATCAAAATGGTATAGATGTAGCCGCCAAATGGTTAAATCAGCCACTCAATTGGATGGCTAGGCATTTCATTAAATCGCGGCATTCAATTGCCAAAATTCTCGTCGCAGCCTCTTGGTTGTTCTTCGTATTCGTATTATTGCGACTCGAAGTTTTGATTAAAACTAGCTCATCATTTGCAGGGAAATCCATGATGTGTTCCGTTTTCTCTTATTATACTGTCTATTTTAATTCGAAACAAAGCACTTTACATAAAACAACACACAAATATTATCAGCTGTTGACGTCATATTTGTTAGAGACTGTTAGCGCTATAGTAGCAAAATAAGGAACTAAATTTACATGACCTGGCGGCTTTTCGTTCAGCCCTTTCTAAAGAGCTAGCTTTCAACCAGCCAACACACTGAACGTTAAGATATCATAATTCATATCACGAACGGCCTAGCCATTCAATTAAATGTTGACATTTAATGAATTTGCTTTTGCTGGTCGATTGGGGAACAAAACTCAAAGATATATGTAGTTGGCGCTCTAGGCGACGGTTCACAGTGAATTTTGTAGTTATTTTTACATCGTGTTGAACTGTCGAGGTCAATTTTGTTATTTCATGATAACAATATTAATAATAATTGCATCTCTGACTCTAAAAATAATAATTTACCTGGCAATTTGAGCACTCCATCTACAACGCAAGCGAACGGTATACATTCTCCGCAACATTGTCCTTTATTTGGTTCACGGTATTTAAAACCGGGATTACAATCCCGTTTGCAGGTCTCGAAGCTTTCTATGTGATTCAGTTTCCCTTGATCGTCGCGTGCGCAACTTATGTTCTTGCAGGGGTCGTCGGACTGCCATGTGGTGCCCTCCTGTAATGTATGAATTAATAGGTAGGTATTAAAATTGTATACGGGCGAAAAGTATGACTAGCTTTCGCCCTCGGCTTCGCCCGTGGATGTTTTTGAACAAAATATAATATAGCCTATAGGTAGTTATATCATAGTTTTCCTTCTATTCCTGAAACAAATTTTAGAATCGGTTTAGTTATAGTTTGAGAGATTACTCCCTACATCCAAGCTTACAAACCTTTACCTCTTTATAATATTTGTATAGATAATACAATTGAACGCGGAGAACTGGGGTTCAAACCTAGATGTGCCAAAACTTAATTGACTTTTCGTGCTTCGAAGGGCACTGTTTAAAAAAAATGGTGCGTGTACTTATGTACGCGCGTTAGAAGTTATACTTCTTTGGTATAATACAAAAATAACTTTATTTAGCACGCAAATAAAATTAATGGATATAGAATTGCGTAATCATAAATAATCTGAATTCAATTAAATTATTGAATTTTAAAAATGGCTTATATAGGTACTATGAAAATGAAAGCTTTACGGGTTGTCTTACGGCTCCCGGGAACCGTTGCCGGCCCCAGGGTACCCAGCGCAAGACCAAGTCTCTCTATTTTAGCCGATGGTATTTGTGAGACTATACCTAACGAGTGGCCAGTTCTGTTGAGGTATATTTAGATGGAAAAGCCTCTAAGTGTGGTTTGTCGGATTTGTACCTACATTATAGGCATATCTAAGGTGCGTCGGTGGCCTAGTGGTTAAAAAATACCAATATTTGTTATTTACCGGATAAGTAACTAAGTTAGCTCGGCATGCTACCGGCTCGTATTTCTTACAACACTTTCCCGGTGTTTTCTCTTCTTTCAATATGAACCTCTTAGACAAAGACTGTTCTTGCTCTGGACATGTTTCGTTAGAGCTCTGAACTTGTAACTGTAATAAAGAAAAGTTAATTATTCCATAACCGCACAGCACGTTTCTAGCCGAAAGTAATGTACCGTTTCGGGCTATAGAAAGAGACGCGTTTTTTATTTTTGGTTGAGGAAAATCTTATGGGTTCGCGTCACCGACATGCTATGGTATCTTAGAACATCAAAGCCCGTGGAACAGTTATTGCAGCACCATCTACTTATGTGAAATGATTGCTAGATGGCGTGATTATAAGTTATATACAGTTTTCACTTCTGTCGGCAGCCTCAATGACTGCCTTTTTTCAAATCCAAGAGTCAGTGTTTCATTAGGTAGTTAGGGGAAATCCTGAATTAGGCACCCATACCTCCTCCTACACCACCTCTATTACACTTGTAGGTAAGTATACTTTACCGTCCCATTATTGTCGATACAAGTATAGTTAATACAATAATCAACAGAAGTCCATTTTTCACCAATCTTCCTTTGTACACCGTTCACTATACACGCCACCGGTTTACACTTGCCACAACACTCGCCACTCGCCTCTGTCGCTGGCGTGTATTCCCAACCCTGAAATATTATGAATCGTTGTTGATTTTACATTTATGAAGTTAGAAAAAAATGAATTTTATTAGTATTATCTACCTAGTTAAAAAATATGATTGAGTGTAACCTTTACGCGCGGTTGAAGTAAAACTTATTAAAAACTAATTACTGTAGGTACCTGTACTGTATATTCTATTCTATACTGACTTAATACAAAAATTTACTGTAGCCGGCGCAAAGAAACTTTCCTCGGCGCCTCTAGATCCTTGGGCTCGGAAGTCCTTATGATTGATTGATTTATTTTTATTAAAAAAATAAATTTAGATTTCATTAAGCTGTGATGCTACCGTTACGCTCACGCCATCCAAAGCTTTCACAAAATTTATGATGAAAGTCTTTACCGTTTGACAAGAATTTTCACAAGACTTCACAGTAGTAATCTTTTCCAATTTCTCGTCGGCCTGTACACATTTGTATGTTACACACGCGTCACTCGGCGAGGTCCAGTTTTCTCCAACCTGAAATTCGTGAAATTATTGTCTCTTAATATATTTTCATAGATTAGAACTATGAATTTATCTCAACCGCGTCGTTCGGTTGAATACTCAGGGCTTTTTGTTAAAATTTAATTGCAAATGGCCAACACAGAGTTCTAGGTTCCCCAAGGACAATACCGGAGCCCTGCAACAACCTGCGATGTGATGGCCAATGGGCGCATTGAACTTAGGTTGCGGAAAAAGAGCCAGTCCTCAAGTACCAAATAGGTACTGAATTGTTTAGTAGATGTCAGGACGTTATGTATGAATGCTGTTTTACCTACAATTAGTAATATATATGCAATTTACTTTTAATAATTTTCTTAAATGGGTTGGATCTTTATTATAAAATTTCATACAATAACATTTAAACTTTTTCCTTATTGTATTTTGTATATTACAGGAATAGAATGTTGTTAGGCGCTCGACACTATAGTGTACCTCATAGGTATTTATTTATAAATCGTTCTGCAAAACAATTACACTCTTATTAATAAACTCGAAGTAGCGACGTAGTAACTAAACTGTATTTCGTCTCCGTCTAACAAATCTGCAATTCATTATGATAGACGGAGATGAAACGCAGTTTAGTTACTACGTCGCTACTTCGAGTTTATTAATAAGAGTGTTAATGTAGAGGATCTACTCACACTTGCATGACCCACACACACACACACACACATATATGCATCATGTAAGCGTAGCGCGGGCTCACGACATATACCTAGCTGCCCATTTCATTTCAGTTTGCCTTAATTAGTCCCTACTTTAGTTAATATAAATTCAGTATTAAACAGTATAAATTATCAACCCTTCTTTACTTTCTAATATTGTAGAAATCATATATTATATAAACAAAACCCGCACCTTATAAATATTATCTCCTTCTCTGCACGCCACTACTTTTGGTATAGGGCAGCAAGCGAAGGGCACTGTATGAGGCTCCAATATGAACTCATCTGTTGATATTATGGGGAGACAGGTTGTTGAATAACATTGTTTGGACGGTACACCGACGGACGAAGACTCGCATTGACAGAAGCGGCATGGACCATCAACCCAGGAAGATCCAATCTGTGATAAATAACTTTTTAAAGCCTCAAACTGTGTTTTGTCGCTCACTAACAAATCTGTCATTTCGTGTGATAAGAGGGAGACGCGACATAACCACTAGAGCCTGGCGGCAACTAGCTGCAACACATATATTTTGCCCAACAATTTAGGTTTAAAAAGTCTGTAAGTGGATAATTATTATCATATTTACATGATGCTTTTAAATGAAGAAATTTTTTCTTTAAGCATTACGTTTACGCACAAAATTTTCGGTCCGGCCGCCGTATGATCCAGATTGAACACAGTCCACACATTAGCGATGTAAATCATACGATGTAGATCACATGCAATTCACTCACTCATACAGACACACAAGATTCGATTAAACAACTATCAGCGGTGAATGTGTGTGCGACAGATCGTTCCGGCCATCGAAATCAACCACAAATACAACGATTTGAAACCGGATGGCGGACCGCGCCTACAAGAATTGGACGAGTCTGTGGTCGATTTCGTCGTGAGCACCTTTAGGATCTGATTTATTTTCATCTCGATATCTTTGAGGGTTCTGTAGATAAATAAAAAACTTATTGTGTGGGGTCGGGTGAGCAGTGACAGAATAACTTAGAACAAAAAATTTGAGCTAGGAAAAATGAGCCAATACTAATGGCGTCGTATCGCCATCTCTTTCACTCCATATACAGATAACAGAGATAGCAAATATTTTTATACCAATCCACAGTTAGGTTGGGAGCACCTTTCGGCCCTAACTTTGATTTCATTTTAATGTATGGCAGTCCCGACTCTTATTAAAGAACATAGTGATTGCTACTTACTCATGCACAGTTCGTTCCGGCCGGGTTTTTTATAATTAAAAATATACACATACATAATCCGATAAACAACATTTATTTCAACTTACGTCTTCCAAAACAGTTTCAGGAGTACTACGTGGCACTTCTCCACCTTTAGAGGACGCTTCCCACTCTAATGTCACCACACATTTATCTTTAGGCAACTCTGTGAAACAACCGTAAACATTTTAAATATCACGTCCTTATTAATTTCTGAGAGGGCTTATCGATAATATCATTTTGAGGCTTACATAAAAAGTTTTCTAAAGATTTTCTGTAGTTCCAGTCCCCTAAATACACATACAAACATCATTTATCTCCGTATAATACAGCTTTAGAAATTATATACGTTTTTCTCAGCTGTCTTAATGTTTATCTGGGATAATATAGCTATATGAAAGAGTTGGTCTTCCGCTGGGTACCCTGCGACCTTACACGTGAGCTGTACGACAACCCGTGAAGAAAATAAACAACAAAAAACAACAAAAAAATCGGTCCAGTACATTTCAAGTTTACTTTATACAAACAAACAAAATCACACTCTCTTTGTAAATTAGTATAGATATTCACTACATTATTTTAAAACAAAAATTAAAAAAAAAATTATTTCACGTAAAAATTACTGAACGGATTTTGTTGAGGTTTTCACTAATATGATTCACGAGGAAGGTTTACGAGTATTATACATGGACCTATCATGTTTAGGAGCTGAGAATTAATACTATAAGTGAATCAATTCGGGGAAAAATTAGCCCCAGTGAGTTTTCATAGCGTACGCTGTCTAATCCGTCAGAGATATAACAAAATGATGTAGAAAATGATTGTGTAGAATAAATTAATCTACAAAAAAGTCTGCGGGAGAGCGTATTTTTAAAGGGCTATAGGTCATTACATCGAAAACTATTACTAAAAATCTCAATTCAAAAAGGCACGACTCATCGAAAATAATTTCTAAAAAATACTGAAGTAATCGAATAGGCTTTATCTAAAAATGTTCAAAACTCAAAAACTTTATTTTAAAAACCTCAAAATAAAAAGTAGCAAAAATCGTTTTATATTTCCAATCCTTGATTTCTTTTATTTTTTCTTAGAAGTAATAAAATACTAAGGTTTTTGGCTCGCTCGGCTTGCGCTTTGTTTTATCACTATTCTACACCACGCTCCTCGCTAACCTATTTATTAATTTTCTTTATTTGTTCACTATCTTTGTGCCCCGGTTCGACCGTGTGTGACATAATAATTTATCCTGAAGGACTTCAGGGATAAAAAGTAGTCTATGTCACTGTCCGGCCAAACTCAGTAGATTTTGTGCAGCTATAAAATAAAAACAAACCAATCTACCTGAACCAGACTTGATTCAGGTAGATTGAAATATTGTTTTAAAAATATTGTTTGTATTGATTATCAAAATTATTGTGTGATTAGTACTTGTTTAAAATGAGTGGAAATGCAAAAATATATCATTCGCAGAGAGGGAAAGTTAAGTTTTTTTAACATTTTTTTTTCTATTTTTGCTGTTTTGTTCATTTTTAAATAAAGTTTTTTTTCTAGAGCCTTTCTGTTTTGAATTTTTTAGAAATGAGTTTTCGATGAATCGTGCGTTTTTACTTTTTTTATATTTTTTGTATCGTGCATTTAAGTTTAGTGCATTTATGACATGAATTTCGATGACATGGTTTCGATGACATGACGTGCACCCTTTTTAAAGTAATGTAAAATTTACCACATGAATACTGAGGACAACAGTATCCAGGAAGCGTGACGTTACGACGGATATGGTGACGCGGGCAGTTCTCCTGCTCGGGGCAAGTTTCTGGTTTACAAATCAAATTGGCGATAGGACAGCACCCTGTGTTGTCGATTACTCGCTCCATACCAGGCTCAGTGACTGACACTTCGTTTTCACTCGGCAATGTATCACATTCACTTCGTGGTCTGCATTCTGAGGAACAAAATTAAAGGGACCCGTTACATTTTTAGTTAGGTTACAACTAAATTGTGAAATAAATATCGTGAGTTCGTTTCACAATAAATAAGAACATAAAAATAAGAACATAACATACCCGTAATTAAATTCTTATGCCGACATCATATTAAATTTAAAAATAAAGAAAACAAATATTAAATTATTATTCCAATCAATTATTGAATAAATCACTTTCAATTCGTGTAGTGTACTATCAGGAGCAGAATTGGAAGGACCACTAGAAAAAAATGTCGATTGACACTTTAAAATTACATGAAAACGAAAATGAAAACTATGTCAGTTGTGATTTGATCTGATTGGTTCATATCTATTTGAATGTCATTATGCTTTAATGTTATAGGTTTACAAATTGTTGATATAAATTGTTTAAGGATTCCACATCCGGTCATGGCGCCGACCGCACGCGTTTTCGTCATGGCGTGATGTGGAATCCGGTTTAATCCCGGCCGCGCTGTGATGGTTGTGATTATTCAGTGATTAATAAGACATATCACAGTCGGCGGGATAATCTTACCTACCGATTTATCGGCTTACTATTGCACAAGATTAAACACTGGAGATTGGCAGAATTGCGACGAAAGTCAGCACTGTTGCCATATATCAAAACAAGAAGAAGAATTGTTTAAGTTAATAAATGACAGAATTTAAACTAAAACTAAAAACTCTAATCTAGGTAAAAAAAGTCCATAAGTGGGACACTACTTGGCAGTGTACCTAATACACTTGCAGCATTGCCTCGTTGTTATAGGTTGACATTAGATATGAAACAATATGAAAACTTTAATGTGCAAGCGAATATAGCCTTTACGGGGTCCTATCAACGCTGCTCCTGATTGTACATCTCTAAAGTAAAAAAATATTATTTATAAAAAAAAAGTGTCACAAACCCTTTATATAATAGAGTGTAATATTATAAATGCAAAACAAACCAACGGATCGACGTACTTTTTTAGCACAGATACGACCGGAGGACATAGTAGCCTTTTATCCCGAAATTTCTTCGAGATAGTGATGTTTAAATAATTTCCAGGGGCTTCACAAACTTACCACAAACGAATTCCTTGCATCCGTTAGACGTGGTTTTTTGTTTGAGAACTTGCCCATGACCACATGTCAGTTTCTTTGGTTCTTCGCACGCAGGATTATCTTGTGGTTTAGGAACTGCAAAATTAAAAAAAGTAACAATTTAGCGATTCGATCGTGGATGAGAAGGGGGGGGGGGATGTATTAAGGGGGAGGTGTGGTCAGAGACAAGTAACTATGTTCACTTTTTGTGAATATTAAACAGAACCAGGCGGGAAACATGTTGCGGCACTTAATGGACCTAGATGTGTCACTGTTAGACTGTTATTTTTAGAAGTGCGGATTTTATGTGCCCTGTTAAGCAAGAGAAGTCGATTAAAGCACATATTCTTAAAGCAAATTGATGCTTAATATTTTTGGCTCTATTTTGTATGAAGTATACCTTTCATGAACTTTTCACTGCTACCGCTCACAAGTCTCACTTTACATGGCGCTCTCTGTATACGTCTTATACAATAAAACTTCATCTACACTTGATTTCTTTCTTCTTCTTAGTCGTCATCTTCATTGCTGAAGGTCGTGTCTATCATGATTTCTGGACACCTCCATGTGCTTCGGTCCAGGGCAGTCCTCGTATCAAACAGCGGCAGACCGGTCAACGATTTTTTGGTCTGACCATAGTGTAGGCAATCGACCGCGTAGTCTTTGCTAGTTGAGGATGCGTCGGAAGTAGAGAGATGACAGCCTACGTAAAAATATATTTAAATAATTAGTACCTACCGCAATCGTATTGGGGACAGCAGCTTTGCGATTTGGGTGTTTCATTCAAGTCATGGTCTAGTTGACAAGTAGGCGGGAGACATATTTGTTCTGTGCAGATAACACTCGCTGATTCGTCACTTTCTAGTTTCCGACATGAACATGTTTTGCAGTTTCCTTCCTGTGAAAAAATATATGTATTAGAATTCAGCACAAATTGAGTGTTTTAAAGTAGTATACATATAGGCCAGAAGTAAGTCTTTGATGATTGATTTATAGAAAAGACGACATGTGAGGTCACCACCGCTTTTCACGCTTCGATTGAAGGTTGATGGAAAAGAGGTATTGAAATTCTCTGAAAAGAGGTATTATTTGCTGTAGTACACACACACGGCATAATAGTTATAGGTTTAGCATTAAATGTGTTGATAGTAGCTTCAACTTATTTTCAACTCTAATTTTCTTTTAGGTAATATTGTAATTGTATAATATATTTTTTATTAATTTTATTATTTCATATTATTAATCACGCTACCTGCCCAAGAGGGTGAATTGTATTCCTAATACAAGGCGCATGAACTAGCGGACGATCAGTTATTGTAAGTTTGGATGTGGAGGGTAAGTTATAGGCTAATATTTTATTTTGTTCGAAAATATCCACGGGCGAAGCCGGGGGTAGAAATACATAGTAAATAAAAAATAATCATCAAAATCGGATACATATATAAAAAATTGAGAACCTCTCGGTGCAAAATAGTAACAAACCTTCCACTCGTCGCCGGCGTATCTCATTTTGTCAACATCACACGGGAAACACTTAGATGGCTCAATGCAAGTGTTATTTAAACGAACCTGCCAATTTAATATTAATTCATGAATTATTTTAAACATAACCCAAAGTAACCATTTTTGAAATTAAAAAAATATGCAATAATCACCGGTCGACACGATTTTTAGGTTTGAGTTCTAAATATCAAATTTCGATTTCTCTTAACTTACGTAACTAATAAAGGGAAAAAATTTTTTTTAGTTAAAGTTTGCTTTTGTAGAAACCAGAGCCACCTGTTGCTCATACAATCAATTAAAATCTTCAAAACTTACTTATCGGCGTAAAACAACAAAAGCAAACTTTAAAAGCTAAAAGTGTTTTTCGATGTCTAGGATCAGAATTCATACATTAGAACAGAAACAAAAAAAATGTTTGTCGACCTGTGTAATATTTGATAAACCCTAAAACTACTCGTAAAATATTAAAGTAGGTAAAACCATTACCTTCTCTTCAGCACAGTAACATCCTTCAGTGAGCGGTTTATCACATTTCTTCATCACTTCACCTTTCTCATAGTTGGTACACGTATCTTCGCAGCCGATACACGACCGGTATACCAGCGGTGATATACTGAAATATAAAAACAGGTAAAATATATAAAATCACGCCTTTTATCCCATTTTTTAAAATTCTACTTGTGTTTTAATAACCCCTATTATGAACCCGTTTCATAAAATACTATTATTTGTTACATAACATTTAAGCATTTTTTAAAACAAATACACATACATTGCGTTAAATCAGTAAATAGATTAGGGATAGACAAGTTAATGATAAACAATAATATGACAATAAAAGGGAATTTTCATTAAAATTCCACAGGGCAAAACTCCAAGCGTAAGTGCAGGTAATTTCGTGTCCTTGGAAGTCTATCTTACCATGACAGAGGGCACATGTCCTCAGTTCTCCAGTTGAGGCACACACCAAGTTGTCGACACTCAGTGGCGTACCGTTCCAATATGGTGCACAATTCCGTCTTGTTATTCTGACATATTTCCTGCTGGCAGCTTTCTACAAACGATTGTGGGTCCACTAATGGATGACACTGTAAAATAAGTTGATCTATTATATACTAATATTACAAAGAGGTAAAGTTTATAATCGGTAATCTCTGAAACTGATTCTAAAAATTATTTCACTAATAGGAAGCTACATTATCCCCGAGTGCCCTGAATTATCCCATATTAAACAGAACATAACAAAACATAGAGAAGCACTTATCCTTAAAAAAAACGAGCGAGCCTTACAGTAGTCGTGTATGATATGTAACATCTGACGTCTCGATTTGGTACACGCACACACTGTTGGCTGACAGTACCAACCTCTCGGAAAATGGGTTGTTATCATCTGACGGCCAAATCTACCACCGCGCGCGCTCATTGGTCAAATAAAATACACACTTCCTGTCCCTTTTCACGAAATCACTTCCACAGATTGCAGGAAAGCGAGAGGAAATACACATCAAAAATTTTAATACTTACAAGTCCAAATTTGTCCTTATTCAGCACGTTGTAACACAGTTCTAATTGTGATTGTGACGCTATACATTTGGTTTGTTTCTCTCCACACTCGTCTTGTTGCGGGATGCCCAGTTGGGACAATACCTCGGGCGATACCCGCCAACTGTTGCCGTACTGAAAGCAAGAAAAAAAATTTTTTTTTGATATAGGTTATGGGCCTTTTTCCGTAGTCCCACTGATGGGTCAACGGAAAAATCAATTAATCACGGCCCCATTGTTCAACGGTACCATGAAAAACATAATTTGATTCTATTTTCATTTTCCGTAGTCCCAGCAGAGATTCTATGCCAGCCTTATACTTTTCTAAAAAACATATGAACATACTTTCTTTGCGAACTTCAGCTCTTTCTTTTTGAAACTATAATTGGCATGTTTAGCATTATTTGTCAAGTGCGTATTTAGTAGAGAAATAAAAACCTCATCGATATCTTCTGTCGCAGTCCCATTCTGCATATAAAGTTGTTCTTGGTAACCTGCGCAGACGCCGCACAAACCTTCTGTGCCGTTTGTGTAAATATAGGACGGTACTCGCACTGTGAAGTCAAACTTGGCTTCCGAAACATATACCTGAAAAATATATGGTAATACATTGTTAAAATACATCGTTTACAATTCTTAGTAAGCGTGCTCACACAGAAAATTTTCGGTCCGGCCGCCGTATGATCGAGATTGAATACAGGCCACACATTAGCAATGTAAATCATACGATCTAAATCACATGCAATTCACTCACCCACACAGACACACAAGATTCGATTAAAAAGGCATTCCGGCCATCGAAATCAACCACAAATACAACGATTTGAAAACGGATGGTGGGCCGCGCGTACAAGAATTCTTGTGTCTGTAGTCGATTTCGGTGGACCGTATGGCGGCGTGCCGGCGATTGGACGAATGAGTGGGCACCTTAATGGGCTTGTATGTACTATCAGGAGCAGGATTCGAAGGACACCTTAATGGCTATATTCGGTTATACATTAAACTTTTCCCTTTGTTTCCTTTCTTATGCCACCAATCACCAAATCACATCAAATCTCAATTGACTTATATTTTCCATTGTCATGTTTTGACACTGACGGCGTTCCATTACTCGATAAATCAATAACGCAAAATCAATCTTAACGTCATTTATTTTACATTGCGAACGAATAAGGAAATGCAGTAAAGTGTTGAGCGAAAATATTCGTCTAATACATTTTTTACAAAGTTATATAAAATGAAATATACCATCTAGAGTAAGTAAAACAAAAAAAAAACAACCCATATGATAGCAAATGTGTTACTACACACACTTGCTGAAAGTAGGTATGCATGCATACAATACAACCGAATAAATGGAGCATGCTGGAAACATTATTTCTAAATTAATTTTAGGGTTTTCTAAGTACATTATTTTAGTCTACTAAGTTATTTAGCCGTATTTCTATTACTGGTAAATATATTTTTATATTAAGGAAAGCGAATGACTACAAACCACTGTTCTTAATTTAGTTTAATCGTTATTTTTTTTAAATATTTAACTTATTACCTCCAATTGCGCGTCAGGTACGAACACGATCAAATCTTTCTTCTCTAACTGCTTAATAGTCATCCACTTATTCTTCATTGGATAAGAAGATACGATGTCGCCGTTTATTGTAGCTAATAACTAAAAAAAATATTAAACTTTTAAACAGCTCATGCTTAAAATTATGTCGAATGGAGTTCAAGTGCTTTAAATCCAATTTCATTTTTCACAAAACTTCCATCTCTATTTTTCAGTGATTAAAAAAGTGAAGGGAAGTAAAATAGATGCATTACGGTGACAAGTACCAACTTTTTAATATGGGGATTTTATTTTATTTGAATCAGTTAAATATTTTTTACGAGAATTAGCACTGACGCTGGTCGTAACCACATCTGCTTGAGGTATGGAATCAGACACACGCCCTATAAAGAAGTGAATATTTTCTAGATTATTATTTAGTATCAGCGCGAGTTTCTTGGTTGCCAATAACGAAAAACTCTTATTACCTTATTATTGCATGATAAATTATCGTCAGTTTTCGCTAGTTTAAGATATTAAAATATAATAAACCTTTTTAGTGTTACCATCCTTCTGTATGTAAAGAATATTCTTATTTTCTGACTTGTCATAATATAACACGTACACTGACGTTGTACAAACGCTGCCGTGGTTGTCTTTGCATGGGCCGTTCGTAGTTAAAACCTAGTTTAAAAATAATATACATATTAAATTATTATTTTTAAAGAACAATTCAAATAGGATAAAAAGTATCCGGCCCTACTAGATATTTTCAAAATTCAACACTTACAAAGAGATATAAATCTATATAATTAAAAACAAAAAAAAAGATGTCAGGGGACCTACCAGTGGCCACAGGTTGTTACTTTTCATATTTCAAACATTTTCACATGCAAATCCGGGAGCGGAAAACTATTTAGTATAAAAAGATTGAACATTTTTTACTGCAATCCTTATCAAGCCTCACACTGCACACTAACGGTTGCCAAAGCCAGAATTGATTTGCCTTGAGTATCCTTCTTCCACGTCAAAACAGAGCAACGGTACGGATCGACTTGACTTGACTAAGGGCGCGGAGAGTGCCAAAGGTTACTTTTTATCCGGGAAATTCTTCGGGATAATTATTATGCCACATTCCAAAAATGTTCACAATTGAAGCTAGTAATATATATTTGTGCGCCATAGAGCGCAAGAGTGGGGAGGACGCCAGTACAAAGCTAGTATTGATGGCAGTCTATCCACATGACACTTTTCGGCTCAACTTTTTTCTTTCTTTTTTCACGGGTTGCCCAGGTTCCAGGGTACCCAGCGAAAGACTAAGTCTCCCTCGATTAGCCGATGGTATTTGTGAGCCTATACCTAACGAGTGGCCAGGTCTGTTGAGGTATATTTAGTTGGAAAAACTTCTAAGTGTGGTTTATCGGATTTCATTGATTAGTCATATTAATTAACTATATAAAATAATACAATTCAGATTGTTATATAAACCGTGAATATTTAGAAATTTATTACGGAGCATGCTGTATCTGAGATTCAGTTTGTGGTATTATATATAAAAAAATATTGCAGCAAATGTGTGACTACCCACATTGTTAAGGTTAGATATACCTAGGTTTGATTTGTTTTGTTGTTATATTGATTCTTTGATTTTATTGTGTTGTTTGTATTTATGTGACGAATGTAATTCAGGTGTACATACAAACCCGATAGGGTTTAGGTACACCTGCTAATGTTTCTTATTTTGTGGATTTTTATGTGTAAATAAATAAATAATTAAAAGTTTTTAATTAAAAAATCCATTGCTACACGGCCGGGATCCGGGATCGAAAGATTCGGCTCAACTTATTTTAGTTATACCTGGAATTTATGTTCCTTCTTCAAGTCTCTATCCTGCGCAGCGATATAGGTGCAATTTCCACCAAACGGCAAGTCGTCACGTTCAAATGTTACATACTTTGTTGACGCACCGTTACACACACCTGAAAAGAGCTCAAAAGTTAGTATGTGTTTTAGGTACAGATGGAGATAGCGTTAGACATGTAAATGTTGTCAGGTCGCCATATTGGTGGAGTAAGGCGAATGGCATAGATTTAGAAATCAGTACACTTTGAATTTAGAACATTTTGGCATCAAGTACCTGCATAAAGTGTATTTTAGGTGCCAAAATAGTGACGTCATAGTTAGAACAGAGTTCGGAACAAAGAAATTGGGGTCGGAATGACGCTCTATGGAGCTAAAGTTTGATAAAGTACAGTGTGATTACGTATGTGAAAGAATGTAGGTGTAAAAAATAATACACCTGGATTGTGGTTTTACAACTTCGTTTATCAAACTATAAGCAAATACATTGCTAGCCCTTTATTCATTAGATAATTAAAGAGAACCAAAATGGCGATTTCATTGATAATTTTCTGATGCAACTTATTTTTATAGAATTACTAGCTGACCCGGCAAACGTTTTCCTGCCAAAACGTTGGCTTGGCTGCAATTTACTTTTCTTCATCTGTGGAAAACAACTACCACTACAACTCCCACTACCCCTAGCCCTACCCTATCCTACCCCTACCACTAATCATACAAAAATTGCAATAAAAAGTAGGGGGTGGGGGTAGGAGGGTGAAAAATAGTTTACGACCTATTCTCAGACCTACCGAATATACACAAAAAAACATACAAATCGGTCAAGCCGTTTTGGAGGAGTTTGGTACCAAACACCGTAACCGAGAATTTTATATATATAGACTATCCTATGTTATAGAATGCAGCATATATTTAAGAACTCCAAGGTTAGTAATTAGTTTCCTGTACTTTTACTTACAATCTCTACATTCAGTAGGTGTAACACATTCCTGTCCTTTCCTGAGTTTTCCTGGTGGACAGTAACATCCAGGGAAGCACTGTCCATCCTCCACAGGGCACAGCTTGTTATTAGCCCCTAGCTCTGAACACGTAGGTTCACATCGCATTCTGTAGCAGTCGTAATGTACAAGGGGTGGGGGACAATCAGCAGCTGCAAAAAAATAATGTTTTAGAAAACGAATAGATATACTTTTTATCTCGAAAAATATCTCATATACTCGGGAAAATTAGTCTTATTGATTTTTAGAAATGGGAATACATACAACAATCCAACGACTGTAAGTAAAAGCTTATCGCTGGATAGTTGTATTTTAAATATTTTCAATAGCGCGATACAGGTTTCAATTCGACGAGATGTGACGCCACATGACTCCCTTCCCAGACCAGAGGTCGATACAGTTTTAAACCAACATCAATTTTAGCGTTGTCAGCTGTGATGGACTGCAATGCGGATTCATATGTCGTGATGTGGGAAAGATCTGTCGTCAGTGGGAAGTGGAAGTAGGATGCGGGGTCATGTATTGTGGCTGGACAGGATGTGTTCATACGGGATCACCAATATAGAAATGGCAATACATACAACAATCCAACGACTGTCAGTAAAATGTAATACTCCCAAACGCGTGTTGCTGATGGAAAGTTGTTTATATGCCAATCTGATATGTGAGACAGTAACGATGCGACGTCTATCGATGCGAAGAGCCGCCACAGATATTATTTTTATAAAAAAAAATTATACGTGCGATGCCATACATAATTATGTAGACTCAGCATTGCGCCAGATTGAGCGCTAGAGTGGGGAGAATGTCCATAGAAATCGTATGGAATGCAATCTAACCACGTGGTACATTTCGGCTCAAATTATTTTGCGCGTACTATATTATTCTGGAATACATACGACAATTAACATCGATCCTCCAGTTGGGTATGTCCACATCTTTGTCCGCAGTCATGCACTCTGCAATAAATTGTTCTAAAAGTTCACATCGACATTCCTCTTCAGTCTTCTTAGAGCCGTTTACAATTAAGTCACCACACTCGCAGATTTTCTCCAAACATATGTTACGCCATTTGTCCAAGTTTAGGATTTTGTCGCATCGGGATAATGGCTCTTTGCTGAATTAAAAAAATGTAAATTATTTTAAAACGACCCACCTGTCTGTGTAAGCGATTTTTCAGGTGTTGTTTTCAAATTAATTATCTTTTAATAAACGAACAGGGGCCTATGAATACTTAATCATAAAATCCATTCATGAGTTTTCCATAATATTTTTACACACTTGCGACTTTTTCAGTTTTTCTTTAGAACTTTAGAAAAGTTTCGCCAGTTTAGTCTTTGGTAGACATTAACATTTTATCTACAAATCCTAATATATATTTCGTATAAAAAATACTTACGTAATAACTTCGCAAAGTTCCCAAGCTCTTTTCTGTTTCTCCGGGGGAATTACTTTAGTTTGACAAGCGTGTTGTGATAGACCTGGTTTGGCCCACGACCGACCAAACTCATCAATGCTAACCGCTTGACGACCGTTGGGTAACCGACGATCATTCTTAGCATCACCATCGAAAGCGCCACACAAACCGTCCACTGTGCCTTTCAATGCTTCTGATACCTGAAAAGGTAAAAATTTCTGGGTTCATATTTGCTTTTGTATATTTATTTTTGACAGAAACTGTAACAATTCACGTAGAATAAAACGTGAATAGCAAAATGTTTTAAATTGAATAGGATCCGGCTCGAAGGACCATTTCTTTATTGGTACATTAATAATTTCAGAAAAAATAATATTACTAAAATTGACCCAAAATATGATAATAACATCCCTCCCCCTTTAATATCAGAAGTTTGCCAATCAAATAAACTTAAATAATTAGAATTGTATGGAATACTCCGTTACTCTTGACTCAATTGAGGTAGCGAAGCAACTGATTTACAAAAATAAAGAGAAAATGAAATAATTACCCCAATTTTGACATCACCATTGCTGTAATAGAATACTGAAAATTTGTACCGCCTTGAAGAGATCGCCAGACCGTTACCAAGTTTGCGAATATCAAAGCTGTTCTTCTGGAAACATATCATGCTAGTTTGCTCGTATGTGTACTCATAATTATTATATTCGATAATTAAGTTTGGCTTCACCACAATCAGTTCATCATCTTGACGTACTATTAATTCGTTTACACAACTATCGAGCGTGCATTTTTTTCTTACTGTAAAAATAATAATGTCTCTTAGCACGAATTCATTATATGATTCAGAGCGGCGGATCGGGCGGATTTTAATTTAAAAGTTCAAATTAAGTTCAGAAACTACCGAGGGTGCGCGAACATAATGCCCCGTTAAAACATACCTGTAGAAATCTAAACTTTATTCAAGCCTCATTAGAGACCATAATCATTGTCAGATAAAAATAAGAAATAAAAATTAAAAAAGAGCAAATAAATATTTGTAATCATTTCAGTATATTCTAGACAAACATTCAGTTTGAAATACAGTGGGTATTTAGAAAATTTAGAACAAATACCTAAAATAGTCCACGCGTCAAATCTATTATCTCTAGCCAGGATATGAAAGCAAATATCATATTTGTACTCATTTCCATCAAAAGTATTAAAGGTCCTTCCCATTACGTTGCAGAATATTGACTTTTCTGGTGGTGGAACACACACATATCTGAAAGTAAACATATTTATATTAGAAACAAAAACCCAGGTATGTGATAAATTGCCACGTCTTTCGGCTGCGTGTTTTCAAAAAACCAAAAAAATATTTTCAAAACATACGAAGTTTGGGCCTTCTTCAGGTAGGAGACAGCTTAGTAATTTTTTTGTAAAACATACGCCAAATGTCTCTTGATATACTCGTATCTATGAACCTATTTGCCAAACGGCTATCCTGTACATCGATTTGCGGTTTTCGAGCCATATTGTTAGTGAAACGTTGTAGCCGCGGACGGAAAATATTTGTGGTTGTACTTACTGCGGACAAGTCTTCGTGACACTAGTATCCAAGACTAGAGAATATCTAGGAGGACATTCAGGTACCGAGCAGACCACCGGCTTAGCGGTCACGCCAGGATTAAGTGGCGGTAGGTTAGGTACACATTTGAAATGAACGCATTCTTCAACTTCAGTAGTCTTTTTTACAGTTGGTTTGTCCAATGTGAACGCTTCGTTCTTATTAGAAGATCCTCCTTTTGTACCTGTAAATATAAATCGTTGACAGTTTAAATAATAAGTAATTATTCGGATTCATTTGAAACAGAAAAGAATAAGGCTCTTAAAGATATAAGATATAAAGTAGTGTGCCAAAACCGTAGCGAATGGATATAATATTTGGTCTCGGTTTACCCAAAAGGCATATGCAAAAAGCCAAGAAGTTTTTCGTTGTTTTGTTTTTTGCCTATTGATGGTAATAATATAACCAACTACTACAGATAAAGACGGTTATCTTAAATTGTAAGTATTTTTTTTCTTATGGGCAAAATTGAGATCGTCATATCTTACCAAATCCGGTTTTCGTGAATCCAGTTTTTGTGTATCCAGAACTTGAGCTAGTCTTAGTAGATCCACCCTTGTAAAACCGTTGATACGATTTTCTAGGGCGAGGCGGAGGTATATCATTGCCATTCGGTGACCGATAGCTCTTAGACGGTGAGGAAGACTTCGAATATCTGACGAAGTATCCTGGCGGACAATCAACTTTTGGACATTCAACTGAAAAAAATATAATTAACGGATAATTGAAAAATAATTCTGCTGCATAATATACATACTCTGAAGCTGCCCTCTATTACGTATCTCAGTCACCGGGCTCATTGACGTCCTAAAACTGTCGAATAGAGCGAGACAAACGTCAAAACCACCATCATCACAGGTATCTTCCGAGGCGAACACATCTTCCTTAGCGCACAGAGCGCCAAGGTGGCTTAGGCTTGGAACCCAGTTGGTACCCCTACTGGAAACTCAACTTGAGGGGTTACTAACTCGCAAACTAACAACGGCGCCCGTGTTCACGCGCAGTGCATTATTCAGCTGGATCTACAGCTGGTGGTATTGGACAGGAGACCGTACCACGCCGGCGTGGCGTGTTTGAAGCTTGTAGATCCTTAGCTTTACCCGGAGTAACAGGCTTGAGCTTAGGGCGGTCGTAGCATGCCGTGGGTCGTCCTCGCATTACGAGTAGTGTAGGCGGCCATGTGAGCCATGCAAAGCTGCCGGTCGATGATGGTACACCAGATATTTAGCCGTTTTCGTAGTTCGTTCGTCTATACTCTATGGCAGTTTGCACTTCCTTGCTTCACATTTATGAATGCAAGAGTAAACTAAATATTTCTGTATAGCCCGTCAAGTAAAATATCGTTTGAAAGGGCTTCATTTTTCATGGTTTTACTTCATGTATTTATTTTAAACAGCACCAAAAATTTTATAAGTCTCAAAATTTTCAACATACCTACGAAATTGGTTTTGACCGGTTTTTTATTTCGACTTTTCTAAATAACCGGTCTGGTTACTTACTTTTCGGAGGAGGCGTTGTGGCTTCTATTATAGATTGCATGGTTGGAACCTTAGACGTCATAATCGGTATTATTGTCGGTGTAGGAGAAGTAACTGATGATGTGGTACAATCCCGTTCATCATCAGGACAATCCTCAAGTCCATCGCACCACTTCTCAATGTCTAAACACGTATGACTAGTTGGACAGATACGACTTCCTGTTGGACATTCAGTGCAGAGACATTCACAAGTTTCAGATAGTTTTGGCACCAAATCCTAAAAAATAGATTTCTTTTATTTATATATAAGCCTATTTCAATTCAATACCTTATTGTCTGTTATTGTTGTTAATTATTTTTAAGCACTTCATGCTGTTTTGAACGTTGTAAAAAGCCGACGTCAAAATGCTTAAAAGCAAGAAATAATTAAATAGTTAGTGTCTGCGTTGAATTTGAAGACGGTTGGTGCCAAATTAGAAACTACCTAGCTCTCAATGTCACTAATCTAGACAATACATTACAAACATAGATAACATTGAACAGATCTTTTTTAGAAAGATCTTTTAATAGCTGTTATACCATTACCCTTCAATTATGTACATGGCGTTTTTTTTGTAGCTTATTGAAAATTTAATATAATAATTATTTTATGATTTTTTAATTGGTCAAAAATAATAAAGTTAATATTATTTTGAATTTTCAATAAGCTACAAAAAAACGCGATGTCTATAATTGAAGGGTATAACAGCGCTTAAAAATGTTAAGAGCTTTGTGATGGATAGAATAGAAAAAGGGGCAAAGTTTTACCACCCATATTTCCTATTCAATAAAACCCATTGAAAAAATAACAGCTATTTCACTTAGATATATTGAATAAGTAACTATACGCTAAATTGTAAATAGTTTATCCCAGAAAAAAATAGTATATAGGAGCCTTAGGTGATCATAAATTATTGAAATCGGCATCGAATTCTTGCTATTCAGTGAACAATGTTTGAAGTCGGTATACTTTTAGAAAAGTTAATGGATATTGGTTTCATACTTACTGGTGCACATTTACATTCCTTCATAGGTTTGCAGTCAGTCAAACCTCCTAGTTTACATACACACTCGTCGCACTTTTTACGGAATGTAGAACCAACTGCATACCTGAAATCAAGACGTTTGGGCTAAGTGTCTTGCCAGCGTTCTTTTTACTGGACGCGTTCTATCCCTAATCGCTACTAAGTTGAGAAACTACGAATAGAGATTATATCGTTGAAAGTGAAAACAACTTACGACATATATCCAACAACACAAGGACATTGGGCACGTTCGCTGCAACCTTCACCATCGAAGTACAAAGTGCCAGCACAATCACAAGTGCCGGAGCTAGGTAACAAGACATGTGAACATAGCTGACAGACCGTCGCGATTGTAGGTGACGTTGGAAGCAGTAACTCTGATGTGGAAGCAGTCAATGTTTCAGCTGAAAACATAATTTTAGATTTTATTTCAAATACAATATCTTACTAATATTATAACTGCGAAATTGCCCCAGGGTACCCAGCGGAAGACGAAGTCTTCCTCATTTAGCAGAAGATTTTTTGAGGCTATACCTAACGAGTGGCCAGCTCTGTTGAGGTATGTAGATGGAAAAGCCTCTTTGTACAGGATAATTTTATTATAAAAACCCATTGACTCATGGTCGGATGTGGGGATCGAACCCGCGACTTTTGAGTTGTGAGCCGACGTTTAATTCACTCGACTATCGCCGACCCGAAAAGGTGTTATTTCTATATATTATTTCTCAAAGGTACTTTTGGCTGTATTTTATGTCCCTTAATACTTTGTTATATATGTTACAAAGTTTATATTTGATACGCCATTTTGAAGATTATTTTATCTTATCTGACGAAAAATAAACAAATAAATCAAAATAAATGTTTCTTTTAAAATTAGACTAAATTATTTATTTTGTAAAAGACGCCATCTATTGGAGATTAGCTGAACTATGACAACAACACCACATTTATTTGTTTGTATAAATTAAATTATAGTTTTTTCATAACACTTGAGTTATAACTATTAACTATAAAAAAAGTATTAAAATCATGAATATTTACGTACGACCAGGTTCAAAACAGCCAATGGGCTCAGCGTGAACTTCGATATTATTGTGCCAAGTTACAGACAGTAACTTTATATACCGAGCTCGTAAAGGCGTATCAAAGGTATTTACTACTACGGATGAAGAGTCTTTGTTTGCAGTAAACTTCTTATTGGACCCATTTGGCTCGGTGACTGGTAGGAACGTCTTAAGATCGTTTGCATGCATCACAGTGTACTCAGTAACCCAGCCGTTAGATCCGCCCTTGGTCTTAATGCCAGTTATATTACGTTCTCCGGTAAGATCCCACTGGAAAAAATGCAATCAAAATTAAAGAAATAGAGTCGATATGAAGCAAGAATCAAGACATTTTCTGCCAGTTACGCCAGAATTCAGGCAAAATGTATCCTTACCAAAATAATTTAACTTATTTTTAAATCAAGACTTTTGCAGGGAAAATATCAATGATTTGGAATCTCAATTGAAACGACTCCAGCCATGTCAGTTACAATTTTATTATTATAAAAAATTAATTTTACACCTACCAAAATCCATTCGCCTGGAGCGTTATACAGCGCTCGCCAACCATGATCAGCATTAAGATTAAGATAGCGACGTTGATCAGCATTAGAGCTCACTTCAATTTGATCCTCTGGTAGACCAGCTTGAATACCCAATGGCGCAACACAAGAGTAAGGTTCGAAACATCCGTTAGGTTCTGCCCGAATTTCAATATTATTGTGCCACGTTATAGGTAATATCTTGAAGTATCTTGCGCGAATTGGTGATTTCAAAGTATTAATGACCACTGACATTCCGTCAACATTCCCAGGGAAGAGCTTAGGAGAGTCATTCTGTTCAGAAACAGCGTGGAATGTGTTCAGATCGGAAGAATACATCAGATGGTATCCTGTAATCCAACCATTTGGACCTCCCTTAGTCTTAACGCCAGTTATATTACGCTCACCGGTTAAATCCCACTGAAATCAACAATATCAGCTGTAGAAATAATGACATATTTTTCCAAAAAGGTTAAAGTGAGCGTTATTACCATGATCCATTCACCAGGTGCATTATACTGTGCTTTCCAACCACGATCTCCACTGAGACTAAGGTAGCGACGTTGTTCTGAACTGGAGCTGACTTCAATTTGTTCTTCAGGAAGACCTGCTAGTAATCCTAATGGTGCCACACAGATATTTGGCTCGAAGCAACCGAGAGGTTCAGCTCGGATCTCAATGTTATTGTGCCAAGTTATAGGAAGTATCTTAAAGTAGCGAGCTCGTAGAGGAGGATTCAGCGAGTGTGTGACCACGGATGTTGAGTCAACGTTTCCAGGGAAAAGTTTAGGTGAACCATCAGGCTCAGAGACAGGGTGGAATGTGTTTAGATCGGAAGAATACATAAGTTGGTATCCTGTAACCCATCCATTTGGACCTCCCTTAGCTTTTACTCCCGTTATATTCCGCTCACCGCTTAAATCCCACTGAAATCAACAATAACAGCTGTAGAAAAAAAATACATATTTTCCAAAAAGGTTAAAGTGAGGGTTCTTACCATGATCCATTCACCAGGTGCATTATACTGTGCTTTCCAACCACGATCTCCACTGAGACTAAGGTAGCGACGTTGTTCTGAACTGGAGCTGACTTCAATTTGTTCTTCAGGAAGACCTGCTTGTAATCCTAATGGTGCCACACAGATATTTGGCTCGAAGCAACCAAGAGGTTCAGCTCGGATCTCAATGTTATTGTGCCAAGTTATGGGAAGTATCTTAAAGTAGCGAGCTCGTAGAGGAGGATTCAGCGAGTGTGTGACCACGGATGTTGAGTCAACGTTTCCAGGGAAAAGTTTAGGTGAACCATCAGGCTCAGAGACAGGGTGGAATGTGTTTAGATCGGAAGAATACATAAGTTGGTATCCTGTAACCCATCCATTTGGACCTCCCTTAGTTTTTACTCCCGTTATATTCCGCTCACCGCTTAAATCCCACTGAAATCAACAATAACAGCTGTAGAAAAAAAATACATATTTTCCAAAAAGGTTAAAGTGAGGGTTCTTACCATGATCCATTCACCAGGTGCATTATAATGTGCTTTCCAACCACGATCTCCACTGAGACTAAGGTAGCGACGTTGTTCTGAACTGGAGCTGACTTCAATTTGTTCTTCAGGTAGACCTGCTTGCAATCCTATTGGTGCCACACAGGCATATGGCTCGAAGCATCCTATAGGTTCAGCTCGGATCTCAATGTTATCGTGCCAAGTTATTGGAAGTATCTTGAAGTAGCGAGCTCGTAAAGGAGGGTTTAACGAATGTCTAACCAGGGATGTTTTATCAAAGTTTCCAGGGAAAAGTTTAGGTGAACCATCAGGCTCAGATACTGTCTTGAAAATATTCAAATCGGAAGTGTACATCACTTTGTATGCCGTCACCCACCCATCAGGGCCACCCTTAGTTGTTATTCCAGTTATGTTACGATCCCCGGTTAGGTCCCACTAAAAATGTAAGTAAAAGTGATACTTATAAATAAAAGAAATTGAAGTAATTGTCTGTAACTTTAAAAGAAAGTGGGATTGTTTGTCTAGAGCAGGCTTCGAAACAGCTCAATTATCAAAAATACACTTATTCCATCTAAATATACCTCAACAGAACTGGACACTCGTTAGGTATAGCCTCACAAATACCATCGGCTAAAAGAGGGAGAATTGGTCTTCCGCTGGGTACCCTGGGACCGATAAAACGGTTTTAAAAGCTTTTTTTCTAAATCTGATCTTTGTTTTCATCTCAATATTGTAAAGAATTTGGAAGATAAATAATGTATTGATGCAGAATTAGCTTGTCTATATGCATCTAATAAAAATGACAAACAAGGAGTGCTATTTTATTGGTGTCTGGTTAATATTACTAACCATTATCCATTCGCCTGGTGTACTATACAAAGGCTTCCATCCCCTTTCCGATTTTAAATCCAAATATTTTCTGTTCTTACTTTGGGAGCTTACTTCAATATTGTCCACTTGTAATCCTCCTTCTAAACCAATGTCATCTGTGCATTGTGGCGATTTTGACTATAATTATTAAGAAATATATTAAAGTTAAGTAGGTTAATTTTTAAAAGCCTTAAATATCAAAGTAGGAAAATTGACTTTACTTATTGGCATAGTAACTCTACCACCGCGTGATGTTCAGCAATAGCGGCGAGTCAATGAGATTAAAACAGGTTATATGCTTGTTCACGTTTCGTTTGAAGGACCTAAGATTGTATGATGCTGGGAACACGGAGGAATGCAGCCTGTTCCACTCCTTAGCAAGCCATATAAAAGACTAGCCGAACTTCTTCATTTGCCTAGTTGTAATTGTATACTTTAATGGAAAAAATTCAGAGGCCATGTGTAGTCGGGGTCAAGGGACCCACCTCACGTCCCAATTATGTCACTTAAAATCATATCATAAATAAAAGAGATTTTATTGTACCAAGTAGACAAGCTATTTTCTTTATTTGACGTGAGTATTTAAAGTAGAGACATAATAACCTTTGATTTGAAATTAACTCCCTAAGACTTTGACCGTCACTGTACCAATGGTTTTTTTAATTAAAAAGTTATCCTTCTTAACATATTAGGCCTTCTATTCTTCCATCTTAAAATAATTCAACAGAAAGAGCTGGTCACTCGTTAGGATAGCTTCACAAATGCCATCAGCTAAATGAGACAGGCTTTGTTTACAGCTGGGTACCTCTAGTGTCGGCAAAACTGTTTCCAGAGCCATAAGCCAAGCCGTGAAGTTAAAAATCTAGTAATCTCAAAATGTAGTTACTTACAGTAGGTAAAAATCCATCGGTGATCGCAGTAGGTTCCTCACAACCGATCAGGTCGAAACGCAGCGAAATTTCCTCATGCCATGTAAGAGGGCGTAAACGAATGAATTTGGCCTCAATTGGAGGTTCTAGCATTTGTTTGACAATCGTTTTCTGGTCAGTGGCCCCTCGGAATATCTGTTGTGTGATAAATTCAATATTAATTTTACTATTATTACTTCTGAGAAGGGATCCTAGGTTCAAAAAGAAAGTATTTGCATGGATTATATGGTTTCAGTTAAATTGGCTGAATATGCTAAGACCTGAGCCGTCTGATTAAAACTGTATGTGGCACAATCACCAAAAGTGACTAGTTTCAGAGTTATGCCACTTTGAATGTTTCACTTGGTAGAGTACATATGGTTTCAGTTAAATTGGCCTAATTTCTGATATCACATGACAAAAGACAAGCACCTGATTAAAAGTGTGGGTAATGACTAAAAGTGATCAGTTTCAGAGTTATGTCACTTTCATTAGGCATATCATTGTAAGAATGTGGTTTCAGTCAAATTGGTTTAATTATGGTGACAGCATACCAAAAATTCAGCCAATTTAACTGAAACCACATTCTCCATACAAATCCGCCGGGGTACTTAAATATATATGCCAGCAACACAACAATGTCCACATTTAGCGGGATGTTCATGTTAAACGAAAGTATCTACTCTTAAAAAAAAATTGGAAGTTAAACGTTTTTTTGACCTCATTAGATTGATAGAGCGTTGAACTTGAAACATGAAATCAAATTTATAATTAGACATATTAAAATGTCACCTACCTTAGGATTACCATTAGGTTCATTAACTGTATCGAATACATGTCCATCATCTCCATACATAATTTCGTAGCTGGTGACATAATGGTCGTATAGCGGTGATCCTTGCAGCAGAACGCCGTATACCGGTTCTTTACGAGGCAACTCAACTTGAATGTAAGGCTGTTTATCTAATTTATCAGGTTTCCAACTACCGGCTGTCAATTAAGTAATCAAACATGACATTAAAGAAATTAGAAACATATATTTATTAGGAAACGTTAACGTAAAAGTTATTAATTTATGCGGCATATTATGAAACTTAGGTATAGGGGATATACCTCTTACACGGTAATTATTTTTTAAGACACCTCCTCCTAAATTGGGTTGTTTTGAAAAATCCTAAAACACGTGCTTTATTATTTGCTTTAAAGAGTATTTGTACCAAGATTAAAGTTGATACAGGAAAACGATTTTCCATTCAATCATACAACCCATTTTCACATTTATATCTTCAGCGGTTTAGGCTGTGCGTTGATTGTCAGTCAGTCAGCGACACGACGCCACGGTTTTATATTTTTAGTTACATACCCATACTTAAGGGCCGTTGCCCTCAGTTATCTTGTATCTGTCAAAAATATCGCAAATCTCAGTTAATCCTGGATAGGTCAGTGTATTTATACAACATTTCCAGGATTAACTGAGATTTGCCATATTTTTGACAGTTATAAGATGACCTTGACCAACGGCCCTTAAGTAGGTATATATTTTGTAGTATTGAGCCGTCCTCGTTGGGTTTTTGAAATAATTATAAATGGAAATCACCTTGTTTTATTATGTAAGTTTTCATAAAAGTTAGACATACTCTAGATATAATAAAAAAATATGTCAATGATCTTACCAGAACTGTCCTTAGGCCCACCATTCAGTTTTGAATTTTTTGGTTCAAAAAATACGTTTTCATACGAACTCGATGTGAACTTAATTTCATCTGAAGTTCTCTCCCATAAGATATTTTTGTACCTTGAAATAATAGGTAATATAAAGTTGGCTACATTTCAGCTTTGATTCCCATTGGCACTAACTCAAGTACTAAGCTGTGAAAATATTTAATAGATTGGCAACGGGTATATACAACTTCTATATTGGTAATCCGGTATGAACACAGCCTGCGCCAGCCACATCTACATGACCCCGCGTTCTACTCCCACTTGCCACTAACGACTATCAGTCCTTACCAGCCCCTACATGGATGTTGGTTTCATATTGTATCGACCTCTGGTCTGGGAAGGGAGTCATGCGGCGGCACTGTCTCAATACTGAAACCAATTTTACAGCGACATGCGTTGGGGAGTATTCCCTTTTACTCTCAGTCGTTGGATTGTTTTATGTAGTCATATACACCTATCATTATGAATAAAATATTTGTTAGACCAGGCTTTAATAGCACCATAAGGCTGGCTTTCCACCTGAGCTGTGCGAAGAACCTGGATACGAACTTGACCAAAAAGTAAGTAAAGTTACCAATACCAATTTTAGTTTCAGACAAAAAGTGCAGAAGTCCACAAAGAAAATATGTTCCTATGTCTTCGAGAAAAGTAGATTCCATACCTATCTTCACTGCATTCAGGTGGAGGTGAGACTGTACTTCTAACAATCAATACAGGCGTAGGAGTTGTTGTAATTGCGACCAGTTGTTCAGTAGACATTAATGGTTGTTGAGAAGTTGACATCATTACGGGGTTGTCAACTATGACACATTCTGACTGATCACAGTGTAATTTGTTGTTTAAACATTGACATTTCATACAACCGTCGATATCTATGCCGTTTGGCTGTAAAATTTAAATACAAAATATGATTAATTATTTTTATAGAGAAGACGACATGTGACCTTGCCACCGACCTGCGCGACTCGCAGAGCATAATACAGTTCGCCAGTCGCGCCCACTATGCCGGGCCCGTAGAGATGCTTTTTCACGCTTCGTTTGTAGGAAAGAATTTCGTTCCACTTTTTGACAGTGCGACACAGGAACGAGTCACTGAATTTTTTTGTTCGTATACAGAACGTGTCCACTGTGTGAGGATAAAATCTATATCCTGTGCGAGCAGTGCAGATGCGAAAAGGGGATAGAGGGACGAGGTCATGGAGTTCTTCTGATAAAAATAGAACAAATAGTGGATGGAACGAGAACGGTATCCTCTCAAATGCTCTAAAATAAAATATATAATTTCAGAAGCTATAATTTTAGTTGCTATAAATATTCATTTTCTATAAATTTAGCTCCTGTAATTTTAAAAATCTATAAATTTGTTTGATATATTTTTTTAAATCTATAATATTAATTCCTATAACGTATTGTTTTCTATAATTGCAGTTGCCATAATTTTCAAAATCTATAATTTCAAGTCCTATAATTTTTATGTCTATTTTCAATTGCACTAATGGCTACTTTTCTATAATTGCTGTTACTATAATTTTGAAAATATATAATCTCATGTCTTATAATTTTTATAATCTCTAATTTCAGTTGCACTAATGGTTACTTTTCTATAATTACAGTTATTATAATTTTCTAAATATATAAATTCAATTTCTATAAATTTATTAATCTATAATATCATTTGCTCTAATGGATTGTTAAAATAAGTGTACTCACTATATTTTTAAACGTATAACTTCATTCTATTTACATTTACAAATATATAATCATAAAAAATAATTTTCTATAATGTAATCAATTTAAATAAGTACTATTATTAAAATTTACAGTAGATTTTGTTAATGTCTGTTGCAGTAATTTTCGATTCCTATTCCCCTAATTGGTAAATAAAAATAGGTTAGCGAGGAGCGAAGCGACGAGCGTGGTTCGAATAGTGCTAAAACAGAGCGCGAGACGAGCGAGCGAAGCGAGCGTTCCGCGGTAGCGGACGGCGAAGCGCCAGAAACTCATAAATACCTAAACAACCATCACTTGTTGATAACGGATATGATACCTATATATATATATTATTTATAATAAGAAAGGAAGATTTTTGTATATTAATAAATATTTCGCAAATAAACTGGAAAAAATATAGCAAATTAATCATTAGATAATTAAATGTTGTACCTTTTGATAATTTAGACATCTTGAAAATTATAGAAAACAATTTTAGATAAAACGAAAATTATAGCAAATTATAAATTAGATCATTTAATGTTATATATTTTGATAATAGTGATTTTGAAAATTACGGATATCGATTTTAGACAAAAGAAAAATTATAGCAAATAAATAATTATTGAATGTAATTTTATATATTTTGATAATAGTGATTTTAAAAATTACAGAAATCGATTTTAGGGTAAAAAAAAATTATAGCAAATGAATAATTATAGAACTTAATTTTATATATTTTGATAATAGTGATTTTGAAAATTACAGAAATAGATTTTAGGTTTAAAAAAAATTATAGCAAATGAATAATTATAGAATGTAATGTTATATCTTATGTACCTATATATTCTAAAATTATATCAAAACATTTTAGAGATATTGTAGGAGACCCAACGAGAACCCGTGTTAAAAGCCGCAACTATTGGTACACAAACACACTTAGCAATAATAATTTACATATTGTAAAACATCGCGTCTGTCTGCGCCCTTTTCACGCAAAAACTACTGAACAGATTTTGTTGCGGTTTACACTATTACATAGGTTGATTCACCGGGAAGGTTTACGAGTATTAAACATGGACCTATCATGTTTAGGAGCCGAACATTTACAGTGTAAGTGAATCAAGTCCAGTTTTAGCTCCAGCGAGTTTTCATGGCGAATGTTGTATAATCCGTTAGGGATATAACAAAATGATGTAGGAAAGAATTGTGTAGAATAAAATTATCTACAAAAAAGTCTTCGGTAGCATATATCTGTTTTTAATAGATAAGTAGTTATAAGCGTAATGGAACTATCATTTCGTCTAATCGACATTTCAGGTGACAAGAGGGCTGGAGCATACCTTGGACAACGTATTAGCATAGCTATACAGCGAGGAAACGCTGCTAGCCTTCTTGGCACTTTACCGCAGGACAGTGATTTCGAGAAAGTTTTCTACTTATGAGTATGTATCCTACATATTCATGATTAGAGAGCCACTCATGGGGTTCCCTGTGTTTAATTTTTATTATATTTAAACTTTGTATGTAGATATATATTATTTAATATTTTTAGCGTAATTGTGTAGGTATTCAAATTGTTGTTAACCCATATTGTAATGGACCCATGCGAAGTTGGGGGCGGGGCCGCTAGTTATTCAAATACCCACTATAGATAATTCCTGAAAGATTCATCAAAACCGTTCGGAGCTCATTCTGGATAAACATTGGGACATACAGACAGACAGACAAGTTAAATTAAAAAAATAAAATTAACAAATATTTGTATACACTATGTCCTGCCCAAACGTTGGCTTGCCTGCTCTACCCCTACCACTACATACTAAAATCGCTATAAAAAATGGGGGGTGGGGGTAGGAGGGTGAAAAATAGTTTACGACCTATTCTCAGACCTACCGAATATACACAAAAAAAATCATACAAATCGGTCAAGCCGTTTTGGAGGAGTTTGGTTACAAACACTGTGACACGAGAATTTTATATATATATATATATACTAGCGGACCCGGCAGACGTTGTCCTGCCCAAACGTTGACTTGCCCGCACTACCCCTACCCCTATCCCTACCCCTAACCCTATATAAAAAAAAAATTAGGGGTGGACCACCCTTAACATTTAGGGGGATGAAAAATAGATGTTGTCCGATTCTCAACCCTAACGGATATGCATACAAAATTTCATAAGGATCGGTCAAGCCGTTTCGGAGGAGTATGGGAACGAACATTGTGACAGGAGAATTTTATATATTAGACTAGCGGACCCGGCAGACGTTGTCCTGCCCAAACGTTGACTTGCCCGCACTACCCCTACCCCTACTCCTACCCCTACCCCTACCCTTACGCCTACCCCTACCCCTAACCCTATATAAAAAAAATTTAGGGGTGGACCACCCTTAACATTTAGGGGTTTGAAAAATAGATAGTAGCCGATTCTCAGACTTACTGAATATGCATACAAAATTTCATAAGGATCGGTCAAGTCGTTTCGGAGAAGTATGGGAACGAACATTGTGACAGGAGAATTTTATATATTAGATTACCTTGACTATCTTAGCGTCGTGTCCATAGCACGTACAGTCTTTTGCAGGAACACAAGTTCGCTCGTCCCGCCAGAAAGACTTTGCGTCGCATTTTAATTTAGCCACCGATTTATCAATACAACCTTCTACGCAATCCTGAAAGTAGAACAATGTAAATTATATTATTTTTTGTTTTTTTTTTAATTCTGACCACTGATATCGATTTTGGGAACAATCTGTCCAGTAACTAAAAATGGAAACGCCACCTGTTGCATTTTAAACCCTCCGACGCAAAAAGAGGGGTCTTATAAGTTTAACGTGTATATCTGTGTATGTGTGTCTGTCTGTGGCATCGTAGCTCCTAAACGGATGAACGGATTTTGATTTAGTTTGTTTTGTTTGAAAGGTGACTTGATCGAGTGTTCTTAGATGATTCAAGAAAATCTGTTGTCATTTGAAGATCATCAGCTCTTTTCTAGCCGTTGAAGGGATGTGACCAACTTACTGGTTTAATGGATTCGAAATTTAGTATCCTGTGATACAGATCCAGCTCCTCACCAACTCGGGGGTTTTTAATTATTTTTTTATTTATCTTATTTAGAAAGAGTTACACCTTACGTATAATCTCGTATAACACCTTTTTGACTGATGTTTTTGGGAAAAATAAGAAATATAAAGACAATTTTCATCTTACCTGTCCCTGTAAACATTTTCCTTCATTCACAAGTTTATTTTTGTAGTAGTCGCACAGTTTGTTGCATGGATAGGCGCATTTAGACAGCACTTGTCCTGGCGGGCATTCTGTAAGAATACACATATAAGGAAGCGCGTGCCAATCTAAGTGACGTCACATGTTCTGCACCGCTTTATCACACGAGAATTAATGTAGGGTGTTCTGCTCACGATTACGTATCTCAGTTACTAACAGAAAGCGAAGGTTACCATCAAGCACGTAGGCAGGGGGAGGGTCCAATGGGTCCGGACCCACCCCGAAATCTCCGTCACCGACACTTTTTGAAATTGAGAATTACTATCAGTTCAGCTGAGCTGATGAGGTCGAGTCAAACGAGCTATAGGATCAAGGAATATACTACTCTCTACCGAGATATAGGATATTGACCTATTGCAGAAAAGATGTAATAAAAGGTAAAGTCGTACTTTGTGTTTAATTTTGGTTAAACTTGGTTGGTGGTTGGACCCCCCTCCCCGACTAAAAATCCTGGCTACGTGCTTGGTTACCATCCACAGATTAGTAAATATAATAGGCCGAGAGTGAGTATACCGTGCATGCTCACTCTTCTCTGTTTATCGAACATTACTAATCTGTAGATTTTTCTGCTGGGCCATTTTGACGTAGTCAGTTTTCGAATGATACCTATGGCACGGATCGGCACACTTGTATTTCCTGATCTGAGCGGCACATTAACGGCGTAGCGACGAAGAGCAGTCGCTTATAGCCGCTTGAGCGACCGATTTATTTTGTTATAATATTAACTTGACTGTATGTTATAGTTAAGAAAGTTGAGTTTCAATTGATAATATTAAGGACAACAGAATTAAAGAATGTCTAAGAAGTAAATAAAATCAAATTATGTATGAAACGATGTATGAATGATAGATGAAGTAGGAGGAATATGTAAGGAATATGGGAAGGTAATTTAGGAAGGATTTATGTACGTACCTGAAGAGCTTGCAGTGAACGTTACAGTAGTGGTCGGTACTGTCGTTAGCAAATCTCTTGGTTCTGAAATATTTTTATTGTATTACAATTTTAAACTTTATATAATTATTGCTTTAGTCTCAACCATAGATAATATTTTTGTTTCTTACAAAAAGTTATTGTGAATTCGTTTTACAACTGCAAGTTATTGACTTTAGTTAGTAGAACTAGCCCCAAACGAAAAGTTTCGAGTAGTACCTATTTATATGTATGTAAAATTTTTATCAGACAGAATGTGTGCTTGTTTAAATTTCGTGTAAGGCTCGGACTACACTCATCAGGAATCCCTCTATCCCTCTAAGAAACGGACCCTGATGCAATCAGTCGCTCAAACAAAATGTATGAATGAAAATGAACCATCATTTTGACTTTTTCCGTTTACCCGATCGGATAGTGTTCGGTAAAGTGGGCTGTTCCTGTTCTATAATGTCGTTGTATAGGCACCATGGTTCCGAAAACAAGTTCGTTCGGGGCGTAGTTTACCTACTTCAATACTAGATGGCGTTAGCGGTTCTAGCAGAGACAATTATTTTTATATATGTTTTTGTTTCACAAGATATTCGGTAATTAATATGTACTGTTAATTGAATTGAGGTAGGCATCTAAACTACTAGGATACTCCAATTCTTTGGACACATGTCGCGGCCAACAACGACTCCATAGAGCGCCTTGTCGTGCAGGGTAGGGTCGAAGGTACAAGAAAATGCGGCAGATCACCCATGCGATGGACCGGCCAGATTAAATCTGGGGTGGGCGGCCCATTGCACGAGTCACAGCCGACAGAGAGGGATGGCGTCGCATCGTGAGACGAGTCACGGCTGCCCGAAATCTGGCTGCAACATGATGACCACAACCGCTCTGTCAAGAGTAAACCGACAAGGAAGAAGGTATCTAAAAGTTAAGACAATGTAATCTTTCTAAAATTTAGCGGTCGACTGACTAAATTTTTATCCAGTTTCAAACTGACTTCTTTTAGTCAATTTCATTACGGGCAACTAGGTTTCCTAGCGGGTTGGAGAGATTCCTGATGCGTGTAGTCTGAGCCTAAATAGCATATACCATTAAGATATTGATAACAGAGATTATGACAGGGTAAACAAAATATTATTCTATTTAGTCCGACATTTAGATTATCAAAAAATATTGGACACGTATTTTTTCTTTTGTCAATCAAACAAAAAAAATACAGAGATAAAGCCCGTCAAAGTTTGGGAGTGGGGGCCGGTGACGTCACTTCTAGGTTAAAAGTGAACTCAAATGTGACGTCACGCGGAATATTAGCGGGCTATATCTTAATCATTTCTTGTTTAATTGACAAAAGAAAAAATACCCAATATTTTCTGATAATCTAACTGACGGACTAATTAGATTTTGTAGTCATCATGCCTATTATGTAATCACTGACATACAGTATTTATCTTAATATATATTTTATTAAATTTTACCTGCATTGTCGCCACATTCGGGTCTAACCAAGGCAACACTATGCGGCCAATCACAGACCATAGTTACAGGATTGTACATCATACTATCTCCACAGGTTTTCAATACCGCATGAGGTTTAGTCGGTGACATTAAATCTGGGGTACATTCGTAGAATTTGTGACAATCTGTAGGGTGCGGATGGTTTGGACGTGTAGAATTCAAACATTGGAATGGTTCTGAAAAATATAATATAAAAGTTACAACTTTTCCATCTAAACATACCTCAACAGAACTGGCCACTCGTTAGGTATAGTCTCACAAATACCATCAGCTAAAAGAGGGAGACTTGGTTTTCCGCTGGGTACCCTGGGACCGATAATACGGTTTTGGGAGCTGTAAGGCAACCCGTGAAGATAAATTAATCATGCCCTTTTGGGGTAGCCATTTGGTTCGTAGTTGTATTTACCAGGACAGATTGGCACCAACCGTCTTCAAATTCTACGACGAAATATTTATTATTTCTTACTTTTCAGTGCAAATTTTTGAAGTCGGTACATTTTTTTAAAGTTAATTAATAATAGAATACGTAAGAAATAGGTATAAATAATTGATTACAATATAATATAATTATTACCGCTATATTCATTTTAACAAAGACGGACAAATGGCGTGTTTTTATCTAGGTACATTTATATAAATAAACTAACGGACCCGGCAGACGTTGTCCTGCCTAAACGTTGGCTTGCCTGCACTACCCCTACCACTAAATTTGGATATTGTTCATACAAGAGTAATAAAATCGCGATTAAAAAATGGGGGGTGGGGGTAGAAGGGTGAAAAATTGTTTACGACCGATTGTCGGCCCTTCCTTTTTATAAATATCCGTCAAGCCGTTTCGGAGGAGTGTGGCAACTAACTTGGACCGATTTAGGTAAATGTTTCTTAAATGTTCCTAAAATAGTCTGAATAAGGTTATTTAGGAAAAAAAAATTGGAAAGGTTGCCCGAAAATTTGGAAAGTTCGAGAAAAAGTTAAAGTGCTTTTTTCTATGGGATTTTTGTATTTATTTAAGAACACAGAAAAAAATTACAGCTCGCAGGCCAAGTCTTAATCTGTCTAATACTATGCCACATAAATATACCTAACAATAAAAAAAAAACACAATAAAACATGTTAGATATAAGGAAATTTAAGAAATAACAGCACTATCTAAATATCTTTTGGAAGAAAATACCCTATGTATAAATTCAAGATAAAGGGGATGAAAGTTTTCAACAGGGGCGGGTCCCTAGGAAAATCAAAATATCACTTACCTTCCAAACATTGACAGAAAACTCTTATTTCAAAATCTGGACAAGTGCTACTCCCACTTTCTTTACATAGCAGACCATTTACTAAACTACATTCAGCATCTAGACCGGTTTCCTTTGCAGATTTATGCGAGTCTACTGTGCGGCACTCGATTTTTGTCATCATATTATTTTCGCACATCGGCGATCCTATTTTCTAAAAATAAAAATAATAATAAAAAACAAGCTTCTGTCCGCGGTTTCACCTGCGTGGAAATAGATACAAAAAAGAAATAATCCCGTGGCTGTAATTTGCCCCTCCCCTGACCGCTTTCGCGGTTTAAAAAGTAGTATATGTCATTCTCTGACCAAAATCATGTAGATCCCGTGAAAAACAAAAATAAATCTATCCCACGGGAACCATACATTTTTCCGAGATAAAAAATGCTATTCCAGACTCGAATCCATCTCTGTGCCAAATTTCATCCAGATCCGTTGAGCCGTTCTGGCGTGATTGAGTAACAAAACAAACATACATCCATACAAACTTTCGCGTTAATAATATTAGTGGGATTGAACACATCTGTGAAAGGTTTACGTGTATTAAAAATGACACTATGAAGTAAAGGAGCTGAGCAAAACAATATCAGTAAATCAGAAAAAAAAGATTTCAAGATGCTGTCGAATCAATAACAATATCGTTTAGGAAGAAAATTTATTTACTTACAAAATGTCCGCGGTAGCATGTATGTCTATAGTAACAAGCGTCTTTATTGTAAAATAAAATAAAATTATACCCGTGCAGAGACCGAGTGAGTTAATTGCTAGTATTAATATGTGAGTCTAGTTTAGCCCAGTGACAATTTCTACTACTAAATTTAACTAATTTTGGGAGTTTTTGAAATGACACACACACACACGCACCTTCACGGCCGTTATACTTAGTAACAGTGTCCACTTATTGCCAGTTGTCCATATGACAGTTTATTATAACAGCTTATTAGGCATGAGAGAATTGATATCATTTGTCAATTTAATAAATGTCTTGTTCAAATATCCCTATTTTTTACGTTTTCTTTTCGTTAGAAAACAGGCATGGCTTATGTATGTATGTATGGAATTATCGTATATACCTACCATATCTTTTGGAGACGGCAACGACTCAATTTCCAGAGATTTCCCTGGTAGCTTCGTATTATCTGGCGCGTGTTTATTAATCCAGCTGGTCCATCCAGTAACACATTTGAGAGGTTCATTAGCCATCTCTTGTCTTGGTTGTCGTGTTGACGACATAGGCTGAAAAAGTGACAAATAAATATATAATAGAATATAAAAGAAGCGAAAGTCAGGATCGTTAAAAATGACATTCGATTGTCTCGTGATAATAGATTGATAGATAGATGTGACAAATTTTAATCAGTTTAAATCAGAGATTCTTAAACGTTTTTACGCCGTAGACCACCTTCCCGGATTTTTTATTTTCTGTCGGCCCCCGTAGTACCTTTTCCTTGCTGGCGTGAATCCCTCAACAAGTAGAAATCGAGCCCTGGGAATAGAATACTTTGGGAAACGCTAGTTTAAATAGTGCATATAAAGTGCAAAATTGCACAGGTTAAAAGTTGGTTCCGAAAAAAAATCAGATGGTGGAGTGCAGTCTAACCACGTGATACTTTTCGGCTCCGTTTCATAATCCGGGGAGGGGTAGGGGCAAGTATTACGGCTAGGCTACATTGTTAGCCTATGTCAGCTGGAACCCTAAATCTGGCCCTGGTCACGTCGTCTTCTCTATCAAAATGATGTAGCAGGTGTTTTGCGTACTTGTACTGCAGCAGGCCTTAATAAAATGTTCTCTTAGATGACTATAAATAAATCTATTCTGTGGCAGAGGTCCAAATTCTGCTGTGGAATCTACAATTGTTAGTAGAGTATACTTTTAAGTTGTACATGAGCAACGTTACGTGTCCTCCGCAGCACGAGAAAGTAATTAGAACTTACAAGTTCAGTGGTGCATGGCTGGCCGGTACAAACACGAGCTTTCTGTGCACACCTGCAAGTGTGACAAGCATCTTCTTCAATGACATCACCCTCCAAAATAATTCTGCCGTCATCCAGAGTCATGCACGTAGGGCGACATTTGCTTCTAGGCAAACATTCTAGATGTGTATCATTGCTGTAAACCGTACCTTCTGGACATGACTGCTTTGGTCTGCAACCTTGAATAAAAAAAAATGTTTTGATATAGTCACTTATTTTAGCTGTGCTGGTACACATGATTCGGTGTGATTTAAAAAAAACTTTCACGTCAAATATATAGAAGACTAGCTTTCCGTAGAAAATTTGGAATGTGGCATAAGAATTTGTCCCGAAGGTTTTTCCTTCTAAATATACCACTCGGTAGGTATAGCCTTACAAATGCCATCGGCTAAACGAGGGAGACTTGGTCTTCCGCTGGGTACCCTGGAACCGTAACACGGTTTCGGGAGTTGTAAGGCAACCCGTAAAGAAAGAAAAAAAATTGCTTACCTTCAACGCAATTATCTTTATCACAAGACCTCTTAATTTCACTGTAGTCCAGAGTATTGTCGCAAGTTTCTGGTGGGCAAGCAGAAATACACGCGTCGTAGTTTGAACATTCTTCGTCGCACTGCATGGCTGAAAAATTAAATACGTAAGATACATAAAACAAAATTACATAACTTAAGAGCTCATATTATAACTATGTCTTAGGTTCGAATTTAAAATAGCTTTCAAAACATATAAAAGAAAGAAAATATGAAAAATCAGTGACACCTAAGTTTTATGAAGCCCTGAAAGTCCTTATTTTTTTCCTAGATTCAACCGAATTTGCTACTCGAGTTCTCGAAATATATATATCTACTAATGTACAATTTCATTTCCTTTATTTAATAGATAATTTCACATACTTTAAGAAAAAAAAAATACAACTTTCTTATTCAAATAGTTTTTGTACAATACTTGGATAACCGAAGTCCGTTTTGTGCATCTTCCAAGATCGATTTTGTATTAAAGTCGTACGTTCTAATGATTCCGGTACGTGAATCTTAGTGTATATTATCTTATACTTATTTATCTAATTGATTTTAATCGCAGTCTATCTCGCTCGCATCTTTCTAAAGAGATAAGTCGCGCGTAAAATTGCGTTCGTTGCACTGTGGTGTGTCGCCTAAGCTTCTGGCCCCTTTCCACAAATGCCCATCCAGGCGTTCACTGTGAATGTCGATGATGGGCATTTGTCAAAAGTGGCCATCGTTTGCCCCATACTAATTACATGCTGCAGCTATATGTAAATTACGCGATAACTATATTTATTGAGTTCGAAATTGCTTTCTAAAACAATATATTAAACATGATATAAACGAAATAAAATTTCAAATTCATTAAACATAAGTTTTATGAAGCCCTGAAAGTCCTCAATTTTTCGGGTATTTTTATTAACCCACTTTGCGACTGAAATTCTTTTAATATATTTATTAATGTACAAATTTTATTTCGCTTATTTCATAGATAATTTCATACAGAATGGTTCCGTGAGATAGGTATTCAAAACAAAAAATTCTACAAACGAAAAGCGAACTAATTTATTAATGTCAAAATAGCAATAGCAAAGTGATGAGTGACATAGGCTACTTTTTATTCCGGACAAAGTCGAGGCAGAAAGCTAGTATATACTAATATTATGTAAGTTCGGATGTAGGGGGTAATATCTGAAAGTACTGAACCGATTCTGAAAATTATTTCACTAATAGGAACCCACTTATACCTACCAGAGTGTTATAGACTATTATGTTCGAAAACATACGGGCGAAGTCGATAATAAAAATACTTACGACACAACTCCTGTTTCCGCCATTTAAAGACAACCCCGCGCGCGCCACACTGCTGTGCGTAAGCCGCAAGAGCAGCGCAAGCGCAAGCACAATCATCGCCAGTATCGCAGGCACACGCATCACGCTCGCATCGTTGCACGTGCTCTGAAGGCGGAACCTCGGTGTGGCACAGAGTAAATGGGAACCGTTTTAATTCGCCACAGACTGTTGTCGCCCAACCTTTACGTTCTGGATGTTGTTCGCAATGATCCTGGAAATGCGATAATATTAGATAAATATGCAAAAAGTGAACACTGTTACTGGTCTCTGACCACACCGCACTGTATAAGGTGTATGTGTTTAACGTAGACGATCCACAAAAATCGGTCCTACAAGACAGTGCTTTTTTTCTATGGGATTTTTGATTCAAGACCATAATAGTATAGGGGTGATAGTTAATGGGCTCCAACCCACGGGAGAAAGCTAGTTGTCAATAAACATAGCTTAAAATGATCTCTGAACTATCAACATTTATTTTTCAAGTGCATCATGTGACATCTAATGATTGGGCTATATTTTTTATCATTTTAAAATACGGATTTTCAATTTTGGTACTTAACGAAAAATGAAATGATGTGAGTTACAGAACTAATGAAATAACAAAAACGGTATTTGTTTAAATAAATATATTTACGTTTTGTCAACATTTAGGAGGGGATAAAATGTTTTTTTGGCAATATTTTTTATAAATTAAAAATACCATCGAGAATAATCTCCCGCATGACTATTGAATTTTATTTCTCACCCTCGTTGTAATATTAGAGTAGTATAACCCGGCCGCATCGGGGTGCCAGATCCAGAATCGAACCTATGGTCTGCCTAGTTAACACTAGACGTCTTAACCACTGGGTCACCGACGCACCATAATGTTACTTTAATACAAACTTTTTACCTAGTCTTCTTCACTATTCATCCAGTTTTCTTTATTTTACTCACAACTTCATCTATCCCACTAATATTATTATTTTTTATATTATTAATGCGAAAGTTTGTTCCTCAATCACGCCAGAACGGCTGAAGGGATCCGAATGAAATTTGGCACAGAGATAGATTATAGTCTGGAATAGCACATAGGCTACTTTTTATCCCGAAAAAAAAAATTTTGGTACCCGTGGGATAGATTTGTTTTTCACGGGATCGACATGATTTTTTGCATAGCGGTAGTTTAGGGGTCAGATAATGTCATGTAGGTACTACTTTTTATACCGCGAAAGCGGGCGAAGGAGAGGCAATTTACAGCCACGGCATTATTTCTTTTTAGCTCTATTTTCCGGTGAAACCGCGGACAAAAGCTTGTTAGTCTATATTCTTATGTTGTTAAATATACGCGTATATTTTAAATAGGATATATCGATATTAACTTACACGCACAGCTTCTGTCTTTGGACAGGTCTGCTTCAGTTTCCAAGAGTCTGCAAATAACAGAGCTGAAGATTCGGCGACCCCACCGCCTGATGGCGTTTGGAAGTCGTCGCGGACATCCATATTGTAATTACCACACAGACCTTTCACCTGGAAAATATAAGTTTGTTATACTATTTTGTTCTTTCTCAACCCTAACGTCAAAACGAAGCAACGGATTTGTTCAGAGATAATTAGAGGGCCGTAAAGTGACATAAGCTAGTTCCGGAAATCCTTCGGAATAATTATGTCACGGATTCCACGACATTTCATGGCGACCAACGCACGCGTCCGCCGTGACAAGATGAGGAATCCAGTTTAATCCTGCGTCCGCCCTGTGATGGATGCCATATTGAAAAAAAAAAGAATTGAATTATGTCACATTTCGAAAAAAATTACGGGCGAAAGGCTAGAAAGGAAAAACACAACTTTACATCGATTCTTGCTCTTATTGTAGCTGATGTTTTTTAACTTTAATTTTATTAGAATACTGTTTAATATCTTTTCAGTTTATGCTATAGGTAAGGGGGTAGGTAGGATGCAGGGGGTAAGACGGAGAATGGAATAAGATCTATCCGACCCCAAATGTCATCCTCACCTGCACGCTTGGTACCCTCTGCTAGACAACAAACGAGGCTCTGGCGACCGAGCAACGGCGGTATAATCATACACCTAGCTAGGCAACTGGCTGGAAGAGGCTACGCCGAGCCTAAAGACCTAAATAGTCTCAAAATGTCTGGTGCAGAAGGCAAGGGGAAACCACTGCACTATTATTACCAAGAAAGTTAACCATGGCGAGTCAATACAAGGTGCGTCGCGCTGTGGACCGCCATGATTGACCACAACTGCTCTGTCAAGAGCACTACGACTGAGACGAGAAAAAGATGTATAAGTGAAAACTATAATAGTTCATATAAATATATGCAAAGTTAATTTCAAAAATAGTTTTCCACCAATAAATAAAAAAATAAATTAAAGTCAAATGTGGAAAATTTTTGTTTTAATCGTCACTTACTCTGTTCGACCACATTGGCTCCAATTTAACATAAACCTGAGTTTCTTTGTCCCACTGTACGCTCATGCCCAGAGATGGCACGTCCAGAAAAACGAAATTTCCTGCCAATCTTAACTTTATTCTGTGAACATATAAAAAAAATGCTTCATAAACTCATACGAACAATAACGCAAGACTATATATCACTACATACTATAAAGCAACCTCCGCCACGTCTGTCTGTGACCTTTTCACGCAAAAACGGGTATTAAACATGGACCTATCATGTTTAGGAGCTGAGCATTAATAGTATAAGTGAATCAAGTCGGGAAAAATTTAGCTCCTGCGTGTTTTAATGGCGTGTGCTGTCTATTCCGTCAGATATATAACAATATGATGTAGGAAAGAATTGTGTAGAATAAAATTATCTACAAAAAGTCCGCAAGGGTCATCATTATATGATTATTCTATACGTGTGTATGTCACTAAACTCCTTCTAAACGGCTGAACTGATTTTGATGATTTTTTGTGTGTGTTTGAGTGGGTTCCTGGATGGTTTAGATTCCCAATTGGACCCGGTAGATGGCGCTGCAATCGGGTTCTAGGATTTTTTTTCATACGGCCGAAGGGCGGAAAGCTAGTATTTGTATATATATATTTTACCTTTTAAGTTTAATCAAATCGGGTAATGGTTCATCCTTATTGAGTGTGACCACTTCCTCCTGGTCTCCATTACCAACTTTAAGTATAATCGATTTAGAACAAGTGGCACCAGTCAATCCACAAGGCACATTCTGAAATAGAAATATATTTCAAGTAACTTCCGTCTCGTGACGCTCGAATTTTCTATGTCCGAATGATTGCGAAGCTTGCTTTAAAAATATCTTAGACAGTTTAAATTTTAAATTGTCGTTTTAGAGACAAACAAACGAAATTATTAGTAGGACACATTAATTGTATTAGAGAAATTTTATACGTATCTATATCGCGATTCAGCGGGGAAATGCAGCCAGTATTCTTGCCACTATTCCACGCGGACTTGGTTTATTTAGTTATTTTTAGATTAATGTAAAGTTTTTTATATTATGTGTATATCTAAAGATAAGATAGGTATATCATATCCAAAAATAATGTAAATAAAACAATGTTTCTTTCGAGTAGAAGTCGCTGTCTGATACTTTCCCCCCAGGTGAAGTCCTACTTTCCATCCAATATATTTTTTTACCTGAATTTCAACACCAAAGCCATCTTTGCCAGTTTCCATAACACCTTTAGCCATTAGATAAGTGCATACTCCTTCAAAGTCGTACTCCTTGCCATCGAACGTCGTGAAATGCGAGTCACCCCAAGTACTGCAAACTCCTGCGCATGCCAGCTGGGTGCATGTCCAGTTACCTTGCTTGCATTCACTAAAATTATAAAAAAAACTAGTTTTACAGTAGTAATGAAACTTGGTGACAATACAATATTATGACTAAAAAAATATTAAATCTATCTATCCATCTATCATCACGCCATTTGTCCCAAGAGGGGTAGGAAGAGACAATCAAATGCCATTTGTTACGATCCTGACACCTCTTTCGCTTCTTTTATATTCATCATACCTTTCATACATGCTTGGCGATTGTGTGTACTTTTAATATTGCCATCGATCAATACATTATTTATACATTTATAAACATCAATAAAAATATTAAATAAAACAAAAAACAGACTGAACAAATAACTTAAAAACAATATATATATATAGAATGTTAAATTAAAAGGTGAAGAGACAAAATAACAACCAAAATATGTTGCAACTTGATAGCGATTTTATTTTCATCCATCTATCATCACGCCATTTGTCCCAAGAGGGGTAGGAAGAGACAATCAAATGCCATTTGTTACGATCCTGACATACCTCTTTCGCTTCTTTTATATTCATCATACCTTTCATACATGCTTGGCGATTGTGTGTACTTTTAATATTGCCATCGATCAATACATTATTTATACATTTATAAACATCAATAAAAATATTAAATAAAACAAAAAACAGACTGAACAAATAACTTAAAAACAATATATATATATAGAATGTTAAATTAAAAGGTGAAGAGACAAAATAACAACCAAAATATGTTGCAACTTGATAGCGATTTTATTTTCATCCATCTATCATCACGCCATTTGTCCCAAGAGGGATAGGAAGAGACAATCAAATGCCATTTGTTACGATCCTGACATACCTCTTTCGCTTCTTTTATATTCATCATACCTTTCATACATGCTTGGCGATTGTGTGTACTTTTAATATTGCCATCGATCAATACATTATTTATACATTTATAAACATCAATAAAAATATTAAATAAAACAAAAAACAGACTGAACAAATAACTTAAAAACAATATATATATATAGAATGTTAAATTAAAAGGTGAAGAGACAAAATAACAACCAAAATATGTTGCAACTTGATAGCGATTTTATTTTCATCCATCTATCATCACGCCATTTGTCCCAAGAGGGATAGGAAGAGACAATCAAATGCCATTTGTTACGATCCTGACATACCTCTTTCGCTTCTTTTATATTCATCATACCTTTCATACATGCTTGGCGATTGTGTGTACTTTTAATATTGCCATCGATCAATACATTATTTATACATTTATAAACATCAATAAAAATATTAAATAAAACAAAAAACAGACTGAACAAATAACTTAAAAACAATATATATATAGAATGTTAAATTAAAAGGTGAAGAGACAAAATAACAACCAAAATATGTTGCAACTTGATAGCGATTTTATTTTCATCCATCTATCATCACGCCATTTGTCCCAAGAGGGGGAGGCAGAGACAATCGAATGCCATTTGTTACATGATAATTTTTTTTTTATGTTTAATAAAAGTACACCAGCATTTCCTTTCAACTAGATATAAGCATCGCACAGTTTAGACTAGTATATGGACAATTAGACACTTCATTCATTAAATCATGGGCGTAGGTGGTCGATTGGGTAAAACGTCGGCTCACAACTGAGAAGTCGCGGGTTCGATCCCCACATCCGACCATGTACATTATCCGACAAACCGTACATAGGTACCTCAACAGAGCTGGCCACTCTAACGAGTATCTTCGGCTAAGTGAGGAAAATTTTGTCTTCCGCTGGGTTTTTTTTTCATTAAATTATATCCAGCAGTTAGACGATGCTTCGAGGGTATAAATATTCCCATATATAAACACAGAAACGCGTGATAACATATTATAACTCTGTCTTTGCTGTCGCGCAGGTCGGTTAAAATGTATTTATATTTACTAACCAAGTATTACATTCCTCCTTCATCTTATGTCCATCTGGGTAGCTCTGTCCTCCATGATGACAAGGACATTGTGTTGGTAGGACACATTGTTTAGAGCTTGTATCAAGAACATAGCCTTTCTTACATTGACACCCTGGACGACATTCCGCCGTTGTTGTTGAAATTTGTTGATGCATGTTCTAGGAATTTTAAAAAGCTATTACTTAATTATATAGTAAAACTTTTATTTCCTTCCTTTGTTTCGTAGCGTGACCTAATAACCTTCCTTAAGAATCATCAATGCAAATGCAAAAATATTTTTTCAAATCCAACTCGAAGTTCCAGAGATTATAGATATTAAAAAAAAACTTTTAAATTATAGCTGTAAGGTTTACTATACGTAATAAAATATCTAGATTTTTTTAAATTTGTAGTTTCATTAAAGAAATCATGCTTTTAATTTTATTTTTCAAATTCCCGCGAAAACGTTGATGACGTCACGTTCTAGTAAACCAACAAAATCATGTCACAGATTATAAAATAACAAAGAAATAACTTAGTAACTGACAGATTGACAGGCAGTTATTATAATATAGTTATTATTCTGTGGTTATTTATTTGTCATTTAGGATATAGTTACGTCACTTTTCGTTTGCGGTCACGTGACCGGAAGTATCAATTTATGATTTTTCTTTTTGATATTAAAAAAAGTACATTAATTAAACAAATAAATAAACATTATTTTCAGTGATTATACGTTATAAACTATATAAAAAATATTATTGTGTATATATTTTCTTTTACTGTCTACACCCCTATTGTGTCAGTTAAAGAAGTGGCATATCCTATTCTGTTTAATATGGACAACTGGCAAAAAGTGGACACAGTTACTGGTGTCTCTGGCTACACCGCAAGATATAAAGACCGTGAAGATGTGTAGTCAACTCAACTGGTTATGTTTGTTTCTCCCTCTATCATATAGAATGACAGATTTGCTAGAGAGTGACAAAATCATGACAAAACAAATATACGACAGTCTCTATATTTTTTTGTATGATGGCATAATTTTTATTTTTTAATAGCGTGTAGATTGTAAATTAAACGCAACACACTCTACCTTGCACGTAAGAGGTTCAGCAACTTCACAAGTAGTAAATTCGTGATGGGTGACCGCACTACAATTATATCGTAAGTCTTCAGCTGGTGGATATCGCGTTATTTCTGCATCCGTGGCTGGTTTGCATTCCCAAATTGCACCAATGCATGTACTGTAAATAATTAAATAGGTATGTATGCGGCAAAGTGTCTTATATTGGGTTTTGGGGGTTGTGGTTTCGCTGCTCGCACGTGAAGATAGAAAATAAACAAACATTTAGGTGGTCGAAACATTTATCATGGATTTAGTGGACAATAGCATTTTTTTATATAGGACGTAATTTATTTAGCCATATTTCTATGTTACGAACATATAAAGTGTATTTGGAACGCATCGACAAGATTCTTACTTTACAGACTTTTTTCTTTTCTCATTGTTATTTAAAATTAATGTAGTATGCAAATGCAAAGAAGAAAAACTAATATTAAAATAATTTCTAGTGAGAACAGACCAGTGAATTTTTCTCTGATTACGTAATTAAATCTCACAAATTAAATACACCTTCGCATAACTGTGTTATTCTTATTCTATTTCTAATCCTTTACGTTGGTTGTCATTTACTACCAAACATCGATTTATTTTGTAGAAATGATAATAAAATCTTACACAGGGATGAAGGGTACAGGACTTCCTGGGTTTGAGCCCCTTGCCAATAGAATTTTATTGATATAATTTTTTTTAAAGAAATCTAGGTAAGATGAAATTACAAAAGTCCATCTTTATCATAACTAGCCCGCGAGCATGACCACGAAGAATGAATCTCACTGCGAAGATAAAATCTCAGTTAGAAAGATAAAGATATAAAGTTCCAAGCGAATTATTTTTGTCTTCTTTTCTTCTTTTTCTTCAGCCTGTGTCCGTCCACTGCTGGACTGCTGCTTTCTTAGCATATCCATTTCTCCCTACCCTCCGCAGTTCTCCTCCACGCTCTACCCTCTCTCTTCACGATGTCGTCACTCCATCTCGCTGGTGGTCTGCCGACACTTCTATGGCCCATTCTAGGTCTTCACTCAGTAATCCTTGACGTGAATCCTTTTTGTCTTGCTTTACCTCTATGGAACTTTATATCTTTCTCTTTTTACCTAAAATTTAGTCTTCGATGCAGTCTTCTTGGTCATGATTCGTATCTTACCATAACTCCCGTTCCTTCGTTCCAGGTCTCACTTCCTTGTAACCAGAATTAAATTTCAACCCCTTATGATAACATGGGCACATCCCAACTGGTACACATTCGTTATTCTCATCCAGGACATAGCCGGGTGCACAAGCACATCCTTCAACGCAACATGGCTTGCAAGACCCGCTGCTGAGTAGAGCTAAATCTGAACACGTGCGAAGACAGCTGTCAGCGCAAACTGTATATTCTTGGCCTCCCGTGCATGATAATTCTGCAATAATTAACGTAAATTAATAACGAATTTAAGATGTCCGATAATTATTTATTTTAATAGGCCCGTGCGAATAATACGCATGTGTGTCAATAGATGGCGCTTTTTTAATACAACAATTCGAAGTTTAAAAGAAAACATTCATTTTTAATTCTATTCTATTCTATTTTTTTTCAAAATGGCTCCATCAGGGTTTTGATGATTCCGCCAATGTCAAGTATTATAGACGTCACAGTAACAATAAGCCGATTAATCGGTAGGTAGAATGCTCCTGCCGGCCGTGATATGTCCTATTAATCACTGACTAATCACAACCATCACAGCACGGGCGGGATTAAACTGGATTCCCCAACACGTCTTCGCGGCGCGTGTGCTATCCACCAAGGCGTGTTGTGGAATCCTTCATTTTTAATTGTTTTTTACAAACAATGATAAATAATTACGTTTCTTTTCACGCATAATTACGTGACACATTCGGATTACTTCAATTAGTGATGCGACTATATATATAGTCGGTAAAATAAATCGGACCTTGTTTACTTTATAGAAATGGCAATACATACAACAATCCAACGTCTATGAGTAAAAGGTATACTCCCCAACGCACATCGCTGGAAAGTTGCATATATGCCAATCTATTAAATATTTTCAATGGCGCGATACAGGTTCAATGAGTTAGTAACGGTGCGACATTTATCGACGCGACGCGATGTGCCGCCACATGACTCCCTTCCCAGACCAGAGGTCGATACAGTATGAAAACCAACATCCAATTTAGCTTTGTCAGCAGTGATGGACTGTGTGGTGGACTGCATCGCGGCTGAATCACCTGTCGTAATGTATGACCTGTCGTCATGTCGGGCCGGCGGTCTGGTCAGTGGGAAGTGGGAGTAGGATGCGGGGCATTGCGGGGTCAGGAATACAGGCGTGTTCATACGGGGTCACCAATATAGAAATGGCAATACATACAACAATCCAACGTCTATGAGTAAAAGGAATACTCCCCAACGCACATCGCTGGAAAGTTGCATATATGCCAATCTATTAAATATTTTCAATGGCGCGATACAGGTTCAATGAGTTAGTAACGGTGCGACATCTATCGACGCGACGCGATGTGCCGCCACAACTTGTTTTGTTGTACTCAAAGCTGGTAAAATGGTTTAAAAAATAATTTACCGCCATTTTGTTTCCAGCGTCCGTCAATCGGCTTTAGATCAAAATGTGTATCCCTTTACGTAAAAAAAGAAAATAATAAGTATTTTAAACATATAATATACATAATCCCGTAATTAAATTCTTATTCCGACATCATGTCAAAGTTAAAAGTAAAGAAAATAAATATTAAATTATTATTCCAATCGATTATAATTTGTTCTAAGAAATAATCGATTATTGAATAAAGCACTTTTAATTCGTGTAGTATTACATCTCTAAATAAAAAAAAAATAATAAAAAACAAGACGTGTCACAAACCCCCCTCATAAAACGAATAGAGTAATATTACCAACGTGTGTCGCTGGAAACTTGTATATATATGCCAATCTATTAAAATTTTCATTAGTGCGATACAGGTCTCAGTAATGTGACAGTAGCGCCATCTAACAATGAGCCGCCACAATCTTATACCCACCACATTCCTTAACATTGTATCTCCATTGTATATGTATTCCACTTTTAGCACAGGCCATGGCATAGTCTCCCAAGATAGGACATAAACATCCTGATACGTCACCGTCGCATGCGCACAAATCGTAAAGACATTCTTCGTAGTAAGGCTCTACGTCCACGAACCAACGGCAAGCTGTAAACACAATGAAAAAAAAATTTTTTTCTTCTTACTTTCTTGGGTTTCGTTTAAGCTACTTGAGCGTATTAGGCGCAAGCCACATAGGATCTGGCGCAGGCGCTGACATGGCACGGGCGTTTTTCTTTCCATTCAAATTTCGTACAAAACGCATAGAAATAAAGTCGCAATTTGAACACACAGAATCGAGCGCGCCATGTCGGCGATTTTCAAATTCAATTCAAGTTAAAATTGCCATGCCATGTCAGCGTCCGCGCCAAATCCTATGTGGCTTGCGCCTTAGCAGATAGTGTTTCGTGAAATCTCTTTCAATATAGAAAACTAGCATTGCACCCCTCGCTGAACTCGATTTATTGAAGTATGAAAATAACATACCTAGTATTTTACCCCTGACACAATTTTTTAAAACTGTAAGGTAACTATTTAAAATTGGAGTGGGTATAAGTTATCTGATCAAAACAACATGTTTATATACCCCTCACACCCGTTATGTTTGACCCCATAGACCACTGGCCCGATTTTTTTATTCTCCGTAGACCCCCTGCCTACCAAATATTGAATTGTCCCTATACTATGTCGTATATCTCCAATTTTTCCCTCTCTGATATGGACCCCCAGCAAGTTGAAATCGACCCATGGGGGTCCATATAGAATGCTTTAGGGTTTGAATTTCAAAAGTCTAAAGCCTACGTCATAAACCACGACTACTGTTAAAGCACAATATTTAAAGGTTTAGCAGTTTTTAATTTTATTTATAGTTGGTGAAAAGTGTCTATGTGAGTCCATGAATGAAGGTAACAATAACAACAAAGAGTGCATTCGTTCTATATTTATCACATCCATTAGGTTAGGTTATGCACGAGCCAAGACTGGAAGACAAGATTGTGTTAGGTGAGTACAGATATTCTATTCAGGATATAAATGTCGTATACAATGAATACTTACAATCAAACAGCTTGCTTTTCAGTTTACTGCAGTATTTTTCAGCAGTTTCCTTATTTTCAACGTTAGCTTTGCAGGGATGTTCCGGTTCTGTCATTTGGACATCATCACAGAATTCCCTGGTCTTCCATTTGTTGGCAAAGGCTAGTGCTGTTTGCTCAACATCACCTTCAGGCGTCAAGAAGTCATCTTTCTGATTTAAATTGAATGTGCCACACAGACCCTGTAAAAATTGTGTTTGTGTGAAACGCTGTATGAATGTAGAAGTCTGTATGAAGCAAGGTATAGTACCCGGCAGAAAATAATAACCACTTTCTGCAACGAAACGTCGCTCTACCTACAAACCTATGCTCTCTATATTTAAGCTACTTTAACATTTCAATGCATTATTTAACTTGGAGGTCCTTGCTAAGACATAAATTCGAAAAGCATATTGTAATTTATGGAACGAAAATGCTTAGGAACCTCTCATATAGATATTATCTTGGAAAAGGGAAAAGGGGAACTGGTTCGTAAATTATAATTACAGTTACAAATACCTTAGTTTTATCCTGGAAGTTTGGTGGTACATCCACGAATACTCTGGTGTTACCGTCCCACCACAAATCTACTCCATTTGGTAGTTGAACTGAAAAAAGATAAATGAAATTGTTAGATACCATTAGTTCTGAGTTTCTCTAATGAAACTAATACAACATATAGAGGTTTAGGTTTAAAGATTTTTTATTACTCATAAAAAATTTTGTACAATGAGCAATTATATAACTAAAAAAATTACAATCTAAGTATTAAGGGTCCGTGGCTGTCGGCCATCTTATATCTGTCAAAAATATGACAAATCTCAATTAATCCTGGAAAAATGAGTTTATTTATACAATATTTTAAACTAAAATTGTTGATAGTTATTATTTTAAATTGGATTAAGCCATATTTTCATTATTAATACTTCTAAATAGCCATAGTTTTTAAAACGCATAAGCAAGATAAGATGGCCGACTGCCAAAGACCCTTAACTATTTATAATATAAAATAGGACTTAAATATCCTTTTAAAGATATTGAATGATTTATTATAAATCTGCGCTCCCTCAAAAGATATATTTCTATTGCCATAATGAGTATAATGCAGCCAGGCATAGATTCTAGGGGTATGCGCATCATACTTTTTGTCTAGTCTTTGATCACGACACGACATCTCACGAACTGTTGAGAATTTTTCAACGCTGCCTTACATGGGGCCGTCGAGTCAGAGAGAGATATGGTAGAATTATGGTCGATTAGTGCTTTTTTACCATCATGGGTACCTTATGGCTCCCGGTAACAGTGTAAACGAGTCGTTAAACATACGATGTCTTTAATAAAACAATATTGTGCAAAGTCAGTCCTGAGGCCCGCGGGCCCGATTCAAAATTGCGGCTTTTCTATTTGCCTCTCGATCATTCTTTATGTAATACGATTGTAGTTTCACCTTTTATCCCAAGAGGGGTAGACAGAGACAATCGAAGGCCATTTTTTAAATATATTTTTGTATGTAGTTACCAATTATAAACAAAGAGGAAGCAGCTCGTATCACCACTTTTCCAACATGGACAGGTAACACCGATACTTCTTTGCCATTGACGAGTATCAATCCACCTTGCTTCAGATGTATATCAGCACCGCCATATTTAAGAGACACCGCTTTAGTACAAGATGGTTTTCCCGTACCGGTATGAGGTGATAAGTTCATTGACTGAAACGTATTATTCAGAAATTAACATAGTTTTCCACCCCGAGCTTCGACAGTGGAAATTTTAAACCCCTACCACATTGTTTTAACTTTAAAATTCTTGTTTCATTGTGAGCTAGAGTTATGCAAAGTTTCAAGTAAATTAGAAAATTTATTTTTACCATACAGACTTTTATGTTACTTTATTCCTAAGGGAAGGGGAATTAATCAGAGTTTTCAACATTGGTGACCCCGCGCAATCGCCAAACGCAATCTACCCCCATTTCTACTGGCTTTCCTCGTTGAAGTCACGTCATTCTTGAATATCGAACGTGATTCTGCACAACATGCCCATGGTCTGGTATAGTCTACCACATTGCGCTAGTAACACACTAACTTATAAGTTTTACATTCGTTGGGAAGTTATTCGTTTTTCTGATTTTTTCAGTAAATTTTCGTCATATTATGCCGATTTAGATGATTTTTTTTAATGAGATTACATTATGATATTACATATTTGTCTCTCAGGCCAGGGCACTATTATACCTAAACAGTAAAATTACTTGAAAGGGAAAATAAATGTCTTTAAATTCAACGACGAAATATTTAGTTATTTCTTGTCTTTCAGTGAATAATTTTTTAAATCAGTTTTATACAAACAAACACACTTTTGCATTTATAATAATAAAAAAATACTAATTACCTCACTAATAGCTCCAGAACAAGCGACATTTTCAACTTCGACAGTAACATTATCATTTTGTAGCAAGGTATAAGTGCAGTGACCCATGAAATCATATCGCAGTCCATCGAAGGTGATGTAATGAGGATCGCCGACAGCTCCACAACGAGCGCCGCAAGCTATCTGTGTGCAGACCCACGCACCGCTTTGGCATTTACTGAAATAATATTGTAAAAAATGGTTCATTAAGCCACTTTGACAAACATCCAGATGTACAAAAACAATCTATATATTTATATTAAATGTTGTGTAAATAGCATTTTATTTATCTGTGTCATCAAAATCTATTAAGGCTTTAACAGCGGTAAAATCCCTAAATTATTCGATATTTAAGTTAAAATATCCAAAGAACTTTTTAACTTTCTGTTTGCAAAAAAATGATTTGAAACCATATTTATGAATTACTACGTGAAAACTAGAGGGGATGGGAGAGGAAGGAAATTTGTAAAAAATGGGTCAAGTACTACGAGTTCCCTATTATAAAGAGGAAAGATTTGTATTTTTGTATGTTTGTTACGAATTAACTCAAAAACTACTGGACGGATTTTGACCATTCTTTCACCATTGGAATGCTACATTATCCCTGAGTAACATAGGCTATATAGTCGTGGGAAACAGCTAGTCTATAGTAATATCAATACTAACCAAGTATTACAATCTTTGGGTATAGTTGACCCGGGTGGAAAGCTCTTAGCTCTTAATCTACATGGACATTCCTCTTTAGGAACGCAACGACCTTCCTCTAACAACAATCCTTCAGGACAGAAACAGCCTTCTACGCAGGTAGTATTGTCTTGTTTCGCAGAAACTAAGGGCGATGCGCAGCTCGCTTGAGTATCAGGACCGCATGACTTGTAAATCTTTCCTTCCGGGCATTTGAATGCTGAAAAATAGGTTTATAAGACAATTATTGTGCCGATCTGGATTGAAGTTGATACCGCAAGGGATGAATGGATTTAGATGAAAGAAGATGTTTCATTTTGGAACATCACGTGTATTATAAAAATCCTGAAAAAAAAAATTTGTTCCTATTTCTAATTATATTTTGTAACTTATGTGTGCTGTATCAGTCATGGCCCTATTATTTTGAAACAACTTCTTTGGTTGTTGGACACTCGTTAGGTATAGCTTCACAAATACCATCTCGGCTAAAAGACGAAGACTTGGTCTTCCGATGGGTTCCCTGGGACCGATAACACGGAATTTTACGCTTATTTGGTAACTTTCATACAAGAATATAGGATTACTACTTACGACAAGTATTGGCATCTCTCCAATTTTTTATTTCTTCAATTCCGTAAGCGAGACATTCTTTAGCATACACTGATACTGTACTGCAAGCACACTCTTCTGGACCTAGTACATAAAATAATACGAGTTATTCTGTATCACAGGTTTGTTTAACATTAAGTTTTATCTAATGCATATTAAAATATGCGCGTGTCAGAAGCGAAATTACTTTATTTACTGCTATAAGTAATATAAACTAAGGGGGAGAACGGAATAAGATCTATTCGACCCCAAATGTCTACATCACCTGCACGCTTGGTACCCTCTGCTAGACAATAAACGAGGCTCTGACGATCGGGCAATGGCGGTATAATACATCTAACTAGGAAACTGGCTCGAAGAGGCTACAGCGAGCCTGAAGACCTAAATAGTCTTAAAATGTCCGGTGCAGAAGGCAAGGGGAAACCACTGCACTATTCTACCCAAGAAAGTTAACCATGGCAAGTCAATACAAGGTGTCGGTACCTTAGTAAACTTTAAAGAGTGAGCCGATAAGATGTCGCCTTAAGGGTCCTATATTGGGAATTTTTCTGGGATAAACTATTCCCAATTTCTCTGTAAATAATCCACCTGTGTCACTGTAATTTAGCATATAGTTACTTATTGAATATATCTAAGTGAAATAGCTCTTATTTTTTCAATGGGTGTTATTGAATAGGAAATATGGGTAGTTTAACTTTGCCCCTGCTGTCTCTTTCATAATCTATCACAAAACTCTAAATTTTTTTAAAAGCGCTGTTATACCATTACCCTTCAATTATATATGTCGAATTTTTTGGCAGCTTATTGAAAATTTAAAATAATAATTATTTTATTATTTTTGCCAAATTAAAAAATCATAAAATATATTTTTTTTGAATTTTCAATAAGCTACAAAAAAAAGCGATATATATAATTAAAGAATAATGGTATAAGAGCGCTTTAAAAAAAATTTAGAGTTTTGTGATAGATTATGAAAGAGACAGAAGGGGCAGAATAATCCTTTATTCTACCACCCATATTTCCTATTAAACAAAACCAATTGAAAAAATAACGACTATTTCACTTAGATATATTGAATAAGTAACTATATGCTAAATTACATTGACACAGGTGGAGTATTTACAGAGAAATTGGGAATAGTAATATCTCCATACAAATTCCCAGTATAGGACCCTTAATGACTGGTATGACGTGTTTCCGTCTCGTGACGGACAGTTTTTCTATGTTGTTTCCCCATCACGAAGGATATTTACGTTGCGTTGACGTACTGCTGTCAACCTCAGCGAAGTGATCATTTGAAACGATTTAGCTTATTGTTATGTCATCTCGCACATAGTAAATTAAACTTCTTTTTAAAGTTCGTGGCCAAAATTGGCTAACGTTAAACAATGCTATTGACTCACTTTCGTTAGCGTTGCAAGCGCAGTAATCCCACTGGCAAGCTTCTAGGAGTAAAGATACGTCCATTACCTGCCATAAAGTTAAAATAAAATATTGTTAGGATACAATTTTTGCGACTTGACCAAATTTAAATTAAATAGACAGCTGGGTAACCTGGGGCTGGCAACGGTACCCGGGAGCTGTAAGGCAACCCGTGAAAATTTTTTTCAGATAGAGGTCGAATTCCATAAAAATCTAATAATGTACCTTTGAACATTTTCGGAACTTTTCTTTACTAAAGAGTTGGATGCAGAAACTTTGAGCCTTTTTAACAATTTCATCCGGAAGTGATTTACAAGCTGATGACTCCGAAGGACTGCTCTCACAAAGATCTATAAAAAAATATATTTATTAAATTACAAACAGAGCCCAAAAATATATGCGCGTATTAATTCTAGTTTCTGAGCGGAAAGATTATGTAATGGGAAATGGCAAATTCGTCTTTTCTGTGGATCACTGTAATGTGGCAATACAATGCAAAAAAAATTGCCAAGTTGCAAGTACAACTCGCGCGCTAAGGGTTCCGTAACCGAGGATTTACGGGGGGGGGGGGGGGCGCTGAAAATTCGTGGGTATAATTTAATCTAGGTATGCATTTTAAAATTATAAAAAAAACTTATAACAAGCCCTTTCATTTGATATGTCACACAATTTATTTTTTATTTTAAATATTTTTTCCCAAAATTTAAATTCGATTATTTACGTTACACGTCTGTGATTGGGTTATCAAACTCTACAAATTATGTACTAAATTTCAATTTTTTTTCGGCAAGTTTTATTCAATACTCATAAATGTTTCACTTTTCGTTTCACAAGACACGATTTAATGTCGTTCCGTAAGTGAACGGTCCAAAGAAATGTATGACGCTCGAAGTCGTCGCCGTATTTTATCGTATCGTGCCATAGACTTAGGATTTCTATCGTGCGATGACTCCTAAAAAAAAACTTACCACCAATCTTATTAAGTTGCCACGAGGAAGCTAATGAAGCTTTAGAAGTCACAGGGTTTCCTTCTTTAGTAAGAAGATCTGTTTCAGACAATCCGTCCAGCCGTCCACACAAACCTTCTGTATTGTTCCACAGAGATGCAGACGCTTGAACTATTATTTGATTCTGAAAATTTAAAAATGCATTGCTTGCTATTTGTCATCAGAAAGTACTAGATTTAAAAAATGTGGAAGTTTCTTTTCCTCTATTGTCAAAATTAGTTTACTCAATTTTGACCACATTTTGTGACATGTGAGCTTGTTTAATGCCGAAAAATTACATTTACATAATCCGACGAGCCACACTTAGAGGCTTTTCCATCTAAATATACCTCAACAGAACTGGCCACTCGTTAGGTATAGCCTCACAAATACCATCGGCTAAAAGAGGGAGACTTGGTCTTACGCTGAGTACCCTGGGACCGATAGCACCGTTTCAGGAACTGTGTTCCGTGAAGATAAACAAACAAAAGGAACAGAGGGTTAGGGAGACCACGGATTTCCATTTGCTACGATCCTGACATATCTCTTTCGCTTCATTCACTATCATCATATTCTTCATTCATACTCGTCGGTTTAGGGTACATGTGACCTGGCCTTTCTCTGGCCTTTGCCGGCCCCAGGGTACCCAGCGAAGACAAAGTATTCCTCACTTAGCCGAACATTTTTTTAAGCTATACCTAACGAGTGGGCCAGCTCTGTTTAGGTATGTAGATGGAAAAGCCTCTTTGTACGGTTTGTCGGATAATATACATAGATTTTTTATTATAAAAACCCATTGGTACGTGGTCGGATGTGGGGATCGAACCCGCGACTTGCGAGCCGACGTTTTGCCCACTCGACCACCGACGCCCCTACTATTATTATTTAGTTATGTTTTCGCATTCGTAGCTTCACTGAATTTCACCTACATTTTTACAGAAAAATCAAAACAAATAGGTAATTTAGCCCAATCAAAGTGTCAGATTTTCTGCTTTTAAAACAATATTTTTGCCACAGTGGCATGAAAATGTGCATATATACTTACGTTAGCATCCCATTTTATATTCAATCCCAAACTATCAAGAGTAACAAACACTGCGTCTCGGGGCATTGTCACACGAATACCTTGTAATGTGGCAGGTATTGGTAGTAAGCGTTTTGTACTACGGAATACTACCCCTCCTTCCTCTGAAATATATTTATACAACGTTAGAAAAAGTTAGCGATCTAGTAACTATGATTTAACGCACTATAAAGTAGGCCACACATTGGTTCGAAAATTTATCGGATGATATAGGCGGACCATTCGTTACAAGAATTGGACGAGTCTGTGGTCGGTTTCGGTGGACCGTATGACGACGCGCCGGGGATTGGACGAATGTGTGGCCATCTTTTAACACTCTCAGGATAAGAGTTGCACCCACGCTCCACTAATGCAATTGGCAGACGAACTAAGAAGTTCGACGACATTTTTTATATGCCATGCTATCAGCGGCAAGGAGTCCATACAACTCGATTCCTTTCGGCTTTCCTTTAGAAATTTGTCTTTATATATATACACTAACGACATTTTATAAAAATAATATCAATTCAAACTTAATTTATCAACCCAAACGTACTCTATAAATATTTTTTTCTAAAAGCCTAATACAGATATCCATTAGCAAACATAAGGAGATAAACCATACAATACCGGCTTGCTCGGCCATACCTTACTTCATACTAAGTAACTGCGTATTACTTTGTATTGAAATCCGCACACGTTCCCTCTCGTTTAAGCAAAAGCAAACTAACCCATAAATAAGCCGAAGAATTGCGGGTTATTAGAGTCAAATGTAACCGCGGCGGTAGGAATCTGGTGCTAAACAGCCAGTGTAGTTAGTTGCGTGTTTGTTTTATTTTGTAATTATAGTTTTGAATACAAGAGACACTTAATTAAAAAAGACTAAGTAATTTCCCTTGACGAAAAATTACTGTTACCTATCATTGGTTATTGGTGCATTCTAGGTTATGGCTTCCCTTCTGAAAATATTCACCCTTCGCCACTGCTTGCTATAGAGAAGAGAAACAGACGCCTTTCTTCATGTTCCCAGCTATATACAATCTTAGGAAATCCTTCAAGCGAATCGTGAAAAAGCATTTCTAGAAATATAATTGCGGAAATGAAACAAAAAATACTTCAGCTATATGATTCCTATAAGGAGCAGTAAAGCAACAGGTGAAGAAAAAAATCCAGTGAAATATATTTAAAAATAAAACGTGGTATTAAAATGGATTCCTCGTCACCTGCCCTGTAGACTACCGTCGATAACCGCAATGACACTTACCTCCGACAGACAGTATGTACTGTTTATCATCCAAAAATATCGTCAACTCGCTTGGACAGTAGAACTGCCTCTTGCAAACACCTTGTTTAACAGCAATAGTAAACTTGTGGTCTTTAGCGTCTCTCACCAAAATGTGTTGACACAATGATCGAAAACTAAAAAAAAATTATATCAGTTTGGATTTAAAATTTTTTAACCTGTAAAGTGTATTATTTTGGCATGTCTTATTTGGTAAACAAATTTTGCATGCCTTTTTATTGTAACATTTTTAAATACAAGTTTTTGCAAATAGGTTAAAAATGTTGATTAGGTATTATGTAAAATTATTTATATACTCTCATATCTTAAAATTCGAATTATAAACTTCAAAACGAATTTATATTGACATACTTTATAAACACAATACTGAAATAAAATTAAAAAAATACTTTATAACACTATTTCTCTAACAAAATAATGTTATAAAGTTTTTTTTTACCATTACGATACAGGTTTATCCAAAAAGTTTATATCACCAACGAGGTTCCATCAATTATTTTTATTTTTATAGCATTACAAAAAAGTTTTCATTCCAATTTTCACTTGTCTATGACAGCGCCCGCTTTGACGCATGCGCGGTGATGTGCTAGGTTTTGGCACCATTCATTGAATATGTTTTGTTGTAGTTACTGAATTTCGTGGATATTTTATTTAGTAGGTATTAAAACACTTTCATAAACTACATACTATACTATAAAGTCTTTCAAGAATTTTAAATGACAACTTATTTTAAAAATACATGCAAAGTTTGTTTACCTAATAAGAGAAGTAAAAAAAATACAGTTTATGTAGTAAATATTCTAATGATAACTAGCGACCCGCCCCGACTTCGACATTTTTAATGAATATCTATGCCAATAAAAAAATTTGAAGTTTGTCTAGAATAGGCTCCGAAACGGTCCAATGGATTTTGATAAAACGTTTTGGGGACCATAATGGGCGTTTATACTTAGGATTAGCTTTTTCATCTCGATATCTTGAAGGGATCAGCACCCTATAACGTATCTGTGTTGTTAACAAAAACGTATTGCTAACCGTCCACAGATTAGTAATTTATGATACACCGAAAAGAGCAAGCGTGCACGGTACACTCACTGTCGGCCTGTCATATTTACTAATCTGTGTACGGTTACCAACACGGTTTAGTTAGCAACAGAGAATATTGGCTATATATGGCTGTTAATCACGGGTGAAAACTTTTATCAAACTCCACGGGAAAAGCCACGCGAAAAGCTAGTTTCCAATAAGAATTTCCTGGCACATTAATATATTTTACCGCTGCAAAAATAGCCTATTCCACTCTCCGGCAATCCAACTATAGATCTATAAAAAAAATTCGATCCATGGTTTTGACATGAAAGAAAGACAAAGAACAAACAAACAAAAACATTTTTGTTTATCCACGGGCGGATAATAATGGATGTTGGTAAATCTGTCTGTCTGTTTGTGCTTAAAAAACTACTGGACCGATTTTAATTCGATTTTCACTAATAGATAGACTGATTCACAAGAAAGGTTTATGTATATAAAACACCACGCTACGTCTTTTCGGAACGGAGCAGTAAACAATAATGTTAAGGTTCCTTACCTATAAATTTTTCCATCAAAAGTTTTATAATGTGATCCAGCCCATGTGAAGCAAGTTCCACTTTTCGGGACCAAATCTTCTATGACCACATGCTGTGTTCCAGTCTGACCAAGTGAGGTCAATTCGCTAGACCCATTATGTGCTACATGACCATAGTTTGACCCAGCATGACCATATCCAGTGTTGCCGTAGCTACCGTAATTGTTCTTATTGATTTCTCTGCCGTGACTGCTCTCGTAATGGGTTTCGTAGTATGTCTGAAATTATATGTGTTCGTGCGGGGTCACCAATATAGGATTGATTGATACACAAAAATAACTACTTAGAGGAAAATGTAAGATTCACAACGAGCGTCGTTGATATTTTTATACCATTGTGGCGTGGCCAAAGACACTGGTCGCAACGTCCTCATTTTGCGAAACGTCCATATGAAACATAAACACGCTGGTGTTTATGAAGTAAGTTAAGGTTTCTCTATAGAGAGCGCCACTAGTGTTATTAAACTCTTTATAATGTTATAGTGTGTAAATATAATAATTTTGGTTTTGTCCTTGTAATGGTTGAAAATATACAGTTTGATTTGCTTTGATTTGTTGTATTATTTGATGATGGAAAGCGTATGTATTGAGAGTTGTAAGGCATCCGAGATTGTTTTCCAATGGGTGAAGCCGCAGTCACAAGTAATTGGGTAATAATATTTAATTTACCTGGTTCATATTGTAATTGTGATGGTTGCTAGGTGTTATAATGACGACATCGGACTCTGTAACAAAATTATTAGTAATGAGAAAGTATAAAGTGAAAGGAAATGCTGGCAGAGGACGACCTAAGCGTACTTTTATTGAACCCACTTGAATTAGACCCATAATCCCATATATTAAACACGCGTGCTTTTTACTTTACATTACAGCATAAGAGTTATAATATAACCCAATGAAGTTAAATTCGTACAAGATTGCAAATTGTATGTGTGTCCACAAAGCATTCTTAATTTAACCGCATAATACAGTTTTTATTTTTTAACCAAGACTTTGTTGGCTGTTTGGCGAAGTTACCCGTGCTTTATCTAGCGCGACGCGGGAAAAAACAAAACATTTGAGAATTGTACTTTCACAACTTTTCACGAATTGTTTTAATAATTAAATGTTAAAACCACATGAAGTTTGTTTTTTTCTTCGCAAGTGTGTTGAAAAACGTCGTGTGCATTGGTCATTACATACTCAGCTTTCTTATTGCGCTCGCCTAGTGGCTTGCGCTGATAATAACGCCTCGTACGTAATGACCAACATAGCACCCTTGTATCATAATGTATTATAAATAAACATAAATAATCTTACCAAATTGACATCGAGGTATTGGTAGAGGTTCGAACGTGCCACTAGCATATAAACAAGTGTAAAGTGGCGCCAGTGTGGAGGTATATTTAGCTCCAGAAGGACAAGATAGCTTGCAGGAAAATCTCTCTCCGTCCCCGAAACATTGATAAGCACCGTTGAATCCTAACTTCCGTACGTCACATACGCTGGCCGCTGTAAGATGAATTAAATGCATTGTTAAAAATCTCAATTTTCTTAAATATTTCTTTCATTCCGAAATAAAATTAATTTAAGGCCCGATATCACAGTGCAATGAACTTATTTTGTCCATAATTCTTTAGAAAGTTGTGAGCTAGATGCACTACAAAAAAGAAATCAAGGATCAGATAACATAGGTAAAGATTCACGTTCCAGAAACATGAGACACACTGATGTTCAGTAAAGTATGTTCTAACAATTAAAAATTTGTCATCTGGTGAGAGCTAGGTCCCCAAGCATGTATGAAAGATATGATGAATATAAAAGAAGCGAAAGAGGTATTACTGGATCGTAGCAAATGCTATTCGATTGTCTCTGCCAGCCCCTCTTGCGATAAAAGGCGTGATGACTGTTCGTAGATAGATAGATCAAAGAGTTTTCATATGTATTGAGATAAAAGGCGTGATGATAGACAGATAGATAGATTCATAAGTTTTGCAACTACAGGATGAACGAGTTTTAACTTTTAGGTACCCCTTTTGAATTTAAAATAAACAAGCGACCCGCTCCCGGCTTGGCACGGGTACAACATCGGTTCAAAACAAATTGAATCCATTCATAAATACGCCTATAGCTACTTATCTATCAGAGATATATGCTACCGCAGACTTTTTTGTAGATAATTTTATTTTACACAATTCATTCCCACATCATTCTGTTATATCTCTGACGGATTAGACAGCATACGCCATGAAAACTCGCTAGGGCTAACTTTTCCCTGACTTGATTCACTTATACTGTTAATGCTCAGCTCCTAAACATTCCCGGTGAAGCCGCAACAAAATTCGTTTAGTAGTTTTTGTGTGCAAAGGGCACAGACAGACAGACATTCCTTTCTTACCATATTGACATTGCGGTCCTCTATAATCCTGTGGACATTGGCAAGTATTTAAAGACAAACAAACGCCACCATTTCCACACGGCGGGCTGCAAGTTGGATAACAATCAGGAATGGCTGTAAAATCCGCTCGAGTTGGCTGCCATTGGCCTTCAATACATTTCATGTTGGCCACTGTTGTTCCGTCAACGAATTGGTGGCCTTCTGCGCATGTAATTGTGCAGAATCTGAAACAGTCAAGCTCGATTTGGGGCTAATTGCAAAATGGTAAAAATAAATGTTTTTTATTAATCAAGTTCAATTCACGCCGTCGGCCATGTTTCGATAGTATTTTTAATAAAAATCTTCTAATCTGATAAACTGTACTGAGAAGCCTTTCGATCTCAAAATACCTCAAAAATACTCGTTATTAAGTAGCCTCAAAAATACCTAAACTAAAAAACAAAAAAAAAACTTTATCAGATAAGGTAAATTTTCCAGTCCCACAAGTCTTTTTTTTCTTTAGCCACGGGTTTTGCCTTACAGCTCCCAAAATCGTGTAAGGTCCGGTACCCAGCGGAAGACCAATTGGCAATTCTTCCTATTTTAGTCGATGGTATTTGTGAAGGCTATACGTTGATTAGTTATTAAGTTCTGTTGAGGTATATTTAGATGGAATAGCCTCTCAGTGAAGCCTATTTGACGTCTTTATCTTTGGCAACACTATTTACGATAATGGATCAGATTTCACATTCACACAGCTGAGTGTACTTACTCAGAAGAGCATTTCCTTTTAGAATTCATCGGTAGAGGAGGGAAGGTTAAGCATGGCTTCTTTTCAAATTGACATCGATGTCCATAAAAGTTAGCTGGGCAGTGACAAACCCCAGTATCCACACAGATGCCATTGTTCTGACAATCTGGTTCACAAATCGCTGAAAATACATAATTTTTTAATATTAGTAGGTACACAACATATTTTATGTGACAAAAATGAAGAAAAGTAGTTTACGCTGGACACGTTGAAAGAATAAAGGATGAAAGATTGACTAAAAAGGTTTATATGGCTGAAGTGAAAGGCAATGCTGGCAGAGGATGACCTAGGTGTACTTTTATTGAACATATAAAAAAATTATTGATCGATGGCAATACACGGTACACACAATCGCCGAGCATGTATGAAAGGTACATGATGTATATAACTGAGAATATAACAGAAGCGAAAGAGGTATGTCAGGACCGTAGCAAATGTCATTCTTTTGTCTCTGCCTACCTCTCTTGGGATAAAAGACGTGATGATAATTAGTACTTGATTTCCTTTTGAATATCCCATTGATTTAGGAATCCTCACTAATATTATAAAAGAGAAAATGTGTTTGTTTGTTTCTTTCACGACAAAATAGAGCTACGGATCGATGTGATTTTTGCATAGAGATAGTTGGCTAGGGCCCGTCTGTGACATATTAGGCTACCTTTTATCCCGGATAGCATTTAGGCTACATTAATAATTTGGCGTTTACAAAAAGTGTACCGACTTCAAAAATTATGCACTGAAACGTGTGCAAATGCACAAGTCACTATAAAAAAATACCCAAATCGCTTCAAGTGTGCTTATAAAATTTGAAGAGTTCTCGATTTCTCCAGGATCCCATCATCAGTTCTTGACCTGGTGACCATGGGACCACCTGGAAAGTATACCCTTTCAAACAAAAAAAAATCCAAATCGGTCCAGGCGTCTTCAATTAATCGGGGAACATACATAAAAAAAAGATTCCGACGGATTGAGAACCTCCTCCTTCTTTTTTGAAGTGCGGTTAAAAAGGGCGGCTTACTATATTGTGTGAGTGAGATGAAAGCGAGAGGCCCATACAATAGCCGCCATTTTTAATTTGCGGGGGTTGTAGATACCTACAAATACAAAAATTAAAATTCTACGACGAAATATTAATTATTTATTACTTTTCAGTGCACAATTTTTGAAATCGGTACACTTTTTTTAAAAGGTTTATTTTTTTAATACCGAAATTAATTTCCAATGCTCTTTGAATGTCAAGTCAAGATGTGCATGATATCTGTGAACTTTAATTTTACTAATTTATCAATGACATTGGTTTATATAACAATATCATTTAGGTCAAGCGTAAATCATTGCAGATGTCCAATAATAAAAATCAGTTTTTCCTGTGATCGTTTCCGCTGTACTATCTTTGTTTGACATCCCACACTTGTTGATAACATATTTATAGAAATATAATAAATTATTAACGAGAAGCGTTTAAAAGATGACGTAGTACCTAAAATAATATCAAATCAAAAAAAACCATCAAAATCGGAAAAATAACTTCTATTCGGAGAAATAGAGCTCCTTGGGTTTTTCACGAAATAAAGATTAGAGAAGAATGCGGAGTGAAAGATGATGTTGTGACTAAAATGCAGAAAAGTTGTTTACGCTGGTTTGGACACGTTGAAAGAATGAAGGATGAAAGATTACCTAAAAAGGTTTATATGGCTGAAGTGAAAGGAAATGTTGGCAGAGGACGACCTGGGTATACTTTTATTGAACACATATATCTAAAACATTTATTGATCGATGTAAATATTAAAAGTACTAAGGTAGGTACAATCGCCGAGCATGTATGAAAGGTATGATGAATATAAAAGAAGCGAAAGAGGTACGTCAGGATCGTAACAAATGGCATTCGATTGTCTCTGCCTACCCCTCTTGGGATGAAAGGCATGATGATAGAAAGATAAAGAAAATAATAATGTACCTAATCCGACAAACCACATTTATAGGCTTTTCATCTAAATATAGGTACCTCAACAGAACTAGCCACTCGTTAGGTAAGTATAGCCTCACAAAGACTATCGGCTAAACGAGGGAGACTTGGTCTTCCGCTGGGTACCCTGGAACCGAGTGGTCAGTGTTGTACGTACCTACTTAATTTACCTAAATACATCATCGGATTTATTCTGATCATAGGCCCACAGGTTTCGTGGCAATTGGAATAGACGCAATTGGAAAATAGGACGAAATAGCACAATTTAAAACGTAGAGCATCGACTCTATGAAGGATCCTAAGGTGTGATGCCATAAATCTAAGATGAAACAATATAAGACTTACGGTCATACGGTTTGTTTGCATTGTCCCTAAACGCCTCGTAGTTAGGTCTGAAATAAAGATAAATACTTACATAAACCTACATCGGTAAATTTCGGACTAAGCATAAAGACAAATTATCTGTCAGCTTCCACTTCTCGTGCTTCGGAAAGCATGTAAAGCCATTTAAATTTTGTTTTCTAGCACGATTTAAGTGTACAGCATCATCGCACAGGATCAAATTGGAATGACTCGGATTTTCATTATCATCTATTCGAAAAAAGACGTTTGGTTTCGCAATAAGTACAAGCAAAGTACGTCTTTTCTCCAAAATAACGCCCTCGTCATAAAAAAATATGTTGCTTCCTTGTGATTTTTTTTTTCTCTCTTCACGGGTTGCCTTACAGCTCCCGAAAACCATGTTACGGTTCCAGGGTACCCAGCGGAAGACCTAGTCTCCCTCGTTTAGCCGATGGTATTTATGAGGCTATATCTAACGAATGGCTAGTTCTGTTGAGATATATTTAGATGGAAAAGCCTGGTTTGTCGGATTATGTACATACGTTTTTAATTAAAAAAACCCATTGGTACATGGCCGGGATCCGGGATCGAACTCGGGGTCTGCCTAGTTAATACCAGACGTCTTAACCACTCGGCCACCGACGCACCTTCTTTGTGATACAATCTACTTACTATTTCACCCTGGTGCAGCGGCACTGACCGTGGCAGTAAAACAAAATAATTAAAAAACTTACTGAGAACCACTTTCAGAATTCCAGGTCTTAGTGCCAGTGTAACTAGCTCCGGAATATCCGGTTTTAGTGCCAGCATATCCCGTTTTGGTTCCAGCGTACTTAGTCTTCGTGCCTGAATACGTTTTGGATCCAGCGTATCCGGTTTTGGTGCCACTAACTGTTTTAGTTCCATAGTGTTTGTTTTTTAAATACGCTGGTACGTACGCTGGAGCTTCCACGTCTGATTGACTACAAGAAAACAGATTATTTATAGATCAAAAATTACTAGAAAACGAAACCTTTATAAAATAAGAAGTGACTAAGTGCCTACCTACTTAACTTAATAAAAGAAAAACTGAAAAGTGCTCCAAAATTTCTGTTAATGAAAATCTCTATAATGGCACGTTCGATATTAGAATTTTTGATTACATTTTGCTATATTTTTCATGTTATCTTTTTATGCGAAATATTCGTAATTTTCAGTGACACGTATAAGGAAATAAGGTTTCATGATGATCAAATGATGTAAAAAAAAATATAGAAAAACTTACGCAGTATAACTGTCGTCATTATATCCAGCATCAGTAATTAAAACAAAACTTAGAAATATTAATGTATATTTAACAAACGACATGTTGACTTAATAATGCATTATTTCAAAATATAATAATATAAAATATTAATAAAAGAAAACGTGGTGCTCAACAAAAATTGTTGAAACTAATGCAATTAAACTAAATATCGCTTCAAACCGGGTTTTCTGCAATGTTAGGTAGGTATATAATAAAGTTATCAATTTACAGATTAAAAATATATCCATACATGTATCCCGTAAGGAACATCCTTTGATAACTTGTAATAAATGTTATTACCCATTTAATTTAATAGGTACTATAGACGCCCACATAGTTGCCCATGCGCAGTTTCATACAGGAAAATGTGCAACCTACTTTACGATGCAACAAGTATAAAAAAAATCTGAAAATGAAGATTGAAGCACCATTGCTATTTTGCTACTTAAAAAAATGGTGAAAATTCAGTAAGTACGGAGCTCTTTGTGTCGAACTCCTTTCTTTAAAAGGTTTTTTAATATGTAGTAACTTGCGACAAACACAAGGATATTATAAACGACATAATAAAATACCTAAAAATATTGGCGCGAAAGGAAAAAAAGATGGATATTGTTTTGTAAAAACTGCAACAGATAGAAAGTGGACATTCTAGTTCTAATAGGTACTAGAAATACGTTGATTGTACGTAAGATTGAAAATTATTCAAGATGATCACCAGACAGGCGCAAAAATTAATGGTAGGTAGTTACGTGGAAAGGCGGTCCATATAAATGTATGGCGCGCTAAATTGTATAATTAATCGTGTCGTGGCGTGCGTGGTGGAAAAACTATTTCTGTGCCTCTAGTGAGAAAGGGCTACTATATAAGGTCTAAATAGCTACTTTTTAAAGTCAAAAACATTTTTTATAATTTAGATTATGTTTTGTACATTTGTTTGAAATGGTTGTACCTATTTACACATTACAGATTTTTTGCATCCTTAACTTTTTGAAATAATCGAATTGTAACCATTGAAATTATAGATTGTTTGAATAGATCTATGAAAATAGGCATAGTTTTCCCATGATCGAAGAGTAGGTAAAAATAATAGCAAACTTATTTCGTGAAAAGGCCTACAAGCGGAGTTGTACAACTTTTCACCAAATCAATATCAATATTAGTATAAAATCGAAGAAGGGTGCAATTCGACTTATCGTACCTATATATACCCTTTCTCACTAGAGGCACAGATTTTTGAACTGCTATAAAATTTTCATGTTAGTCATATAAAGTAGGTATTATAGCACTTATATAAAATTGTTTACAGGATTTTGAAAATGTTTTGCAAAATGTTTTCGGGTCAAATGAAGCAAGGAAAGATGTATTAACCAATACAACCATTGACTATTATACCGAATTAAAGAAACGAATGTCAAAACACGATCCAAATATTATCAAAATCAATGAAGTACAGAAACCAAAACAAGATAACAAATCAACAAAAAGTGCCAGTTCTAAGAAGAGACGAAATAAAAGAAATAATTGGCAAACTCGGGCGAAAAAGGTAAAAAAGAATGAACTTTTTTGGTTACCTGGCATAAAATTTGTTAGAGAGATACAAAAAGATGAGTTTATCGAAATCAACAATTTGCCAGAAACCTTTTGGACAGACTTAAGTTCACTACCAGATATGACAGATGAGGACTTCACTCTATCTTAAAACTTTTTATAAAAAATACAGGAGAACCCATGGACGTAAAAAAGGAGAGGACGGATCGCCGCTAAGACAAAAGTGAAGCAACCAAGTTATGCCAGTTTCATTGTAAATACGAGCCTCACGCACACATTCTCATTCGGTTATGCTGATCAGCCGCATTAAGAAAATAAAAACAATGCCGTCTTGTGTAGTAAAATAATGCAAAAACAACTCCATTACTCATAAAAAATCTCAAGGAATCACATTTCATAGGTAAGTTAGTAATTTACCACTTATTCAACAATTTAAAAATATATTAGAGATAATGCACGCACACATGCACATGCACGCTTGGTGCTTCACTTTTGTCGTAGCGGCGATCCGTCCATGGGAGAACCCTACTTTTTAATAGATAATAAAATAATACAACATAAGTCACAATAATATAATTTTATAATAATAACAATTTATATAATAAAGGAGAGTTAATTGTAAAGCTAGACATGTCATGGCTATTTAGTAAAGTTAAATATTTAGCTCTTTAAAATGATTTCATAATTAAAATATTATAATAGGTACTTAAATACTTTTTATTTATTTAAAATATATATATTAATTTAATTAAGTAATTAATTAAGAATTCTCATGTTGTCTTAACTTAGTAGTAGACAAGGGTATGAAAGATTTAATTAAGTACATTTTTAGTGCTTCTTCAACATATTTTCTAATCAAACATAGTTTGTATCTCACACCTAAGTATTTTTTTCAATAATAATTAAAAAAACTAAAATACATTTAAATTTTGGTACAAACACACAGCCAAGGCTAAAGCAAGAGTGTACTTTATTTTAGATACATGTACTTAGTCTCTGGCAGAAAATAAAAACCAATCGTGCTTTATACACTTCGGTTTTGTCACATCAGCCCCCCAATTCCATATATCTGTTGCTAACAAAAACGTGTTGGTCACCGTACGCAGAATGGTAAAGTCTCTGACTGTCATATTTACTAATCTGTGTACGGTTACCAACACGTTCTTGTTAGCAACAAAGCTACGGAATAGGGGCGCTGTACGACGGTCAGAGACGATGCTTTACGAAACCGGACTAAAATTTTCTGCCGGATACAGTACATAATGTTTAACATCTAACAGTATAAATAAATAAATCTACCATTGGAATGTGAACATTTGAATAAAAACTAATAATTAATTTTATTTAAACATTTTTTTCATTACAATTTAAAAAAAATAACTAAATCACAATTTAGGCTCTTCATGAGATAATAATAAACAAAACATATGTGTACTTACATACATATCTTCACGCCTGTTTTACATAGGGGTGGCATTTCGCACACTTTCATTAATATATGAACATCGATTCCTATTCTTAATCTTATTTAATTCTTGCAAATACTGTAGGTACTTTATTCTTTGGAAAGAGACTACAAGCCAGCCTGGCTGCATATAATATAAAAAGGAAAGCAAGCGGAAATACATACAAAATTTTGCTGCGGCAACGAAACCTACTTCCACCCCTGTTTTCGAGGAAGTTACCAGGGCTAGCTACCACCCTTCACTATGACTCAGACCAACCACTATGATCAAATCTGTCTGAAAACCTGAATTTTCCACGCTTGCATTTATAGCATTATTCCGAAAATTCTGTTAAACAAAAAGAATGAAAATTTGCGCTTGTTTTCTTGTACTATACCTAACCATACCAACGCATTTATACCAAAAGGGGTAGGCAGATATAGTATTCACGTATTTGACAACTATTATGTTTCTTAATGTTATCTTAATTTATTAATGATTGTAATACTTTTAAGTTTTTTCTCAATTTAAATCTAGAAAGAAATAGGCGTAATATGTAATATATTAAGCTAAATTTAAATAAAAATTAAAAAGCAGTGGAATAATAAAATATAGTAGCATATAATTTTGTGCTGCATCTTTAGGATATATGTATATTACTGTATATTGACCAACCTCAACATTGAGTGTAAAACTTTAACCTAAATACCAGTACTTGTCAAGATATAGCGAATTTATATATCGCGATTTATCATAAGAATCGGTTCACTAATATTGAATGAAAATAACACAAGCTATAAGATAGAAATAGTATAAGTAGGTGTATATTATTTTTGTCCTTTTTTCTAGCTGCAACAAACCAAACTCAATTTTACAATTTCTAGTACATATTTATATGTGAAGAAAGCTCCTAAATCTAATCCTAAGTAACTAGGCCAATTGAATCGAAAAAAACCGCATCTTCACGGCGTTCATACGTTGCGGTGTGACTAGAGTCACCAGTAACAGTATACACTTTGTGTCAGTTGTTCATATTAATCAGAACAGGTGGCAAGCATGTTGCTGCACTTTAACAGACTTATTGAATCAATCAATACAATACCTATTTATGTAGATTAGATTAGTCTAGTCTAATAAATAGTTAGGCTTCGAATTGAATACTAATAGAAAAGTTAGATGTAATATTGTTAAAAGCAGTAAGTTAAAAATATTCATATCAGAATGTCAAATTGAGAATTTAGTCAGTTTATTTTTTGTATGGAGACCCTGACAATAATTCCCCCGCCCCCGTTACTTAGCAATTTGATAAAACATAACTTATAATATAGATTACGAATGTCAAACAATCCAGAACGTTGATTCTGAACTTGCAAAAGACTCGTCCGTAGTATAGTAGGTATAAACCTACTAACATTGACTCAATAATCTTGCTTGAGTTGTACTTGGTTGTGGAAAAAGATAAATACAGTTATCCAAGGGGTGAAATGTTAGTAAATATATAATAAATATGTAATCTTACATTTACTTTAACAAACTTTTTCAGTGACGGGGGAATTACTCATTGTTAAAGCCATATCATCAAATTCAATATAATTCCCGTGCCAAGTTCAGAAGCTAAACTTCCCTCTAACTTTGAAGAATCCCAGACTAGATTTGTTATGCAGCAGGGAAGTGACACCGACGTAGCTCTGTATAACGATGGGCGCGTGGTGAACACAACATTCGGACGAAGTCGCCGTCTCTACAGCCCTCTGGAGCTGCAGTGCGAATACTTCCATGTCGTATATAGACCTCTCGTCTAGGGATGTCGCGTCTGGAATATTACAAACATATTATATTTCCGTCCATGTGAAACTTACTGAAATAAATACTAATGATAAAGCTGAAAAGTTTGTGTGTTTGAACACGCTAATCTCTGGAACTACCTGACGGATTTGATAGCCCAATTCTTGAGGAAGATTATAGGTTATATAACATCACGGTACGATCCAAAGGAGCGAAGCAGTAACCATAAACGCGGGTGCAACCGCAAGGCACAGCTAGTCTGACATATTATTTTTAAAGAGGTAAAATGCCTATTATGTTTAACAGACATTTTTCTTGTTAGCAAATAGACAAATTATACAAAATTAGCACGGGTAGAAGGGTGTATTGAACATACCTTTATGCCAAAATATGGGGTGTGAAGCAAATGTCAGAAAAGGTACGTCATGACTAAATGGATTCCACTGAGTCTTCATTGGCAGCGGCTGCCCTTTGTTCCACATGAGTCTGACGCCTCTTAAGTTTCTTTCTCTGAAAAATTGGCAAAAAATATCACAATAAATATAATTAATACAAAAATAATAACTATTAAGCAATATTTAAGTGCATATTAAGTGTATAATAAAATCATTAATAAGAATATACAGATATGCTAAATAATTCTAATGGTCACAATCAAAATATATTATGATTCTGCCATGTCAAGTGAAAGATGATATAGGTGAAGTTTAAATCATGTGTAATCCACTATTCTTGTGAGGAAATAGGTATACAGAGTAGCAATTTAAGTTTAACAATTTGGATTCCTGCATTGACCCAAATGTGTCCCACCCAAAATTATATGAAAATATGCAATATGGACTCTGTGACATGCTGGGTAAAGAATATGAGTCATCAAATTTAAAAAAGCAGTATATTTTTTTAACGAAGCAGAATAGCATTTATTCATTTCTGAATTAAATTCTTGAAATAGGAACATAAATATGTTTTGCCACTCTTTGACAAATATTTCAGTCAAAATGAGACAAAAAGAGACAAAGCACATTTGTATTCAGAACATTTTTAACTATACTCAATTCATTATATGATCTATTCATTATATGAAGGGGTGGGTGACACATGCAGTAGTTACGCTTCGTGAAATTTCCATTATGAATGAAAAATATTTTACGTTTCTTTGCAGGCATAATGACGTGACACATTTAATGGAACTATTGATAAATAAATATAGTCAGTTAAAAATCGAATCGATAAAATAAATCGGATCTTATTTACGTTAATACCTCAAAGCTGGCAAAATGTCTTAATAAATAACAATTTGCAGCCATTTTGTTTCTAGCGTCCGTCGGTCAGCTTCAAATATTTATATAAATATTTAATATAAAAAAATAAGTGACCCCTTCATATAATGAATAGATAGTAAATTAAATAAGGCCGATGGAAATTCAAGCAAAAATAACTACTTTAGCAAAAAAATCTAAGTAAAACTGTGAAGACTCAAAATAAAGTACCTAGGTTCAAAAAACTTTGGGTCGAATAATTTAAATTCTTCATTTCTTGGTGCCGGTGGCTTATAGATGCGATCTATGACACAATCTTTTACCACCGTGGTTACTCCGGTGGCTAATCCATTCAGGCGACTGCAGTAATGAAATTCAAAGACATTAAGTAATATAGACAAGAAATATAGATTTTTGAGTTGTCACAATGAAAATTAAACTTTTGATGCAGAAATACTAAATCAAAAGTTTGAGGGATTTAAAATTATAAAAGATGTGGAGTATGTAACATTAGGCTTACATTGCATGTCATATAAACATTCTATAGTCTGTTTCCAGGCCAGACGGAAAAATTGACAATGACAAAAGTATTAGATTAGCTTCGAAATATATATTTATTTTTCAAATTCTTCATGGGTTGCCTTACAGCTCCCGGGAACCATTGCAGGCCCCAGGGTACCCAGTGGAAGACAAAGTATTCCTCATTTAGCCAATAAAACCGTACGTCTCCACACACTCCTTTACCGCTTTTTACTGCGTTTCGTAGTATGGGGGTGGGGTGAGACTACTACTACTCTCTCTATTTATAGGATTTTAATGCTACGATTTTCCTGTGGAGATGGATTTCACAATTAAATAGTATTATTTTTTTAATCATATTTAATGCTTATATTTTATGTAGATTCATAACGGTTATTTAACATGTGTCACAAACCCCTTCATATAATGAATAGTGTAGACCCCGTAGTGAGAAACCCAGTACAATGCGTAAGAGCGAGACCACACGATGCGTTGCGGCGCTGCTACTTACTAGGCGCCACTTTCGATATAAAAACAAAACACAGGCGTATCGTATCGCCCCTCCCCGCTACATCTCTCTGATCTAAAGTTACGACGTCGTAACGCGCCGTGTGGCATGTCATTGTAATGTATAATATGTAGGATGACGCAGCGGCACCGCTCAGGCGCTGCAACGCACCGGCAACGTACGGTCTCGCTCATGTATGGAGCAATACATATCGTTTTATTTAACATTATACTTGTGTCATTGTCTCTTTTTTCACTTGGTCAGGAAACAGACTTTATATAAAGAGTTTAAAAAACCATTAACTCACGGAACTAAAGACGATGGTGGATAGACCAGCTCTCCAACCACAATAGTGTCAAGTTCATCCAAATAAGTTTTCTTAAAGTCAAGTTTCTTCAGTGCAATAAAGTCATATTTGACAGTTACCACTAACTTCGAAGTTAGCAGAACAATGCGCTCCTTCTCATTATCCCAGAGAGTTATTCTGTAAAAAAAATGAGTGAACTTAGCTAAAGAACCATAAAAAATAAAATTAAAAAAGTAAAACATTCTTTGACAATATCCACCAAACTATCTGAGGCAAACATGAAATCTTTTACTTAAAACAAAAAAATTTTTTTTTCTTCACGTATATTATGGCTATACCTAATGAATGGACAGTTCTGTTATATTCAAGGCAGTGGCACGTCAAGCCGATATTGGACAGGCAACCGGATGGCGAGTGGTAATCTGGGCCTTTGAGTGGTACAGAGTCCCCTGGTAGCGGCCAAAGTGACCCCAAATGGACAGGGGCGGCGATATGGGGGTAGGGCAAAATCGATTTTTTTTTGAAAAGGCAACCGGATAAAAATGCGGTAGCATTAAAGGAAATACCCTAATTATATAATTTTTTTTTTTGCCATCCGAAACAAGCGGGCCGTTCTTGCACTAGCGAGTAAAAAAAAAGTGAAAAGGCAACCGCTTCAAAATTAGTGAGCATACTTATTGACACCACCAAATGTTAGAAAAAATTGCCATCCGATCCTGATGGGCAGTTTCGGAGAAACAACCCCTCCAAGTCGCCGAAAAACACTTTTTTTCGATTGTTTCAACAATAATTTAAAAAAAAATTGTTCAAATCGGATGGCATTCGAAATTTATACTGTCCTAAGTACAAATAATGGTGTGTATCAATGCCATCCGATTTCGATTAAATTAACCCATATTTAGCCACCCCCCAAACCTCATAAAAATACCAATAATTTCATACGCTGCAAAAAATTGTTGAAAATCCTTTTCAATGAATATTTAATGACTGCTTGGACTTTCACTTTTTTTATTTTAACTCGCTAGTGCAAGAACGGCCCGCGTGTTTCGGCTGGCAAAAAAATTTTATTATATAATTAGGGTATTTCCTTTAATGCTAACGCATTTTTATCCAGTTGCCTTTTCAAAAAATTTTCGATTTTGCCCCAACCCCATATCGCCGCCCCTGTCCATTTGGGGTCACTTTGGCCGCTACCTGGGACTCTGTACCACTCAAAGGCCTAGATTACAACTCGCCATCCGGTTGCCTGTCCAATATCGGCTTGACGTGCCACTGCTTTAAATATTAAGGTAGGTATATTTAGATAGAAAAGCCTCTAAGCATGGTTTGTTGGATTATGTACATAAGTTTTTAATTATAAAAATTATGAGAAATATCAGCACTTTAAATGAAATACATACTCAGTTAACAGCCATGAACCAAGAAGCTCTCCATCATCAGGGAACAGCAGTCCAGTAATGCATTCCTGTATGGCATTCTCTACCACACCATTTCTGAATGTGAAGAAGTCTTTGATGCTTTCTTTATTAAATGGCATATCATATCGAGGATATACCGTTTGATTCTGATCAGTATTTGTACCACCAGCCACACGAGGATCTGGCAAGAGAAATACAATAAGTATTCAATATTTTTTACAGATATATTAAGGAGAATTTTATGTAGAGTTTTCTAAATAGAGTTTACTACCATGAATGTGAGAAATATAATAAGAAAACTTCTTCAAAGAATCGTCTAGATTGATTTAGTAGGTAAGTATAGGTACCACAAACAAACCACAGAAAGGTTTATTGTATGACATATCTGTACACATTTGCAGAGTACTTTCATCCATTGTTTACTTACACCAATAGTAAAATGCATCTCGGAGAATACTGTGTGCACCTCAACTCTCACCAAAATACCTATACTTAGGTAGATATTGCCTGCACTACAGGATTGTAGTGTTGATAGTAGAACTGGCACCAAGTTTCAGTATTAACCCGAATTTACATTACATAGCATAAAAAATTTTTACTCTGGTTTGGACACCTTGAAAGAATCAAGGATAAAAGATTCAACTCAAAAGGTTTATATGGCTGAAGTGAACGGACATGCTGGCAGAGGACGACCTTGGTATACTTTTATTGAACATATAAAAAATGTATTGATAGATACTAAAAATACCTTGCATTAAATTTAATTAACAGAGATAATGATAAATTAATAGAATTTCTGTTAAAATTGATATTAGAATGTTTGATACATCTATCTATACTAATATACTTTTACATATTATTTACTAATAATAAAGAGGATGAAAGAGGACTAATAATAAGGAGAATAAATTATAAAGAGGTTGTAGAGGTAAATTTTTTTAAAGAGTATACATATGGAAGGTATGATGAATATAAAAGAAGTGAAAGAGGTATGTCAGGTAGGATCGTAGCAAATGTCATTTGATTGTCTCTGCCAACCCCTCTTAGGATAAAAGTTGTGATGATAGATAGCATAAACTTTCATAACATTTGTTTCACATGTAAAAAGGACTTTCCATTTTAAGCATCTTCTAATTGAGTTTACCCTCTTACCCTCTCAATGACCCTCCCATTTAAAGGTTTAAGGTGAACAGAAGGTTCACGGTTCAGCCGAATTCATTAATGTCAGTATTATTCAAGCATGATTAATATTAAAAGCCGAGCTCCTAGTCTAATTTAACTGTGTATGAATTCATTTCACGTTTGTAATGTAAATTCGGGTTTAAATATATAATAAAAGAAACTCTATAGCAAGTTAATCTATTTTTTGATAAGATAAAAACAATTAAGTAGCTAAAACGATTATTTACCAGCAAATGACGATGTTGAAGAAGACAAAGAGTCGGCACCTGAAAGTACTGACGGGTTTACAGTATTTTGCGTTTTAGTTTTCAGTAGAGAGCTTTCAGCTGCTGCATTTCTTGTGTTTTCTGAAAGCTCCAGGCCATTGTCTGAAGATAACTGCAGCGTGCCACCGCGAAACTCTAAATCTTCATCCACTAAGTCACCCATGATTCCTTCCTTGTTAACTTTATTTCAGTTTCAGGAAAATGTTTGTATTGTTTCTTCCGTTTTCTTTCAGTTCCACAAGTACACAGAGCAAGTAAAAGTACTCTATGGGAATTTTCTTCTTGACACTTACTTTTTTTTGTAATTTTGTATACTGAACGAATGAAAAGAATGATTTCATTGATTGTCAAAATATGCCAGTGTTGCCGTTCTAAACCAGTTTTCTCTTTGAGTTTTCTACCAAAGCGGATATAATCACTACGTTCTTTTTCTACTAAAACTGCACTAAATTCTACCAAAAGGTGGCAGAAAGCCGAAATATTAGTATCCAAAGTCATTGTAATCGGCTAAACGAGGGACACTTGGATTTCACAAATTTTATTTTCTTTCTTCTCGTGCAACAGCCTTACAGCTCACAAAACCGTATTACAGTTCCAGGGTACCCATGGCAAGACCAAGTCTCCCTCGTTTAGCCGATGGTATTTGTGATGCTATACCTTACGAGTGGCTAGTTCTGTTGAGGTAGGTACAATGGAAAAGTGTTTAATTAAAAAACCCATTGGTACATGGCCTGCCTAACTGTCTAGTTAGTACCAGACGTCTTAACCACTCGGCCACCGACGCACATAGACTTTTTATAAATAATTAATTAATAATTTAATAAAGATTGAAAAACAACACCTTCACGACCTTGCATTGAATTTAATTTATAACCGAGACAATGATAAATTAATACAGAATTAAATAATAAAGAATAAAGAACCTAATAGATGTAAAAATATTTTTTTCTTATTTTTGTTTGTTCTTACATAGAATAAACTCAAAAACTACTGAACCGATTCTAAAAATTATTTCTCTATAGAAAGCTACTATATTCTTGAGTGACATAAGTATTTTATATTGTTCGAATAAATCCACGAGCGGAGCCGGGGGCGGAAAGTCTAGTAGTACCTATATATTTATCGAAACTATATTTCAAAGGAAATGTAATCACTATAGGCTCTATAATTATGTCTCTGTGTCTGTGTGTGATTTAACAAAATATCCAAAGCCTACCTACCTAGGTACTTACTTAATTTTATTGTCTACACAAATAATATATTCACGTCGATTTTACGTCATGTCATGGCGACCAACGCACGCGTCCCGCCGTGACATGATGGGGAATCTGTGATTAGTCAGTGATTAATAGGGCATATCACAGACGGCGGGATTATTAGATACCGATTAATTGGTAAATTCACTTTAAAGGTTATATATTTGACATTGGCAAATCAGCCTTAATAAAAGAAGAAGAATATACACACGTCAATAAAACATACATTCTTAATAATAACTTTTATTTTACAAAATTATCTAAATACATATTTATATGGTAGATAGGTAAGTACAATTATATCCACGATATTTTGAATAAAATGTGGTACCTACCTTACTAAAATTCTTGCTATTCAATGGATTTCATCATTTTTAATAAAAAATATATATAAGAAACGGTTAAAAGATCGCATTAATGAACGTTCATTTTTAAGTTTAGATTCGCATAAAGTTTAATAGCATCGACATCTATTATTTGGACACCGTGGTGGGTACACGATACATTGATCCATGCAGTACACGTCGGCACCATCTCTGCCTTCTATTTCACCAACCGCTTCACACACTTGTCTGAAAATAAACAACAAATAATTATACAATTACAAAACAAAAAATTAATAACAGTTTATATTACTATTATATTTATTTGATTGAAGATATTGAAAAGTAAATTTGGGTTCCCGGGAACACTGTTACCGGCCTTGGCACTTAGCGGAAATCAAATCTTCCTCATTTAGCCATAGACAATTTTATAAAGTAGTTTATTTTTCAATAGGTTATGGGCCCAGATTGACTAACGCTGTTCAAATCACGTTGTGATCCATGCTGAATTATGATCCCTGTCTGATCACTCTCGATCCTGATATAAAGAAAATGGCTTTTTAACCGTCATCGTCAAACAATGAATTTAATAAGTTAATTACAAAGATGTAGTATGCTGGCGCTCTACTAGATATAGGACGAGACCAAAAAATGATTACATCAGTGTGCGTGTAAATAGGTGTAAATGTGTAATTCTATGAATTTTTTTTACATTTTATTTGGACTAGCACTTTATTTTATCCATTTTATCTTAGATGATTATTTTTTGTAGTCTTCTTTCCGAGGAAAAGGCAAAGGTCTATGTAAAACCATACAGCCAATTATCTTAGATGAGTTACATCCAGGCACTGCACACGTAACCATAATAATCACGTCTACTAAACACTAAATTATACTTTAAAACAGGATATTTTACAAAATTAAGCGAAATTACGACTGACGTTGTTACAGTATTCAAAAAACGGTCTCGTCTATATGTCTCGCTTTAACATATACGCCGTATACGCGTATCTATGCGCTTTCAATCTAGTAGAGCACCCGCGCGATTATACTAAATCTATAGATTGTATATTTATTATTAAGACGAGGAACGACTCAGAAATTTATAATCGTAAGCCACGCCCTAAACTCGTGTTTCGGGCACATGAATGGTTCGAGCGCAACGATAACGTCATGCAAGACAACGACGGCGCTTTGTCAGTTCTTGCTGCAGAAGTGAGAAGGGCATAATGTATCGCTTCTCAGAATAAAAGACGTAAGCGGCACATTACAAATTAATAATTTATTAAAAAAGGATCACATGCAGGGAAAAATCATCTTAATCAATACTACAATCTAGGTACTGAAATTACCTACAGATTCGTATAAAATTTAAACGTAAATCCCTTCAGAGTTAGGTGTTTTTGAAGAGGTGATTTCAAAAATTTAAGTTATCGAGAAAATTTTCACAAATCATGTTTTCATCCTACACAATACTAGACAAAATCCTCTAGTTTTCGATGTCCAAATTGTATGTTCATAGCATTGGTAAGATTCGAGAATTTCAGTTCAGCAATCAAACGAAATTATTCGTTCTTCCCCTTTTTTCTGGGGTTATTCATTCGTGTTGTTATTTTGGTAGTCGTGCGTTTAGGACTAAACAAATTATTATTATGTAGATACCTACTAGCGGACCCGGCAGACGTTGTCCTGCCCAAACGTTGACTTGCCCGCACTACCCCTACCCCTACTCCTACCCCTACCCTTACCCCTACCCCTACCCCTACCCCTACCCTTACCCCTACCCCTACCCCTACCCCTACCCCTACCCTACCCTACCCCTACCCCTACCCTACCCCTACCCCTACCCCTACCACTACCCCTAACCCTAACCCTATATAAAAAAAAATTTAGGGGTGGACCACCCTTAACATTTAGGGGGATGAAAAATAAATGTTGTCCGATTCTCAACCCTAACGGATATGCATACAAAATTTCATAAGGATCGGTCAAGCCGTTTCGGAGGAGTATGGGAACGAACATTGTGACAGGAGAATTTTATATATTAGATGTATACTTACGGACAATAACACAAATCTGGTGGACAGTTTGGGGGATACCGAAGGCAATTAGTTTGACACCAGTTCAACATTCCTGGGAGATTACGATAGTTGTCAGAAGGCACGCAGATTTGATCTCTGTAAATACCAAAAAAAAAAATGTTACACATAAGTATGTTCCTAAATTTTCATATCTGTCGATGTGTTATATAAGCGATAACCAAGGTTCAGATACACACAAAAATAAGGGGTATTAAATTAAGTAAAGTTTTTCATTGAAGAAACTATATTTCTATACTTTAATACAAAGTTTGTAAATTTGGGTTATCACTCAAACTACAAAACCGATTTTAAAAATTCTGTCATGAATAGAAAGCCACCTACGAAATCCCTATGTAGGCTAATATAGCCTAATTAGCCTATATTATATATTGTTAGAAAATATGCACGGGCGAAGCCGGGGGCGGAAAGCTATAGAAAATAAAAGTTAAATAGAAAATATAGATAACAAGGACTTTAAAGATTTAATGGAGTACCTACCTAATTATTTATTTTTAAATTTGTACGTCGCGTCCATTATAATGCAGGATTTATCTATGTTTCTTTTAAGAATAGGTAATTAGTTTGGCTGGTGCATAATAATTGACGTGATTACCAAATAGTTAAAATAAATATTATGTATATATACATTTATATTAGTCACAATGTTTAACAATGTTATTAGTAACATTTAGATAACATAAAACAAATAGTGTGAATTGGCCTAAGTTTCTTTTTATTATTAGAGAATTATTTATATCCATGCGAACATGACGCGTGTAGAAAGAATCTTACTACTGTAGACAAAATCTACAAGGGGTAGCCTGACCTCAGTTGCGTCAGTTTGTGTATTAATGACCACAGAGCAAGTAAAATTAATGACATTTGTCACGTGATCTCTAGGGAATTTGTGACAAATAGATATTTTTTTTAGTCGGAGAAGGCAAAGGTCTAAATTTGTGACAAATAGACAAACTGACGCAACTGAGGACATCATGCTACCGCTTGTAGATTTTTGTCCACCCCCTGTAGATTTTCTCTACGCGGTCATGCTCACACGGCATATTAGTTAATAGTTATATAACTTAAAATAACGTATTTACAAAAAAATGGTGGTGAAAATAAAAGAAAACTATGAACGCAATCACCCACCACACAACCCACACATTTTTCCAGAACATTCCATAGTAAAATCTATGTAACATTTATTTACCTAATGACATTGCGACCTACATCTAATACCTGCTTGATATCCTCATCTCTTTCTGATAATGAATTGCTGTAATAAATAAGTATTATAAAGATTTATTTAGTGCAAATATTTACAATATTTGGTGCTTTGGTGCGTATTTTTTACAAATTTACAAATGTCGATAGACAGACAGTACACGATTTCCGTAGACGATTTCATTCTAAATTAACACGGCCGGAAATCCCCTTAATAAAAGCGCTAGTTTAAACAAGAATATTCACAATAAAAAAAAATCTTTCTATTACCTAGACGAAACCTTAAAAACTAAACTAATTCTTTAATTTCATTCCATATCCATCCCACTAAATGCAAATCAAAATAAATTTGCAAAAAAACATTTATTTGGATGGACATAGAGTACTAAAGCTATGGAGGGGCCATAGACGGCCTCCCCTTTTCGCCAATTTTTTCCCTTTTGACCAGTTATACTGAAATAAATAATTATAATTATTATGTTTGTATTTTAACATAATCATCATATAACGTAAAATCCGTTGCGACAATTAAACGACAGAAAAATACAGTGGTACAGGGGCTAGTACTAGGCGTTTACCTCCCCCCCCCCCCCCCCCCGCCAAAAGTGGCAGAAAAAATTGTTCGGTGATTTACACGCTTCAAGTCTCCTTTGGTAAATAAGTACTCAAAGGATGGACACAAAGATATTTTTGGAAAAGAAAGAATAAAATGCCGTAAAGGGGATGATCCATTGGCATAGTGAGCGAGATAAGTCAAAATCGTCAATCAAATGGTAAATTAATGGATCCACCCCTTAAGGGTCCTATATTGGGAATTTTTCTGGGATAAACTATTCCAAATTTCTCTGTAAATAATCCACCTATGTCACTGTAATTTAGCATATAGTTACTTATTGAATATATCTAAGTGAAATAGCTCTTATTTTTTCAATGGGTTTTATTGAATAGGAAATAGGGGTAGTTTAACTTTGCCCCTGCTGTCTCTTTCATAATCTATCACAAAACTCTAAATTTTTTTTAAAGCGCTCTTATACCATTACCCTTCAATTATATATGTCGAATTTTTTGGTAGCTTATTGAAAATTTAAAATAATAATTATTTTATTATTTTTGCCAAATTTAAAAATCATAAATTTTTTTTTATTTTGAATTTTCAATAAGCTACAAAAAAAAGCGATATATATAATTGAAGAATAATGGTATAAGAGCGCTTTAAAAAAAAATTTAGAGTTTTGTGATAGATTATGAAAGAGACAGAAGGGGCAGAATAATCCTTTATTCTACCACCCATATTTCCTATTAAATAAAACCAATTGAAAAAATAACGACTATTTCACTTAGATATATTGAATAAGTAACTATATGCTAAATTACAGTGACACAGGTGGAGTATTTACAGAGAAATTGGGAATAGTAATATCTCCATACAAATTCCCAGTATAGGACCCTTAAAGCGACCCGTGAAAATAGAAAAAAAAGTTTACCTAACAACCAGTGGAAATAAACTCAAAGGACTGCTATAGTCCCTGTAGTACAATAAGAATGGGTTGTCTCTCCTCAAATCTCCAGCGAAGGCGGGCGGCAATCCTCCAGTACTTGTAACTATGCTGACATCGGCGCAGTTTCTGAAAGTCTCCGACCTGCCACAACCCACGGCTTCGGTTCCATTAGCACATATACCCCACATATTGCCTGAAAAAATTAAACATTGCAGACATTGTAAAATTGTTTTCTGGTCTACTACTAGGAAGATTAGCACATGATGTTCATAAATGAGAATTAGCACTGTGATGATACGACCTTATTTTCCTGGCCGCTTACAAGCTGGCCATCATAAATAGCATTTATTTTGATTTTAGAACACGATATTGTTCATTTTAATTCAATAGAACATTGTATGGAACCTAAATTAAAATTTTACTCATTCCTTCACAAACTGTTGACTTAGGCAGTACTCTGCCAATTGTAAAATTTATTATATTTCTATTTTATCAACTAAGTAAATAACTATATAAAATGTATTGAATCAATATTCAAGAACTAATATCTATGTTAATATAAAAGGAGCGCAAATAAGTATTGTAAGTATTTTTATCATACTTTGTATTGTGTTACTTCAATAGCTTAACGCCCTGTAGTAATGTGTAGTTCATTTTTATTACAGTGCGCTCCTTGCTCCTTCTCCTTACGGCTCCTTGCTCTTTCTCCTTACGGCTCCTTCTCCTTGGCTCCTTACGGATGTTTTTACTGGTTGTTCTTTTGCTGCTTGTTCTTCCTTGTTAATTCGATCAATAAACGAATGGTGAAAGTTTACTACGAGTTTTCCTGCTATACCTACCAACCGACCCGGCCTGGCTACCCCACACCCGACAGCACATACATACATAATACAGATTATAATATAGGTTATAACTGGTTAGTAAATATTCAGATTAATTATTCTTCACAAGAAAAACACCTTAACGCGCGTCAGAAGAGATAGAGTTACGCGATAGAAAGAGAGGCGCCTTGTAGGTGAATATAATTTTAGGCTAGCGCAGAGTTACTATTTATTTACCCCGAAATTTCCAAGAAATCACAAGTACCTCATTTAGTCAACGGTGAAAACTTTTACAAATTTCTGGAGAAAGCTAGACGCAGCGCTGCGGTCTTTCGCGATGGCGAAGGTAATTATTAAAAAGGGCATAGGATATTGATTACACAGTGGGTTATCCATTGGTTATCCACGAGATGAGGGAAGTGGACTGTGTTTCATGAGCTACAGATCTGACTGATGTTTGACTCACGGTAAATGTCGGGATAATTTATATACTGAATACTTGCTATTCATCGGATGAACCTATTCTCGATACCTTAACTATATCACTTTCCACTTGACTTGGAATTTTTTATGACTATATAAATGCCTTTTAAAAGAATGTACTACACTTCAAAAATTATGCGCTGAAAAGTCATTATAAAAACCTACCCAAATCGCTTCAAGTGTGCCTATAAAATTCTCATCATCAGATCCTGACCTGATGACCATGGGACCACCTAGAAAGTATACGCTTTCGAAAAACAAAATTCCAAATCGGTCCAGGCGTCTTCAAGTAATCGGGGAACATACATAAAAAAGAAAATAGATTCCAACGAATTGAGAACCTCCTCCTCCTTCTTTTGAATTTCGGTTAAAAATGGGTCCAAAGTGAACGCTACTAAGAAATTATATAAATTCAAGAGAAAAAATCAATTTATTTCTTGTCGTTATGAAATAGTAGTTTATGAAAGTGTTGTATAATGAGGGGTATTAAAACACGAGTGTGTGTTTAAGAACCGAGCCGCTAGGCGAGGTTTTTAATAGTATCACACGAGTGTTTTAATATCTAGTTATATGCAGTTTCATACACTACTTTATGTAGATCGTACATTGGGATTCAACCAACAAAACATATTCAATGAATGGTGCCAAAACCTAGCTCATCACCGCGCATGCGTCAAAGCGGGCGCTGTCATAGACAAGTAAAAATTGGAATGAAAACTTTTTTGTAATGCTATAATAGTAGTTTATGATACGGGATCATAATAGGGGTAATTAAAACACAAGTGGAATTTTAAAAAATGAGGCGAAGCTAAATTTTTTAATAGCATCCACGAGTGTTTTAATTCCAAGTTATGTGCCCGTTCATACACTACTTTATCTAATCCCATGCAATAGTACAAAACAAATTGAACCAAGATATTTTTCTTAATCGACAAATTGGCGACAAATCGCGGTTACCTACTTTCTGCGTGTCTCTCACATAGGAGTGTCGATATTTTCATAGAGTTTAATGTGGCTGCATAACACAATATATCCTTTGCCCTTTCTGCATTTTAAAAAAAAACAACATTACGATATCGTTTTTGTATGAAACCTTCTGTACTATAATATAGTATATCATTGACTATAATACATTAAAGTATCGAAGTTTGACATATTAGAGCTCAAGTAGCAATACTTTGTCTAATCAAGGTATTGCAGATATCTTGCAGGCAAATTTACTAATTCTAGTTACTATCTTGGCTAAAACTATTATGTCCCTTAAGATATCTTGTAGATATCCCCCAAGACAATGTGTAGGAAAAGTGGGCACAGTATTTAAGTTCATTTCAGGAAAGACTTCATACTACTTATAAGATAAAGTTTAACCGAACTTAGGAGAATGGAATTAGCGAGTCTCTTAAAAGTCACTTCAAGATATCCTACAGGTTGACTTAATACAATGTTATAGTTTTCAAGATATCTACAATACCTAGTTAGGACTAATATACCAAACCCTCGCAAATTCAAAAAATACCTAATAAAATAAAACTTAAATCTTCATTCGCTATACCTAGTTATTATTTAGACAAAAAATGGAGAACTTTTATTTTAAACACGTAAGTATGTAACAGACAACAAGAAAATGGCGATCATTATTACCAAACTGATTTATAATACTAGGGGCATGTCGAAGATAAGACGGAAATTCAAAACGCATGTTTGTTTATCGTGTAAAATGGACAGATATTGATTTAAAATTGACGGGCCTTAAAATTAGCACAATATTTAATATAAAATGTTGGAATTCAAACCTATAAATATATGTTTTTATCACTTTTATAATTTTTTTATTTAAAAATTTGATTTTCTGTTATTTGTTGATTAATCATATAATGAAAAAAATATTGTGAATAAATTGAACACTTATCTGAACTATAAGGTATAAATAATAAACATGCAAGATCATTATTGCATTTTCATAAATGGTATAAAATGGCGTTAAATGCTATTTTTCTTAATGAAGTAAAACTTTAGACAATTTAGTATTGACCTAATACTTTTTTAGCGTGTATAACCTTAACTCTAATTTAATATGGAATTAGGAAAATACTACTTTAGGCAATTTAGTTTATACATTTCCTTTAGTTTGCTTTTCAATATACCCTTTCTCCTAAACTAACCATTTGTTTTCTTATGTTGTGGTGGTCGGTGTATGCAGAGAGAAACCAACGCAAAAAGTTAAATATAGTGGAATATATTGACATTTATAATTATATTAAGATTTTCTTTCAAACTTCCAAAATAATTTAAAATATTAGTTTTAAAACCATTGTGCCAGTATTCTCCAGTACCACAAGCATTTACTTCAACATTTTTAACTGAATGATACGATTTTACGATATAAGAGTAGATAAAAATAAAAATAATTGATGGAACCTCGTTGGTGATATAAACTTTTTGGATAAACCTGTATCGTAATGGTAAAAAAATTACTTTATAACATTATTTTGTTAGAGAAATACCTAGTGTTATAAAGTATTTTTTTAATTTTATTTCAGTATTGTGTTTTATAAGTACCTATGTCAATATAAATTCGTTTTGAAGTTTATAATTCGAATTTTAAGATATGAGAGTATATAAAATCAAATATATAGGTACCTGTGTAATATGTCCACTGTAGTACACATTGGGTACACGTGATGTATGAAGGTAGACGAACGCGGTATCTGAAGATGTCTTTCTTAGCTGTGTCTAGTGGAATCAGGAATCTGTCTTCTCTAGTGCCGGAAATAAATAGAGGGAATCTGGAAAATATCATTTTAATTATTCGCCCGTGTTATTCGAACAAAATAAAATATAGCATCACTTAGGGAGGGATAATGTTTCCTAATAGTGAAAGAATTTTCAGAAACGGATCCGTAGTTTCACAGAGCCCCCTATATCCAAACTTACTTTACCTCTTTATAATAATCCTGGCCTGGCAGCAAGCACGTAGGCAGGGGGAGGGTCCAGTGGGTCCGGACCCCCCGAAATCCGTCACTGACACTTTTGTGAAATTGAGAATTTTAAAAAGTAAGTAATTACCATCAGTTCAGCTGAGCTGATGAGGTCGAGTCATAAAAAATAATGCCCCCCCCCCCCCTCCCCCTCGACGGAAAATCCTGGCTACGTGCTTGCCTGGCAGGTAGGGTATCTGATCGAGAATTCTCGAGACTGATGGTGACAAAAACTCGAGAACTCAAGTTTTTCAAGGTTTATAGTATTTCTCGACAACCCCAGAATTCCCAGGATTTTCGGTCGAGAATTCTCGAGTGCCAAGAAATCAGAAACTCTACACACGGGTACACATTCCACCAAGATTTTTCCGAAGAAATGATATATTTTCTCCTGAAATGTAAGTAGGTAAAATTGTAAAAATATTAGACGAGGATGTTTTTATGGAGAAAAGATCCCTAGTGTAATTTTGGTGGAAGAATATGTAATTACTATATCACCCGTGCGAAAACTTCGCACTGTTAGTTCAAGTGATCTCCAACAGATGTCGTATTTTACAAAATACATAAATTTTTACTCTAATTTTAAAAGAAACATTTAATTTTGATTTGTTTTATTATTTTTCGTTATTAGAGGGGAAGATAATCCTCAAAATGGCGTATCAAACATTAATTTTGATGAAGTATGGCGTACGAACAAAAAACACCCTTGAGAAATCCTACCTAGTTATTTTTGACGGTATTTTAATAATTTACTTTCAGAGAACTGTGAACTTTAAAAAAAAATATTTATCCCAAAAAATCGAAAACTTCGAAATGTCATGATATTTACCTGTCAAAGCACTCTTGTGTAGCTTCTTGTCTTGGGTTGTTATTTGGGCAAAGCTTCATGACGAAAGTACCCAAGTGGTTAGCTGTCAACTCTACCTCCACTTCTATTTCCTGAAAAAAATAATTTCAGAACTTTAATATATTAGTATTCACTATAGTATCACTGAAAGTTTAATCAAAATTCTTTGGGAACAAGGAAAAATTCTAAATAGAAAAAAGGAATAAAAATAGACTAGATGACCCGTGCGAAAACTTCGAACAGTTAGTTCAACTGATCTCCAACAAATAGCGTCTTTTAAAAATAATTTAATAAAAAAAAAACGTTTAATTTTGATTTGGCGTATTAAACATTAATTTGACCGACAACAAAATACATTTGAGAAATAATATATAGAGATTAAATAGGTATGGTAAGTAGGTACACAATAGTCTTGTAATTCTAAATATACCTACATATTTTCCTTCCGCCGGAACTTAATTCGGGGAAGTTTTACTCTCAACTTTTTTTAAATCATTACTCTCAGAATACAGAATAAACAAGAAACCTCATAAATTCTTCAAACTGAGGCTAAAAATTAACCTACACTAAAAATAGAGGACCAGGGTTGTAGCATTTCTTGATAAAAAGAATATAGAATAGGTGTTAATTTTTATTAATTATCTCTTGATAAATAAGAAATTATCCCAAAATTGGTAAATCGTGGTGAAAAGTATGACGGATGCGGAAAATCGCATATTTTTTTGACATAACGCTTTTTTTTAGATCAATCAATGGCTTTTATACTATGGTACCTATTTTATGTTCTGTATTCTGAGAAATAATTAACTTTTTATTTTTTATTTATTATTTCTATAATAGATGAACATAGTTTAATTATTTATTTTAAATCTTACCTGCCCAACGCTATAATGTCTTGTAATAATTCCCTTGCCATACATGCCCCCAGCTTCGTGCGGTCGAGGGTCATTCAGATGGTCAGCGTCTCCACACACGCCACACCGACCAGAGTTTTGCTCCCACTGGACTAAACTTAAACACACTCAATTTGACAATATTATTTCATTAATGGACATATTAAGGCTCTTATATCCATAATTTTCTGGGATAAACTATTCCCAATTTCTCTGAAAATAAAATCCACTTGTTTAGCATACCTATAGTTACAGCATTTATAGCATTTAGTTATAATGATAGATTATGAAAGACAAAAATTTTAACCACCCATATTTCCTATTCAATATTTTAAAACTAATAAATTGCATTTTGCCTTATATAAACCTTTTTAGTCAATCTTTCATCCTTCATTATTTCAACGTGTCCAAACCAGCGTAAACTACTTTTCTTCAATTTAGTCACAACATCATCTTTTACACCGCATTCTTCTCTAATGACATCTTTCCGGATGCGGTCAATACGTTTTATATCACACATTCTACGTAAAGACCGCATTTGCACTGCATTTATTTTACTTTCATGCATGCTTCTTATTCCATACCCAAGTCCTGCTTCCAGTAAGTGATGGGACTAAAACAGCATTAGGTATGTAGGTATGTTCATTTAACTTTTAGTTGTAGGTAAGCTGTTTATTTCTGCATAATTGTTTAGTCCACCAAACACCGCTTTCACTCTCCTTTCAATTTCCTTGTCTATCTTTCCACTTCTTGTAAACATACTCTACCTAAATAAACAAATTCATTCACTTGCTCTAATTTACATCCTTTCACACAAATGTTACACTCAGTCCTTTCATCATCCTTTTCAAATACTAATACTTTTGATTTCGAAATATTAATTTTCATAAATTTCTTCTCGCATTCCTCATTCAAAAGTGCAACCAGGTTTTTCAGCTCTTGCTCCGAAGATGCAAAATTAATACCGCATCATCGGCATATAAAAGACAGCAAAGTCATAGTAGGACCCATTCCTATCCCTAAGGAACATTGTTGTAATTTGGTCAAACAACTATCGAGATACAGATTGAACTGACAAGGTGACATTACACAGCCCTGTTTAACACCACAAACGGGGTTGAGCACTGTCCACCCACTCTAACAACAACTATGAGTTTTTTATTCAATTCGTAAGTCGGTTGAAAATATTATAGGTATATCTAACCTAAATACTAATAATAAAAACAAATACAGTATTTAAATAGATCTAGCTAATTCAAACATAAACACCAGGTTATTGATCTTATAAATTAAAAACTCATTGAGAACTATAGAGTCATTAGTAAAGGTATAAAATGTATGAGAGACATACAAAAAATCCTTTTACACTCATACAATAAGAAAAGTCAATGCTCTTCGTGGTATGACAACGAAATTTTAAGAAACAAACGTACTAGCTGTTTCCCATGGTTTTGCGCCTCTACAAATATCTAACTAAATTGTGTTTTTTTCGGTCCCCTGTCCGTTTATCTCAACAAAAATTTTCGGTCCGGCCAGCCGTATGATCGAGTTTGAACACAGGCCACACATTAGCGATGTAAATCATATGATCTAGATCACATGCAATTTACTCACTCACACAGACACAAACGATTTGATTAAACAAAGGCGTGTGGATGTATGTGTGTGTATGACAGATCGTTCCGGCCATCGAAATCAACCACAAATACGAATAAACGATTTGAAAACGGATGGCGGACCGTCCGTTACAAGAATTAGACGAGTCTGTGGTCGGTTACGGTGGACCGTGTGGCGGCGCGCCAGAGATTGGACGAGATACATTTTCGATGAGATATCCTCCGAGTCTGTGGTGGGTGCAGTAACCGGAAACTCCATTATAGATTATAAAACTCTATTTTTAGCCTCAGTTTAAAGAGTTTATTGCTGTTTGTGCTTTATTATTCTGTATTCTGTGCTAAAATTATTTAAAAAACAAAAGTCACAAATATGTCATTCTACTGACCGGCGTATCCTCCGCAGAACAGTTCGTTGTCGTTGTAATTAACTGGATTGGGGAAACCGAATCTCCACATAGAGTTACGAGCTGGAGGGTCCATCAACCTGCCATGACCCTCGGCTGCATGACGGGTGCTTCCAAACATCTGCAATTTTAAGAACGTTAACGTCGATAAGTCACGTGAAGTCCGTTTGAACTTTTGCCTACTTTTCACCCGCGTAGAAAAAGACCAAAAAAGAAATAATCCCGTGGCTGTAATTTGCACCTCCCCCGTGTAATTCTCTGACCCCTAAACTACCACTATGCAAAAAATCTTGTCGATTCCGTGAAAAACAAAAACAAATCTATCCCACGAGAACTGTACATTTTTTCCGGGATAAAAGTAGCCTATGTGCTATTCCAGACTAAATTTCATCCAGATCCGTTCAGTCGTTCTGGCGTGATTGAGTAACAAACATACATACATCCATACAAACTTTTGCGTTTATATACTTACATGATATCGCTGAAACTTTCATCAAAACCTATTCAGCCCTTTCAGAATCTATTCTAGAGTTTAATCGCAAACAAGTCTACTAATTTTCAAAAAAAGTGACATATACGAGTAGAATGACCATGAAAACTTGATATTGTCAAACAAAAAGCTAATCTAGAACTAAATGCCAACAAAACAGGAACAGATCAACTCCTCCGAAGAATAATTATATTCAAGGGCACAATCGTAACTAAAATAATTATTATTTACTAGCGGCTTCGCTCGGGTACAATATGAGTTTACAACCATTTGAATACCTATATAAATATTAGAGATAGATATTTATGCTACCGCGGCCTTTTTTATAGATAACTAGCGACCCGGCAGACGTTGTCCTGCCCAAACATTGACTTGCCCGCACTACCCCTACCCCTACCACTACCCCTACCACTACCCCTAACCTTACCCCTACCCATACCCCTACCCCTACCCCTACCCCTACCCCTACCCCTACACCTACCCCTACCCCTACCCCTACCCCTACCCCTACCCCTAACCCTACAAAAAATATTTAAGGGTGGAACACCCTTAACATTTAGGGGGATGAAAAATAGATGTTGGCCGATTCTCAACCCTAACGGATATGCACACTAAAATTCACGAAAATCGGTCGAGCCGTTTCAAAGGAGTTCAATAACGTACACCGTGACACGAGAATTTTATATATAAGATTTTATTCCACACATTTCTTTCTTCATCATTTTGTTATATCTCTGACGGATTAGACAGCATACGTCATGAAAACGCGCTTTGGCTAACTTTTCTCCGACTTGATTTACAAATGAATACTGTTAATATTGCTCAGCTCCTAAACATGATAGATACTCGTAAACCTTCCTCATGAAGTCGTGAATCAACTTATATAATGGTAGCTATATATATGTACCAAGTTCTATATTTTTTGTCCAGTAGATTCGGAAAAATAAGATTAATTAATAATGGTAATGTAAATATTGTTTTTTTAATAGTGCCAATTATATAGGTATATAGACTCAAAACTACTGGACCAATTTGAAAAATTCTTTATCCATTTAATAGCCCAATTTTTGAGGAAGGTTATATATAGGCTATTTAATATCACGCTACACCCAAGGCGGTAAATTTTATTCCTAAAATACAACATGTATGAAGTAGTGGGCAATCAGCAAGTATATTAAAAAAACTACTCCATAAATTAAGATGCTTTACACAGTGCTTTATACAAGTTATATACTGTAGTCGCCGATGGTATTTGTGAGGCTATAACTAACGAGTGGCCAGTATATTTAGATGCAAGTGCCTCTTTAGTGTGGTTTGTCGGATTATGTAAAAAATATAATTATTAAAAACCCATTTGTACTATACTATGTTTGTAGTAATAATATGTAACTCACCTGTAGTAGAAATATCCAATAAGGTAGAAACGCTGATGACTCCAGCCGCAATTTTCTGTTTGCCATCTGAAACAAAAATTATTCATGCTTATAAATTATAGCATTCCGCCCCCGGCTTCGCCTGTGGATATTTACGAACAAAATAAAATATACCCTACCCCCACCCCTACCCCTACTTCTACTCCTACCCCCTACCCTCTACCACTACCACTATATCATCAATAGTTTACGCAGCGCACGCGATGTAAGGAATTTCTTAGATCATTTTTATACACATTGGGTTACATTATTGGAGTTTTAGTAAGATTCCCTAATTTTTTGAAAATAGAATATAGCCTATGTCACTCAGGGTGAATGTAGCTTTCCAATGGTGAAAGAATTTTTGAAATCGGCACAGTAGTTTTTGAGTTTATTCATTACAAACATACACACAAAAATACAAATCTTTCCTCATTATAATATTAGTATCTAATAGACTAACTGTCCGTGGAAATTTTTGAAATGTGAATTTATACCGTAGGATTTCCGGCTCTACAAAAAGAAAACCACGTCGATTCGTTGCTTGTTTTGGTGTGAAAGGATGACAACAGGCCTTTATTCATAAACGTTTATTAGCAACGTTTTTGTTAAAATATGTTTTGTCACTCTCTAACAAACCTGTCTTTACTAATAATAGAAAGAAACAAAACACATTTTAACAAAAACGTTGCTAATAAACGTTTAGCATTTATATTATTAGTTTAGATTTGGATTGAAAGTCATCATTTTGTATTGCTAAATAAAATTAAAGTTTGAACTGAAGAAAACCTAATTTATTTTCTAAATGCCTGAAATTTAAATAAATTATAAAGGAAGTAAAAGTAGCATTTCAGCATATTTATATGAAAATCGGTGATTGTGAAAAATATTTCTTTTCTTTTCAAATATTCCTCTACCAAAAGGTTATCTGGAAGTAGGGTTCCCAGATCAAAAAATAGAAATTCCGGAGAAAATTCCTGACATTTAATGAAAATTCCGGACTTTCTTGTAAATATAATAATTAATGTCGTCTCAAATGTCGGTATGCATCGTGCATGTGAAAAAACAATGCAAATTTTCGAATTTTTTATTTTACTCTACTAATTGTAGAACTTCCGGACGGTTTAGAAGTCCCTCCGCATTCCGGACAAATACCTATATTTCCGGACATGTCTGGAAAATTCCGGACGCATGGCAACCCTATCTAGAAGAGATCGCTTATAGCGATAAGACCGCCTAAATTGTACATTTTGATTTTTGTAAACTTCTGCTTGTGTGTATTTATTATTTTGTGTGCAATAAAATGTGCAATCTATCTATCTATGGTATATCTTTAGACAATACTGCACTGAAATATAGCACAAAATGTATTTGTCCTAAATTTGTCCTTTTGTGACAAAAAGGGAAAGTTTCCAAAGGGAAAGTTCTGAAGATGTGCGAAAATTATATATATATAGCATATATTGGGCAAATGGGCAAAAACTAGTTGTTTATAATGTTCTGTGGGCCGTACCAGTTTATTACAAATCAATTTAGCGATTGTTAATATAGTTAAAAAGTAGTTAGTTATCTTTATTTATTTATTTATATACCTACTAGCATTCCGCCCCCGGCTTCGCCCGTGGATATTTGCGAACAAAATAAAATATACCCTACAGCACTCATAGATAATGGCTTGCCTGCACTACCCCTACCCCTACCCCTACCCTTACCCTGTTTCCCACGACTTCGTACGTGTCTATTTCAGAATGTTGGCAAACATACACTTCGTACATAGCTTTCGTCATGTTCACCTCTGCCCACCCCGTTCCCGTCGTCATGCCGTGATGGTATATAGCCTATGTCACTCACGAAGAATGTAGCTTTCTAATGGTGAAAGAATTTTTAAAATCGGCCCAGTAGTTTCTGAGCCTATTCGTTACAAACAAACTTACAAATGTTTCCTCTTTATAATATTAGTATAGATAGAAATAGATTAAAACAAATATAAAATAAAATTACAAATAAAATTTTTCATATAATGTTTAATAGGAAGTATGTTTTTTGAAAATATTTATTCTTGTGGCTTTCAGAGGCATGCCTTCATTCAGGTTACAAAGTAATTCTGATGTTATCAATCGAAGTTTCCCAAATCGAAAATAAATAAAATGTAACCCCACACGGTCAATGGATGCAAATTAAACAAAAAATATATTTTTATCTTAAATAGTTTGTATGTTAAAATTATACAGAACAGACATTTGATACGGGTCAGAAATTCTCAGCTTGAATTGTCATATCGCATAATCTTCGCCACGATTAGTGTCAAAACGGCAACATGTTTTCAAAAATAACCGTAAGTTATTTGCAAAAAAATAACGGATCAAAGTGTTATTCAATGTTATTATTTGTAAATTCGTCCGAGATTGAGTTTAAATTGTATTTTAAACCGTTGTGATGCCGCTGCCCCATGTAAATAATAATGTAGCAGGTTTTTAAACGGTTATGAATGAATTTACAATAATTTATTTTAAATGCTGTCATAAATTGAATTAGTTCGTACAGTGAAAAATATAACATTGTAATTCTACCAATTAAAATCGGTAGAAAAACATGTTCTTTTCGAAAGCTGTGCCGTGCACTCATTACGATCAGATAGAAACAGTGTAAAATGTGTGCAAGTAAGAGACAACAATGTTTCTCTGCTTTAAATTTTTCCATAATTTTCGGCATATGTATCTACCGATTTAAACCGTTGCATTCCACACAATCCCTGGTTCGCATCCCACCCAGGACAAATTCTAAAATGCCATGTTAGTCCCCCCTGACAGTGGCCTTGTCTAGGTCATAATGGTCCACTTTGTACAAGAGGCTTTAAATATATTACAATGTATAGCTTTCCTTTCCTTCTCTCTACGTTATATCTTTCTTCTCTCTCATGTAACAAGTGACGCGTCCTTGAAATTTTACTTTCAATTCTAGTCCAAAAATTATCAAATTTCACTTCAAAATATTATTTACAGTTGAGGATTGAGGCTGAGCTTACGCTCTCATGAATTATTCGATAAGCAAAGTTGATAAGTTCCATTATGGATGGTTAATTTGATACCTAACACGATAGATTTTAAATAAATCGAGTAGATAAAAAATTAAGCTGCGAGCTGTACTAAACATTACTAATGCGAATTACAAAGCAACAAATTAGTGACTTGTCACCAATTTGCATATAATGGGAGCTTAAATACTCAATTCTCAAAATTACAGTATTGAAAATGAAACTCTATTATGCTTTCGATAAGGTTACTAATAGCTTGACAAATAAAAAGGTGTTTAGTTCGGTTGACATTACGAGGCAGTGATGGGTTTGTTGACAGTTGGAACAATTTTGTAGGCGTTTGGGTCAAGGTACTCGTGGCCTTGTGTAAAAACCACATAAAAACTGTTCGAAGGATCCTTATAGTTTTCCACAAACCCTGTATCAGTATTTTTAAGATAATTTTAGGTAAGTAATAATAATTTATATATTTAAAGGAAATAAATAGGTAACTCAAAGAATTAAAGTAATATTATGATCTAAATCAGTTTGCATAATATTGAAATTTAGGTGTAGTAAAACGTTTTCTCCTTTTTTGGAAAAGGTCGCGGTATCTGCGCGGTAAACAATCCTCTTATTTTAAAAAATAAGCAAAGTTTTTTTTTCTTTACGGGTTGCCTCACAGCTCCCGAAACCGTGTTACGGTTCCAGGGTACCCAGCGGAAGACCAAGTCTCCCTCGTTTAGCCGATCGTATTTGTGAGGATATACCTAACGAGTGGTCAGTTCTGTTGAGGTATATTTATTAGATGGAAAAGTTTCTAAGTTTGGTTTGTCGGATTAAAACCCATTGGTACATGGCCGGGATTCGGGATTGAACCCGTGGTCTGCCTAGTTAAGACGTCTTAGCCACTCGGCCACCGACGCACATATTGATATATTGAACCCAATGTGACTCAACCAAACAGAGGCAATCTAAATAAAGTGTTACCATAAAGAATATTGAAAAGATATGTAGATCTTAAATATTTTTTCGCATACAAATAAGGTACACGTTATTCATCTCTGTTAATTTGTCACGCTGCATTTTGGCTGTCAGTATCGCCGGCAGCAATGCGGTAATAGGCTGTGTTCACAATGAAATGAAATGACTATTTATTTGTCAGAATATGGCATAAGTACATAAAATACAGGTGGAGTAATTTTAGAAGTTTAGCACATTCTACCGTAATACGGTGTACAAATATTTAATAATAAGTAGGTACAAACAAAGTCTGGGACGTTCAATATTTAAAATTAGATTCAATATTACACACACAATTCAATGTCAAATCAAAAACTTAATCAATAAAAACACACAAATGTCAAATAATTACAATAACAGAGCATCAAATACAATCAGTCAAATGTTGTTATAATTAGAGAATACAATCCCGAGCATGTTTTTCAATCCTGGGATTACGGGATTTTTGATGCGTAATCCCGGGATCCCGGGGCTATACCGGGATTAGACTATGTGGTTTCTAATTGAGTTCAAATGAAAAAAATATTGAAAAGAAAAAAGACAAAACAAAAAACCCCGATTCATTTTGTACTTGTACTTCAGGATCTGGGGATAATCATACTCTCTCCGTGCACTGAACTACCAAATTTTAATAGGGTTGGGAAAAAAACACAAAATGTTCTTTACCTATCTAGTCAATATTATGAAAAATTATAAGATTTCAAAACGTGATTTATCATTTAGGAATTAATTTATAGAATAATATGTTTTTATTAAATGTCCTTTTGAACACATAACTCTTTTTTAATTTAAAAGTTGAAATTCTAGTTAATGTCTATTTATATTTTTTTATTATTATAATAAATTGTATTACATTATATTATTTATATCATATTTTTTTAATATACAATAATTGTATTTATCTACATACGTTTCAGTTTGGGTCTGTCGCGAATTTTCGTTTACTTCTATACTCATATTATAAAGAGGTAAAGTTTGAACTACTGATCCGAATCTAATAGGAAGCTAAATTATCCCTCAGTGTTATAGGCTATATTTTATTTTGTTCGAAAATATACACGGCGAAGCCGGGGGCGGAAAGCGTAGTGAAGAGGTACCTTAGCTGTGGTATAGCCTCACAAATACCATCGGCTAAACGAGGGAGACTTGGTCTTCCGCAGGGTACCCTGGAACCGTAACACAAAAAAATAGAAATAAACATGAACTACTGAACTGATGCTATTGCAATTATATTTTAAATTTTAAACAATGTGATACCGTCCTTAGGTACATTACAAAATGTGATAAACTGCTTAATACAAAAGACACAATTTACATTTAAATTGTATTTAATATCAATGTAAGGTGATTTCTCAAACGATATCAAATATAATAAATAACTACATTTGCTATTACCTACGGGTGCGCCTAAAGATGTAAACCAAAAGTCCTATATGACTGCTTTCTATGGGAAAGGGTAAATAAAAATCTTATAATTTAAATTTTGCTGAGATAAATTCCGCGAAATGTACTAGCTTAAATTTTTCAAAAACCTTGCATAACAGTCTCGAAAAAGTTTTACTTTAAAAAAAATTTTATTCATAAAAAATCAGACAAACTTACATATTTTCGTATTTATATTATTCAATATGTTTTGTGTAAATGTATATTAAAATAATTGAAGTCTCAACTGACATTATAAGCGCGGGAGATGAGTTGCTGAGATATAATCTGATGAAGGAAGACCTCGGAACGTCAGCGTTTTGATTAATCTTCGTTAAATATGGCTCGTCCTTTAAAACGATAATTAAAAGATATTTTTCTACTTTAATTTTCTTTGCTAACTTATATAACGATGCTCAAATAATATGACTATAAAAAATATATTGCAAAAAATATGTCAGGATCGTAGCAAATGGCATTCGATTGTCTCTGCCTACCCCTCTTTGGGTAAATGGCGTGATGATAGATAGATAGAAAAAAAAACAGTGAGTTTTTTAATAATCCACATCAACCTCAAAATGGAAAAAAAAACATTGAACATCCATCTTCCTCGAGAAACGTAATATGCATCAAAGTATGCATGTAATTTACATATCAACGTGTCATATATATTTCGGTTTTTGCAGCACTGATTTGTAAGTAATTAATCATGAGAAACGTTTAGCATGTTATTATATGTAAAATTATATGTGATAAAATGATATATAGCGAATGCGGAGTGAAAGGAGTGGAGGAGGATGATGTTGTGACTAAAATGAAGAAAAGAAGTTTACGCTGGTTTGGACACGTTGAAAGAATGAGGGATAAAAGATTGACTAAAAATGTTTATATGGCTGAAGTAAAAGGAAATGATGGCAAAGGACGACCTAGGTGTACATTTAGTTAACATAAAAACATTTTATTGATCGATGGAAATATTAAAAGAATCGCTGAGCATGTATGAAAGTTATGATGAATATAAAAGAAGCGAAAGAGGCAGGTATGTCTTGTAAAAGTCTTTCACGCGTATTTTCAACCGATTTTGCGACTCCAGTTCTCTTAATATATTTAATACCATTTTCTCGTATTTATCCTATAGATAATATCACATACTTTATGAAAAGATTAATGAGAAATCGTTCTTTCTCATGTTTCTGGTACGTGAATGGTCTATCTTATCTCATCCTTGGTTATTTTAAAGATATATCGACAAAATAAGCCGCGCCATTTTCTGATTTCATTGCGCTAAGAAGCTTGTGGATATACAAATTGTTGTAAACCGATATTATAACCATAATTATCAGAACCTCAGCTGACCGCTGGTATTATTTTATACCTACTTAAATACGTTAGGTTACGTTGACATTCGGGTAATCTTAAACAATATAATTATTGCTTTCAATTTGTACGTAAGAGATGAGACCACACCAGTCGATCTTGTATAGCCTTATTGAGTGAATTGAGAATGAAAATTACACGCGAACACGGACATTTGGTCATCCATTACAATAATGTATATAATTTAAATTAATTTCACATTTATTTAGGCAATTTGAAAATGGGTGGATCAAAAATAATTTTATTCCAGTTATTTTAAGATAAAGGTTGTTGCGGTATTTTTTATTGAACATGTTGACCTATAAATTTAAAGAGGTTGATTGATGTTTTTCAGAAATCAAACGATCAATGATAGCGGTATGAGAGGCCGCCTAAGGCGTAAATTAATTAAACTACGAGGATTGTATAATCAGAGTCAAGCCTGTCTGTTCACGAAATTTACCTCCCCCCGCACTGCCCACTCAGTGAGAAAAATATTAGTCACATTAATTTCCGAAGAAAAAAAGACCAGTTGTGCAGAAATTCTGTTAAAACAATGTTCGAACATTGTTCTCATTTAGAAAGTTATATAAATATTATACTGAAAAGGTAGCAAAATTTCTTTGTATAGTAATGTCACTTCATCTGTGTTTCAAGAAAAAGTGCGGGCTCTAGCTTTTCTTGCTCTCCGAAGTACGAGAATTATAAGCCCGAGGGAAGATTAGTAACGACAAACCGTTGGTTGCACTCTTCTCTATTATTAAAAAAAACGCTGAATTGCGAACACCATGCGTTTCCCCAATAACGAGCATGTACAACTAAACGAATAGAATAGAATGTAGAATAGATAACTTTAAATGTATTGGACCGACTGAAATACAACCACGTGACCTAACTAAACTGTCCTTCACTCTGACTAAACCAAGGAGTTCATATACCTTTTGTATAAAACTCCTTGAAGTATAAACTCATTGTAAGCAATCAATCTGGGCAAACATGCCAGTATATTCCAGGCTGAGGTATACGCGCTAATTATATGCGCTGAAGCTAACATACAAAAGCACTACATAAACAAGAAAATTTACATACACTCAGACAGCAAAGCGGCTCTCTTGGCCATCAACTCCTACACTATATCCTCTAAGCTGGTCATGAACTGCGTTGATGTACTGAACAGACTGGGTAGCAAAAACCAGGTTATTCTTAAATGGGTACCAGGGCTCTCAGGGATAGAAGGTAATGAAATTGCCTACTTCCTGGCACGTGCAGGGGCTAAGGATACACAGTATGGACCTGAACCGTTTTGTGGAATTCCTAAAAGCCTAACTAGAAGGATTCTGATAGACAGGTGCAATAAGGAATCAGTACAACACTGGCACAACTCGCCAGTACAGCACCATGCCAAGTTACTTATAAAGGGACACATGCAAACACTTTCGAATGAACTTAACTCACTCAGTCGAACAAATCTTCGTAGCATCACCAGAATACTTACTGGACACTGCAAATTTAACAGTCATATGTTCAATCTAAAACTATGCTCAACGAAGACATGTAGATTCTGCCAAACAGAAGAGGAAACAGCACTACACATTTTATGTGAATGTGGACCTCTCATGCGGAAAAGATATACTCACCTGGGAGAACATGTGTTGAGACCAGCTGCGGTACAAACAATCACTGCAAAACGCCTGCTGAAATTCCTAAAGGGAATAGGTATCTGCAGTGAAATTTGACAAGGAAAAAAAAAAGGGAGATCACAATAAGCCTATTTTGGCTGCAGTGATACAGCTCTGTATAAGACTGAAATAGCCCTAACCCCAAATAATAATAATAATAACTCATTGTAGAAAATGAAGCGTAACTGAAAAAAATGGCGAAGGTTTTGGTCGATCAGCTCATTTTTGAGGTTATGCCCGGTTGTTGTTTTTCGGATTTTTTATAAATTACGCTGCGTACTTTGCATTAATTATTGTAATCTCTCTAAGTCTCTGCATATAATATTATGGTTTAGCGTTCCAGGAGAATAGAATACTACCGTTCGTACATTGTCTTAAGGGGACAGGGTTTTAATTCGACGATCTTCACTACCAATGTATGAATCAAATGAGAATACCCATATGTTTTGTAGATCTTATCACAATTAAAATAAGAATTATTATGTTTCTTTTAAAAATTGTTGTGTAAGCTAAAGGTCAAATTCTGAATATTTATTTACGTATTTTTACTAAATTTTAAATCCGAAAACAGTGCCTGTGTGGCACCTACTTATGCTATTTAACAAAATTGTCTGATTATCCGTCGGCTTTAATTTTTATTTGCCTGTCGGAGGCTTCGAAACTGCAAAATTTTCATTAAACTTTCAGTGAACAAAGTGGATATGCTGTTTGTTTCATACGGTTAGACCGGGTTAGAATTTCTATATATCTGTCTGAGGTCCTGAAACTGCTGAATGAATTTTGATGAAACTTGTAGAAATTGTTGACCGGTCTGCTGTTGTTTAATACCATGAGGACTACCCAGGACCTGGAGGCGTATTGTCCAGGAAGTGAAGAACTCTACCTCTTCATGATAGACACGCGCTTCAGCAATAAAGATGCCAACTGAGAAGAAAGTAGGTTTGAGCTTGATTCGTAGAGTTTCCGTAAGTTTATTTTATGCCTTGCGGTTTCGGCCCTATCAAATGCAACGAAACAGCTTTATTATTATTAAATATTTTGATTAGAATTGATTAAAATTAATACAGTTGAAGCCTTGATATTGCCCTAGTTATAGGCCAGGTATAAAGAATTTAATCTCATTAAAATAACGATACGTTAATAGTACCTTGACATTCAACTTGTTAACAATACAAGAAATACTTGCATGACCATTGCTGCTAATGTTAACTAATTTATAGATTCAACCTTAAGTGACTACTCAATGTATGATCGTAAATTTAATTATAAACCAGGGCGGGACGTCCGGAAGTGTATCTTCGTAACAGGTAAAATACACGTGTAGGGTTGGACCCTGTGGTTGGACCCGTTAGTATAAAATATCTGTGGATTGGACCCACAGAAGTATAGAAGTTCTGTGGTTGGACCTTTTCTATCTATACTAATAATAAAGCTAAAGAGTTTTAGCCATATTCTTAAACACATTTTAGAAGCGTTTTAGTTAAAATATGTTTTGTCACTCTCTAACAAACCTGTGTTTACTAATAATAGAAAGAAACAAAACACATTTTAACAAAAACGTTGCTAAAATCTAAAATACGTTTATGAATAATGGCCATGTTTGTTTGAACGCGCTATCTCTGGAACTACAAGTCGGATTTGAAAAAATATTTTTGCATTTGAAGGTATAGGATATATAACATCACGCTACGACCCAAAGGAGCGGAACATTAACTATTAATAAAATCACGAGTAAAATTTAAAAGAACCTTAATTTTTTTTTTTTTCGTGTCGAAAAGTAGGATACAAAGGATACAATGATAATACATAAATAAAACATAAACTAATGCACAATTTAGCAGATTCTATAATAAATAAGTAAGAAAGATTTTTTGGAAAACTGCAGCCGTGCGCTCGCAATGTATAGAGAGAATCTCTATGTAGACACAATCTCAGTTAGAAAGAGAAAAAAGAGGTAATGCCCCATAGAGATAAAGCAAGATAAAAAGGACCGGTTACCGCGACGTTACTTTTTGTCTTGCTTTGTCACAGCGGAAAATTATATCTTTCTCTTTTTAACTGAGATTTGTCTACTTACAGAAATTATTTCTTCACCGTCATGCTCGCAAACAACTTTTTCACTAAAATAATTTCAGTATTCAGTTAGGTTAAAATATTTTTAGGGTTCCGAACAACTCCGATGAAAAAACGGAATCTCTTATAATATCACTCAGTGTCTGTATGTCCGTCTGTCACAGCTTATTTTCTCCGAATCTACTGGATGAAAAATGTTGAAACTTGGTTAATAATTATAGAGTTTCATGACTCAATCACGGACGTATAGCGTAGGTATATAATCGAATAAAAACGTAAAAAACCCATAATTTAAATTATATTAAAGAAAGTATACGAAAATAGACCGCTCCCCCAATTCAACTCGGTTTTCGACGGATTTACAAATTCTAAACCAACTAGATAGGTCAAATTTTTCAGTAAGTTTCTTTAACTTTATTGCTTAATTTAATTTTTCTGTGTCCGCGTCAATACCTACTTTAAATACATTAAAATCTGATCTCTCTACCTAGGTAATAACCTGTTACGATTTTTTCTCACGTAGGTAGGTACTGATAACAACCCTACGTTTGCTTTTATGATGATCGCGAAGTTTACGGCTTAACAGAGCGATACTTTGCGTCTCGAATATTCAATTTATATTCAGAATTGAAAAGTTACTGCACCAGTCGTAATCGTAAATCGTATACAAACTACATTTTTATTTAATCAGTATCCTTGTTAAGGCGCTGTCTACTCTGAAAACGTCTGATTGCTACATTAATCGTTTGAAGCACATCGATTATTTGCCAGTTGCTTGCTTTATTGTTCACTAGTTTTCCGCACCCGGCTTCGCCCGTGGATATTTTCGAACAAAATAAAATTTGAGATATTACCCCCTAGCACGTAGGCAGGGGGAGGATCCAGTGGGTACCCCCCCCCCCGAAATCCATCACCGACACTTTTTGAAATTGAGAATTTTAAAAAGTATATAGGTAATTACTATCAGTTCAGCTGAGCTGATGAGGTCGAGTCAAGCGAGCTAGTCTATTGCAGAAAAGATGTAATAAAAGGTAAAGTCGTACTTTGTGTTTTATTTTTTCAAAATAATGGCTTGGTTGGTGGTTGTAAAAGTAGGTACTGCGCCACTAGTTGGGTAACCTCAAAAATGTCTTTCGTTGGCATTCGTGAAGATATATTTATTACAAGTATTTTTCTTTCAAGATAAGCCAGCGTCTTAACTTATGGTGATTGACGTTTAAATCTCTTAAACCTTAAATTGATAACATTTCAATGTTTCAAAAATTGTCTGGACAGGTGTAAGTTGTGGTCATACTCCCAACGATGTTCGGATTGTATGTTTTATGTTAGGTACTTATTTTTTTGTTAACAAATTTTTTTTAATTTTTTTTCTTATTTGTGTTAAGCAACTTATTTTTTTTTTGTTAACAAAATGTTTTTTTTAATTTTTATATCAATATACCTAGGTACACAGCATAAAGACTTTTATTTTATTGTTTTCAGAACCAATGTATGTACTAATACTATAAAGAGGTAAATTTTGTAAGTTATAATGTAAAGGCTAATAATCTCTTAAACTACTGAACGGATTCTAAAAAATATTTCACGATATTCTACGTCATGTCATGGAGGACAACGCACGCGCCCCATCGTGACACGATGGCGAATCCGGTTTAATCCCGTCCGCGCTGTGATGGTTGTGATTAGTCAGTGATAGGACATATCACAGTCGGCGGGAACATATTACCTACCGATTAATCGGCTATTGTTACTGTAACGTCTATAATACTTGACATTAGCAAATCATCGATTAACATTGACGGAACCATTATAAAATAAGGAGAAGAAGAAAATTATTTCACGAATCGAAAGCTACGATATCCCTAGGCTATAATTTTGATCGAAATTATCCACGGGCGAAGTCGAGGGCGGAAATGGTCCGTGTGGTATGGTCGTAAGAAAATGGCTGCATTTCCTCGCTGAAGTCTTTAAGGGAAATATAGCAAGATACAATATTAAATTAAATTAGCTTTCAACACATTATCTGATCATTTGTCTCGTTAAAGAGTATAAATACGTCCACGTGTCACATATTAAACTATCACTACACATAAACTGTAGAACAAGATAAGTGGCGAATTATAATTTACGGAGGAGAAATAAAATGTGATCTTTCCGAAGATAATGTACAGATGGGACATAAACGTAGGTACATAATACTGGTATGTTTTACAAGATGCCCCCGCGACGTGCGAGATGCGTAGGCGCAACTAAAATTGATAATGTCAGTTTTGGAGACTTTGCAGACAATTTTATGTGAACAAGAAATATGGTTATCTTGCATGTGTTTTCGCGCCGGAAACTTTTTATATAAAAGAGTAAAGGTTTTATCTAATTGACACTTTTTGCAGATTTGCAGAAAAAAAAAGGAAAAATGTATTATTGAAACCGTACAAAGAGGCTTTTCCGCCTAACAAACCTCAACAGAGCATGGCTACTCGTTAGGAATAGCCTCAAAAAATCATTGGCTAAATGAGGAAGACTTTTTTTAAATGTATTATTGAAATTGAATTTATTATTAATATTTTTTGCAACAAAAGCATAAAAAATATCGACCTGAAGATAGCCATCGAAAAAAATTACAATTTTGCATACATTTTTGTACGTCTTCGCAAGTATTTAATTACAAATAATTATTGAAGTAGAAACAACTATTGTAGGAATCCATTAGCAGTGTTTACTTTTAAAAAGGGCAAGAGACCGGACCAGACCCTGACATTCAGAAACAGGGGCCGGGCAAACCGGGGACATGGGGGCTCGTCTGCAAGTTACGTCCGTTAAACTATAGATCTAAAAATCTGCACAATTAAGAACTGACCTTTGATAACCCGATGTATTTTATGGATAACTCGCTGATTGCCCGCTACTTCATACGTGTTGTATTAGGAATACAATCCACCCCCTTTTAGCGTGATGTTAAATAGCCTATAACCTTCCTCAACAATTGGGCTATCAAATGAAAATAAATAAAATTCAAATCGGTCTAGTAGTTTTAAGTCTATTAAATACGAACAAACAAATTTATATATTAGATAGCATTTTTTGTCACAAAATTCAATTTAAATAACTTACCAATGATAAGATAAGATAAGCCTAGATTCTCGTACCAGAAACATGAGAAAGAACGATTTCACAAAAATAAACGGTCTTCTGAAAATCCACAAAACGGACAAATCCTCTTCCAGTATTATACAAAAACTATTAGAAATAACAAGATAAAGTATGTGAAATTATCTATAGGTTAATACGAGAAAATTATACATTAGTAAATTTCAGGGCTTCATAAAACTTAGTATTTTTTAATTCATACTATACTCAACTGTGTCAAATATATTTATCTTTCGAAAGCTATTTAAATTTCGAAACTAAGCTATTGTGTAAATTAAGAAGTCGTGAAACATGTAATTTGTATGGAACAAAAGTTATGAGGTTATACAAGGTTATAAATCAAAAACTATGAAATTAATTGTATATTGAAAGATATTACTTACATTAGAATTTAAAGTTACTTAGTCGCAATATTATATTTGTTTTATTATATATTTTCGCCGTTTTCGTAGGCAAACTAAGGCAGAGTTAAAACGTGCATTAAAACTATTAAATAAAGTCAGGTCTTGGTACTCTCCCAGTAGATAGCGATTTACATGAAATTTTTTATTTGTGAATTTTATATTATATTTGTAATTTAGTATTTAGATATAATAAATTGTAATTATTATGTTAATAAAAATAAATATATTATAATTTATGTGAAAATTAAAGTTTCAACTTTGGGGCGTGGATCGCCGGTTTCCGTTAGAAGTATTTTCCCAATTTTATTAGTCAGGTCTATACAATTTTAGTTCTACTGGAAACTGGAGCAAACACCAGATGACGCGAAAACAAGTTTAAGGTCAGTTATTCCGATTGTTGTTTTTGAGCTTTTATGGACGCGGCACGATGTGTAGTATCTACTATCGGTACTCCTTCCTTATACACCTCTCAGTCACGCTGCCGTCTTTAATGAAGACATAATTAATGGCATCCATTTTACAGTAGGTTCTTATTAATTGTTGTTTTACTCAAGAGTATGCATTATAGGTTATGCTAGTTGCCATTATTAAGATCGAACAAAAAACGCCGAATAAAACACGTTTCTTGTATGGGGACCTCCTTTAATTTTTAACTTTATTTTATTTTTATTATTTGATGTTATAGCGGTCATAGTAATACATTTTTTTTTTTTTTTTAACACGTTTCTTGTATGGGGACCTCCTTATTATTTGATGTTATAGCGGTCATAGTAATACATACTCTGTGAAAACTTCAAGTGTCTACCTTTTAAGGTTCAAAAGATACAGCCCTGTGACGGACGGACGGACGGACAGCGGAGCCTTTGTAATAGGCTTTCCGTTGGGTACCGAACCCTAATAAACAGATAACGCTCCAGTTTTAACCTATGTATAGTGTGTAAATTATTAGCTAGTCTATCATGATTTTTGACACAAATAGTTAGGTACCGGCCATGTAATCCAACAAACCACACTTAGAGACTTATGCATCTAAATATACCTCAACAGACCTTTAGGTAGGTATAGGTTAAACGAGGGAGACTTAGTTTTCCACTGGCTAGAACTGTAAGGTTTCGGGAGCTGTAAGGCAACCCGTGAAAATATGGTTTTTATAAAAAATCTGCTACACCACATATATATATATGTTATCTATTAATTAAAATCGTTTGTAGGTACCTACTTAAAATAGATTATAAACGTTTTTAGTATTAACTAGAATCGTCTCTTGATTACGCGGTATAAGAAGATAGGGCGGGTGACATTCTAAAATGCAAGTAAAGTAAACATTTTAAGGTCAATAAGTCAAATGCACAGGTTACATATTATGCTAAGGCTTTCTCTGATGTATAATTTTCAGCAGTAAAAACTACTGAACCGATTTTCGTCATATATTTTTAAGGATATAATAATGTTCAGAAATGTATATCCTTAAAAAAAATAAGTCGTCAAAATCGGTACATTTTTCTTCGAGAGATTATAAAAAATTGCCTTATAAAGTCAGTTTCTTCAAAATTTCTGAAAAACTAATGAACCAATTTTTATGAGAAAAAAATGGGACCAATCAGGAAGAACTATCTGTCGAATAAAAAAGAAATCATTAAATTCGGTTTACATACATTAAAAAAAATACGGTCCGAATTGAGAAACTCCTTCTTCTTTTTTTGGAAGTCGGTTAAAAATACAAATATATCATCTACCAGTTATCGACTGTTGATTGTAAGCCAGATGGTATATCATAATTGCAATAAAGGTTTCAAAATAACTCGTTTATAAATACTTGATAGGTTAACTCATCTTTAATTACTTATCTCAATTAGCATTCACATCGCATGGACTAAACATGTGACTCTACCAAAAACTAAAATTAATGTTGTTATAATAAATGGATATTGTGATATCACAATGGGTAATATATATATATATATAATGTGGGTAATATTACCCAAGAAATAGATGCGGGTTCAAATGCTATAGGTTCAGTAAAATATATCCTATTTTTTAAGCTTGTAATATCATCATCACTATCAAACCGTGTTTCCAGGGTACCCAGCGGAAGACCAATCTATTATTTATCATCACGCCTTTTATCCCAAGAGGGGTAGGCAGATACAATCGATGCCATTTGCTACGATCCTGACATACCTCTTTCGCTTCTTTTATATCCGTCATACCTTTCATACATGCTCTGCAATTGTGATATTATAAAATATCCCCGTCATGTCTAGACGTCTGTCTGTCTGTGCCCTTTTTACGCAAAAACTACTGAATAGATTTTGATGCGGTTTCCACCAAGGAGCTGAGCAACAGTATGCGTGCGAATTCTCTAATCTAAGCGTATCATTTCTAATCCGTCAAAGATATAACAAAATGATGTAGGAAAGAAATGTGTAGAATAAAATTATCTACTTAAAAGTCTGCGGGAGCATATATCTATCTCTAATAGATAAGTAGGTAGTTATACGCGTATTTGTGTTACAATTTTTATAAACCTATATTGTAGCCGTGCGAAACTGCATTTGTTTATTTGCCCTTCTTTCACGCCAAAATCATTTCACTGATCGACATGATTTTTACACAGAGTTAGTTTGAGGACCGGAAGTGACATAAGTGACATACATTTTATCCCGAAAATCCTTCGAAATTTTCACGAGCGAAGCCGGGTCAGTATTAATATTTTTGTAACTATTTTATGCGATGTAAAATTTTATGTGATGCCCTCTCTGGAAGGCACCACGAATGTAAATAGATAGAAAATATACGTGGCCGTTTGGTTAAGACGTCTGGAATTAACTAGGCAGACCACGGGCCATTACATAATCCGACAAACCACACATAGAGGATTGTCCAAGAACTATAGCCACTTGTGAGGTATAGCCTCACATACCATCGGCTAAACGAGGGAGACTTGGTCTTCCGCTGGGTACCCTGGAACCGTAACACGGTTTCGGGAGCTGTAAAAGCAACCCGTGAAGAAAGAAAAAAAATTTCTCTGATTAATTTAAAGTTTGCTCGCCGCTCAACTCAATGAAAATCGTATCCTACTGCTTCACGTATGTATTATTAATGTTATTTATGTTCCCTCGTACAGCAGGACACCTTTTTAACACTGCCTCTGATATATTTACCAATATATCAAGTTTCGCAACTTAACACTCCCATATAATTCACAATCATTTTGTTCTCCCGACGCGGGCTGATAATTGGAAATGTATTGCAAGTGGCAGACATGTCGCTCGCGAGCTGTATCACAAGTAGTTTGCGACACCTGTTTTATGTAATCTAATACTTCGTGGGATTTGGGTAAATATTTTGTGTTATGTAAGCAAATGACCAATCTATTCATTTGTAAGGGCATCACTTGCTGAAAATTCGTCTGGCTAAGATTTTTAGGAAAAGAAAAATTTGAAAAGTTGCTCAGAAAATTGGAAAATTCGGAGGAAAACTGAAAATGCTTTTTTCAATTGAACAATAACAACAACACCATTAACGGTGAGAAGTATTCGTATCATCTAGATAGTATAATAGAATTAGTCAATGGAAATAAATATAGGTAAGAATTTTATAGAAAACTCTGACACTGAAGATGACCAAAACTCTGAAAATAATCTTATCGATAATATCCTTAATAAAATTCAACTTTTAAAGATTTTTTTTATTTTCGCGGGTTGCCTATGGCTTCCAAACTGTGTTATCGGGCCCAGAAGGACAAAGTCTCCCTCTTTTAGCCGATGGTATTTGTGAAGCTATACCTAACGAGTGGCCAGTTCTGTTGAGGTACATTTAGATGGAAAAGCCTTTAAGTGTGGTTTGTTGTACTTTAATTATAAAAACTCATTGGTACATGGCCAATATCGAAATATACCAGATATCTCCGAAATAGCAAAAATTAAAAAAAAATAGGGATAATATTTCCTAAGGTACGGTGGAGTACCTAAAATACATAGTTATAATTAGGTTTCCTTTGAATAAACAAGTAAATAACGAAATATGCACTAAATACCATCGGCCAATCAATATAGGCTGAAGACATCATGTCCGCATTCTGACAACATTCAACGAGGTAGGATTGTCAGCTATTTACAATAATAGGTCAATCATTATTTGTTGCCATTTTAAAGCAAAATAATTTCAGAAAGGACGTGTTTGTAATTAATTACTTACCTATACAAGTTAAAATTCATTATTCTACTTTTTGTTATTTTTTAAATTTAACGGACAACAAACCACTATAACAATCAATATCATAACAAAATAGATAAAAAAACAGTATATAGTAATGATTTAATGTGAAAGGCGATGTAAGACGTCTAATTTGCGGAAACATAGTGTTTTCTATCATTATTTAGTAGTATAGTAGATATATTCGAACAATATAAAATATAGTGTATGTCACTCAGGGATATCGTAGCTTTCTATTAGTGAAATAATTTTTAGAATCGGTTTAATAGTGTTTGAGTTTATACATTACAAACAAACATACAAAGAATCAAATTTTATATACGTCTTTAAATATTAGTAAAGAAAATTTCAGCAAAAGAACACTTAGGTACCCGCAGGTCTTTCGACTTTTCAGTTATTATAAATTATCTTCAATATAAGTATTAAAAAAAACTATCTCTATAATATAATCAGATTCTGTGCCTAAACTCACGCGCTTGAATTATTAAAATTAAAAAAACACCTAGGCTATGCCTTAAATACATAAAAAAATAACAAGATGACTTGGCTGTATGGGTAAACCCCTTTGCCTTCCATTAAATTTTTATGAAAAACAATCAAAGACTTGGCTTAGGCCTATATTAAACAATTAGTTCAAGACATGGCCTTGGCCTCAAATATTGAAGACATGGCTGTATGGTTACATAGACCTTTGCCTTTTCCTCGGAAAGAATTTTACTTAAAAAAAAATGGAGAATGAGAAACAAAAAAAACACCAAAATCAAATATTATTTTCAAAATTAATTCTATAAACGTCAAATAAAATAAACTACCACCACTAAGCTCTCTCTTTATTCTATGGGAAAATTAATAGAAGTTTTTGGGATAAAAAATATTCTAAGCGGACAAAGTCGGTGGTCATCTCTAGTTAATTTCATCGTGCGAATAATGTAATTATAAAACACATAAATGGATGCTCAATATTACAAAATATGTAATGAAGTTTACATGCGACGATCCATTGTATACTTTATTATATACATTAATCTTTATGTATATTTTTATGATTAATGCCCAACCTTTAAAATTCAACGGGCAAATATTTAAAAAAGATAATTTTGGAACATCCTGTGAGGTTTGTGCGAGGTACATGAAATTTGGGCGCTGCATGCATGATTTATTAATCCATTTTTTGTTTTTTTTGTTGCCAATGAAAGAAAATATCATGGGGTAGAACATATGAAATCTTAGATGACGTTTATAATGTTTCGACCTTCGGTTTCTACTAGAAAACTATATCTTTTTTGAAATTTCTTGAATTTTTTTTAATAAAGCTTTTTAACGTATTTTCTGAAATTTGGTACTTTTGTTGTAAATCAATGAAAATTAATGTTTCAAAGTGATATTTTTCTTTACATAACTTCATCTAAGGAAATACAAAGATTTGTAGTCACATTTTTTTTACTCATCGCAACCCCACAGCAAAACCATTTTCACAAATTTTGTAACAAATTAACGCGAAAAATTGACACACTCGGGTTTTCAGAGGAAGTTAATTATTTATATATGCTGGTATTTTGAGGACATATTATAGCAAATCAAAGTAACTCCAACATTTAAGAAGAACTTGAGCAAAAACCGTTATGTTTTAACATGACAGTAATTTATTAAAATTATGTGAAGCTAAGAGATGAAACGCATTGCGAACCGCATAAGTGTCGTTGAATTAAATGCAAGCATTCGTTTTGAATTTCAGAGTGGTCGTTTAACGAATTTTTTCGCTTGTTCGCGATGTGCAAATTGAGGTAATTTGGAATGAATTTACTGACTGACTTACTTATCATCACGCCTATAATTCCCTTGAGGAGTAGGCAGACCCCTAAGAGTTGACAATATAGCATTTATTAATTTATTAAGTTAATTTATTCTATATATTTAGGTATATCAAAGGAAGTGTGAAGCGGTAAATCACCGAACAATTTCTCAGCCACTTTTGGGAGGGTGGGAAGGTAGCTCTCGTACCACTGTATTTTTAATTGTCGCAACGGCTTTTACTTTACATGGAGATTATGCTAAAAAACAAATATAATAATTATAAATAATGATAGGAAACACTATGTTCCCGCAAATTAGACGTCCTAGATCGCCTTTCACATTTAAAAACGACACAATTAACTATTTTTCGCGACACATAACAAGTATTTACGTAACCTAACAAAAGAGTAGAAAATTGGCGAAAGGGGGAGCTCGTCTAGTCCCTCCTTAGTATATACTAGTACTCTATAGCAGGCAGAGACAATAGCATGGCATTTGCTATGATGTTGCTATACGATTCGAAACTAATACATAATTTCATAATCGCTACGAGTCCATCTACAATAATAACTGAAAAGTGAAACGATTGGTAAATAGTTTGGCTATTGAAGAGTTTTCACGCAATAAACTGACGAACTATACTAACCACAGAACTTTATAAAGAACAATAGAAGTAGCAAGTGGGCGCAATCGCGTAACCACACATTGATGTGCTGTGGCATATATTATGATTTCCGCAAATCTTCAGAACTGCACATGAAACATAGTCCAAAAAATTTATAAATAGATTTTGTGCCACATTTCAATGCATAAATGATGCACAATTAATTTGTCTAAAGATTTTAAGGGGTGGTGGTCAAGGTCATGTATGTGTCAAAAATATGGCAAATCTCAGTTAATCCTTGAAAACCGTTGTTATTATTACAAGTATCAACTGTGTGCTAACGAAATGTTGTATAAATAAACTCACCTTTCCAGGATTAACTGAGAATTGCTATATTTTTGACAGATACAAGATGACTGAGAGCCACGGACCCTATCACAATATTGTCATTATAGTATAAAAAGTTGACAACACCGGTTTTTATATAAATAAGCTAACATGCTAACTTCTATTATTTTATATAAAGTTCTGTGATTTTTTTCCTAGCCGAAAAAGTAAGCACTTAATATAGTATATATATACTATATATTATGTACCTACTTATTCTGTTCTGAATTAATTCATTCTTGCATCCTTCTTCTGAAATTAAATTCATAAAATAATATTAATGTTTGCATGTCAATCATCTGACATAACGATGGAATATAATAAAGATAACTCAATATCATTAATAAAATTATAATATATTAAAGAATATTTTCATAATAAGCATACTTATTTATTTTGACGAATTTCTCAAAAAGCTTTAATATGTAGATATATCAATCCATGTACAAGGTATTCAGCATTTTTTTTATTAATAAAATACCAGAATCCGAATGAATTCATAAAATTGAGGCTAAAGATTGTTGTATTTCTTGATTCTAGTCCGTGGGGTTCAATGCCAAAAATCCTCTCGACTGATCATCTCTTCTGGTGACAAGACGGCTGGCTCCTTCCTCGCTCAACGAATCAGCATCAGCGGGGAAATACAGCCAGTATTCTTGCCACTATTGGTTATTTTAATGTTTAGATTAGATTTAAGGTTTTATTAATATTAGAGATATCCTATTTCTTGATAATAAGAAATTATCCCAAAATTGGTAAATCGTGGCGTGAAGTATGACGGATGCGGATTTTGCGTATTTTTTACGCTTTTATAATATTCAGTGTATCTGTATTCTGAGGGTATTTTTTTTTTATTTCAATTTTTAATTGCCAAAAAAAAAAAAAAATGGCGTTAATCGTTTACTCCATAGAAAACAAGAAAATCGTATTTCAATATGATAAAATTTTGCTCTTATTTCTTATTTAAGAACAATCAACCATTAAGTTTAATTCACGCTTAAAACAATTTTAAAATATCTTACGACAAAATAATTCAGTTCTTTAGGAGGACGCGTTTAAAACACAATATGACACCTATAAATATGTATTCAAGTGATAATTGATTCTCATTGCATCAAAAGAACGATTGTATGGAAGTGGGTGTTGGAAAAAACACATTTTTAAACTCTTTTGTAAAATGTCAATTGCTTTCAATGTAGTTTGCGTTTAATGTTCGCGCCAGTTCTTTTTAAGCATAGTATAAAACAAAGTTTCCGAACGCGTCTGTCGGTGTCTATTTTGAAAAGTACTGAATGGAATTTTCATAATTTAAGTATATATAAAAATGGATGTGGATATATGTGAGAATAATAAACTCAAAAACTTCTGACCCGATTTTGATGCGGTTTCCACTAATATATAGAATTATTCACAAGGATTTTTTATGTGTATATAACATTACGCTACGTCTTTTGGGAACGGAGCCGTAACCAATTATGTCAATATTCTTTATGTCGTGGCTTTCATAATTTATCTAAATAAAATTTTCTCATTCATTTGACAGCTGCTGCCTGCTAGTGTGAAAACCATATAATTTCCGATAAACGTTATTTACTTTGACTGGACTAACATTCTATGTTGTTTCTTGATTTTCTTTTATTGAATTTTTATGAAGAAATACAACACTATTTTTAACTGACTTTAAAAAAAGGAGTTCTCAATTCGTCGGAATCTTTTTTTTAATGTATGTTCCCCGATTACTTGAAGACGCCTGGACCGATTTGGAAATGTTTTTTGTTTGTTTGCAAGGGTAAGTATATACTTTCCAGGTGGTCATGGTCATCAGGTCAGGATCTATTGATGGGATCCTGGAGAAATCGTGAACTCTTCAAATTTTATAGGCACACTTGAAGCGATTTTGAGTATTTTTTATAGTGACTTGTGCATTTGCTTTCGTAAAGCACACTTCCGTACCCTGTAACGTTGTGCTCATTTAGTTAATAAATGAGACCATTTTTCTTAATAAGGTTTGAATAGTTGCTAACCTCCTTGCAAAAATAGTTGTTAACCTCCTTACAAAATAAGTTACTGACTACCTATAATTTAGGAATTGTTCATGATAATCTGAATTTGGAACAGTGTCTGCTATTTGTTTATTTTCTTCAATTTTTTGTCAATTCCGTTTTAGCATTGCTAAGTAGCACACCTATTTCATAATGTCAATAATGTAATACAGTGAACAAATTGCAACAAGCGTATAAAATATACTATAAAGGAGCATGATATTTGTAAGTACTATTTAAGTTGTATTGTGTTTAGATCCTATGATATCCTGGAAATCATTTACTTATTTCTGTTGCCGCTATAACAACAAATACTAAAAAAAAAACAGAATAAAATATATATTTAAGGGGAGCTCCCATACAACAAACGTAATTTTTTTGCCGTTTTTATAGATAATGATACGGAACCCTTCGTGCGCGAGTCCGACTCGCACTTGGTCGGTTTTTTTAAAAGGCAATTATAGTGTATTATTTTTAGCCTCAGTTTGGAGAATTTGGTTGTGGTTTTTTTATGAATTCTGTGTGACAGAAGAATTAAAATAGATTAAAATGTATGAGAAAAAACTTGTATAATGTAAATATAACAATTTATACAAGTATAGACTGTAGCTTCCATCATAATTTTTATGATTTGTCAACGTTTATTTTAAAATGTCACTTATTGAACGTGCAATTTGTATGAGTTTACTGTATAATTTTCACATGACTTAAATAGTGGTTGGGTACAAACAAACATATTAAGTTATTTGTATATTTTATTTTTGTTAAATACATGAAGTTGAAGATGTTCTTGGCACACTGTCTTTTGTAAACTTTACGTCATAGTCTGCCAGGATACGTTCGAAGACAAACAGAAAGGCAAACACGATTACTAATTTATTTTATCTACTCTTATATCGTAAAGTCTCTATTACAAAATCGAATTATACTTATAATGATATGTTTTATATACATCATACATGTAATGTATTACAGCACCGAAGTTTTCAAACAAAAACGATATCGTAATGTTTTGTTTTTTTAAATGCAGAAAGGAGGATATGTCTTATACAGCCACATTAAACTCTTGAAAATATCGACACGCGCATGTGCGAGTCACTAGATAACCGCGGTTTGCCGCCAATTTGTCGATTAAGAAATTGATCAATTATTTAAAATACCTATTGCATGGGATTAGATAAAGTAGTGTATGAACGAGCACATAACTTGGAATTAAAACACTCGTGGATGCTATTAAAAAAATCCACTTGTGTTTTAATTAATCCTATTATGAACCCGTATCTTCTTTTTCACGGGTTGCCATACGGCTCCCGAAACCGTGTTATCGGTCGCAAGGTAGGTTTGGACACGTTGAAAGAATGAAGGATGAAAGATTGACTAAAAAGGTTTATATGGCTGAAGTGAAAGGAAATGCTGGCAGAGGACGACCTATGTGTACTTTTACTATACATATAAAAAATAGATTGGACTATGGCAACATTAAAAGTACACACAATCAGAAAGAGTTATGTCAGAATCGTTTTATCGGAGATTTACGGAACCTTAAAAACCAAAATCGGACTAATTTTTCGGCTGGTGATGCCCTTAGCTTTTTACTTTGCTTATGTAGGCTACTGATTAGAAAAGATGAAGCCCGTGACTTCAAATCTTTGAACTATCACAAAAACTTGGCTTGAGTGAACATAGAAGATGGGAGCTCCAGTTCCAAATGATCCTTAAGAGTATAGTGTACCGCGTCCATCTCCATACAAACGGAGAAAACGTTTTACTACCCCTAAATATTATTTAATTTTAACGATTTTGTAATATGTTACTGACATAATGAAAAACTACGTACGTATTTTTTCCTTTTATCAAAATTCGTGATAGGTCAAAAGTTATAAGCCCCTCAAATCTCGGTTTTTTTGGTTCATAACTTGCTGGTAATAAACCGTCTGTATTTGAAAAACCAAGCAAAATTTCAAAAAAAGCAAAACGTACGTACGTAGATTATAATCTGCTAAAACGTTTGACACCAAAATTATAAGGTTTCGTTATAGTTTAGCAGGTGTAAATCGTTTTCGCCCAAAACGCAATTTTCAACGAAGAACATACCTACAAACACTCAGGAGCTGCAGTGCTCTCTGTCGCACTGATGTCCGTGGGAAGAGCGCGCTTGAGACAGAATATGATTTTCTAAATACCTATTTCGCTGCGTACGCTGAGCTACACGATCCTCTTAAGTTCCTAATACTTTATTCCGTCACACGCCTACAATCCAAAAACTCGTTCAGTCCAACCTTCACCTTAAAAGACAATATATTCAACCTTGTTTTATATACGATTGTGACTCCCGTTGCGGTTGTAATCGATTAATCATTTTAATTTCAAAATGTTTATCTGCGCAATCGGTTCGCCATTTCTGACTTCCTGCTTTTACAAGCGTGGTTTTCAGTAGTTTAATTAAAGGTACACGGGCAAATCTTTATGATGAGCTCTGGTGGCCACGGGATCTCTTGAGTTTGGGCTTGTTTTATTTGTCTTCACAAGCATTCTAGTCCTAGATAATGCCAGAATCCTGATGATGGAGCCGGTGGCCACAGGAACTCTGTAATGTAACCCTATACAGAGTTTGGGCTCATTTGGTTTGCGCAAGTGTGCGTTACTGACAGACGCGTGTTTTTTTGTTTTTTTTTTATAAACTTTTGATATATCAATCTGGCGAGAAGAGTCGCGTATTTTTTGGACATATGACGCTTTTATAATATTCAGTGCAATATTCTGGCTTGAATTGAAGCTTATTGCTTCGGATGTTTAAAAACTCCATCAAACTGCATACATTCTTGCGTCCGTAATCATTTTAATATACGAACTTGTAAACTACTTGGCGCTCAGTTAAAAATCACCACCCGGCCTATTTGGTCAATTAAGTTCAAGTCCTCTGATGTCCATAAAGAAGTACATTTAAATACAAAATGCCGGTAGCTACTGAATTTTTTCTATTTCTGGTTTTGCAGTAGGTACTTTTTTATTTTTTACACTTATGATTATTTATTTTTTTGGTAGAATTCTTTTTTTTTTTTTGGTAGTATTCTTTCCTATTCTTTCCGAGGAAAAGGCAAAGGTCTATGTAAAACCATACAGCCATGTCTTCATTATTTAAGGCCAATTTGATAGCAAGCAAAGTACCAGCATAAGAATAAGACGTATTAAATTAATTTGGAATTCTATATGCTTAGTCCTGGAATCATAGTATGTGATGTTTTTTGTGAATAGTTAAGATAAAGTTTCTATAGAAAATAATTTCAGAATTTTTTATAAGACATACTGTTATGGAGTGGTATTTACTTGAAAACTCTAAAAACAAGCGAGCCTTACAGTAGTCGCTGTAAACAGCTGATGCGTTCTCCTTCTTTAATTCCCTTTCTCTTTCTCATCACACACTGTTGGCTGACAGTACCAACATCTCGGAAAATAGGTTGGTACCATCTGACGGGCGCGCTCAATGCTCAAATCAAAAAGCGCGCGCTTCCTGTTACACATTTCCGTCCCTTTTAACGAAATCACTAGTTAGCTGGATAGCGAGAGGAAAGATGTTACACATCAAAAATATGTTTCGTAAATAAAGCGTCTAAGTACTTCTTATCATATTACATAGGTTGTGGCAAAACAATATATATTTTGTTTTATTTTCCTGACATCTCAATTTTAAAATTATACATAGATAAAACTCCTTGAACCGGACAAAGGATTTATTTCTAATATTATTATTAGTGGCTTGGGATCAAGTTCCTTTATACCTCAGTGTTGCAAAGTTAGGATACATTTTATCTAGATTATTTCTAACCTTCGAATCAAAGAAAATGAAGCAACGAAACAACAATCATACATCCAATTGTTTCTCAAGTAATATCGATTAAATTTATAACATTTTAACATCGCTCTTTCGCCAATTTTCCGCTCTTTGACCAATTGATTCGGTGAATGTCGGTGATTGAGCGGTTATTTGCCGTTTCACACCTCTGTCAAAGCATTTTAAGGATCCGTGGTTCTCGTATCTGTCAAAAATATGGCAAATCTCAGTTAATCCTGGAAACGTGAGTTTATTTAATAATTTAATATCGCAGCACCAGCCTTAAAAACTGCAATATGAGAAATCAAGTAACATTTAATTTAATTTCACAACGGTTTTCTTTTAAAATAGACTCTACATTCTTGTTTTCTAAAAACCGAATCAAATAACTAAAGTCCGCAGTCGTAATTCGATAGTAACAAGTGTGTTCGTCGATTAAATCAATTACTTTCATACACTTCCTTATACCTACCGCGTTACATCTCCGCGCTGCAGAAGAAAAAACAGCTTTTTATGTAAATATTTATTGGTTTCTTGTACAGTTTTTCATTTGTAGGTCGCTTTTAATGCGTCTCTGTTGATTTTATATGCTGACCTTTTATTATTGTCGCTAGGACTGATGATATATCGATTTATTGAATAACGCCGCATTTTATTGTGAAGTTTTATGGAAATTAAAACGTTGCGCGAAAACTTATGGCTTCATTTTGTAATGTATGTGACAATCATAAAAGTCATTAATTACTTATAAGTTTATTTATCTATCTATCACGCCATTTATTCCAAGAGGCGTAGGCAGAGATAATCGAATGTCATTCGCCTTTTATACAATGCTCGGCGATTGTGTGCGTTAAAATTAAACCAAAATAATTCAGTTATCACAAAGCAAAAGCCACCAAAATAAGTATTTGGAAAGAGCATCATTTTTGCATCAGGATTGCTTAGGGCTCCCGAAACCGTATTATCGGTCCCACCCAGGGTACCCAGCGGAAGACCAAGTATCCCTCGTTTAGCCGATGGTATTTGTGAGGCTATACCTAACGAGTGGCTAGTTCTGTTGAGATATATTTAGATGGAAAAGCCTCTAAGTGTGGTTTGTCGGATTATGTATATTTTTAATTAAAAAACCCATTGGCACATGGCCGGGATCCGGGATCGAACCCGGGGTCTGCCTAGTTAATACCAGACGTCCACTGACGCACCTAAGTATCTGCTTAAAAATAAAAATAAATCTGGAAAAATAGTCGGAAGATGAAGAGACAAACATTTACAATAGAGGTCTGTCTGGTTATTTTTCTACCACCAAAATAAGAGTGTTTGGAAAAAGCCACATTATTTTTTCTTCAAGGCTTGCCTAGGGCTTTCGAAACCGTGTTATCGGGCCCACTCAGGGTACCCAGCGGAAGATCAAGTCTCCCTTGTTTAGCCGATGGTATTTGTGCGACTTACCTAATGAGTGGCAGGTTCTGTTGAGGTAGGTACATTTAGATGGAAAGCCTTTGTGTTTATTCTATAGTTTTGAATTATTCAATTAAAATTATTTTTTTCTTTACAGGTACCGTCTCCCTCATTTAGCCGATGGTATTTGTGAGGCTTACCTAATGAGTGGCAGGTTCTGTTGAGGTATATTTAGATGGAAAAGCCTCTAAGTGTGGGTTGGTACATGGCCGGGATCCTGCTGCCTAGTTAATACCATAAAAATAAATACGAAAATGACTATACTATCTGGCTCTACGTATAATATATTCGCTTCCAATATTTCCATTCTAATGAAATATGTTTTTTTTATATGAATGAGACGCAAATAACGACATTGCCTTCGCTGGAATTTAGCAGTAAGTTAACAAGGCTGGGTTTATAAAAGTCATGCAAATTTAAATTTGTTGAGCTCATCATACATAAATCCATGCTAATTGCCACTATATAGTTCAATGCCCTCTTTCCGTTGACTTATTTGTCTAAGCCGCGTATATTATTTACGACATTTCACAGCTCGAGTCGACAAATAATTGAGAATAATATTAATAGTAATGAACTTGGAGATTGCCTTCATTATGCAAACTTTATCTACTCTATAAATAAAACTTTACAGCTCCCGAAAAGAGTAACCGGCGGAAGACCAAGTCTCCCTCTTATAGCCGATAGTATTTGTGAGGCTATACCTAACGATTGGCCAGTTCTATAGATAGAAGTGTGGTTTGTCGGATTATGTAGATACGTTTTTAATTGAAAAACCCATTGGCACATGGCCGGATCCGGGATCAAGCCCGGGATCGAACCCGTAGTCGTGCCACCGACTAAACCTATGCAAACTTTTCATGAATTAACTCATTTCATTGATATCCTAATTCCTAACAGGTGTGTTGACATTTTTTTGCAATACTTTTAAATTATAGCTGTCAGGTTTATTATCTAATATATAAAAATAAATATTTGTTTGTTTCTTTGTTTGTTCGTATTCTATAGCTACTCAAAAACTACTGGACCGATTTGAAAAAATATTTTTGCATTTGATAGCCCAATTCTCGGGGAAGGCTATTTAACTTAAAATTAAAAGATTTTGTATCTTCATTTAAAAATAATGTTTTTATTTTCTTTTTAAAATTCCCAAGAAAACATTCTGGGCGTAATGATGATGCGTCACATTCACAACAAAATAGTCACATTCACAGCAAACCAACAACATGATGGTCACAGATTAGCTAAAATTCCAAAAAAAAACAGTGACAGATTGACATTTACATGAATGTGACGTCCCTTTCCGTTAGCGGTCAACGTGACCGGAAGTATATGATACGGGATCATAATAGGGGTAATTAAAATACAAGTAGAATAGCATCCACGAGTGTTTTAATTCCAAGTTTTGTGCCCATTCATACACTACTTTATCGAATCCCATGCAATAGGTAGGTATTTTAAATAATTGACATCTGCATTTTAAAAAAAAACAACATTACGATATCGTTTTTGTATGAAAACTTCGGTACTATAATACATTATAGTATCGAAGTTTGACATATTAGAGACGCGTGTATGTAAAACATATCATTATGAAGTATAATTCGATTTTGTAATAGAGATTTTTTTTACGTTATAGTAGATAAACAATATAAGAATACTAGATGAATCGTGGGAAATTTTCACACCGTTAGTTCAAGTGATCTCCAACCCATCGTCTTTTATAAAATACATAATATTTAATTTTGATTTGTTTGATTATTTTTAGTCATTAGACGGGAAAATAATCTTCAAAACGGCATATCAAATATTAATTTTGATGAAGCATTACAAGCATTGCAAGTACTAACAAAAAACATCATTGAGAAATAATTTATAGAGATTTTTGTTTATTTTCTTTCGTTGTCAACGCCCTAACTAATTCTAATTCTAACTAATATTATAAATGCGAAAGTTTGTATGGATGTATGTATGTTTGTTACTCAATCACGCCAGAACGGCTCAATGGATCCGGATGAAATTTTACACAGAGATAGATTATAGTCTGGAATAGCACATAGGCTACTTTTTATCCCGGAAAAATGTATGGTTCCCGTGGGATAGATTTGTTTTTGTTTTTCACGAGATCGACATAATTTTTTGCATAGGTAGTTTAGGGCGGGGGAGGGGCAAATTACAGCCACGAGATTATTTCTTTTTGGATCTAATTCCACGCGGGTGAAACCGCGGATAGAAGCTTGTGTTAAATAAGACAGAGCAACGGATTAGCGTGATTTTCTAATTCTATTAAAGCACATATTACATAATATTAAAAGTGCTTACTATACTCTTGAGAGGGCCAGAGAGTGACGTAAGAGGCAACTTTTATCCCAGAAAACAGGCTTAGAGAGGCGCTAGATATAATAAAGTTTTGGTGTTTAGGAAGCTCTACTAAACTACTATGTTCTATTTCCATGCGGGTGACACCGCGGGCAAAAGCTAGTGCTAAATAAAACTGATGTAAAAAATAGCAATGAAATACAGTAGGAAGGGAAAAGCTCTCAACCATTTTTTTCCTACGTTAAAACGGAGACGACGCGGTATGTGCATTTTGGGTAAGAGGTTGTTTGTCTGTTACCATTTATCATCAAAACGACTGGACCAATTTTGATGCGGTTTTTTGCATTTTATAAGTGTTACTTCAGAGCAGGCTCATAGACTTGTTTGATAAAAATCGCGTACAAATTTTCCAAAATATACAGGTTTCATTAGTGCCTATGTAAAGATCTCCCTTCTCAGTAGCCCACGCACTGGTCCGGTATCTCACCGAAAATTTTCGGTCTGGCCAGCCATATGATCGAGATTGAACACAGGCCACATATTAGCGATGTAAATCATACAATCATCTAGATCACATTAAAGATATATTAAACAAAGTGTCAAACTATCAGCGGTGAATGTGTGTGTGTGACAGATCGTTCCGGCCATCGAAATCAATCACAAATACAACTATTTAAAAACGGATGGCGGACCGCGCGTACAAGAATTGGACGAGTCTGTGGTCTATTTCGGTGGACCATATGGGCGGCCCGAATGAGTGGGCACATTTATAGTTAGCTCTGAAATATTTATAAGACCATGCATATCGGCACGGTCCCAGGGTACTCAGCGGAAGACCAAGTCTCCCTTCTTTAGCCAGTTCTGTTGAGGTATCAGATGGAAAAGCCTCTAAGAAGTTTTTCATTATAAAAAACCCATTGGTTCATGGGGATACGAGATCGAACGGCCACTGACACACGACAAAAATTTGCGTTTGCAGCCAATTTATTGACGAATGCTATTTTAAAATATCAGCAGTATGTCAACCAAACAAACATTTCTACATAGAAAGCCGGGGGGAAAAGCTAGTAATATGTAGGTAATGTAATTCGACCTAAGTATATATTGGTTTTTTAAATTACATAGTACAAAAAGTAGTCTGTCTGCTTCTTAATATGATCTTCTTTGTGTCTACAAATGTTATTTTTTAATCGAAAATGTCACCAGTAAGCTATCTTTATGTTACCGGTTTCTCATTTTGTTTATGAACTGGTGGATCTATTTTTTATTTCTTTTGTGTATTGGCTAGCGGCGAGTGATTTAATTTAGTCCATTAGGTTCATTAGTTTTGACATTTACCTAATTTAGCAATGAAATAATTCAACTTGAATGAATTTAGTAGGTATCGTAGGTACGCAGTTTTAAGTTTTACCTGTGATTTTACCCCATAGCACAGAAGACAGATAGGTATCCATAGAGAGAGGAATTATTGACTGATTACAAATGATTATAATTTAAACTTAGATTAAAAATAATCGATATAAAAAATTATAGCAATACATACAATTAAAATTAGAATTAAATAAATTTAAAATTAGCTGTAAAGAATACTAGCTGCATATATTAAATGTATTTATTCACGCCATCTCTTATTAACAGACTTACCTGTACAACCGTTTCATACAAATCTCATTGGGGTGACAAATTTTTTTTATAGAGCAATAATTTTATAAGAAGGAAATTTTTTTTTTATTTTTTTATTCTAGGGTTTAACCGGAAGAGGCGATAGGTAATTATAAATTAAAATATGTATGTAATTAAGTACATCTAATATATAAAATTTCCGTGTCATAAGTTAGTTGCCATACTCCTCCGAAAGTCTTGACCGATTTTTATGAAATTTTATATTTATATTCGGTAGGGCCGATAATCGGCCGTAAACTATTTTTCACCCTCCTACCCGCACCCCCCATTTTTTAATCGCGATTTTATTACTTTTGTATGAACAATATCCAAAGTTAGTGGCAGAGGTAGTGCAGACAAGCCAATGTGCCAGGACAACGTCTGCCGGGTCCGCTAGTTGTATATAAAAATAAGTAATAATGCATGTTAATAAGGAAATACATCCTACCTTTTTTCAGCAACTTTTCAGACAGTAAAACCTTTTTGTTTCAATCACACAACACGGTTTTCTAACACAATATTCTTGGCAAGTTTAAAAAATTATCGATTTAAAAAAAAAACAAAGTATTCTATATTCAAACAACGCGCCGTTCCGTAGAAATGTGTCAGTGAGGTTCGACCTAGGTGCGTTCGGGCGTGATTTGTTTACTAATTATTTTTTTAATTTTCAAAGTGCATACTAAATTGTATAGAATATTATTTTCGGGTTGACCCGGGTTTCCGAATGTTGCTGCGAGCGACGAGTATCAAAGACTGGAGACGTCAGTCGCAGAACGACAACTTTATAATTGAGTTCGTCCGAGGTGAGTGTACCTACGCAGTTTTGGCTGTATGGATGCGATAGCGTAGCCTCTCATTAATATTGATTGGTGGGCAATTAGTAGACTAGATAATAATTAATCGTTGACTTGACATAATATGTAACCATTTCGATTTTTTTATGCTACTGAATTTTCAAATAAGTTATTTTTCTGTTTAAAGTAATTATTATTGTATTTGTAGAGCGTTGTCTTTAAACCAGGAGGCCCCGGGTTCGATTTCCACTCGTTCCAAAAAAAATGCTATGAATGATATTTACGTCTGTTTAAGAAATTAAGTGCAGCAACAGACTTGCCACCTATTCTGCTCAATATGGACAACTGGCAATAAGTGGACACTGTTACGTGTGTCTCTCTCTGGCCACAACACAAGGTACGAGTATAAAGGCCGTGAAGGGGTGTGTGTGTGTGTGTATTATTAAGGATTGAGGGAAATGGGCTCCGCCAAGGCATAATAAGGAGAAGCTTAGTTCGGAGTGTATTTTTATTTTTAATCGATATCTTCGCCAGTTGTGAACTAATTTTGGTGATTTCTCAGGAATTCGTGTACCGTTGCTTCCCTTTGAGTATATACCAAAGGAGACGTGAAGCATGTAAATCACGAGGTAAACGCCTAGTACTAGCCCCTGTACCACCGTATTTTTCTGTCATTTTATTGTCGCAACGGATTTTACGTTATATGATGATTATATTAAAATACAAACATAATAATTATAATTAATGATTGGAAACACTAAGTTTGACGCCCTAGATCGCCTTTCCCGTTTAAAACATCACAATTAACTATTTTCCTAGAGCTCTGTCTCGCGACACAAAACCAACGATACCAACGAAATCTAAGGTAACTTGTATAGTAAGGTAAGGTATAACTGGTCAAAGGGGAAAAAATTGGCGAAAGGGGGAGTCCGTCTATGGCCCCTCTTAGTACTCTATGTTGCTTCCACGTATGCCTGGGTCGGGCAGTTTTGGCTGGGCATTTCTGGCCGACATTTTTTTTTACTTATTGCATTATACCAATGATTAAACGATACATTTTACTTAGCTGTTTTTTTTATAATTTAATTTAATTTAGTCGTTGCCATTTTATATTCAAATTCTTTACGAAGCCATCGGCAATTTCCAGTTAATTAACAAATAAAAAACGAAAATTGGTTCACTGTCATTGAATATGTTAAAAAGAGATTTCTGCTCGATCGAGTGTATTATGCGGCCATGCTCTTTAAATGTTTCTTTTGTGATTGTGGACTTCTGAAGGAGCGCATACTGTATTATACACTTTGTTATAATATAGGTAAGATAATTATCAATACTAGCTTTTGCCGGCGATTCCTCTTGCCTAAACTATAACAAAGAATGAAAGTACTCTTCCCCTATAATAAGTTCTGTATAATCCGACAAACCACACTTAAGAGGCTTTTCCATCTAAATATACCTCAAGAGAACTAGCCACTCGTTAGGTATAGCCTCACAAATACCATCGGCTAAATGAGGGAGACTTGGTCTACACGGTTTCGGGAGCTGTAAGGCAACCCGTATGAAGCTGACGAGTTTCTAATATATTTGAATGTGCTATAAGTAGAGATCTACCGACTAGTCGAAAAAGCCAGGAGCCAGGAGGTGGATTGTAAAATTAGGCCACACATTGGTCCGGCGTCGCATCGAAAATTTCCCATTCCGGCCGCCAGACGATCTAGGCGGACCATTCGTTACAATTGGACGAGTCCGTGCTCGATTTCGGTGGACCGTACGGCGGCGCGCCGGCGATTGGACGAATGAGTGGGTACCTTTTAAATTTTTAATGGCTGCAAATTTACCCCTCGAGTTTGGGCTCATTTGGTTTTTGTTTTTTAAGCTATATGTACCTTTTTTCGTAATCCTTACTAATATTACAAATGCTAAAGTTTATTTATCCTTTTTTCACGCCAAAACAGAGCAACGGATCGACGTGATTTTTTACACATGGATCCCTTCTGATAAAATTTTAATGTCACGTTTAATAACTTTCCATGGGCAAAGCCGGAGCGTGGCGGAGAGCTAGTCTTAAGGTGGAGTGGTCGAAAATGAGTGATGAAAGAGCAGAACGCATTTATTTAGAATCGCGCGCACGCGAGCAGGTTAGAAACAGTAAGCGATTCAACGTAAGCGATAAAAAAAAATCTTATACAACATAGAAATAATTTTTCAATGAAACGATAGATGTAAATTTTTGTAATGGTACCTACCATCTATATTACAGCCATAAAATTTGATAAATAAAGTTTTCAGATGTGTATTTAGGATTTTTTTCTATCGAGTAAAATGTTTCTAATCATATTTTCAAAACAATGACAATATTTGTCATATCCTTAAAATCAATATGTATTTTTTTCAGTTTTGTAAATAGATCAGGTTTTCTGAAAAAAATTATAAAAAATTGGATTTTAATGACTGACTTCCCCTTAAGGCAAATAAATCGTTCAGTTCGGTATACACGAGATAAAAATCTACATAGGTGGAGTTGTTTTAAAGTTTTATGCAAATAAAACGAGTTGTAATGGCCGACTTATCTCTGGCGCGCGTGCGCAACTTTTGTTGAGCGAAATTTATTTCAAGCATTGTACACTAAACTAACTTGATGAGTATATTAATGACAAGTGCGTGTTTGCAGCCCTATTCTCTGTCTATGGTTTTATTGTGGTTATGGAGTCGACAATTACTCTCTATCTATGGTTTTTAAAAACCTATCGACACTAATGTCGATGGCATGTCGTTCTACATTGAAACCATCTCGAAACCACATCTCTAACTTTCGTGTCAAACAGAAAACTATAGTATAAACGGCAATGAGAGGTTTCCAAGATGACATTTAAAAAAAAGACGTTTTTTTTAACGCCAATAGATGGCGCTTAGGTCTAGTAATATGTCAAAAATAAAATGTGTACTGTATGGATTGAGCACGATGAAAGCTGAATTGAAATTGTACCAAAATAAAACCATAGATAGAGAATAGGGCCGCTGTATCGAAACAAACACAACTTTATTGCCTTTATACCAGTGTGGCCAGCCAGAGACACACGTAACAGTGTCCACTTGTCCATATTGAAGGTGGCAAGCCTGTTGCTGCACTTATAGACCTAGTTATTTACGACAAAAAAAAAAGCAAAAAAAATTATTAAATTAATGTACATAGCCCTACAAAACACACCTTATCCATCTAAATTATATATATATACCTAGGTACCTCAATAGAACTGGCCACTCGTTAGGTATCGCCTCACAAATACCATCGGCTAAACAAGAGAAAAAAAAACGAAAAGATGTACCTAGACATCAATTTCAATATAATAATCGTACCTACTACTGGCAGGCCTGTCTCGTTCTCATGTCAAAATTATCTCGCTGCTCTGCCCACTCAGTGGGAAAAATGTATGGCCAGAAACAAAACACTGCCGATTATGTAATTGAACAGTCAACGCAAAGTATATCTGAATGCGATTAGACTCGTATTGGTTTATGCCCGAGCATCCATTTTGTATTTTCATTCGAATATAAAAGAAACGTGGCCCCAGTGGTCATATTCTATAATCTGTTTTGAAATAATAGGTATCTATCCAATTTTGATTTTATTCAGTTAAAAGTTAATGTTAAATAAAAATACACGATCTTTGCCTGGCCTTTCCTCTTTCGTGACTTGCTTACTGTACGAGTTGGGATTTTGATTATATTTTTTGTTATCCCCACGACTGATCACTCCACTGGTGACAAGAGGGCTGAAATGAAGCCAGTATTTTTGTCACTATTCCACGGGTTTAATTTAATTATTTTTAATATTTAGATTTAATTTTAAGGTGGCAGAGTGGTTAAGACGACTGGTATTAACTAGACACTAGACAGACCGTTTTTTTATAATTAAAAACTTATGTACCTACATACATAATCCGACAAACCACACTTATGACGCTTTAGTGTCGCCAACGACCTTGACCATACAAACGGGTCACCGAGCAGCGCCCCGAAACACCTTCGAAATTGACATATTTCGATATTATTTAAAGGAAAATGTTAATTGATTTAGATATACTTTGTTGTGTTTAAAGCACAACATGTTATTTATTTTTAAGCATTAAGAGCAGTAGACAATTAAAGACAAAAAAAATATTTATTATTTTTATTTTAAATATTGAAGTTTAGCTCTTGCAATAAAAAAATTTTTAGGATTTGTTGTACTAGAATTGATAATTACTACATAATTTTTTCAAACATTTTAGTCCATCAGTAAACGAACAGTAGTCGGTCGAAAATGCTCATTCCAGCAGATTTGAGGATACTATCACCTTAGAGACGCCTCATGATTTTTGTCCCATACAAATCAGATGTTTCGTTTTTCCAGTTTTACGCGATAACTGTATGTGCTAGGCTCAAAATTAAAATTGCTTTTCAAATATAAATATATTTTAAAGTTTCTCATGGAAAGAAAATAACCAAAATCAGTTACACCTATGTTTTATGAAGCCTTAAAAATCCTCAATTTCACGCGTATGTCAGCCAAGTTTAAGTCTCGAGTTCTCTTAATATATTTACTAATTTACAATTTTCTCGACATTAAAAGATAGATAATTTCACATACTTTAAGAATACACTTACTAGACTTTGATAATTCTAATAGTTTTTGTAAAAACATAGAAAAGCTGAAGTCCTTTTCGTCTTTTTCGAAATACCGATTTTGTTGAGGAATCGTACTTTTTCATATTTCTGGAACGTGAATATTGGTCTATCTTATCTTATCCTTGGTTACCTTATCGATTTTAATAGTAATCCATCTCGCTCACATCTTTCTAAAGAGATATGGACAAAATAAGCCGAGCCAGCTTCCTGTTACACACATCAAGAGGAAAGATGTTACACATCAAAAATGTATGTGTATAAATATGATATAATATATATGGCGTCAGGTTTAGACTAGAATCTAGATGATATATTTAAAAGTAAAACAAATTTTGTTCATATTTACATTTTAATACATTTTTAAATTGCTTCTTTTTACAAATAAACTTTATTTTAAGTATGTATAGACAAAACAATATAGAATACTTTTTACATAATATGGAGTTGGTTCTTTCTTGTTTAAATATTTTTTCAACAATATAATTTGTTTGTGATGCTTATGTCGGCCTGTAAAATTATAAATTAATAAACGCTGTACAAAATTATTAATGCTATTATTCAATATGAGGGAGATAAAACACTGTATAACTTAGTAGGTACAAAGTTATTCATTAGCTTTCCGTTCCGGCTTCGTCCGCGTGGAAAATAAAATTTATCCCGAAGGATATCCGGGATAAAAAGTTAGCCCTCCACTATCTCTGCGCAAAAAAATACCCCGGTTTCGCCTATTTTTTTATCACGAAGAATGTCCGGGATAAATGCTAGCCTGTCACTCTCAAATCTCTGTGCAAAAAATTACATGCGGACAAACAAACTTTATTAGAATAAAGGCGGTAAGGGTGTTCCTAATATTATAAATTCGAAAGTTACGCTTTCACAGCTAAACCACTGAACCGCTTTTGATGAAATTTGATACAGAGAAAGCTTGTATTATGTTACTGGTCGGCTCCCAAAAGACGTAGCACACGTACACCTTCCTGAACTAATCTAATCGCGCAAACAGTAACAAATCAGTCTAGTAGTTTTTTTGCCGGCACCAGGGTACCCAGCGGAAGACAAGTCTTTTTGAGGCTATACCTGGCCAGTTCTGTTGAGGTATGTAGATGGAAAAGTCTCTTTGTACGGACACAGGCTACTTTCTTTTTAATCCTAAGCACTCTTATTAATGAACTCGAATTAGCGACGTAGTAACTAAACTGTACTTATTTCGTCTCCGTCTATCATAATGAATTGCGGATTTTTTAGACGGAGACGAAATACAGTTTAGTTACTACGTCGCTACTTCGAGTTTATTAATAAGAGTGAGGGGGTATAATAGAGGATTAAACTTACTCCACGGGCGAAAAGTTTGTAGGTATATATATATAAAATCTGACTCAAAAACTACTGGACCAATTTTGATACGATATATATAGACCTGATTAACAAGGAAGGTTTATGTGTATAAAACATCACGCTATGCCTTTTGGGAGCGGAACAGTAACCTTATTCGACGAATTGTGTCAACGGAATCGAGTATTTCACGGGCGAAGCCGCGGCGGGTCGCTAGTATTGTATAGAACGACAGATGTGTTATATGGAGACAAAACATATTATAACTAAACAGTTGTTGAACTACGTTTATAAAGTAAATAAGCTCACTGGTGCAATTAAACTCTTGTACAGTCAAGTACTTTAACTTCAGACCCGGCAGAAATCTAAGACTTTTTCAACTACTTATTGCTTTTTAAGCACAATCGCATTATACTTTTTCTTTTTAATATTCTAGATCAATATTGCAATTGATTTTTTGAACAATAGAAATGAAAAAGTAAATAAATTTTAATTCAAATGTTTTGGAAGCATGCACAAATTTAATTTGATCAATAAAACTTTTACATTCAATTTCTATTCATTTCCATATTTTCATAATTAAAATCTACTTCAAAGAAATCAATATAAAACGTAATAAGAATAAGCGTACAAATTTTAAAACGTACGAAATATCAAAGATTTAAATTGTTAGCTAAACAAAACAGTCAATAGTCAACAACGTTAGAAGCAGAGAAACATTGTTGTCTCTCTTATTCGCACGCATTTTACACTGTTTCTATCTCTTGTTATCTACCGATTTCATTCTTTGCGAAATATATTTTCCACATTCCATCAACCTTTTGTTCGCCGATTCTAAAGTCTGTTTGGAAAGTCGCGATTTTTAAGTCGATTTCTTTCAAATGGGATAAGTTTGTAAAAAAAAACACTATAGAAAACGACTGCTGTAATACAAGACTTGTGAGTTTTTCTAAACAGGGCACTGACCTATGGACCTCCATACAACCGTTCCTATGACGGTTCTTTATACGCACAGCCCCAAATCTGTAGATATTATAAATTCATATAGATAGAATGTTAAATAAATATTAATTATTTTGTTGACTGTACCATAGCAAAAAGACATGTGTAAAGATTTTAATAGTCAGTCTTAAACGCCTTATTTTTCATACATAACCAACTTATGTCACTATTGAATTTATTGCAAGAACAACACTAGCGAATGCACAATCCAATTATATTATTACTGTGAGACATGGGACATTTTGCTAGGAGTATGATCACACTTTGCTAAGTGTTGTTCTTAAATACGGGTGTAAGCAATATTAAATAATACTAGATAACCGGTGCGAAGTATTCGTTAGTTCAACTGATCTCCAACAGATGGCGTCTTTTACAATATAAATAATGTAGTCTAATTTTAAAAGAAACATTTAATTTTGATTTGTTTATTTATTTTTCGTCATAAGATGGAAAAATAATCTTCAAAATACGCGTATCAAACATTAACTTTGATATTATATAGATATTGGGCTTCAATGTAGTGTTTTGTATGAATAAATAACCTAATTAGCTTATTATTTCGTTAATCACCTATAGAAAGGTGACATAATGGAGTTTTAGAAAAAAAAATCAGGCGTTGGACACTACTGTGAAAGAAGGAGTAATTAGATGCAAATTAAAGTGAAGTTTTAAACTTGTAAACCGTGAAGCTTAATAAAAATGTTACCTTTATATTATTGAAATATAATCTAATATAATCTCTCGTTGAACTTTTTCAATTGCCGCAACGTCTAAATGGGTTAATTACTTTAGCGACAAAAATTACACATAACGGCAAGTTTCAGAGTTGGCTCGCAAGATCTTATTTCGGAAATTTGGCCCGGCTGATGAGGTTGGCCACCCATGCTTTAAACAGCGACATGGCTAGAGACAATTTCCACATTTTGCGATTTGTTTATATTAAACAGAACACGTGGCAAGCCTGTAGCCTATTTAATGGGACTAGAGTTGTCACTTCTTGAGAAGTACTTATTGTTTTTTAAAAAAGTATCCATAAGTGTCGATTAAAGCACTTATGCTTAAAGAAATTTGGTGCTTAGATATTTAGGCGTTTGTAAGTATTGGCTCTCAGCCATACATTATAAAATGATATATATTTCAACCAAGCACAGTCGCGACAGGTCCATTAAAAATAAATTAAAAATAAACGCGGAAACCGCAGGTAAAACCTTGTATAGAATAAATTGTGTAAAATATACATAAATTAACAAAAAATTAATTGATTGTTTGTTACTGAAAAGAATTTACTCATCTATTTACAATTTCGTAATTTTACAATAGATTCGGCTTTTTTACACGACGATTTTAATTATTGTACATTCAATTATATTTAGTACCACTAAATTAAATATAACAGGGGCTAATCAGTTCAGCTTTCAATAGCCGTTCAACTCATGAAATATTTAAACAAACAAATTTTGCAATAATATAAAAACAGCGTGCAACTTATACTATCAAGACATAAAATAGCATAGAACCGTCAATAAGTTATATTCAATTACAGATACATGCGGGTTATACATATAAAAATACATGACTTTTTTTAATATATGTACACATAGACAATGCTTTGAACATAACCTAGGAATACCCTGTACTATGGGGTCCCAAAAGCAAAAACATTACAAAAAAATATCAATCACATTTACCCAACAAGGGCCTTCATGACACAACACACATACAGACATTCGTCATCTATTTGTATACATTTAACCCACAAATATACAGTGGACTCTTAATTGATTCATATTTAAATCGATTATTATCTGCACCACTGCCAGACGTCAAGCCTAGTTAGATGTCAGTTTCGTCCGCTATACAGGATCGTAATTTATTTACACATTTTTTTTTAATGACTCGCCAACCAGTCTAAAATTTATTGTTTTTACAAATAAATATTTTTTTCAATTTCTGCCTAGCCAAGGTCATGCCATATTATAAAATTAAATCTATGTATTTTTCCATAAAACAACTAGACTCAGCCCAGTCGAAATTAGACGCTAAACAATGCGGTTATACCAGAGGTTTGTAGCAATTCTCAATTTTGACATTTATGTGGTTACCGCGTAGTTTAGCGTCAATTTCACAGTTCAAAGTTCACAGATTAAAGAATGTTATTGACAAGAATGTTTACCCTGAATTAGGCTTGTCGTTGAAGCCCAATGGGGGCAAAAAGTATAGGGGAAGACTTCCACTCCTTAACTACGTTGGCAAATTGTATTACAATTTAGTGCATACCTTTACGCCTGTTTCCCAAAGGGGTAGGCAGAAAGGATAGAGCGCCATACAAAACTTGCTTTACTCACATCCACACAGCGTTAACTATTTCTAATATATTTAATGTCGAGTCCACAATATTACGAGGCACGTCTCTTTAAGGTGACCTTCCCGCGCGCCAACTGAGATGTGAATATTCGCACCCTTTCTAAATTGGTCTTCTTCACCCATATCTGTAATAAAATAATTAATTCAGTACATATTTACATCCAAGTGCAATGTCGTCGTCGTGTCGTTGACTGACTGACAATCAACGCACAGTTTAAACCACTGAAGATATAAACATGAAAATTGGAAGTTGTAGAGGTGCATTAAGAATGGATTTTTCGAAAATCAACCCCTAGGGGTGAAATGGTGTGAGAACATTTGTATGGAAAATTGTATTCATAATTAATATGAACAACTGTTAAAAAGTGAACACAATTACAGGTTTCTCTGGCTACACCGCAAGGTATTAAAGCCGTGAATGTATGTTGTATTTTTGCTTTTGACTGGCATATATCTATCTATCTATCATCACGCCTTTCATCCCAAGAGGGGTAGGCAGAGACAATCGAATGCCATTTGTTACGATCCTGACATATCTCTTTTGCTTCTTTTATATGGCATATATTAAGGCCTATTCAGATTTCTGATATATACGCCAATACCGCAGCAAATACCGAGTGGATATGCGGTATTCTCAGTGTTCAGACTATGTATTCTCTATGATCATGTAAAGTTCAAAAGTAAATTGTCTTACCGCTTCATCAGTAATAGCGTGTATATGACCAGCGAATCTCGGCTGCTCCCTCCCCTCCACGTATACGCTCTGCCCCCGATGGTACCACCGCCTCTCGTACAACAGCTTGCCGTCCTCCACTCTCGTGTCGGGCACCTCCACGCTGTCTCTTATTGGGGAATCACCTGGACAAACATTGGAATAATTATTTATCATTTTAGTTTCTTTTAACATGTACTATCAAGTGCAGAATTGAAAGGACATCTAGGCTATATTCGCTTGTACATTAAACTTTTCACTTTGTTTCTTTTCTAATGCCACCAATCACATAAATTGATTTATTTATTTAATTTGGACGTGCACAACAGAAATTCATATATATTATGCTTAATCTTAAAATATTAAAAATAAAGTTACCATGTACTTCCTACAGGATGCACGTACAACATGACTAAATATAAATACAAACTTATTATAACTACAAGTGGGACACACTAACAACTTAAGAATATAAAAACACAAAAATAGAAAACTCATGAAATAAAAAATCAAACACACATAAAATTACAGACACAATTAAATTTGATTCTTTCCTTTCTGAGGAACCGAAAACAATGTTTATTTCTTTTTTAAAATATATAAAATAAAAGCACAAATTGTTCTTCTTCTTCTTTTTTTAATGTGGCTCCACCAATATTCATCGGTGATTTGCCAATGTCAAGTTGTGGCAGCTGATCAGTGGGCAAAGATGTATCTCTTTTCACATTAACCTTATCAAATCACAACTGACGTTCCGTCAGTGTCAAAATAACTTTATAATTCAGTTACGCAAAATCAACCTTAACGTCATTAATTTTAGATTGATAATGTAATAAGTGTTGAGCGAAACTATTTATGGGTACAATATGAGTTTTACAACAATTTATGCTACCGCGAACTTTTTTGTAATCATTTTATTCTACTGTGATGATACGACCTTATTTTCCTGGCCGCTTACAAGCTGGCCATCATAAATAGCATTTATTTTGATTTTAGAACACGATATTGTTCATTTTAATTCAATAGAAATATTCGATGTGTGGAACCTAAATTAAAATGTTACTCATTCCTTCACAAACTGTTGACTTAGGCAGTACTCTGCCAATTGTAAAATTTATTATATTTCTATTTTATCAACTAAGTAAATAACTATATAAAATGTATTGAATCAATATTCAAGAACTAATATCTATGTTAATATAAAAGGAGCGCAAATAAGTATTTGTGTTCCTTCTCCTTACGGCTCCTTCTCCTTGGCTCCTTACGGATCCTTTTACTGGTTGTTCTTTTGCTGCTCCTGCTTGTTCCTTCCTTGTTAATTCGACCAATAAACGAATGGTGAAAGTTTACTACGAGTTTTCCTGCTATACCTACCTACCTACCCGGCCTGGCTACCCCACACCCGACAATGGCGCCCAAACGTGATTAAAATGCTGCAGGAAGAAGGAATAAAGAAGAAAGAATAACGAAGTAAGAGAACATAATATTTATTTTAATACAAACTTTTATTTCAGGATATGTAATGTCTATATAATCTTAATATATAACGTAATTCTATTTAAATTCAGTAGAATATTTCTTGGAGATTATGGTTCTGAATCAAGGTTATGTCGGCAAACCTTCGAGGTTGACAAGTCTGATGATCTTGGTCAGATTCCATTATTGAAGAGGATTTTTTTTTTTTCAAAGGCAGTATTCTTGAATAATTTTACACTAAATTCACTTATTAATTTCGTAAATTCAGATTATATATTCACATTGAATGTATGGTTGTATGTGAGATTTTCATCATATATATTTGAAATCTATAGATTACTTCCCATAACTTAAACTTATACCGTAAATGATATTAATTTAATTTCCATTATCATCCGTCAATTCAATATTTCTTAATAGAAAAAGGTTCTTTTTATAGTCGTAACTTTTTCAAGAAAAATAATATATATTAATTTTTCTTATAATTGCTATAATATTTATTTTTAACCTAAAAGTCTATCGTGATTCCATAAAATAATACATAAATAAATATTATTTAATTCCAAAATTTCATTAATTGCGATTTTTTTAATACATTTTTAAAATATCCAAAACAATTTGTCCATTCTTATTTTAATGATTTCTAATATCACACTACAGTTTACATAAGTAAGGCAATTAAAATATTAAAATATTTCCGAGAATAAATTTAATATATAATAATAAATTTCAAATAAATTATGATACATATAAAAGCACCTCGATATCAGAATTTGAACTCACTTGATTTTTCTTTGTTTTACACAATTTGTTTTGCTCGGCAATACTGCATTGGAATATTCGATTTTCAAATGTATCCTATATAATTTCTTTGTCATTGACAAATTTTCGACGTTCGATTTTCTTTTAATTTTCAATTGTTATTTACTATGAAGTCTATTTCATAGACATATGATTACGCTCTTATTACAACTAGGGGTAGTCATGTTTATTTAAATTCAAATATTATTTTATTTCATATACTTATATTATTAGCTTTTCACTGGCTTTGCTCGTTGATAGTTTGGGTTAGCGCATACCTTAACGCATGCGTTGATTTTATTTCATAATTTTTTTTTCTCTCTTTCAATATGGATGAGTTACACTTACTTAAACCAAGGAATTTTTTATATCTATATTATTTTACATTTTTCTTTATTTTATTTACAATTTATTAAATTTTATTTATAACCTTATGGTTACAAGGGAGGTTAAATTTATTTCAATTTCACAATTTGGTTGTAAACATCTAAGTAACTAAAACTTTTACATATTTACAAATTATAGGTTGGTTATAACCATTATTAATAATTACTATTTTCCTTATTTCATTCTCATCATTTCATTTATTGTAAATACTTGTAATTATTTAGAGCGGATTGCGACTCTTTAAAAAAGCCTTCGTCTATTATAAATATTATACCTAATATATGTGGATGTATTTCCATGGGTGTTATTAGAGCAAATTACGGCTCTTTAAATAAACATTCGTTTATTATTATTATATCTATGAATATCAGGGTATTCATGGGTGTCTTTTAGAGCGGATTGCGATTCGTTAAAAAAGCCTTCGTCTATTATTACTACTTATTATATCTGTGGATGTATTTCCCATGGGTGTTCGTATGAGCGGATTGCGACTCTTTAAACAAGCCTTCGTCTATTGTATTATATATAAATAAACTTAAAACAGCGGATGGTAACTGTATAACTAAGCCCTTACTAAATTCGAGAACGTTTTTGAGTCATTCCTTATTAAATGGGAATTACTCTATATTATAAATGAGTTTACTGTACTTACTAATAACAGATTAAACAGATTAAATGAAGATGAATGTTTGTGATTTGTGTGATTGTGGAAATCGTTTCTCTTGTAAAATAATTAGTTTTATTTATAATCTTTTCATTTCATTCATTAGTATTTTTATATAAGTCTCATCATCAAACTTTATTTTATTAATTCTCTGAATAAAATCCTTCATGAAGGACAGGATTTTTTCGGGGGAACCCCGGTATTGTGATGATACGACCTTATTTTCCTGGCCGCTTACAAGCTGGCCATCATAAATAGCATTTATTTTGATTTTAGAACACGATATTGTTCATTTTAATTCAATAGAAATATTCGATGTGTGGAACCTAAATTAAAATGTTACTCATTCCTTCACAAACTGTTGACTTAGGCAGTACTCTGCCAATTGTAAAATTTATTATATTTCTATTTTATCAACTAAGTAAATAACTATATAAAATGTATTGAATCAATATTCAAGAACTAATATCTATGTTAATATAAAAGGAGCGCAAATAAGTATTTGTGTTCCTTCTCCTTACGGCTCCTTCTCCTTGGCTCCTTACGGATCCTTTTACTGGTTGTTCTTTTGCTGCTCCTGCTTGTTCCTTCCTTGTTAATTCGACCAATAAACGAATGGTGAAAGTTTACTACGAGTTTTCCTGCTATACCTACCTACCTACCCGGCCTGGCTAACCCACACCCGACACTACACAATTCTTTCCTACATTATTTTGTTCAGCATACACCATGAACAATACGGGGCTAACTATTTTCCCCCACTTGATTCACTAATACTGTTAATGCTCAGTTTCTAACATGATACGTCCATTTTTAATACTCGTAATGATGTAAACCGCATCTAAATCCGTTCAGAAAGGGCACAGTCAGACAGAGTGGTTGCGGTCGCATTAATACTAATATTTTATACTAGCTTAGAAAGCTCCTTTCAAATTCTACCGTGTCGCCTGTGGCGCCATCTACAATTAGCTTTGCGCGTGGAACCTCATTTAGCAATCATCGGCCTACTAAATCGACATGAGCTTATTTTAATGCAATATAAAAAAATCAGGATTACATGTCACGCCTTGGTGAATAACGCACGCGGCTATCGAGACGTGATGGGGAATCCAGTTAAATCCTGTCCGTGCTGTGATGGTTGTGATTAGTCGACGACTAATAAGACATATCACGGTCGGCGGGATTATCTTACACTACAAAGGCTATAATACTTGACATTGGCAAATCACCGATGAACATTGGTGGAGCCATAATAAACCGATATTTAAAATGCCCACTTACAGTTATTAGAGTTAAGATGCCTCCTCGGCGTCAGCACCGGCGCAGCGTGATGTCTGACGGGGGGCGGCGTGATGGCGCGCGCTATACACCGCAAGTCCGCGTCTATGTCCCGGTCGTCCAGCTGGAACGTGAGCGCCGTGACGAGCTGCTTGCGACGCTTCTCTGGCACGGGTGCCGGCTCGTTCGCCCTCCGACGGAGGATGCGCTTCATTGTCGGCTTCACCTGAAGAGTACCACACATTTAACAGCAAACCATAGATTGTAACTCAAATAAACTAAAGTAGCTATATTGAAGTGGAGATGGGCGGGACACGTAGCTCGGACGACACGATGGGAGATGGGATGGGACTCAAGGGAGTGGAGATCTAGAACGGGCCATAGTGGTGTCGGCAGACCACCAGCGAGATGGAGTGACGACATCGTGAAGAGAGAGGGTAGAGCGTGAACTGCTGAGATGGCAGCAGTCCAGCAGTGGATGGACACAGGCTGAAGAAGGAGGTATATTGTTGACATTATGGTGGGCAACACAGACGAAGTCGCGGGCATCAGCTTAGTAACATATAAGTGTGGCAGAGACACTAACGCCACCTAGTGGTTCATGATAGGAATTTGGTTTTCAATCTGTCATATTGTCGCTTTTTTTGCTAGGTATATAATAATAATATCCGAAATATAATAAAAGCGTGATTGCTGTGTGTGCATCAATAGCAAGTTTAAACAAAATACCGAAAAATCAAGATGGCGGCATGCGGTCCACTTTCACAAGTGGCGCCCAAAAAATTTGCCAACGATACATCAACGTTTTTTTGCACGTATTTTATTTTATTTATTTTTATTTATTCCTATAGAAATGTTGACACCTATGAAAAATTAAAACCTCAGGAACCATTCGCAACAAAATTTAAAAAAAATAAACATCTAACCTCATTGGAATCAGTATTGAGCTCCACTGAATATCTTTCATTTTCAATCAGCTTCTTCTTGTCTTCAAAGTCATTCAGCAAGTTCTCCTTCAGCTCTACCTTCTTCTCTTCGAACTCTTTGGCGGCCGCCTTCTTCTCAGCTATGTATTCCCTTTCTACTACTTCCTGCATATGTTCCCTGGAATTAGAAATAGTTATTTATAATAGACAATTATACTAAAATATTTAGCGCGGTTTCGCTTGGTTTTGGAATGCATTTTACTGAAATAATTAGGCCGTATCCTCATTGGTCAGTATAACGTGCGACGTGTGTTGAAATCGATAACGGCGCGACATACTAACTTTCATCCCCTATTATACCTCCTTAGGGGGTGGATTTAAAAAGCTTTATCTGTATTAAATTTCATCAAAATCGGTTCAGTGGTTTAGCCGTACAAGGGTAACAGACAGACAAAGCTACTTTCACATTTATAATATTAGTTTTATATTAGAATTATTTTGACTCATTTTTAAACTTGTTTCACCTCACACATCATAAAGAATGTCAATGAATAAGCACAAGGATTCTACGTCATGTCATGGCGACCACGCACGCGTTCCGTCATGACATGATGGGGAATCCAGTTTCGTCTTCAGTCGTGAGGAGTGAAGTCCCTCCCTATCAGTCAGTCAGTGAGTCAAGTGTTTATTTTTATAAAATCTTCTTCTTCTATTATAACTCCACCAATGTTCATTGGTGATTTGCTAATGTCAATTATAGCCTTTATGGTGTTTATAGCCGATTAATCGGTATTTAAGATAATCCTGCCTACCGCGATATGTCTTTAGTCGTCGACTAATCACAACTATCACAGCAAGAACAGGATTAAACTGGATTCCACATCACGCCATGACGAAAACGCGAGCGGTCGCCGCCATAAGTTATGCCTGACAGACTAATGATATATTTAACAGAATAAATCCAAAGAGTTTTTTTTTTTTCTTCACGGGTTCAGCTCCCGAAACCGTGTTACGGTTCCAGGGTACCCAGCGGAAGACCAAGTCTCCCTCGTTTAGCCGATGGTATTTGTGAGGCTATACCTAACGAGTGGCTAGTTCTGTTGAGATATATACTATGTTATATAATAAATATAAAGTGTTTTATTCCAATATTTATTTATCATAACTATACCTAATTAGTTATATTGGTTTTGTAATCATAGGTAGAATATTAATTCTTCTTTTTTAGTTTACAAAAACAAAACACACACACACACCTTCACAGCCTTTATACCTTGCAGTGTGGCCAGAGACACTGTAACAGTGTCCACTTTTTGCCAGTTGTCCATACTGAATGGACTTAGGTGTGTCACTTCTTTAACAGACGTAAATATCTGTTGATTTTAGAAGAAGTTGGGCGCCAGCTTTACGTGTCCTCAGTTTTTAGTATATCAGTCATATAATTAACATATACAATAATTCTGATTGGTATGAAATATTGTATGGTGACAGCTAAGTTTTTAAGATAGATAAAGTATAGTTTACTTGTTTATTTTATTTACTCGGAGCCTCTCATGCAAATTGTGTTCGAGGCGTCTTACTCTCCTCTGAAATTCAGGATGTATGCAGTCTTCTAGTTGTTGCAACTGCTTCTTCAAACTGTTCAATTTGTCTTGATACATCCTGTTAAATTACAAATGATATTTTGTGAGGTCCTCTTTCTCTTTCTATATATGTATAGGGTAGAAAGAGATAGAAGATAACTCCTTTATATGTCTGAATTTAGTATGTAAAGTAAAAAACGATTTTAATAATATGAAACTAATTTGAGTATTGTAGTTTTATTTTTATAAATTTTCAAAATTTTGCAGACAGAGGATAAAATGATGTCACCATTTAGGTAAAGTACTCAACTCATTTGTATTACTGGTAGTGCCACAGGGCACATTAAAGGCTGTGGTACTACGTTTTTGTAATCTCTTAATATTTGTATTGCACGGGGTTTCAGAGATATGGGTGTTAATCTTAGTTCTTGTTGTTACATTTTACAATGCAATATTAAATCTGTATCAAAATTAATTAGAAATAGGAGATTACCTAGAAAGTTATATTAAAAAATTAAACTCACTGCTCTTTAAATTCCAGGGGCTCATCATTATTTGGTAACTCTGTCTCACTGGCTTCTTCCGTGTCTGTAATATTAAAACAAATAATAGTAACTAGTGATCTACCGACTATGGATTTCACATCTAATCGATCCCAAAAATTACTGACTATTGCCGACTATCCTTTAATAAAAAATAGTACATTTAGTCAACTTCTCCGACTAATCAGTAAATCCCTAATATTTACCGTTATTAAATGTTTGCTACTGATTGTTAAGGCTACACATTGCTTCATATACACATTTGCTGTATCGACAAGACTGCACTATTATTTTTGTAATTGATAAAATTTTATTCAAGGCAGTGTTAAAAGTACACACAATCGCCGAGCATGTATGAAACATATATAAAGAATATAAAAGAGGTATGTCATGATGGTAACAAATGACATTTGATAGTCTCTGCCTATCCCTCATGTGATAAAAGGCGTGATGATAGACAGATAGATAGATGTTTGGCGTCAATTCGAAGCCAGGACCAACTTTTTTGGTTAGAATTTAATTTTGGTTACCCACAAAACTTCAGCTTTTATAAAGTACAATTTGGATTGATTTGATATATATATATAAAAGAGGTATACCTTCATCGCTGTCGTCTGCAGGCGGAGGTTCATGTTCGCGTGGCTCATCAACTTCATCATACCCATCATCATCGAAGTCGTATTCATCTTGCGCGCCGGAATATGACGAGCCTTGGTAAGACATACTTCGTGCGACGCCTAGGAGTTGCATGCAGACCAACTTGAAGCCCCTGTCGCGTAGTATCGTAGGTACTAGTCAGAGGACGCGGGAACGCGATAACAACAAACGCTTCCAACAACTTGCGCACTTTCACATCAAATATCAATGGAATAGCAATAGTAAGCTTGTTTGTGACGTACGTTTTATCTTGATTTATTAATTTACTTCAAACTTTCATTCTATAAAGACACCAAATTACTTTTCTCTCTTCACAAATTTTATTTTCTTCCACACACCTTCCAAAATTTTTTACTTTATTTTGACAACGATTTGACATAACATGCCAAATACCTTTGTCCGCATCTACCAACTTTCAATTATAAACAAACAGAGGCATGCGCTATCCAAGACAGTTCATGTGTATTATGCGCTAGCGCATGCAGCTAACGCAGTAATTCTGCGCGCATAGTTCTAAATTGTCTATGGATGTTTTTTTTTCATAATTATCTTCACGGGTTACGGCTACAAATATATTATTTCGGCCCACGAATGGGTTATAAGATTCCACGTGACGCCTTTGTGATATACGCACGCGTCCACCAGGACGTCATGGGGAATCCAGTTTAATCCCGCCCGCGCTGTAATAGTTGTGATTAGTCAGTGATTAATAGGACATATTACGGCCGGCGGGAGCATTTTACCTACCGATCAATCGGCTTATTGTTACTGTGACGTCTATATTACTTGACATTAGCGGAATCATCAAAACCCTGATGGAGCCATTTTGAAAAAAAATAGAATAGAATGGGTTATAAAGTTTTCCTCTTTGCCTGTTTCCCCGTCGACTCTCGAAGTGGTTTTTATACCGCGGGAAAGAGGTGATCCATTGAAGATTTTCATTTTTCCCCTTTTCCCCGACGGATCAACCCGCTTATTAAGGTTTGTTATAGGTAGACGGAGTACTTTAAGTACTGTATACGCTAAAAATAGATTTTATAAATACATATTTTAGGAAGTTCTTTTGCCGTGCTATAATCGCTAAAGATTAAAAAACAAAATATTGTCTATTGTTATGACGTGACGTGACGTCATGATGAGGGCGGACGTCATCTTGAATAAAAATTTCTTATTCCATTGTTTATTTTTATTAAATTAGTCGCGTTTTGTTCGAGTTATTTTGATTTATCAAGTCAGTAACGAGCGAAGACAAAAGCTTAGTATCATACGCCGGTGGCATGTACCGTGTGCAGTGCGAGTGTGTGGTGATGTAAGCGCGGACGGCGATGGAGGATTCGTCGTTTACAATTCCGGCAGAGGACGGCGGGGACGCAGAGCTCGATCCGCGGATACAGGTCAGTGCGTGAATAAGTCCGTGTGTCTCGCCCGCCTGCTCGCCTCACCGCAATCATGAGCGTCAACTTTGTGGACTATTTCGCCAACGAGCATAATGGATACGATATCTTGTACCAAAACATGAAATACGGGCTTATCGCCAGCAAAGAGTTCTCCGATTACCTACGCGAGAGGTCTAACATTGAAGAGTCTAATTCGAAACTGTTGTGGAAGCTTTCCAAGCAGGCCAATGGTAATTGTGCACAGGGTACTTTCGCCCCGTTTTGGGGTGTGCTCAAGTGTTCTGCGGAAAAACTGTCCAACCTACATCAGCATATGTTCCAGAAGGTCAGTGAGCTTGTCAAGGATGTCGCTAGATATGCTGATGAGCTGCATAAAAAGCATAAAGCAGTCAAAGACTCTGAATCTAGCACTTTAGAAGTAGTCCTACTTATACAGAGCACTAAACAAGCATTGCAGAAAGCTAAAGATGTGTACACAACAAAAGCTGCTGAACTTGAAAAGTTAAGGAAAGATAATGCTTCAGTTAAAGACTTGGAAAAGGCTGAGGTTAAGCTTAAGAAACTTCATGATGATTACAGACAGTTAGCAGAGAAATACAGCCTTGTTAAACAAGATTTTGAAAAGAAGATGACTCTAACTTGTAAACATTTTCAAGATGTTGAAGAAGCTCACTTGAAACAAATGAAACAGTTTGTCAGTTCATATGCAGACTTGATTCAAAGTAATCATGACCTAATGGGTCAAGTCCACAGAGATTTCAAACATCAATGTCTAGAATTAACAGTTGAAAAGTTACTTGAACAATTCTTAGTAGAAAAGTACACTGCTATTGAGAAATATAATTTAGTTGAATTACCTCCTACTCTCCCTAAACCCACCTCAGCTAATAATTCTATTTCTGAAGCAGACCAGATATCTACTGTCTCTAATGGATCACATAAACCCACCCAGCCCCCTAAAGCACCTAAAAAAGATAATAACTCTTTCGCTAGTAAGACATCCAGGAGAACAACCTCTCTCTTGAACTTGTTCACACCCAATTTTCAGAGCAAAGATGAGCCCAGTGGTAGTATAGATGGTCCAGCACCATGCTCAGCACCATCCAGTCCCAGTGGGACTCCAGCTACCCCTGTGGCTCCAGATAAAGACCAAGATATGGGTAGAACAACACTAAGGGAATCTAAATGGTTTTTGCGTAGCAGAAGGACCAAAACTAAAATAAAGAAAAGTAAGAAAAAGAAAGATGACATTTCTGAAAACTCAAATACTGCAGATAAATCTGATTTGGAAGAGAAAGAGGAAGAGAGCACTACTAAGGAAGCAGATCTTATTAATTCACCAGAAGTAGATGAGGAAGGATATTGTATAAAACCTAAAGATGAGAAAGGTAGTGTGTATTCATCTACTGACTCTGATTCTGAGGAAGAAAGGGAACAAAAAATCCATGTTGAAATTAAACCAATAAGCAATGGTAGTGCACCCATGTCTGCAAGTGTAGATGAGCTCAGGGCTACAGTGGAAAACTTCTCATTATACAAGATTGGTACAAATAGACGGGGATCCAATGCTAACACCAGTAAAGCTAGCAGTGATTTGTTAGACCTGAACTTTTTCCACAGCCCCACTGCTAGCAACCCCACTTCACCACATGGAGTCTCAAATCCCTATGCTCCGCTTCAAGCTAACCAGTCCCACCTCTTGGAGAGCCCCACTCCAGTTTCCAACCCTGATGTGGGAGACTTATTTTCAGAAGTTGGAGAAATGAGCCAATCTTATGTGAGAACTTCTACCCCTACTATTTCAACCATATCTTTACCTAGACCCCCCTCAAGGCGTTCTGAAGGTGATTTCCGCACTGCAGGCTCTTCAGGCTCTAGAGGCCCTTCACCTCTCACCATAGGCATGGCAGACACTATACCTTTGGCAGTGGCATTCCATGAGATTATCCATTCCTACTTCAGAGGCACTGAGGAAACTAAGTGCCAGGTCAAAATGTCTGGTGACATGATGCTATCCTTTCCCACAGGCATTGTAGGTGTATTAGCAAACAACCCAAATCCTGCCAAGCTCTGTTTTAGATTGAAAAACATTCACAGATTGGAAAATATTTTGCCAAACAAGCAATTGATCAGCATCAATACTATGATGTCAACACGAGACAATACTGTTGTAGAATTTCATATGCCAGCCTTAACATCTCTTCTCAAGAGGCAATCTGAGAAAAATCCAAACGCAGCCTACTTCAATGTAGACATTTTGAAGTATCAAATAAAACCAAAAACTGGAGCTTCATCATGTCCTTTGCAATTAGTGTCTTATTGGAAATGTGAAACTGATCACACTGACCTCAAAATAGATTACAAATACAATTTGCATGCCATGAGCGCTCCCACGCCACTTCTAAATGTTTCTGTATGTGTGCCGGTTGACGGGGGCGTGAAAAACGTCATAGCCATGCCGAAGAACACTTGGAATGCTGAAAATAACCAGGCGTTCTGGCGCTTCACGGAGCTCTCGCAGCACTCTGATGATAGAGGTGTGGGGTCTCTAAGGGCTCGATTTGAGTTAGACAAGGGTCCATCTACAAAGTCCACTTTATCCTCTCAGTTTAATTGTGAAGGTGCGACATTATCGGGCATTGAGTTTGAGCTTGTGGGCACTGGTTATCGCCTTTCATTGGTTAAGAGGAGATTTGTTTCAGGAAAATACATTTGTGATAGTGAACTGAATTGATTGGTCCAATATTCTTATGAAATTCCATGTCTTTTTTTTTTAAATAGATTTAACGGTAGCGCTTGCTTTATGTTACATCTTAGAGGACTGTTTCCTGTCTATATAATATTAATGTATCACTAGTATTTATTTAGCATTTTATTACATTTAATATGTATACTGCCCATCTTGTGTTATTGTTAATCATGACAAGTGCCATTATTTCATACTCAGAAACAGTTGGACAATGAAAATTTAAGGTTTTATCTATTTCTTGCACATTATATAAAATGTATTGGAAAATATTAGTCTTGTAAAGGCCTGCATCCATTACAATTGTGGAAGATTTTTTTGTTATGAAAAGAATTCTCTAATGCCGTGCCAGCATGAGGGTGCAGTGAATTTTATGCTGCTTTATCAATATGGAAAATTATATCTTCTTTTATTATGGTTCCACCAATGTTAATTGGTGATTTGCTAATGTCAAGTATAGTGTATAATGCTGATAATTTAAGATGATATGCCCTATTAATCACTGACTAATCACAACTATCACAGTGCGGACAGGATTAAACTGGATTTCCCATCACTTCACAGCGGTATTCAAATTATATCTTTGACTAACTGAGATATCAATGTAGAGAGATTATTTCTATCTATACTGTCATGCTTGCACGGATTCGATTTGTCAAAGCTAGTGGATGTGTGCTTTTATAGACAATATTCTGTTATTATAAGTTAGTTGAGAAATTGTCTGTTCATGTACAAGTTGAAGTATTTGTTTGTTTGTATCACACTTTATTGTTAGGTTATTGTCTTTATCTGTTATTATTATGTGACTCATCATGATTATTCTTCATGAAATGCACAATAGAATATTGTTTTCCAACAGATTCTTATAATTTTACAATACCCATTGAGTTTTTCCTAAGCATTTATGGGTCCCTGATATTTTCAATCTTTGCTTTGCATCTTACATATATTTTTAATATAGGGAATAATAAAAAAATGGCCTAAATTTTTTTTTCTGAATGAATATTAAGTAATAAAATATTGTAGAGTTGTTTTTTTAATCAGGAATCTCATTGAACATTATTTTTTCATTAATTTTTTTTTTCATCACAAAAAAATAATAAATAGTTTAGGATTAGTTTACATTATTATTATGCTTATGAAATTATTTCTTTATATAAATAAATGTTTTCTTTTTCAAATATAATCCAGGGTTTTTATGTTATGAGCTTTTGTGTATACTAACAAGCAATCTCTTATTTAATAATTTGTTAATTTATGTAAAGGCCTAATAATATGATTTACAATCGCACTATCCAAAGTGAAGTGTTCAATTAGATTAGCCACCTATTATAGTTAGATGAGTAATTGTTTTAGTACAACACTATCATTCCATTTATTTTTTTTAATTTTATATTATAGGAACCAGTATATATTATTATACAGAACAAATAAATTGATCAGCAATAAAAATTAATATCTAAATTATTATTTATTTTATAAGTATAATAATATATACTGATAATAACCATTGATGAGTATGTTATTTTACAATAATTTATATAATATCATGTTATATAAAACATAATGCAGACATTTTGGGCAATATTGTATGTAGTTATAGGTAAATGCATTATAAATTGGAAAAATTTAATATCTAGAATTTGACTTAATTTAATTTGAATACCTATCCCAGTTATGGTAAAAAAGTAAAAATTTCACTAAATTCAAATTGGAATATATAATATTTTTGTATTGTAAAATTTATTGCATGTATTAATGTAAACTTATACACAATAAAATATAATTTTAGCATTAAAATTGAAATTTCATTGCCCTAAGTGTTGTGATAGAAGAGAAACAGTTATTTGTTAAGTAAGTAATTTTTTTAATACATTTTGATAAGGCTTATCTTTAGTGACAGGAAACAATCCTCTGAAAGGTGTACTAGATAAAATACCTTGTTAATTATATATGTAAACCGTGTTTGTCTATGGATTTATTTTAATTTTTTTCTTTATAAATGTTTATTTAATAATATTATATAGTATATAAATGTTTCCCGTCGCTAAATGTTGCTTACTGCTTCCATACAATTGGGAATATGGTGTGAATGTGGAATGTGATTGTTTGAAGTTCTTTAATAACTTGCAGGTGGAGCTGGAGAAACTTAATGTGGCCACAGATGAAATTAACAAGCTGGAATTGGAGCTGGACGTAAGTGACATTTTCTCTTCAATCAATATAAAAGAAATAGATGGAATAATACAACCGCTCAGTGGCATACGCTTACGCCGCTCTTCGTCCCGCTCTTTTGTTCGTCAAAATTCAGTGACTCGTTCCTGTGTCGCACTCTCAAAAAGTGGAACGAACTTCCGGCGTCGGTCTTTCCTCCTTCCTACAACCTGGTGTCCTTCAAGCGAAGCGTGAAAACGCATCTCTACCGGCATAGTGGGCGCGTAAGTTCTGCCAGTCGCGCGCCTTCATGGACCAGCCACCTATGCTTAATAATCAGGCGGTGGCAAGGTCACATGTCGTCTTCTCTATAAAAAAACACTGCAAAAATAATCGATAAAATAACCAAGGATAAGATAGGCCAAGATTCACGTACCAGAAACATGAGAAAGAACGATTTCACAAAAAAATATATATGCTCTTCTAGTATTATATTTATCTACTATTAGAAATATCAAGTTGTAGTCAATGTTTTCATAAAGCATGTGACATCATCTACAGGATAAATACGAGAAAATGGTATATTAGTAAATATATTAAGAGAACTCGAGTTGAAAATACGCGTGAAATTGATGCCTTTCAGGGCTTCAACTGATTTTCATTTTTTTTTTAATTCATACCGAATCAAATAATTTATCTTTCGAAACTAAATAGTTAGTTATCGCGTAATTTAAGTAGTCATGAAGTATGTAGTTTGTATGGGACAAAAGTTATGACTTATGAGGCGTCTCCTTAAGAGAATTATCACACTTTGCTAAATGTTGGTCTTGAATATGGGTGTAAGTTCTTTGTTATTTAAAACTCTACACAGTTATTTACACATGTGCAGAGTTTAGCCAACTGATAAACGGCCAGCCAGCTAATAGATAGTAATTATTTTTGTTACAAAAACAATTATCTATTTTGTATTTATTATAGGTCGTTTCACAAAAGCTGGCGTGTGCTTAATTTATAAAAAAATACGGGTAGTCAAGCTGTTTATGACAAAATCAATTTTACCGGGATAAACTATATATCAGCACGCCTTTTATCCTAAACGGGGTAGGCAGAGACAATCGAATGCCATTTGTTACGGTCCTGACATACCTCTTTCGCTTCTTTTATATTTAATTAAACTTCAGCCATATAAACCTTTTTAGTCAATCTTTCGTCCTTCATTCTTTCAACGTGTCCAAACCAGCATAAAGTACTTTTCTTCATTTTAGTCACAACATCATATTTCACTCCGCATTCTTTTCTAATGACATCCGGATGCGGTCAATACGCTTTATATCACACTAGAATGTGACTAGACCTAGAAAGACCGCATTTCCACTGCATTTATCTTACTTCCACGCTTCTTATTCCATACCCATACCGCGATAAAATAGCCTATTGCCGCCTCCGGCCTTCCAACCATCACTGCGCAAAAAAATCACGTCAACCCTTTAAAACAAACAAACGTACTTTGGCATTTATAATTTACTATAGGTAAACCGCTGAGAAAGTAGCACTCCGACGATACGAAGTTTCACGCGATATATCTGTTGTCGACGCGATCCACCTCGGTTTTGATTTTGATGAAATTTGAAAAAAAAATATAAGCTACCAAATTTCATCAAAATCAAAACCTACCCGCAAAAGCCCGAGGTAAATCGCTTTGACAACAGACGACACATCGCGCGAAACCTCGCGTCGTGTACAGCAGAATCACGCCCGCTCCTCACCCCTCATGGACATGGGAGTGCTACTTTCTCAGCGGTCCACCTATAGTTATATAGAATCCTCAAGAATTGGGCTATCAAATACAAAAATATTTTTTCAAATCCAACTTGTAGTTCCAGAGATTAGCGCGTTCAAACAAACAAACTTTTCAGCTTTATCATTAGTATAGATTAATGAGATTTAAAATACTCGAATAATATTAAAAATATATTTTAATATATTTGAAAAGAAATAATAACTTTTTTATAAGCAGTGCTACCGAGTTCCTTTATCAAGGTCAATAGGTCAATTTTATTTGCAGACCTGCTGTTAAGGTCAATTATATTTAATTGTAGCCAATGTAATGTATGTTTACACAAATAAGGTCAATGTGTCGACTCGTACAGAAAGGAGTTAAAATAACTTGTATCATATAAGTCATCAGAAGCTTGTATCCGAGTCTGTAGTGGTTTTAAGCCGGGTATAGGTACCGGGACAATTCTTGAGCGGTGGTCGTTAGATGCGCAGAACACTATTTTTGGGTCTGTTTGACGGTATGAGGTATTAATTTTAATTTTACCAGCAGTAAAAAGCAATCGTAAAAACAAACACCAATAAATCAATTATAATAAATTTAAAAGTTATATTGCACTCGAATTACATATGCGCAAACATTCCCCCACTTTTTCGTCGAGCGCTCAAGAACCGTCCCGGTACCTATATAGACTTATAATTTGCCATCATCTTCACAGGAATCAACGAAGACGTTCCACTTGCTCCTAAACGAGACTTCCAGACGTCTGCAGGGTCTCGCTCGACGTTTGGGCACGTGTGTGGACAAGTCCCGGCCGTACCACGAAGCTGTGGCCACTGCCTCGCTTGCGCGCTCTAATTGTCAAAAGGCTGCCGTGCAGTTCCAGAGAGCTAGCGGTATGTATATACACCTTAAAGTATATTTTTATCTATAAATGCCATCTAGCGCGCGCCTAAAGAAGTTTAAAAGAAAACTCTGTCCGGACCGATATTTTCCGGCAAGAAATGCGCAGCCAAAAATGTCTGACTCATGCATACGTGGCAGTCAGTATACAAATTCCTGCTCGGGCTGGGCAATCCATGGTCGGCATTTGTGCCTGAAGAAGTTTTCACTTCAATAAATAAAAAATGAAGGAAAACTTTGCAAAGGTATCCACGAAGACATTCCACCTGCTCCTAAACGAGACTTCCAGACGTTTGCAGGGCCAAGCATAACACAATAGGGTAGATGACAGGGTAATCAAAATATTATTCTATTTAGTCCGTCATTTAGATTATCAAAAAATATTGGACACGTATTTTTTCTTTTGTCAATCAAACAAAAAATGTCAGAGATAAAGCGCGTCAAAGTGTGGTAGGGGGGGCTGGTGACGTCACGCCTTGCTAAAAATTGTACTAAGGCGTGACGTCACGCGGAACTTTAGCGGGCTATAACTTCATCATTTTTTGTTTAATTGACAAAAGAAAAAATACGTGTCCAATATTTTCTGATAATCTAACTGACGGACTAATTAGAATTTTTTAGTCATCATGCCTATTTTGTGTGTGTGTTTGAGGGGGTCCCTGGATGGTTTAGATTCGTAATTGGACCCGGTAGGTGGCGCTGCAATCGAGTTGGGCGGAAAGCTTGTATATTATAAAAATATATAGCTGAAGAGTTGTTTGTGGGTATATTTGGACACTCTAACCTCAGGGACCACCAGTCCGATTTGAAAAATATTTAAGCAAGGTTATAGGCTATATAATATCACACTACAACCCAAAGGAGTGGAGCAGTAACAATAAACGTGAAGCAATCTAAATGCTGTTGGAATGAATCGATCCATAATACTCGCATAGTAAAGTGAGTCATGCAGTTGGAATTCACATTGCCTTCATTCAATTAACAGCGCAGACGACTTATCTATTGTGTAAATTGGTACCTAGTTTTCGTTCGCACGGGCACAATATGGATTTACAACAATAGGCATGATGACTAAAAAATTCTAATTAGTCCGTCAGTTAGATTATCAGAAAATATTGGACACGTATTTTTTCTTTTGTCAATTAAACAAAAAATGATGAAGATGTAGCCCGCTAAAATTCCGCGTGACGTCACATTTGAGTACACTTTTGACCTAGAAGTGACGTGACCGGCCCCCACTCCCAAACTTTGACGGGCTTTATCTCTGTAATTTTATGTTTGATTGACAAATTTTTTGATAATCTAAATGTCGGACTAAATAGAATAATATTTTGATTACATGTCATCTTCCCTATTAGAATACCTTATAGAGGTATGCTACCGCGGACTTTTTTGCAGCTAATTTTATTCTACACAATTATTTCCTACATCATTTTGTTTTATCTCTGACGGATTAGACAGCATTCGCCACGAAAACTCGCTGGGGCTAACTTTTTTCCCGACTTGATTCACTTATACTGTTAATGTTCAGCTCCTAAGTGCAGATAGGGCCATGTTTAATGCTCGTAAACCTTTCTCATGAATTTACACTCTTGAAAACCGCATCAAAATGCGTTTTGCACCGCTCCCGCGTTAAGGATCCGTGGCTCTCAGTCATCTTGTATCTGTCAAAAATCGAGCAGTGCCTTTGCGTATCGAAAACTACGGCTATTTAGAACTCTTAATAATAAAAATATGGCTCAATCCAATTTCAAATAATAACTATCATTGTGTGGTGAGGAAATGCTGTATAAATAAACCCACGTTTCCAGGATTAACTGAGATTTGCCATATTTTTGACAGATACAAGATGACCTTGACCACCGCCCCTTAATGGTTACTGCTTCGGTCCTTTTGGGTAGATAGCGTGATGTTATATAGCCTATAACCTTCCTCAAGAATTGGGCTATCAAATCCGACTGGTAGGTCCAGACCCAGAGATTAGCGCGTTCAAACAAACATTTTTTCAGCTTCATTATTAGTGCTTATAGAAGATATAAAACAGTTATTCATCGAAGGCAATGTTAAAATACACACAATCGCTGAGCATGTATGAAAGGTATGTATAAGAAGTGAAAGAGGTATGTCAGGATCGTATAGCAAATTACATTCGAATGTCCCTGCCTAACCACTCTTGGGATAAAAGATAGATAGATATTAAAATAGTTATGGTATTTTTTATTTGTTAACTCCTTTAAAAAGTAAAAAGTGACCAATTGCATAATAAGTAAATTTCAATTCCGAGTGGATGTACCAATTTAATGATAAATAAAATTGAAGGTCTAAGTCAACATACAGTCAAGTACAGTCGCGGAAAATAATATATTTACAGATCTATAATCCGGTTTACACTCAGCTCAATTCACAACATTTCAAAATTTTAAACACGTATTTTTTCTTTTTTTTTAATTTTTATTTTAAGTAGGTAGCCCAAAAATAATTTTGAAAATTGATTCAATCTAAAATATACTTTTTGGACGCATACCGCATTTACCTTTTCCTACACAAAATAAAAAAAAAATTTTTCATTAGTCTGTGACTTAATGACTTTGACGTTTGTTTGTTGTTGTACATACTCTTTTATATACTGTATTACTCTTTGGTTGTTGTTATTATATATTGTTATCTAAAATCTCGTAATTGTTACTTAATTTTCCACAAAAATTAACCCTCCAGCTCGTAAATTAGATCAGTAAATATCCTGTTTTGTTCCCATCTGCAAAAATATTTGGCAACACTGAACTGAAAACTTGCCTGACAAAGAGACTGACAGCTTTTTTTTTACATTATAGAGCGCAAAAAGGTACCTACATTAAGTATCCGGCTGAATTTACCACGCCCCGAGGATTTTTTCAAATATTTCGATAAATATGTAATGAAAAAATCCAAAAAAATATGTACGGTGTTAGATATACGAAAACCTCGAAACGGTTTTGGATTTAGGGTACCTTGTTAAAAATTAAAACATGTCAATTCCGTGGCAGTGAGCAGGGAAGTGGGCAATAAAGTGGGCAGCGCGAGAATGTAAACACGTTACTCCCGCTGCCGCTGCTCCTGCTATTGTCGCTGCCGTACTTCCGTCTCGTTGGCGGTTTTTGTGCGGGAAGTCAAAGCTGTCTGTTTACACACACACTGCTCGCTTTCTCAACAGTGTGATAATGAATACGGATGGAAAATTAGCTTTATAATATGTTTTTTACTTATAACGTTCTATTACGATGTCTCTTCTGAATGTTTCTAAAACATTTAAATCATTATTTATACTTAATAGGCAGAGTGCCGACGCAGCAAATTTGTCAACTTTTATTGCCGGGAGTTGAACGTGAGTGAGGCGAGAGGCTGAATGTAAATGCCTACTGCCGTCGACGTGGCCGTGGAATTATTTTGGGAAATAAATACGGCAGCACGAGCACGAGTGACATGGGCTGAGTTTAAACCAGGCATTACGTGTCTCGGTTGTTAACAAAACCGTGTTGGTAACCGTCCACAGATTAGTAATGTACGATAGACCGAGCGTGCACGATTTGATTCCAATATGGCTGATATTACATAAATCGTGGCGTTATACTTGTAGGTGTACACTCACTCTCGGCTTGTCTTATTTACTATAGGTAAACCACTGAGAAAGTAGCACTCCAATGGCACGCGCGGGTGAAAGGGGCGGTCGTGATTCTGCCATACACGATACGAAGTTTCACGCGATATATCTGTTGTCGACGCGATCCACCTCAAAGATTTGAGGGTTCAAGCTATCCTCATACCAAATTTCATCAAAATCAAAACCTACCCGCAAAAGCCCGAGGTAAATCGCGTCGACAACATCGCGCGAAACCTTGCATCGTGTATAGCAGAATCACTTCCGTCCCTCACCCCTCATGGACATGGGAGTGCTACTTTCTCAGCGGTTCACCTATAATGTGTGGACGGTTGGCAACGCGTTTTTATTAGCAACAGAGATACGAAATAGGGGGGGGGGGGGGGCTGAAAGGGACATATGACGGTTGTTTTGTGTACCACTCGTACGAGACAATGAATGTAGAACGTGTCTCCCTCTTTTACCAAAGTGGGCACACTATTTTCTAGGCTCATTTACAATAATTTTAGCAATTGTGATTCATCCAAATAACTTTCCGCAACTGTACCACGGCCAGCAGTATCTATGTATGCTCTGTGACGCATTAACAATACAGATAAATTAGACTGACATACAAATGTATTATTGACCTTCAAATTTTAACAAATAAACTCAGTTTGACCCTCGGTTCCCAGAATGGTGTATGAACCCCATAGAGTCGCTTTTAATTTGCTGGGGTCTGCCGTCTTACTTATTAATTAACCTATTTACGCGTTAAATATTCTTCTTAGTCGTGGTGCTCTTGACAGAGCAGTCGTGGTTAATCATGGCAGTCCACAGCGCGACGCACCTTGTATAGACTGGACATGATTAACTTTCTTGGGAATAATAGTGCAGGGTTTCCCCTTGCCTTCTGCACCAGACATTTTGAGACTATTTAGGTCTTCAGGCTCGCTGTAGCCTCTTCCAGCCCATTGCTCGGTCGCCAGAGCCTCGTTTGTTGTCTAGCAGAGGGTACCAAGCATGCCGGCCGGTGAGGATGACATTTGGGGTCGGATAGATCTTATTCCGTTCTCCCCCCTTACCCCGCTGCTAACTAATATTATAAATGCGAAAGTTTGTTTGTTCTACTTTCACATCACAACAGAGCAACGGATTGACGTGATTTTTTTGCATAGAGGTTGCCTCAGAGTGAAATAGGCTACTTTTTACACGACCGAAAGCTAGAAAGATATAATTGGCCGGGTAGGTAACCAAGATCTGGACTGTTGCCCCTTTTAAAAATTAAATTGTGCAAATAAATGTAACAATATTTCAGAGTTACACGCCGCTGCCAAAGAGACGGTGACGTTAGCGGAGCAGCGGTTTGTGAGCAAACAGGACGAGTGGCAGTTTGATAGTAACTGGCAGGAAGTGCTCAACCATGCTATTATTAAGGTGAGCTTTTGTACTCTATATTATATATTAGCATCCCGCCCCCGGCTTCGCTCGTGGATAGTTTCGAACAAAATAAAATACAGTCTATATAGCACGATAATGTAGCTTCCTATTATTTCAGAATCGGATCAGTGGTTCCGGAGATTACCCTCCACGTAAAGTGTTTTTTTTACTTGTCTTATTTGGTAAACAAACTTTGCATGTATTCGCTGTCCGTCCGTCTGTCTGTCTGTCCGTCTGTCACCAGGCTGTATCTCATGAACCGTGATAGTTAGACAGTTGAAATTTTCACAGATGATGTATTTCTGTTGGCGCTATAACAACTTTACACGCAGTGGGCTGTGTAGCTAAAATATTGTGTTGTGGTTGTTGGGAGTTGTTGATAAATACAAAGTCACTGATATTAATACTTTAATTAAGATATTTTACAATATATGCTTAATCGCAATAATGCTGCATATATCCTAACTATATTATAATTAGCAACTTTCACGGGTGACTGTCACTGCGGTAATCCATATGTAAGAGATATGCGATTACGTTGGTCTATATGCGAGTAGCCTATATCTGCTATATGAGACGTACTCCATATGTGGACCAAACCTAGCTACGTGCTACAGGTTCCAAGGGCAAGGTGACAGTGTACCGGAAGGCCCAATTTCTTCTATTTATTTAATATGAACCAAGAAACTGTATTCCCACGATAATGTGTGAGGTCCTCATTTAACAATAACATTAAAAATATAAAATATGAGCTTTACACCTCGAAACAGAAATAAGTTACTCTTATCAGAACATAAACAAATATTTGTACAATCGTGTATAAAATCATTAACTTAAAAAGTACTGTCGAAAACATTTAATTATTCATTTAGGTATAAGACCTCTACACAACAAATACTAAAAAACAGAATAAAACAAATATTTAAGGGGGCTCCCATACAACAAACGTGATTTTTTTTGCCGTTTTTATAGATAATGGTACGGAGACCCTTCGTGCGCGAGTCCGACTTTTTAAATAAGTTGTCATTTAAAATTCTTAAAAGACGTTATATTAGCAATTTTACTTAATAAAACTCTTATATATAAAAATTTTACAATAAAAAGGCGTGAAGGTATGTAGTGTATGACAAAAACAAAGTCGAACAAAATCAATATTCCTTTCTACCATTAATATAGAATATTTTTTATAAATGGTAATTGCAGGTTATGGATGCTGAAAAACGTAAAGCGGAGAGCGGCCGGGAACATCAGAAGAAAGCCTCAGACTACATAGCAGCCGAGAGAAAGGTCTGTTACTTAGTATAGCTTAATCATCTTCTTCTTTGTCCTCGCTTCTTCCCGTAACACGGGGTCGGCCTTCCCAATCTTGAGGCGCCCTAACTCCCAGACCCAAACTCTTCATGTCTCTCTCTTTTGTGTAGCCATCATCATTTCAGTCAGGTCTTACTGCTCTTTTATATACATTTCCTTTTGTTTTTCGCTTAACCCCGTTCTGAATTATATTTCTTTGTACATGCCCTCGACGCGACTATCATGAATCCAAGATACCTTAACTCCTCTTTAGTTATCCTATTACATAATTATCTCCGTATCCGTTTTAGCGTTTTCTAGTTGTTGGTAAAGATGGGGTTGCGAGTCAGCTCTTGCTATTGCTACGCACTTTTTGTTTTTTCCTTCAAATGCAACTTCATACCTTCATCCCATCACGTTGGGTCTTTGTTACTACTTATTCCCTATGATATCTTTTTAAAAAATATTGAAAGAAAAAATAATTTTTAACTTCGCATATTCCAGATGGCGCAACTAGAAGACAATCTCAAGCGCCACATTCTCAAATCTCGTCTCTATTTTGACGAAAAAAAACTGTGCGACGAACAACTGAAGGCCCAGAATGAGAAAATTGCGAAACTGCAGCAACTCATAGCGGACGCTAAGTGTCGGTACGCAAATTCTTTGAAAGCGCTTGAGATGATTTCCGAAGATATACACAGAAGGCGGGGCGAGTATCCACCCAAAGATTACCCTGTCGGACCTCGGGAACCGGGAGTTGGGGCCGAGCGTGAACCATCGCACGACGAAACCCTAAACGCGATGCCTAGCACTTCAGACTTTGACAAACAGGACGAAGATTCGAGTCTCCAAGAACTAAGGATGCGGGTCAGGGAACTGGCCCTTAAACCTATAGATAGAAAGGACGCGGAAACAGACGAAGCCTGGGCGCTAGAACTAAATGAAACCATTAACAAATTAGACCAGCTTCTTATGATGAAGGAGAGCAATCAGCAAAAGCGGATGTCTGGGTCGCCTAAGAATTGCAGCGCGCCCCCTACCGGCTCTAAAAATGATATTCCAACCAATCTTGTTAGATCGAAATCCAGGGAGGTCATTTACGAGCCCAGTAACCCTATTAATAAAAGCGAAAAATCCAAGAGTATGATGTCTTTGGACGTGCTAGCGTTAGCGCGTGATGCCGCCATGATGGATAGAGAATCCTATTTAAAAGCCGTCATTGAAGACAAGTCTCCCACAGGCACGTATACTGAGAGTAACTCGGAAAGGAACGAAAGTCCTGATGACATTTTATTAGTAGAATGCGATTCTAGTGATTCAACACAGAATCCTGTCATACGAATGACAAGTTCTGCTGACAGTGACAGTTAAACTGTAAAATGGATTCTCTCCTTCCGTTTTCATCTTTCAATAGGAAAGATTTAAATTTTTTTAGGGCACACTAGCACGAATTAATTGCGTCATGAATCAACATTTTTACAAAATGACGTTAATTATCGATAAAAAAACTCGTGCTAACAGCTCAAAGCTAAACCCCAATTCTATTTAATTTTGACTGCAAACGTAATGCAAGGTAATGCCGGTTGTTGAAATATAATTCAATCGCATGTTAAATAATCTGGTACTTAATTAATTTCTGAAGGAGCCGATAGTATAGTTGGTAGAGCGTCGACTTGAAACCGGGAGGTCCCGGGTTCAATTCCTACTCGTGCCGAAAATGGCTAAGCACCAAAGCACGAGGAACGACTCAGAAATTTCAAATCGTAAGCCACGCCCTAAACTCGTGGTTCGGGCGCAACGATCACGTCATGCAAGACAACGACGGCGCTTTGCACGTTCTTGCTGCAGAAGTGAGAAGGGCATAATGTATCGCCTCTCGGAATAAATGACGTAAGCGGCACATTACAAATAAATAATTTATTAAAAAACGATCACATGCAGGGAAACATCGTCTTAATCAATACTAGGTACTGAAATTACCTACAGATTCGTATAAAATTTAAACGTAAATCCCTTCATAGTATGGTCGTATGACTAAAAAGGTGTTTTTGAAGAGGTGATTTCAAAAAATTAAGTTATCGAGAAAATTTTCACCAATCATGTTTTCATCCTACACAATACTAGATAAAATCCTCTAGTTTTCGATGCCCAAATTGTATGTTCATAGCATTCGTAAAATTCGGGAATTTCAGTTCAGAAATCAACCGAAATTATTCGTTCCTCCCCTTAATGAAATGACTCATTTCATTAAGTGCAGCAACAGGTTTGCCATCTGTACTGTTTAATATGACACTGGCCACATTGCAAGGTAAATTAAATTAATAGAATTGGGGGGCTGTTCAGTCCAATAATTGTCACTTTTCACCTTACTCTTTCACTCTCTCTCTGCACGACACTTTAATTATTTTTTTTAATAAGATAATTTTATACTACACCACGCCAAAAGAACGTAATTGCTGTTATACAAATGTGCGGCAAGAAAATCTACTTCTTCTTTCATTGTGGCTCTACCAATGTTAATCGATAGTTTGCCAATGTCAAGTATTATAGCCTTTATAGTACTATAATGCCGATTAATCGATTACTAAGATGATCCCGCTGACTGTGATATGTTCTATTAATCACACCTATCTTAGCGGATTCCCCATCATGTCACGACGGAACGCTTGTGTCGGTCGCCATGACATGACGTAAAAGCCAGGGAAGAAAATTCATATGAAAATACTTTCGTAATGGTGTTTGACAACGTGCTGTTGACATTTTTCTTTTTTTTGTTCTGTAAATTCCATTCGAAAAAAGTAAAGCCAAGTCTTCAATATAAGTGCAAATGTCGCGTGTTGTTTTGTTGAAATTGTTATTTCTTGTATTTTTTCGTAGGTGTAGTATAAAATTGTATGTATTACTGGGGAGAAAGTGCGATTTTCAACACTTGTTGGTAATAGGGCTCTTTCATCCCTTGATATCTACTATTCTAATATAAAGATATAAATATATCAGAATGATATTATTTTGTAGTAGCTAGCTATTATGAGCCATTCTTGACCACCGAGTTGTATGCTCACAATCCTACTCTAAGATAGCAATAATTTTGTGTGTATTGGAATTTGAATTAATCTGTAAAGGGGCCGGACGGTCCCAAAATAAAACTACATTGTGTCTTTTTTTTTAAGGACCATGCATGGGTAGGAATTAGTAATCTACCATCTATGAATTTGGCCGACTAACGATTAATTAAGTGCCGAACTATAAAAGGCCGACTAGTCGGTAGATCCCTAGTAGGAATCAATGAAATATGAAATTTGTTTAATTAAATATTTTTTTTATGATTATATTTTTACGTTATTTGAATAATATTTCTGTAATATCTGTCACAAAGGTTTATGATTGTTGTAATTATCGCTGAAGCAGTAAAAATCAACTTTATTTAATATTGTCAATATCATTTGCATGTATTATGTAGTTGGAGAGTATATTATTGTATGTATGAATATTCTCTAATATAAATAAACCTGGATTTTGTTAAAATATGTGCTGTGGGCCTTGTGAGAGTTAGCATCGTTCGCAAACGCACCTATCGTGTTAACGTATTTGGTTATAAAATGCGTCGGTGGCCGAGTGGTTAAGACGTCTGGTATTCATTAGATCCCGACCATGTACCTACCAATCGGTTTTTTAATTAAAAACGTATGTACATAATCCGACAAACCACACTTAGAGACTTTTCCATCTCAATATATCTCAAAGAAGTGGCCACTCGTTAGGTATAGCCTCACAAATACCATCGGCCAAACGAGGGAGACTTGTTTTTCCGCTGGGTAACACGGTTTCGGGACCTGTAAGATAACCCGTGTAGAAAGAAAACAAAGAGCAGCGAATAACAGGCGTATTTCTAAGGCTCATTACCCCGTACAAAGAAACTCTGTACAATATCAGGCGATATAGAAGTGTATCGTTTTAATTCGACTCTAACATAATACTTTGTATCATTGACCGTTTTTTCCGCTTCGGACTGTAGGTTCCACTACATGGTTCCATCGGTGGGTCCAATAGGATTTCCAAGTACTCGTGTTTCCACTGCTAAATACGGGTGGGTTCAATAGGATTTCCAAGTACTTGTGTTTTTTAACTGCTATTAAAATATAACATAACAGTAAAAAGAGGTCATGCAAACGGAGTAGTTTTTCTAGACTTCCATTTTAATTTCTTTAATTTTCACCTGCCAACACCCCCTGAACGCTGAAGCGCTGTTTTGTCAATGACAGCCCGCCTTTTTGCGACAGATTGGCAGTTGAATCGCCGCCCACGTCAAAGTTTCTTTAATTAGATGGACTAAAATGACAGCTGCAATCGACCTTTTTTTTTTAATGTAGCCACTGTGGAGCCTAGTGTTGTATGACTCATTCATAAGATTAATGAATGAGTCACTTAGTGATTGATTTATTTATTTAATTTAATTTAGTACATTTAGTTTGATTAAAGCGTTCGCGTTGTGATATGAATTCTCGATAGTATAATTTTTATTATTACAAGCTTTTATTTAACTTGCAATGTATGTATGTAATATGTAAGTATGCATTTTGTAACTATGTACCTATGTATGTTCCCGATGTTCAATTGAACTGAAATTTTAAATACGTATGTAAGTCGGATGACAATGCAATATTATGCTGTCATTGAGCTGATCTGATGATGGAGCTGGAAGGTGGCCACAGGAACTCTGTAATAAAACAATGCAACCCCATCGAGTTTGGGCTCGTTTGTCTTGACAAGTACTCTGATCGTAGATGCTGCCAAGGTTCTAATGATGGAGTTGAAAGGTGGCCACAGGGACTCCTAAACTAAAACTGTTAAATTTCAGTTCAATTGAATATCGGGAAGTGGGTCAAAATTCACTTGCAAGATTTGACCCAAACATACATACATACGTTGCAAGTTAAATAAAAGCTTGTAAAAACAATTAAATGTACAACGCAAATTCACAGTTACTGTTGCAAGTTAAATAAAAGCTTGTAAAAACAATTAAATGTACAACGCAAATTCACAGTTACCATAAGAACTTGTTATAAAAAAGTTTGACTCACTCGATTATTTGTCGTTAACTTAGGATCAACACTATTTTTATATTACGATAAAGTGGCAACCCACCAAATGTCATTTTAGTCCATCTAATTAAAAATCAGACTATAGCTCAGAAAAATCACTTGTAACATTTGTTTACCAAATAAGACAAGTCTAAAAAATGCACTCTTGGTCCTTTAATATTGATGACGTTATAAAGACTGTTGAGGTTGTATTATGGTTGTAGATTTTAAGATGAGTGAAATTATTGCAATATCAATTAGAACTTGTTAGTTATTATATACATCATTTTTTGTATATAGTTTCTTACGTCGGAATTTTCTATTAATAAATGTGGTACATAATAATAATTCGTTTCATTTATGCAATCCTATTGGTCGAGAACACACGCATCTACTTCTTTACATTTATATATCCCCTCGCCCCTTTCCCTTCCTACCAGGGATGGTGGGGCAGTCTGTCGCCTGTAAGCACTCAACGCCGCGCCCGCGCATTTGAATACAATCGCAAATATTAATTCGCATCCGTATACGCAAATACGTAAAGTTCTAGTGATAAGTGAATATTATGGTGATATGGACAACGGCCCCAAACCAGCGACCTATGGATGAAAACTTAACAACTTAAATCTAAGACAACAAGACCTCTGTTGAAACATAGCAGCCTTCCTTCTTATTATTTCCTATTCAAAATTACCCGCTAACTGCGAGAAGTTGGTCGGCCTGCCTGGCCGTGGTAGCTTGTTCAAGACAGTGCTACCAACAAAAAAATTGAACGAACGTCCGAAACGGACGCGCCGCGCGTGACGAAAATAATTCGTAGAAAATCGTATTGGGTTAGTTCCGGGGTACTCTTTGGTGTACATAGTGACGTGGCCCTTAGTGATATTCGTGATGGCAGCAGGTCAACGGGTGCAGCTAAACTGTAAGTTCTACCTACCCTTTCTTGTAGTTCAGATCTGTATTCCACCCACAGGGAGTCAGGAGTCTAGGTGTTATTCTATTTGTGATCAATGCCAGGCTACCTATCACACACGACCTGTGTACAAATCCCTCAACAAACAACCAAAATTACCTACATGTACTGTGAAAATGTGCGTTTTTTTATCATAGTTGCGAAGAATATAAAAATTAACAAACGCACTAGTCGCCACTACGATTTTCGAAGGTTCCCCTCGATTTCTCTGGGATGCCATCATGAGGTCCTGGTTTCCTTATCATGGTACCACCCTTGGGATATCTCCTTTCCAACAAAAAATAATCATCAAAATCGGTTCATAAACGACGAAGTTATATGCGAACACACATAAAAAATATATATAACGATCGAATTGAGAATACTCCTCCTTTTTTTAAGTCGGTTAAAAATACAGCTCAATAGATATAAGTAAGGTTGGTCAGGCCAATTTTGTATTGCACAGTACATACACACAAAACGCCATGCATTTTTTTCATATTTCCCTACCTACCCTCCGTTTTCCTTGTAAACCTTTAGTGGAGATCAAGACGTTAAACGCCGGTGTATACGATAGCTCCGTGTCGATAAATACGCAACGGTCGAGTCGCGCTATACGCATCCGTCGAGCCGCGCACTCAAAATAACGCCAACACAAAGACAACAACCCGCGATCTCATTATTTAAGCTAGTGTAAGAAGAGAAGTGTGGTGAAAGAAAGAGGCAGCCAACAACGAACCGAAGTACAGGGACCTATGGTAAGGGCTGTTTTGATCTCCTCCTGTGGTAAGTGAATAAGATTGGACTGCCACTTGTAAAATCGTAGTACTAAAATCAATAACTCGCAACGGTTTTACTTTGTGTAGATTATGCTAAAATACAAACAATAATGATAGCAGACACCATGTTCCGGCAAAACACGTTCCTAGATCGCGACGTTCTAGGATTTTATTAATTATTACCCATTTTTCTAAAACTGTAACGCAACGCAAAGCGGTACAAACGAAACCCTAAGTAACTTATTAGCAGAGGTCGGCCGGTATATGGCCATAGAGTTGCTAGAGGTCAGCCGGTATATGGCCATAGAGTTGGTAGAGGTCAGCCGGTATATGGCCATAGAGTTGGTAGAGGTCAGCCAGTATATGGCCATAGAGTTGGCACTTGGCAGAGGTCGGCCGGTATATGGCGTCTCCTGCTATTAATGTTCCAAGATGTTAAGATGATTGTAAATAAAATAACAAATAGATTGTCAACATCATTTTACTTGAAGTTAATTTGGTGCTTGTAATACAAACAAATATCTTACACTCTATGTAACATAAAATAAACATACATAATATTCTACCTACACCTAACACACAAAATTAAACATTTCTGATAGGAAGGCACTTCTAGGGAGTGATAGTCTGTCTCATAGACACGAAAATCATTGATTAAAAGGTACATTTAAAGACAAATACGTGCGCCAAGATCACAAACTCAAAACGAAAATCTGCCAAGTGTATTTTTATAATAAATCCTATTGCCACCACCAAGACAATAATTAAAACAAATAAAACCAAATTATTACAATTAAATATTCATTTAGATTTTGTTCTCAGTTTTCTTAGGTATTGATAGAAGCAGGATGCAGGGTCGTTAGGTATAGCCTCACAAATACCATCGGTTAAAAGAGGGTGACTTGGTCTTCTGCTGGGCACCCTGGAACCGTAACAGCAGGCAACCAGTGAAGAAAGGATGCCAGATATATTGTCTAATTATTACTTATTTTAATAAAAAATAATCTAATATTATCTTGTTCGATCAATTTAAAGGAAATTGCACAGAAAATTGTTCCAGTATTGGGTTGTGATTTCATATTGCTTTCTAAATGAATATTATTATTCTTGCTTTATTATTGGAGGTTTCCCATAAACTGGACATTAGAAGAAATTTAGACAACTAGAATTCTAAAATCATATGATCTTTAGCAGAATTTCATTTTGAGCTTGTACAGAAAAATACAAAACTTAAATCCGTTTTTCAATTACTTTTATTATTTTATTACTTTTCAATATTTGTAAATTAGCGCCGCAGTACGTGCCGCTGCTATCAAATATTATATTTTTATATCATTAGGATCGGCGTACGAGGCTTTTAACATGGCGTATAATAATATGACGAAGGTACAAACATTTACAGGTTATTTACACCAACGAAATTTTGTATTTCTAAACATAACTTAACAATAAAAATAATTTGGTGCTTTAATACATTTAAGATATTATGAAAAAAAATACTTAATAATAATACATGATTACAATAAAAGCAAAAATACAAACTAATTAGAATGTTATGTTTAATGGTAACTATGTTATAATAATATGTACAATCAATTGATTGACCTGAAGTAATTTTGTAGGTAATTGTCTAATTGGTAAACAATTATTTTCAACAAGTATTTTTATTGTAAATTTACTATAAAAAAATTAAGTTGTTAATATAACGTCTTTTAAGGATTTTAAATGAGAAATTATTGTAAAAAGATATGCAAATAATTAATAAAATTAGTCTAGAAAACGGACCTTATTCATAAAAACATATTTCTGTCCCGTGGTACTACTCGTTTGTGATAAAAAGTAGTACCACAGCCCATAACTTGCCCCGTGGCACTACCAGTAATACTATTTGTATTGCTAAATGGAGCAGAATGACTACTTTACCTGAATAATGACGTCAGTTTGTCGTCTGTCGGCAAAACTTAAAAAAATATTATAAAAAACTAGTGCATAGAAAACAAAAATATTCAAATAAAATAGCTTTATTTTTGAAATAAAAAACATACCTTAGTTTTTATTTTACATACCGAATTGTGTTATAGATATAGAATTTTATTAATGATCCAAAATTTTTCGTATTGCCAAACTTATAATTAATTTAAACGAAATAATGCTAAGTGTTTTATACATCAATTTGGTTGGGTATACAACAGCTGTACATATAGCAATCTAAACAAGACGACAGTAAGCAAGATAATACATTTTGCATATAAATGCTGTTTTGGTACATATACTAAAAACTAACCAAAAAACCTATACCTATTTAAATTTATCGTATCTATTTAATAACAATTTTGACTGATATGAAATTATTGAAATTTTCCTAAAAGATCTTCATGATATATCAGAATTACGGACTCCATTGTTTAACTTATTATGTCTACGACCAAACATGCAAATTAATATAATTCCTAACTCTCAGAGAGGTATATTTAAGAATTTATTATATTTAATTAAAAACAACTATGATATATAAGTTACATATATTGTGTACTTAATTATTTATTTTTATTGCCATTTATATTAAAAAACAGTCATATCAATAAACACAATAATTTAATACTCGAAGTTAAATAAACGGCGGTTTTTAATTCCTTAAAATAGGCCGGACACGTTATTTTTTAAATTACATACGGGCAAAGGAATTAAAGTCACGTACCGCCTTAACTATAGCTGAGACTCTGAAGTAAAAAGGCCTATTTTTCTTTGTAATTTAGGCTATATTTAAAACATAAAATCACTAAATGTTTGTTTTATATTAATGTAACAAACCATAACAGTGTCCCATTATATAAATAAAAACTTATCTCACTCGTCATAAGTAATAAAAAATATGTCACATTAAAAATATATATTCGGTCATAAAATTAAGCAAATGCATAAATTTCTCCCAAACTCCATTTAAAAGAATATTTTCATATAAAAATAAATCTTAACTCGAAAGTCACTAGAAACAAGTATACAATTGTAAACATAGCTCATTATTAGCAATTCATTAGCTGACGTCGAATATAAAAAAAAAACAGTTACCATAGACAATCCTAGATTATAGAGCGCGAAAACTGTACCGATGTGAACATCGCGAGAGTCCCTGCGCAGCATACAAAACAGCAATTCATCACTTGTTACATTAACATCGGCACAATTTGAAAAAAAAGGTAAGATTTTATAGATTCCGATAGTAGAATAAGTCAAGCTCACAGTTTTAAAATTCGACGTGACATTTTCCCTGTAGCAACATTATTTGAGCGTAAGCCCTGCCTACCGAAGTTTACGGTTTACAATTTAGACCGCGGCCTGTCGACCACCTCCCGCCACCAGTCTGGACGCGCGAACACTCCGGGACTGTGAAACAGCTCCTTCTGGAGATTCGGATACAACTGTAACATTCAAATAATCAATAAATAAATAATTTGGGAAGGTACTTGCTCGTAACGCGAGTCTTATTATCTCAATTTTAGACTCACAATCCCATATATTAAACACGCGTGCTTTTTCTTTATAGCACAAGAGTTATAATATAACCCAATGAAGTTAAATTCGTACAAGATTGCAAATTGTATGTGTGTCCACAAAGCATTTTTAATTTAACCGCATAATACAGTTATTATTTTTTATTCACAATTTAGTTGGCTGTTTGGCGAAGTTATCCGTGCTTTATCTGTCACGCGGGAAAAAACAAAACATTTCCATAAATATTTGTTAACATTTTCGCCGTATTGTGGTTAAATTTTAAAAATGTCGACTTCAAGTGGCGAAGAATACGTAAATTTGACTCGGTGAAGTTTATTTTTTTTCCTCGCAAGTGTGTTGAAAAACGTCGTATGAAACGCGTGTGCATTGGTCATTACATACTCATCTTTCTTATAGCGCTCGCCTAGTGGCTCGCGCTGAAAATACCGCCTCGTACGTAATTACCAACATATTTTTATCCAGTAATATCAGAGTTATTTGAACAATACTGAAATTGACTGAAAATAGAAATAATAAGGTTTAAGCTTTGCTAAGCCATATAAGTTCAAGTTTGGTCAAGGCAGTACATACAGTTAACTTCCTATGTATTTTAAATTATATAAAATTTAATTATGTATATTAAACTTTGCACGGGTGCATGGCTTTACAGCAATTTGAATACCCACATAAATACGCTTATAACTTATCTATTAGAGATAGATATATATGCTACCGCGGACTTTTTTGTAGATAATTTGTTATATCTCTGACAGCATACGCCATGAAAACTCGCTGGGGCTAACTTTTTTCTAGACTTGATTCACTTATACTGTTAATGCTCAGCTCCTAAACATGATAGGTCCATGTTTAATACTCGTAAACCTTCCCGGTGAATCAACCAATCTAATAGTAAAAACTGCAACAAAATCCGTTCACTAGTTTTTGCGTGAAAAGGTCACAGACAGACAGACGCGACTGGGGACTTAATATGTATTATCCATCGGGCTTTATAAAGAAATTTTGGCTCAGTCATGTACGAACTTCAAGACGTTGTGCGACAGAGACATCTAACTTCCTAAAGTACACAGTTAATACATTAGATTTATTTTGAATTAAAAAATACAATAAGTACTTACATTGCCATCCGATTTAGCAATAACAGAGTTCAGCACGAAGTCTGTGGGTGCCAGCGCGTCGACAGCGCCAACTACCTCGGTTCGCAGTTCAGCGCACAACTCCAATATGGCCGCCCGCACTAATCTAGCTGGAGCCTCTCCTGTAGCATATCCACCTACAAAACAGAAAACAACAATTTAATACGAAATATGTGGAAAATTGAAGAAAGAAAATATTGTTTAGAAAAGAACTGGCTAGGAAGATTCGCAAAGTAAATTAGCATAGCGTATTCAATTTTAGGTAGTTCAATGGCGTTATTTTTAAAAAAGAAGGTACAAAAATAGACACTTATATTTATATAACTGAAAGACGATTGTTTACCGCGCCCGTTTCCATACAAAAAGAGAAAAGATTTTTAAGCTATTACGAATTTTGAAAAGAATTTTGAAGGTCAGACCATTTTGACGCTCCTTGTATGGCGCAGGAACAAATTAGCGCGAGTCCAACTCACACTTGGCCGTTTTTAATTATTTCTTGTTTTACTTAAAAGTATGCATTATAGTTATACTAGTTTGACGTTTGTATGTATTGAAAACTTTTAAGGTATAAAACACGATTCTTGTATGGGGACCGCCCTGTAATTTTATAATTTTTGTTTTTATTATTTGTTGTTATAGCGACCATCTCTACCTACCTATTACGGTTCAAAAGATGCAGCCCTGTGACAGACGGACTGACGGACAGCGGAGCCTTAGGTGGCCACCCATTACCCACACTCGTCCAATTATTGTAACGAACGGTCCGCCATCCGTTTTCAAATCGTTTGTATTTGTGGTTGATTTCGATGGCCCGAACGATCTGTCACACACACACACATCCACACGCCTTAGTCTAACTCTAATCGAATCTTGTGTGTCTGTATGACTGAGTGAATTGTATGTGATCTAGATCGTATGATTTACATAGCGAATGTGTGGCCTGTGTTCAATCTCGATCATACGGCGGCCGGACCGAAAATTTTCGGTGAGATACCGGACCAGTGCGTGGGCTACTTAAGAAATAGGCCGCCGGTTGTAAGAAAGTTTAACTTTAAAACCCTGTTAACTCACCTTGATAACATATAACCAGATGCTTATCCAACGACCATAATCCATACAGATTAAACATTTTACTAAACACTGCCGACAGATTTTCGTCCTTTTGTTGCGAGTATTTAATATGGTACATCAGGGCTAAATATTCAGCATACACCCGGGTCAGGACCTTCCACCGGTAAACTTGGGACTTGGTCTTGGCCTCGAACTTGCTGTGACCTTGGGTAACCAGTGTGTCGTATGTGCTACTCGTTTCTTCAAGGAGCCAACACATGAGCCATTCGTAGGTTGATTTTACAACTGAAAACAATTATTTTTTATTTATCTTTTTTCGTGTTACCGTGTTGTAATTTCTATATATTATTTCTCAAGGATTATTATTCTCCCTCTAATGACGAAAATTATCAAACAAACTACAATTAAATGTTTCTTTTAAAATTAGACTAATTTATGTAATTTGTAAAAGGCGCCACCTGTTGGAGATTATTTGAACCAACGGTGCGAATTTTTCGCACGAGTCAATCTAGTCTTCTATATTTATTACAAAGTATAGTGTTCGTTTGTAAAAAATAACTCGAAAACTACTACCAATTTGGAAAACCTCTCACTATTTTGAAGCTTCGTTATTCCAGATCGACATATAAATATAAACGTTCAATATAAGAGAGCATCCGCCAACAAACTGTGTAGCAGTTTGGCGGAATTTTGAATTGTATATTAGGTTAATTTTCTAAGAGAATAAATAAAAATTTAAAAAAAAAAAAAAAACTCGCAGGTTATGTTTTATTTCAAAAAAGTTATATCAAAACAACATTTGTAACTAAAATTGGAGGGTTGCTACTTTTTACACAGGCACCCCGCTATCGACCTCTTAAGAGGGTAGTGTACCGCGTCCATGTCCATACAAACGGAGAAAACGTTTTACTACCCCTAAATATAATTTAATTTTAACGATTTTGTAATTTGTTACTGACATAATGAAAAACTACGTACGTATTTTTTCCTTTTTTCAAAATTCGTAATAGGTCAAAAGTTATAAGCCCCTCAAATCTCGGTTTTTTTTTGTTCATAACTTGCTCGTAATAAACCGTCTGTATTTGAGAAACAAAGCAAAATTTCAAAAAAGGCAAAACGTACGTACGTAGATTATAATCTGCTTGAGACAGAATATGATTTTCTAAATACCTATTTCGCATGCATATATAAAACAAATAACATTATCATACTCACACTGTGTAGTCTTAAGTTGCGAAGTCCTCGTACAATTAAACCGTCTCTTGATCACATTCTGATAGTCAGCCAGGAACGTAACAGTACCAAGTGGGGAGTCCACACCGAGGCCGGACCTCGCCGCGTCATACTGCCTCTTGAGCCAGTTGCCGGCCTGCTGCTGCAACACGTTGTTGTCACCCTCGTACGTGACTGTCGGCTCGTGGTTGACGCGCAGCTCGCCTAAGTTGGCCGCCTGGAGAGTTAAGATGTCTGATCAAAATCGGTCACACTAATATTATAAAGGTCAGAGCAACGGATCGACGTGATTTTGTTTGCCTGTGCAATTAGTTTTAATTTGTTCAATGTCAATATAGAGGGCGCCCTATATCGGCATTGTCTAACACTTCTGCTAGTGATGTAGGCTACTTTTTATGTCGGAAATCCTTCGGGATAATCTATCTATCAACACGCCTTTTATCCCAAGAGGTGTAGGCAGAGACAATCGAATGCCAGTTTTATTAAGGTATATTTAGATGGAAAAGTCTCCAACACTCTTATTAATAAACTCGAAGTAGTGACGTATGTAACTAAACTGTATTTCGTCTCCGTCTAACAAATCTGCAATTCATTATGATAGACGGAGACGAAACACAGTTTAGTTACTACGTCGCTACTTCGAGTTTATTAATAAGAGTGTAAGTGTGGTTTGTCGAATTATGTACTATCAAGAGCATTAGTGGACATACACTACACATTACCGCATTGCCTTATTCAATCCGATTGTAACAATAAAAAGAGAGAAAATTGTTTTCAATACTTATCTTAAGTCGACGCATCACAGCGCAACGAACTCAGTTTTACGCGCGGCTTATTTTGTCCATATCTCTTTAGAAAAATGTGAGCAGGATGGACTACTATTAAAATCGATAAGGTAACCATGAATAAGATAAGATAGACCAGATTTACATACTAGAAATATGAGAAAGTAGGATTTCTCAACAAAATTGGTATTTTGAAAAACACGAAAAGGACTTCGGCTATTCTATGTTTTTACAAAAACTATTAGAATTATCAAATTCTAGTTAGTGTATTCTTAAAATATGTGAAATTATCTATCTTTTAATGTCGAGAAAATTTAAAATTAGTAAATATATTAAGAGAACTCGAGTCGCAAACTTGGCTGAAATACGCGTGAAATTTAGGATTTTCAAGGCTTCATAAAACTTAGATGTAACTGATTTTGGTTATTTCCTTTCCATGAGAAACTTTAGAATTTATTTATCTTTGAAAAGCAATTTTTATTACGAGCCTATCACATACAGTTATCGCGTATAACTGGAAAAACGAAACATCTGATTTGTATGGGACAAAAATCATGAGGCGGCCCCTTAAAAATATTATTTATTTACTTTCTATACTCAAACTAAATTTAATGACGTTAAGGTTGATTTTGCGTAACTGAAATATCAAGTAATGACGTTCTATCAGTGTCAAAATATGACAATGGAAAAAATAAGTTAATTGAGATTTGATGTGATTGGTTTGTGGTTAACAATTAGCTTTTATGCGATTAGTGGCATTAGAAAGGAAACAAAGTAAAAAGTTTAATTTACAAGCGAATACAGCCTTTAGGGTGTCCTTCCAATCCTGCACTTGATAGTGTATACGTTTTTAATTATAAAAACTCATTGATAAAATAAAACAGTTTAAAAAAAGATGTCGTCAAAGCTAGAATTAGGTACCTTCAAAAACCCATGCCCCCCGCAAGCCTCCCTGCACTCCTGTAGCGCGTCTACCGCTGTCCAAGTAATGAGAGGTTTACTGCTCGACACCATCGCGTGAATCTCTGATACTGTCTCGCTCTGTTGAATAAATAATTAGCATACATCATTATATTTAGAAAAAAAAGACACAAGCAGTCATGGGGACTGCCGACAGAAGTGAAAACTTAAAACTATGAATAACAGTCCTAGAAATTGGAAGCCAGTACACAAATTCCTGCACGGACATACTCGAGCACGCCCGAGCCGGGCAATCCATGGCCTTGCACCGGAAACATGTCGCGAATCCATAAGATTTCCCCTTACCTTCGCACGGTTACTATTTAGTTATACAATAATTTGTACAACCGACATGCATTAAGTAGCATGTTTAACGAAAGCGCGCTGGCGCAAGATTTCCTTTATCTTGATACTAATACTACACTAACACCGTTATTAAATATGTTTTGTATCCATAAACCTTTTTCATTCGTTGAATAGTGACGTAGTCATTAGATTTATTCAAGAGAAAAATTATTAACTTTAATCTTTATAGAAACTCAAATATGAACGGTTTTAGGGGATTAAGTTGGGAAAAACTTGGCCGCCGGCCACTGTGACTTACCAAATTATCGACCTTTTGTCCGGAATTAGATTTTTCCACTATAGTCAGGTACTCCGCGGTGAAACTAGATATGTATATCCTGAAGACGACCGCCGCTGCCACGTAAGGAAATAATCTCCATTGCTGAAAACAATTTACATACATTTTTGAACAACCGCTATAAAGTAGTGGAAAGGATACACACGTCAAAAGTGTGTGAGCTGGCTGTTTGTCCAGGGTAGTTTCCAAACTGACTGGATTAAAAATTTTTTTTTATTGCTTTGGCCGTGCATTGGCCCATCTTCGGTGCGACATTTTGTTAAATATATCAATATTATTTTAGTTTAAAATATCCAAAAGATATAATAATAGTTCATGAACTAAAATCTTATTTTTAAAATGTTTTTTGCCTATTACAGAATACAGCTTATAACAACAGCAAGAGACTGTGCCATTTTATATTATAGACAATAATACGACCAACGCACGCGTTTCGTCATGACATGATGGGAAATCCGGTTTAATCCCGCCCACGTTGTGATCCTATCGTAGAATTGCAAAAAAAATCGTTACTTTAAAAAAAAGACATCAATTGTCAATGATGAGTCTATTTAGTAATGACACCTATTCGTTTAATTTGGTCGGGTTTCACGGCCAAGGGTACAGCGGTTAAAATTTATCTTCCACTGTACCCTCAAGGGTACAGCCAAGGGTACGCAGGGAAATAACCGGAAATATCAGCGATCTTTACGTTTAAAAACTAAAAAAAATACTTATTTTATATTTAGGCATTTATCTCTAAACGGTTTTCGATTTAACCCCCCTTTCAAAAAATCTTACATAATTGGGCGGAAAACTGGTATTTGCATAAAAAATATATTTATGTTTTTCTATTCCGCATCTGTACTCACCAAACATAGTCCACTTGCCTAGGCTCGTGCATTACCACTATGTTGATAACACAGGCAATAAAAGTGACAAACATAGAATTAAATTAAAAAAAAAAAATTTAAAATGGACTCTTGTTCACAATTCCAATTTGATACCCCATACTTACGTGCAGTTCATACTCCAACAGCGGTATTTCGTGCCCCTCGTTTCCGAACTGTCGCCTGGTTGCCGCGTACCTGATAGCTATAGTGACCGCGTTGGACAGCGTGTGACAACTCTCCTGCATTATGCCTATTCTGCCTGAAACATCACACAGAATACTACTCGTAAGTTACAGAATTTTAAACAAATTTTCGGTCCCGTATTCGCCCCTGGAAGCCTTGTCAATAAGACCAGATTGTCTTATAGCTCCCAAAACCATGTTACGGTCCCAGGGTACACAGCGGAAGACCAAGTCGTCTTCGTTAATCTTAATAAGTCTTAACCACTCAGCCACCTTTATTTATATAATTTTTGCCACAAATTTTTATTTGGTGAAAATTTAAGACAAGAATGTTAGAAGATTTTTCATTCGCAAGTAAGAAAGCAAAAACATCTATGAAGCTGTTTGTTTGAATGCGCTATCTCTGGAATTACCAGTCGGATTTCAAAATTTATTTTTGCATTTAATAGTCCAATTCTTGAGGACCTAAACATCACGCTAGCTACCCTAAGGGCTGAAATAGGGTGTAAACGTTGTACATATTTCTAATACAACGCTTACGAGGTCGCGGGCAACTGCTAGAATCAGTCTATATTGAATTCTTCAATATTAATAGATATGCGTCAATACAATGACTCGAATCATTCTTGCGGAAGTGATTTGGTGAATGTAAGAACTATCTATGTTTCAATCATGTCTTTTTTTACGTAAGGCGAAAAAAAACAAATATTGTAGTCTGGTTAGCAAGTGCCTTTTTTCGTATTTCCTGTTAGCGTTCACCGAAAATTATGATTCGATTGAGAATGACATTTAGAAACTTTTCCGAAAATATCAAAAGAGGCCGAAAAAAATTGCAGAAGTTATAAACAATTTAGCAAAAAATAAAAGAGGGTTTAGTTTTTTGCAAATATCTCAAAAACTACTTAAGATATTTAAAAACTCAAAAAAGATCCTTAAACAGGAGGAAATTTCCAAGGATCTAGCTCTCCGAACGTATCCAGATTCCCTCATTGCAAATTAATCTGCATCAATAAAAGCAAAATCTGAACAGTTTTAGGGCTGTAGTAATTTGATGAAGTTTTTATTTTTGCTTGTCGTCGTTTTTATTTAGTCGGCATACTTCAGACTCTTGACTTTTTTTTGTTGAAGTATTGTTAGTCTAAAAGTCTCATGCGAATGGTGGAGCCCTTATCTGCAATCACCGGTCTGACAAATAAAAAGAAAAAATTACCTGCAGATAGGTTTTCAAGAGCGGCCCCCAACATCTTCGAAGGGTCTGAGAAGGAGCTCTCGTAAGTGCCGTCGGCCGTCACGTCAGCGGTCCGGTTTAACAGGTTCTCGCGCGGTATCCGGTATTGGTGGAACAGCACGAATCTGAAATTTAAATGGGAAAACTTCAAAAACTGACAGTCGTATGGCCTCTTTTTTTAAGTTAATGTACACACATTACGTGGCATAAAATTTACATAAATTCGAAAACCGTTTGAAGATTATCTGCTACAAATCTTAGGAAAAATATTTTCTTTACATTAATTTCCGAGTTATTTGAACTATACTAAAATTTACTGAAAATTGTTCCTATTTTTTAATACATACTGAACAGGGTTGGCCAAGGCAATATAGAATATCTCGTAACGCCTGAGAAAAAAAATGGCAATATTATTTGACGTTGCTATATTAAGCGCTTTATTACGTCATACAAAAATGGGTCTCCACGAAAAGCCACCCTGAAAATTCATTCTAAATGTTGATGAAAGAATTTTTGAATTCTAATCAAAACTTACAAACTTTACCTCTTTATAATATTAGTATAGATAAATGTAAAACAAGAAAATACTCTATCATAAAAGGAAACATCAAAATCTGTCATAATTGACGGAGATATGCATGAACATACATTAAAAAACACCATCGGGTTTTTTATAATTAAAAACTTATGTACATAATCAAACAAACCAGAGGTTTTTCCATCTAAATATACCTCAACAGAACTGGCCACTCGTTAGGTATAGCCTCACAAATACCATCGGCTAAAAGAGGGAGACTTGGTCTTCCGCTGGGCACCCTGGGACGGATAACACGGTTTCGGGAGAAGATTTTTTTAACAAATTTAAAAGTTTAGGATTTACTTAACAAAACCTTATTGATCAATATATCAAATCAAATAGTATTATTTACATTTGAGATAACATAACAACTTGATATAACATTAGTTATGTACGTGACTAAAATATCCAGAATTAAAATGATTCACCAACTGCATTAAGTCAAAAGGTAAATTTATTTATACAGAACATAAGGATAACAAGTTACAAGAAAGCTTATCACATTAATTCATATTACTACATACACTACAAAACAAAGTACCCCGCCCGTGTCCGTCTGTGACCCTTTTCACGCAAAACTACTGAACTGATTTGTTGCGGTTTTAACTGAGTATTAAACATTGACCTATCATGTTTAGGAGCTGAGCATTAAGACGAGGAACGACTCAGAAATTTCTAATCGTAAGCCAAGCCCTAAACTCGTGGTTCGGGCGCAACGATCACGTCATGCAAGACAACGACGGCGCTTTGTCCGTTCTTGCTGCAGAAGTGAGAAGGGCATAATGTATCGCCTCTCGGAATAAATGACGTAAGCGGCACATTACAAATAAATAATTTATTAAAAAACGATCACATGCAGGGAAACATCTTCTTAATCAATACTAGGTACTGAAATTACCTACAGATTCGTATAAAATTTAAACGTAAATCCCTTCATAGTATGGTCGTATGACTAAAAAGGTGTTTTTGAAGAGGTGATTTAAAAAAATTTAGTTATCGAGAAAATTTTCACCAATCATGTTTTCATCCTACACAATACTAGATAAAATCCTATAGTTTTCGATGCCCAAATTGTATGTTCATAGCATTCGTAAAATTCGGGAACTTCAGTTCAGCAACCAACCGAAATTATTCGTTCCTCCCCTTAACAGTATAAGTGAATCAAGACGGGGAAAGAGTTAGCCCCAGCTAGTTTTCATGGCGAATGCTGTCTAATCCGTCAGAAATAACGAAATCATGTAGGAAAGAATTGTATAGAATAAAATTATCTACAAAAAGGTCCGCGGTAGCATATATCTGTCTGTAATAGATAAGTAGTTGTAAGAGTATTTACGTAGATATTAAAATTATTGTAAACCAAAAGCCGGAGGCGGTTTACTCCGGTATTTGTTGCGATTTTCATAATTAAATAGATTAATTATTCACCAGGTACGAGTCTTATCATAGTATAAGTGAATCAAGTCGATGGTACTGGTAAAGTAAGCGGCGGCAGCGCGCTATCATGGCGTATGCTGTCTTTAGACAATGACGTTAGATTAGACGGATTCGTCAGAGATATAACAAAATAACGTAGAAAAATATTATAATTTGATATTTGACCCGTGCGAGGGTACGATCCTGACATACCTCTTTCTTTTATATTCATCATGCCTTTCATACCTACATGCTCGGCGATTGTGTGTACTTTTAATATTTCCATCGATCAATACATTTGTTCAATAAAAGTAAGTAAATATCTGTTATTTTTAGATGTGGGTGTTTACATCGATCAAATCACATATTCTTAAAGAAAATTGTAAAAGCGTTGACCAAAACAAAAATATAGTATTATAGTCACAACATTTGACTGGAATCTTAAATGTCACAGTTCAAGTAATCATAACACTAATTACCTCACAAGAACACATTCAACAAGTCATTTCGCGGACATTAAAGGGCTACAAATAAGAGACAGCTCTATATGAAGTATGCAAAATGTGTTAAGAGGAGTATTACATACTCTTTAGCGTAAGTAGGTACGTAGTTCTAGATCTAGTTGTTAGTGCGAACTCGATTCTTTTGTATATAAAACATTTTTATTATACAAAACTGCCAAACGATATTAAAAATATTGAGAGAGTGATAACATTTAAACGAGTTTTGCGTGAATGGCTGGTGAGACTTTGTTTCTCTTTCTACACTGTGAAAGAATACTCGACAAATAAAAATATCTTCACAGTTTGCCTTACAGCTCCCGGGAACCGTTGCCGGTCCCAGAGTAAAGTTTCCCTCATTCAGCCGAAGATTTTTTGAGGCTATACCTAACGAGTGGCCAGCTCTGTTGAGGTATGTAGATGGAAAAGCCTCTTTGTACGATTTGACGGATAATTTATTATAAAAACCCATTAGTACATGGTCCGATGTGGGGATCGAAACCGCGACTTCTCAGTTGTGAGCAAATAAATTTTAGAATATAATAATACTTATGCTTAGAATGCCATAGAGCACACTTGTGCTTTAGAATATAACTATGCACGCACAGTTCGGCTCTTCTCGGTAATGCTCGGTTCTCTTGGGGCGGCCGTCCTTGGCCGCGGAAGTAGGTATATTTCTTAGGGGATGAAATGGGGTGTAAACGTTGTATTCCTAATACAACGCGTATACAAAATCGCAGGCAACTGCTAGCACTGGTATTTAGAAATTTTCTCACTCACCCGTTATCAATGCCATTAACGCCGATCTTTTCGCCCATATCGCCCACAATCAGACCGGGGTAAGTTTCCAAAGTCTCCGGGTCCCGTATGGGCACAACGAACCCGTGTAGTCCGTGATTGGTGCCGTCCGGTGTTATCAACTGGGCGAAGATCAGCGTGTGTGTGCAAGTTCTACCTGAAAAGAAAGTATTTTTATGACTTTTTGTAACTACACTTTATATCCGGATTTCCGGTATAAAAAGTAGCTTACGTCATTTTTGGGACCTCTTTCTCAAAAAAATCTCGCCGGCTCAGTTGCTCCGTTTTGACGTGACAGAAGGGGACAAACAAAAACACATGGTCCATATTTATAATATTGCTCTTATGATGGTACAGGAAAATTAGTCATTAGTCGGCCAAATCCATAGTCGGTAGATCACTAATTAATATAGATACTACTACCGCATAGTAGATGACTTAAGACGAACAAATCAATAAAAATAGTATGTAGTACGTATCCAGACACACTGACATTTTCTAGTGCATTTCATTTCAGAATCAATGTTAAATTATTATTTTAAATTATTTTGTGTGTAAGTATATGAAAAAAAATGTCTCGCAGAACATTATAAAGAACAATAGAAGTAGCAAGTGGGCGTTACCGTGTAACCACACATATGCGCGGCATATACACGATTTCCGCAAATCTTCAGAATTTCCCCTGAAAATTCCCAAAAATGTAAGTGATAACCGCACAAATAATTTGTCTAAAGATAGCCCAATATATTGCAAATGCGCTTGAATCTTGGCAAATTAATTCTGATTTGTACCATAAGCCATTGCAAAATGCCGTGGATTTTGTAAAATAAACTATCAAAGCCTTTTAGCAAGAAATAAGAAATGTTATTGAGGATTTCCTTTGATTTCATTTCATATCAGAAATGATGCAATTTAATCAATCTTTTATCGATAGGTAGAAAATCCATTAGTATTGTACGTATAGTTCCCGCTTCAGTAAATAGTAGATTATTTAAAAATACATAACATGTACTTGGAAAATATTTATGCATTTTATGTTGATCAAACAAAAGATTATAAACTAGCATTCCGCCCCTGGCTTCGCCAGTGGATATTTACGAACAAAATAAAATATACCCTATACCTACGCCTACCCTTATCCCTACCCCTACCTCTACCCCTACCCTACCCCCACCCCTACCCGTACCCCTACTTCTACTCTTACCCCCTACCTTCTACCACTACCACTACCTCTATATCATCAATGGTTTTCGCAGCGCACGCGATGTAAGGAATTTCTTAGGTCATTTTTTTACACCTTGGGTTACATTATTGGAGTTTTAGTAAGGATCCCTAATCTTTTTGAAAATATAATATAGCCCAGGGTGAATGTAACTTTCCAATGGTGAAAGAATTTTTGAAATAGGCACAGTAGTTTTTGAGTTTATTCATTAAAAACATACACACAAAAATACAAATCTTTCCTCTTTATAATATTAAGTATAGATACAGGATTGTGAAATATCACTTCATATTCAGACATTTTTTTAAATCGGCACGGCTCCCATAAAGCGTATTACGGGCTCCCAGGGTACCCAGCGGAAGATTTCACTATTTCATTATTTCTTTTTGGATCTATTTATAATATTAGTATAGACTAGCCTGAAAACCACATCCAAATTGGTTCAGACAAACACAAACTTTACGACTTTATTAAATATACAGATTCCAACGTTTTACCTAGATTACCAACCCAGCATTTAGCGGCCTCGAAGTCTGGCGTGTGTATCACGAACTCCTGCCGCTTGGCGTCGTAGGTCGCCGTCGTGCGCATGAGTCGAGCGTCACTCCCGTGCGCCACCTCGGTCAGCCCGAAACTGGCTAGCCACTGTAGAGGAAAAAAATATGTGAAAAAGTTACAATTTAATAAAATTCACAGACTATTCGATCGACAGATACTAGTTGACAAGTACTTTTAAATTGTACTACAACTTACTATATTTATGTTCAAATATAGTAAGTATTAGTACAATTTACTTTCCGTTTCCTGTATCATCTTTGCCGACTATAAAAGTGACTGAATAGTCGGCTTATCAAAATAAATCTATACAAAGAACTAAAATGAGTGTATTATGCTCTGCCAGTCGCGCGCATTCATGGACCAACAGGCGGTGGCAAGGTCACATGTCGTCTTTAGCCCCCTTAAATATTTATTTTATTCTGTTTTTAGTATTTGTTGTTACAGCGGCAATAGAAATACATAATCAGTGAAAATTTCAACTGTCTAACTATCACGGTTCATGAGATACAGCCTGGTGACAGACGGACAGACAGACAGACGGACGGACAGCGGAGTCTTAGTAATAGGGTTTCCGGTTTTACCCTTTGGGTACGGAACTCTAAAAAGCCATTTACACGATACTGAAGCACATAATAATGATGGTCTGACTGACGTGACACTGGCATAAATGTTCATAAGTGAACGATTGCCATATAAAAAAAAAAAAAAAAAAAAAAAAGAAAGATGGTCTGTCTGTCCCAATGTTTGTCGAGCTCCGAAACGTCTCAATGGAATTTGATTAAACTTTCTGGGATCATAATGGGTACTCAGACTGCTTTTTAGGATTCCGTACTTAAAGGGTGCCAACAGAAACCCTATTACTAAGGCTCCGCTGTCTGTCTGTCCGTGCGTCCTTCTTTTGAACCGTAATAGGCAGCTACTTGAATTTTTCACAAATTGTGTATTACTATGGCCACTACTTTGAGTATATACCAAAGGAGACGTGTAGCGTGTAAAACATCGAAAAAAAATTTCTGACACTTTTGGTGGGTGGGGGGGGGAAGTAAACGTCTAGTACTAGCCCCTGTACCACTGTATTTTTCTGTCGTTTTATTGTCGCAACGGATTTTACGTTATATTACGATGATTATGTTAAAATACAAACATAATCATTATAATTAATGATTGGAAACACTAAGTTCCCGAAAGTTTGACGTCCTAGATCACCTTTCCCATTTAAAACATCAAAATTTACTATTTTCCTAGAGCTCTGTCTCGCGAAACAAAACGATACCAACGAAATCTAAGGTAACTTATTACTGCGCACCTGGTCAGTATAACTGGTCAAAGAGCAAAAAATTTTCGAAAGGGGGAGCCCGTCTATGGCCCCTCCATAGGCTTAGTACTCTATGGGACACTATAACAACAAATAATAAAAATAAAATAAATTAAAAAATTATAAGAGTTCGAAGTGTTTTTTCGGCGTTTTATTCTCGATCCTAATAATGGCAATACAAACAGACGTGGTATAACTATAATGTATACCTACTCTTAAAACAATAAAAATGTCTATTGTCCATATATGGGATCTGTGTACTGTCTTTGCCCGACCCAGCAATTTGTTCGGCATTCCTTGGCTGGTCATTGGTGCGGACCTGTCGTTTTTGGTCTTTCGAGTCAAAACGAAGGATTTCGCGGTCCTAACTCCTAAGTATGTTATAAATGCGTAAGTGTGTTTCTTTCTTACACAGAAACGGAGCAACGGATAGCGATGATTTAGCACATACACAGCTGGAGGCTATCTACTTATTATACCAGGAAAATATCTCATTCTTCCGTTTTCCAATTCTTCTGTTTAACAGGGGCAACTCGCAGACATTGTTACCAGCTTCTCTGGCCACGTCACAAGGTAAGGTCGCGTTAGTTTCGAGTTGTCGTGACACATATTTTTTGTGTACATTAATTTGTTCACGTACAACTTACAAGGTTATGGCCGATATTGTTTAAATAGCAAAAAAAACGAGACCGCGATAAGATAAGGTTAGTCACTCGCTAATATTATATCATTGCGATAAATAAATGCAGAGATCGGACTTTGAATTTTATGGAAAAATTGTTGAAACATTCCATTTGATACAAAAGTTTATTTTGACCCCTCGAAATCACGTTATTTTCAATTATATGTTAGGTTGTCTTCTACATAAATAAAAATTCTAAAAAAAACATGTTTTCAAATATTTGTTTCAAATTCCCGCGAAAACGTTCTGGGCGCGATGATGACGTCACACCTTGGTAACAAAATGATGTTCACAGATTAGATAAAATAACAAGAATACAAACTTAGTGATATATTGACAGACAGTTATTATAATATAGTTACTAGTCTGTGGTGTGGCTATTTATTTGACATTTACATAGAAATGACGTCACTTACCGTTTGTGGTCACGTGACCGGAAGTATGAATTAAAGATTTTTCATTTAGATTATTATAAAAGATTTATTTATTAAACAAATAAATATACATTATTTTTAGTAATTATAGGTTATGGACCATATAAAAATATTATTGTGTGTTTATTTTCGTTCAATTAACTACAACTTGCTATTTGTAATAAATTTTGTGCAATCATAAACTATGAAAGTCCATTTCATGCCTTTTCGGAAGACAGATTTTGCTATGAAATCGTCTTTTCATGTTTCTTGGTTATTATATCGATTCTTCTCGCTGTGCATCTCGCTCACATCTTTCTAAAGAGATATGGACAAAGAAAGAGGGGTGGCAAATCTTGTGAGCAGGTACCGAGCAGAAGACAAAATGCAATAATTACCTTTCCCCTTATGATGGCTTCATAAAACTTGACATGCCTCTCTGTTCCTAAGGACAATATGGCATTAGAGATGAGGTATATTCCTATAGCCATCTTGACTGATACACTCGGGTTGACACTCTGTATGGCCTCGTTGATTGTCATTAATGCTCTTGTCTGAAATCAAATGATGCATGAAAAAATTGAACTAACAATAAATGACTAATAACTGTACAACTGGCTAAAAGTGGACACAGTTACTGATGTTTCTGGCCACGTCAGTTCATATAAAGGCCTTGGTGATGGTGTGTTAAGCTATTTAGGACAGATATTTCTACAATGAAAAGTTTAGTTGTTTTTAGAAATGCATACAAATAATCCTAGTCCAATTTAATATGGATTTGGATTCTACGTCATGTCATGGGGACCGACGCACGCGTTCCGTTGTGGCATGATGGGGAATCCGGTTTAATCCCCTCCGCGCTGTGATAGTTGTGATTAGTAAATAGAACATATCCCAGTCGGCGGGAACATCTTAGCTACCGATTAATCGGCTATTGGCGGAATCATCAAAACCCTGATGGAGCCATAACACAAAAAAATAGAATAGAATAGAAATATGGATTCATCCTATGATATTCTATAGTTTCTATACCTTTGTAATACAAACACCAAAAAAGCAGAACTCTGATTATAGAATGTACAAATTAGGCAAATTTAAAAAAAAATGATTAAGCAAAATTAGGAATCGTTTAATCAAATACTTTATTAAAAACTACATCTATACAACTAAATAAAATCTGTAATTTCAACATTAATTAATTTTTTCAATCATAGAGTCAAGCCCGCGCTCCACTTCTTTGGTCCCAAAACCCCTCTTAGTATACTATGGAGATTGTATGCCAAAAACATATATGTATATGGCATTAAAAAGATATACACAATTATTAAACTTTGACCCCTTTTGCCTTTCCACCGTTGATATGTATGTGTCATAGAATATTATTATAGGTAACAATTATTAATGTAAACTTTTGAATAAATCAAAAGTTTGTTAATTTGTTATTTCAATATTTTTAACTTTTCACAGCTAACTAATTAATTAATTAAATAAAGTTTTATTCTATTCTTCTTCTTTGCCTGGCCCTTTCCCATTTTATTTGGGGTCGGCCCTCCGTATCATGCGTCTCCAGGTAGCTCAGTCCTGGGTCGTCTCTTTGTTGACTTGGGCTTCTTTGAGGTTCTTATCTATTACTGACATCCATGTGATTCGGGGTCTTCCTCGTCCTCGGGGCTTAGTCTCGATATCTAGCACTTTCCTGGTCACGTGGTCGGATGGTCGCCTCATAACGTGTCCGTACCACCGCAGACGGCTCTCCTGCAGTTTATCTGGGATAGGTCTCACTTTGAAGGTCCCTCTTATGTGTTTTATTTTTTATTATTTTTATAAGTTTTATTCTATTATATACAATTTTTTGTATTATGGCTCCATCAGGGTTATGGTCCAACCCGTTAATGTCAAGATATGCCGATTAATCGGTAGCTAAGATGATCTCGCCGACCGTGAGACTTCTTCTTCTTTTGATATATGGCAACAGTGCTGACTTATCGTCGCAATTCTGCCAATGTCCAGTGTTTAATCTTGTGCAATAGTATATGCCGATAAATCGGTAGCTAAGATTATCCCGCCGACTGTGATATGTCTTATTAATCACTGAATAATCACAACGATCACAGCGTGAACGGGATTAAACCGGATTCATCACGCCATGACGAAAACGCGAGGGTTCGCCGCCATGACTGGATGTGGAATCCTATCACTGACTAATCACTACTATAACAGGGCGGACAGGATTAAACTGGATGCCCCATCATGTCACGACGAAACGGCGTGCGTTGGTCGCCATGACATGACCTAGAATCCTAAATAAAGTTATTATGCCCAACATAATTTTCCTCATGTCATATAGATATTCATAAATATGATTAATAAATGATTCAATTATAATTATAATTAATTCCTTTAATGTTTTCGCTAATTTTTTATTTAATCTATAGTCCATCCAATCTAATAGGAGGCTAGGTCAGTATTATATGCAAGGCAGAATCATATCCATCTAGGTCCATTAAGTGCCACCTGTTCTGAAGATGCCTTTTACTGCACATTTTTGATGTATCTGATTTTTTTAGAAGTGTGGGCGTCAGCTTTACATGCGCTCCAGGTCCTCCGAAGCACAATTTTTGCCACAAGTGAGTAATGAACCCAAGTCCCCTGGTTCAAGTCCAACGATTTACCACTTATGCTATCAACACCTTTATGATAGAATTTATATATATTACATACCTTTCTTATATAATTAGCTTTAAGCAACTCTTCATTAAAAAACTTGTACTCAATTATTCTTCTGACTTGCAATTGAGCAATTCGTTTCTGCTCCTCCACAGACAAAGTAACAGGGCTTGGTGTGAATAATGGATCCTTTTCTATTGTCTCCCATATTTTATACTAAAAGCAACAAATTGCATTAAATTGTTTGACAAATAATGTTAAATTCTGGTTCTAACTAGGACCACGCAGGTTTTCCCATTCTATATATATATACCTCAACAGAACTGGCCACTTATTAGGTATACTATAGGCTCACAAATATCAGCTAAAAGAGGGAGACTTGGTCTTCCGCTAGGTACCCTGGGATTTGGGAGACATAATTGAAAAAAAACCGTAAATTGCCAATGGCAACCCAACTAACATTTAGGCGCTATTTCAAGAGTTATAAGACATATATAGAAGCCCTAACCAAATCTTAAGGTCATAAATAAGTTCTAATATTTAGGAGTTATAGCGCGCTATATCCCTAATATACCCCCGAATTGGGCACAACTTTTTACCTCGTAAGGCTCTTCAATGGCGATACAATACAGTTATAAAATTAAATAAGGGCTTTAGGAGGGCTATAGTAGAGCTAAAATAGCGCTAGTCAATTCTTTGAGCGCTAAGAAGGTGCCAATTGGGTAAATATTAACACTTTGAGTGACAGTATTGGTCTACAAAGACGATTAAATTTGTTAAAGGGGGTATATTACCTCCTTGATGATACTTTTCAGCACTTAGGGAGACAACTTTATAAGTGCTTAAGTATTTAGGTTGTATATTTTTTATATATTCGTAAGGAAAAAATCAAACTATTATGTCATATAAATAAATGTCATTAAAATTGTGATGCATTATAGTGAAGACTGATAAATAATTTTGCGAGCTTTTCTAGTGGTTTTAATAACAACACGTGGAATTTTGTTTGCGAAGGTAAGTACACTGTGAATAGGTATATGTAGTCTGGTGCCTATTAGTCAAAATGAAACATATTTTATTAACTTGCGAGTCCATATAATTTTTGTATATATCTAACATAACCAAGTCTATACCAGTTTTGAAGTATGTAGTAGTAGTATTGAGTAAATGAGTAAAATAGTTCATTAAAGTTATGTTTTCGGGTATATTTTATAATTTTTTCAGCTCGCAAATGACCTCAAAATGGCGTTATAGGTTTAGCTCATAAATGAGAATATTGTAACTTCTCTAAATACAGTATGGTGGTAATGAGCGTTCCTCTACAATGTATACACCTATAATACTGAGTTATTCATTGACTTAGCAGTTAAAAGAGACGTAACAACATACAGCGTTTGAAGATCGCATGATCTTAGGGATCCGTACTTATCGCTCGAAACCCTAAATCAAATATAAATTTAGGAAGTACAAAAACCAAGCGTTTTACAGGGATAATGAGATTGGAATACTTAGTCATATTTGGGGGCAATATTAATACTTAATTACAATTGATTTGATTTATAGGTAACCATTATTAGTAGAGCCTAACCATGTCTTCCACTGGATACCCTGAGGCCGGAAACGGTTCCCGGGATCGGCAGGTTACCCACGAAGAATAGAAGGAGAATAAAATAAAAAAATTATCCGATTAAAAATGTCGAAAATAGAGCAATTTTAGTGCAACTGTTAGATTATGACATAGGTTAAAAATTAAAGTTCGTGCGCTTGCAGAGTTTTTAAAATACATAATGTTTATTTTCCTTATTTGAATAACAAAATCATGTGTTATTAGTGCATGATCCACATTGCATTTCAACGTACCTATTTACAACAGCTGCGATTGATAATGTTATTATTTTTTACAGGTGACAAATCAAGAACCCCACCCGAAAAATACTTGACCCATTGAAACCATCAGCAGGCTCAAATTATGTTGACTACTGATAATGACAACATCCTAGGTACCTACTGTACAACAATCAAGAAAACATTGACTTAAATAAAATCTTATAAAATGAAATTAAAAATATGGAGACTCAAATAAAAATGATGCAAAAGATGGCCAACATTTCGATCCAAGCGGATAATATTAATTTGAAACTCTTCAATTGAAAGTCATTCCTTTGGGAGATTCAAAAAAACCGAGCTGATAAATGAAGCTGATCTGTGTCGATAAAATTATCAATATTGATGAATAAAACAAATTTAAAAAGTTACTATCTGTTTTTTTCTATAGCCCAAACTCTCAATTTATTACGAACATTGAGGTTTTTAAATATTCACTCAGTTGTCCTCATCATCACTGCTTAATAAATATTCTTTAAAGTTTATCATGTTTATCATAATTCTATAACAATCACCATTCACGGAACCTGACCACTTACAATACAGTGACTAATATACTTTGACACATATTTTCTTGTGTTAAAATGCACCTTCAACAAAAACTTTATAGGTTTAGAATATTATGGTATCATTTCAGTAATTTTCGTCTGCTTTGATATTTCCAAGAGTAAGTCGTAGATATCTCTACAACTCTACCTAAAGTAATATAGAGGTTATATTTAAGACTACATGATCTACAATAGCGACTGATACTGCGACTGTTTGGTCTTAAGTAATACAAGAGAGATTTGTGACTCTTTAAGTATCTGGTGTTAATAGAGATCTGATTAGCGCCGTTAAAGAACTAATGTCGTCAATTGCTGCCTTTGTAGAACATTTAGGGTTTCTTAAGAGTTTGTTATCGTCTGTATAGAACTTTAAGAGGTAATGCCAAATTCTTATTTCTCATATAGATCTTATAGTTATGAGATACGCCAAAAGCTATAATACAAGATGCTTTACCTGCATTGTAGCTATTAAAATCGCTTCTCTACATTTCTAGCCTTTTAACTCATGCTCTTATCGCTCTTATAGACGTGTAGTATATCAATGAGTAATAATGTTGTTTAACAAAAGCTTTTAAGTCACCAGAAGTTATACGTATACCTACTGTAGCGTCTTTTTCTCTCGTTACTTTATAAAGTAAGCTCTATGTGTCGCCTAAATGTTTGTTGGGAAAGGTCTGAGATATAGCTAGAAACTGAATAGAAGAAGTCCTTGAAGTTGAAAGAAAGTTAAATATAACTGTTTTTTTTATTATTCTTTCTTCAGAGTTAAAGCAAATTGTATATCTTCTACCCAGAGCCAGATTTTTCAGGACTAGTACAGATGGCAATAAGCTAAGTTGGGTATACACCCAATAAAAAGGTCCTGAATAAATAGTACCTACTTACCTTAACATTTTAATTATTTATTTTTTTAATTAATTAATTAATTTATTTATTTAACCTACTTTTTGTCGGTTTGTTATATCAGTCACTTTGGCATCAGTCTAAAGAGGCTTTTTTTTAAAAGGTATACCACGGCTACATCATTATATAAGTTAGTTTACCTTGAGTTTTAACAAGTTAATATCCTCCTCTAAAGCCACTTTAAGGTGTTTCCAATTAAAGGTGGCTGTGTGTCTGTACTCATCTAATGGTCCACTTGGTAAATCTGGTATAAAACTTAAGTCTTCCATTATATTACTCTGTAGAATAGCAATAATAATATCTTAAAAACATTTTTAAACAGGTATTAAAATTACAAAATAATGTTGTAACCTTAAAAACGAGTCACGGATGTCTGGAAACTAATTTAGCCTATGAGTAATTCACTGTTCTTAATCAAACCTACTGACATAGTTAATTGCCCCATATCTTGTACTGAGACAGTTTACAATTAAAGTCTTTGGTTTAATTTATGTATTATGAATGATTATTCATTTCTTAAACACGTATTTGCTGCAATATTCTTTACACTATTCAGTAATTCCCAAAGTATTCATATAAGAAACATGAGGGACGGTTAAGATATACAAACAATTACCAATATATATTAAGAAAATAATTTACGTAACACTTTTATAACTAATATATTAGCACTTAAATTATGTTAATATTAATAGCACACACCATTTAATTACACAGAATTAAATTAATTTTGTAATTTTCGGTAAAAAGCCGCAAGAACACGCCCACACACTGAATCCGCACAAATGGCTTGGCACCCAAACCACAGAGCAAGTGTGGTGACACTTGACAGTATTTTTATAAAATATTTTATAGGGAAGAGCCAAAGTCTCATAAATGGGTGAAAAGATGAAGTCGGAGATTGGTTCCGAATTAGTTTTTTCCAAATTATACATTTTCCAAACTTTGATTATATACACTCTAGATAGAGCAAGAGCGGCGCGACCGCGTCGAAAAAAATGTAAGTGAACTGTTACCCGACTTGAACTTTACCACCGCTCAGTACCTACCGATTGAGTCATCGTGTCTGACAATTTGTTAGAGATGAGTAGTTTTTTACGAAACCGGTTTCAGCAACACGTTGCGTTGAAAATAAAAATGCAACTTGTTACGAAAAATCGCGCATTAGGTTGTTTTAAAAATGAAAACGAACGCGCACGCAATGACATCTCTAGCTACTCTTTGATTGACGACCAGTGAGGCAGTGACGACCGACACTGACGACTGACGAATGATGCCGTTGCGCCCGTTGCAAACTTGTGGGGGGCTGCTGCGTCGATAAAACAGCTTGGCTGTTACGTACTGTTTTATCCACACAGTTGTTTACAAGTGCATCTTGCTTTGAAAATGGCAGTTCGTTGACAACTTTTGTTTTGTTTTTTCTACTAAAAGTAACGTTTCAATTTATTATAGTTTGCTTTTATTGTTGATATTTATGTAATTTATGGGTGCCGGTGCCGCCAGCGGAGGCTCTTCGTAAGGTTTTTTGAAGAAATACAATAATTCCTATCCTAAGTAATGATTTATTTAACATTGCCTGACTATTAGAAGCCTGTTGCAAAAGCAACCTATTGTCGCAACAGGTTTCATAAAAAAAATGTAACTGGTTGCAACATTGTGTCAAAACAACGGAAACGCCCATCTTTACAATTTGTGCTAAGTGTTGAAATTTTGTGCCTTAAAAATGGCGTCTTGCGTTATAAAAGTGTGCCGAAATTATAGAGGACTTTTGAAAACAACTACTACAATCATCTACCATCGGTAAGTAAGTCATATAATATTATATTTCTCAAAAATAACACGTGTACTAAAAAATAATATTTAAGTCTTAAAATCAGCCACTTTGTACGATGTTGCAAGCTTTTGAAATTAAAATTCCCAAATGAACGTCAAATTAATTTACCTATATTGTAAATTAAAAATTAAGTTCCCTCACGCCTGTAATACCATATATAGGGGTAGGCAGAGACGTATACCACCAGCTGTAACTGTGTGGTATAACACCCACATAAGACCGATCCGATTATCGGTGGATTAATATTATAAGAAAAAGCCGGGGTGAAGATACCTGGGGAGTTAGCACAGATTTTGACAGCGACACTTTCGTTTCGGTCGAATGGCCTTGAACAGGCCAAAACGTTCATGTCCAACAAGGACCGGCCAGAGATAGCCCGGCGCCGAGAGGTCCGGCCCAACAATGTGCGGGAAAATTCTGTGTACTTGTCTTTGTCCGGCCAAGCAAATTGCTCGGCATTCTTGTGCAGGGCATGCCCGGTCCGGGCTATCTCTGGCCGGTCCTTGTTGGACATGAACGTTTTGGCCTGTTCAAGGCCATTCGACCGAAACGAAAGTGTCGCTGTCAAAATGTATGCTAACTCGGCTTGCAACCAACTGACAAGACGGTAACAAGTCAGTCACGGCGAGAGTATATATATTCTTTGGTCACGGCCAAGTAACGCATTCGTAAACGCTGTTCCAAGACAGACGGCCCGCGTTGGCCCGCGTACGGATAATGTAGATCTCAAAGGATCAAATCCATCCGCGACGGATCTCGAGTATCGTAGTACGAAACTGCACCATTTTGTCTATCTCCTCAACTAACATGGAACACGCAAATACATCATATGCAATCATCTTCCTTCTTTCATTTCATCGGGGACCAATTTACAATAATCATCGTGGGATCATCCCTCATTCCGAATCCACATTAGGCATGGCCCTCCCTCGTCCTTATCGGAGTGGGGCCTAAAACACAGCAACTCACCAAAGAGAATAATATAAATAATCACTACGGTTTACAACTCACCGGCGGGCGGGGCGGCATCAAGAAAAAATAAAATATTGGTGCGGGACTGCGGGCTCGTCAGACAATTTATTCAATTTCAGCCAACAAATCATAGTACGAACAAACACTCATTCATTAATTTATTCAATCAATACGTTTGACGACCACTGACGACTGCCCATAGAGTAACTTATAATCGACTGCCGACTCTTTGTGCGTTTATTATTTTCGTTGTTTTCTGTAATTTATAATAAAAGAACAAAATGTGTCGCAAGGCGAAATTTACAGATGGCACGAAAGTTAAGAAAGGACCAGGCCGAAAGGCTCGCAAACAGCCGGCCCCTGTGTTCCGGAAAGAACTTGGTAATTAAATAATTTTATTAAAAACTATCTGTGCCTTGCGGTTGCACCCTCGTTTATGGTTACTACTCAGCTCCTTTGAGTCGTAGCGTGATGTTATATAGCCTATAATCTTCCTCAAGAATTGGGTTATCATGCAAAAATATTTTTTCAAATCCGCTAGTGCTAGAGATTAGCGCGTTCAAACAAACAAACTCTTCAGCTTTATTATTAGTAGGTACATATTAAAGTAGTCTGGACTTCCGGCATTGAGTTGCCTTACGTACGAGTGTTTAATATATATTTCTAATGTAAAATATAACCCCCTGAACACAATCATTTCATTGGTAAAGTAACAAAGTGAAGATTTGGACCAATACAGACTAAAGAGTCAATTACTAATTACAAGGTGCAATCATGTCACATGGTTCAGTAACTATAATTGTTGCTATAATAACCTAACCTAATTTTCCAACAGTTAATATTTAGTACTTACATAATTTATTGTTCAAAGTTAGGAAAAGCTGAACACTGCTCTTTCAGTAAAATTAATTATTAACTTAACTTATTCACATTTATGTTTGACACAGTTAAAGATGATAGTTCAAAAAATCTAAGCCAGCGAAGAAAAAGAGCTGCACGCAGGAAGTTGAATGGATAAAGTTCAAGGTAGTTTTTTTTTAATTCATATACTACAGTATGCCTAGGGCGGCCAATCAAAGGTGCAGTCTGTACCGCATCATTTAACAATAATTTTACTATAGTATTACTATCAATTATTCAAACATCTATTATTCCAAACCTGTATTTTTTATTTATTTATGAAAACCACCTCTGATAAATCAAGGCCTATGTTACCTAACATACATTTCTCTTATATAATCATATCAATACATATTACAAAACAAAGTCTCTTAGTCTAGTCTGTCTGTGCCTGATTTTATCTGTAACTGTCTACCCTTTGTTCATGCAAAATAGGCGCTAAGATTTCGAGTTATGGAGACCAAGCACGATAACCAGAACCAGAACCCTTTGTTCCCCTGTTACATTAGAGAAATTGATTCATGTGTATTTAAAATTAGCAAGTCAGGGGGGAAAAGTTAGCATCAGTAGCCTATGCTGTGTAATCCGTCAAAAGATATTATAATATATTTCTGTAAAATATTTTTCAAATTGATATAGTACTTTTCATGTCATTCATACTCTTTCTTTATAATGTAATAATAAAAGACTTAAATATTGTTTTCAGAATTTACAGATGATAATAAAAAATGGCTAAAACCAAAACAGAAAAAAGGAAGCCAACTCAAGAAGCAAAAGGAATATAATTCAGAAGATGAAGATGAGGAGTCTGATGATAATGAAGGTTCTGATAATGAAAATTACAAGGTGAGTTATGATAAAGTTGTGGCGTGAATGATGATGTTGTGTCTAAAATTAAGAGAGGATTTTTTTTTGTCATTGTCATTTGAAATCATTCCTGTAAAGTTACTTGTATTGATATTACTTCACATTTGTAATACATGTATTCAGATATTTTTTCAACAGACATAATTTTTTTTTATATTTTCAGGTTGGGAAGTTGGATGATTTGTTTGCAGACTCAAATGATGAAGAGGAACAAGATTCAAATAATGAAAATGTTGGAAGTAATAAGATTGGCTATGAGTCTGATAATTCACAATCTGAGGGTGACGGTGGTGATGATGATGATGATGACGAAGCTGACGAAGATGTTGAAGACGACATTGTTGCCTATTGAAAAAGCAAACTTGAAGTTAAAAAAGAAACAAAAGATTGAAAAGAAGCTGGCAGATGAAGAAATGCAGTTAAATATTGCTAAAGAGGATGTATTTGCCTTTCCCAGTGAAGAAGAATTATTAAATACTACAAGTTTACAAGATGTACATCAGCGAATTAAAGATGTAGTTGCTGTTCTGACAGATTTTAATAAGCTGAAAGAAGAAGGAAGGTCTAAATGTGAATACACTGACTTGTTGCTAAAAGATTTATGTTTGTACTACAGTTATAATGATTTTTTAATGGAAGTTTTGATGCAAATATTCCCTGTTCAGGAACTTGTGGAGTTTTTGGAAGCTAGTGAGATACAGAGACCTGTAACTATTAGGACCAATAGTCTAAAAACTAGAAGAAGGAATTTGGCTCAAGCACTAATTAACAGAGGTGTTAACTTAGACCCTGTTGGTAAATGGAGTAAAGTAGGTCTTGTTGTTTATAGTTCAACTGTGCCTGTTGGAGCGACGCCTGAATATTTGGCTGGCCATTATATATTGCAGGGTGCTTCAAGTTTCTTGCCAGTGATGGCACTAGCGCCTCAAGAAAATGAGAGAGTTCTCGACATGTGTGCAGCGCCAGGTGGCAAAGCATCTCATATTGCTGCGATAATGAAAAATACTGGTTCATTATTTGCCAATGATGCTAATAAAGAAAGGACAAAAGCTATTGTTGGCAATTTTCACAGACTTGGAGTGGTCAATGCCGTGATATGTAATTACGATGGTAGGCAAATGTCAGACGTTATCAAAAGTTTTGACAGAGTGCTGCTAGACGCTCCGTGCACAGGCACTGGAGTGATAGCTAAAGACTATAGTGTGAAGACTACGAAAGCACAACAAAATATTCAGAGTTGTTTCAACTTGCAAAAACAACTTTTAATTGCAGCGATAGATTGTTGCAACGCAACATCTAGCACAGGTGGATATATTGTATATTCCACTTGTTCAATATTAATTGAAGAAAATGAATGGGTTATTAACTATGCCTTGAAGAGGAGAAATGTCAAATTAGTACCAACTGGACTGGACTTTGGCACACAGGGATTTGTTAAATATAGACACCATCGTTTCCATCCATCATTAAAATTAACGAGAAGATTTTATCCACACACCCACAATATGGATGGTTTCTTTGTAGCCAAATTAAAGAAATTTTCTAATGTCATTGTAAGTAATTTTTTGTTTAAATACTTTATACGAACGGAATTTTAATATTATTGACTTGATAATTGATTGAATATTACAAATTTTATCTCTTTATAATATTAGTATTAGAATCAATGCTAACAAATTTTATATTAGAAAAAAATCTTAGAAGTGATTATCTTAATTTATCTTTTATATTACAGCCCGAACCTGTAAAAGATGACAAAGAAGAGGAGGATAAAGTTGATAACGAAGTTACTGAAAATGGTCATGCCAGTGAAGGAGAAAAGAGGAAAGTACAGGCAGATAAAGTGTCTAACAAAAAAACATTATTGAAAAGACCTGCAGAAAGTGAGCCCAAAGCTCCTAAGAGTAAAAAGCAAAAGAATACTCCTGCGCCAACTAAACCTGAGAAAAAGGATGTAAAAGGAAAACTTAAAAAGAAGAAGAAACGGAAAGGAAAATCGAATAATGAGAAAAATAAGGGAAAACAGTAATTATTTGATTATCAAAATATTTGAAATATTTATAATTTTCATTACATAGTACAGTTGTTTCTTTTAATAGCCCTTTTTCACCAATAAATGCATTTATAGGTATAACATATTAACTTTTCGTACAAGATGTGTTTGGTTTGGAACTAAGAATTAGTGCCGTTATGATTCTCTTTGAATGATATGAGGAAAATTTATGTGGCGGCTCTTCGATACTGTAATTTTTTCATTGTCAAAAATTTGGTATAGTCAGCATAGTTTCAATCTGTATCGCGCTAGTGAAAATATTTAATAGATTGGCATCTATATTGGTGACCCGTATGAACACAGCTTGTCCAGCCGTCCAACTGTCCAACTGACCCACTGGCATCACATGACAGGTTATCCCCAGGTCACGATAGGTGATTCCGCCGCACGTGCAGTCAACCAGTGGCGTAGTCTATTCCAGCCGAGTACAACACAGTCCCACGTGGATGTTGGTTTCATTTCATTCGTACTGCATGGACCTCTGGTCTATGAAGAGAGTATGTGACGGCTCATCGATAGATGGCGCTACTGTTTGAACACAGCGCTAGTGAAAATATATTACATATTATATATTCTGAATTTATTGGACTTCAAACGTTTTCAACTCGATATTCAGATCCTACGTAAAATTACATGTCCTGGCTTCCTATTCATAGTTTTTTAAGTTTTCACTTCTGTCAGCAGTCCTCATGATATATTTTTTTTTCATTTGACATTACATATTTCAGTCCTATTTAATGAAATTAACTTCCTACTTTTTTACGTCGAAATTCAGAATTGCGTATTATTAAATTTGACCGGTTTATACTTCTAAGTAATTATGGACATTGTCCATTGATACTTCACTTCCGGAAACCAGCACCAACTATTAGTAGGTACAATGGTATGATCACAATTTTATTCACATTATCCCAAAAGTATACATCGACACATAAAATCCCTTTCTTAAATACTCAAAGTAAAATCCATGCTAATGTTATAAATGCGAAGTAACTCTGTCTATCTCTCTGGCCAGTTACGCTTCACGGCTAAACCACTGAACCGATTTTGATGAAATTTGATACGGAGTAAGCTTGAACCCTGGGCATAGTTGGCATCCCGGGTGAGCAGTGATCTGATATCAATATTCCACGGGCGAAACCGGGGCGAAAACCTAGTCTATACTAATTCTATAAAGAGGAAAGATTTGTATTTTTGTATGTTTGTGTGTGTGTATGTTTGTAATGAATAAACTCAAAAACTACTGTGCCGATTTCAAAAATTCTTTCACCATTGGAAAGCTACATTCACCCTGAGTGACATAGGCTATATTCTATTTTCAAAAAATTAGGGATCCTTACTAAAACTCCAATAATGTAACCCAAGGTGCAAAAAAATACCTAAGAAATTCCTTACATCGCGTGCGCTGCGAAAACTATTGATGATATAGAGGTAGTGGTAGAGAGGGTAGGGGTAGGGGTAGTGGTGGGGGTAGGGAGAGGGGTAGAGGTAGGGATAAGGGTAGGGGTTGTGCAGGCAAGCCAACGTTTGGGCAGGACAACATCTGCCTGCCGAGTCCGCTAGTATTTGATAAAGCGCCTAGTAAATATAGCAATGTCTTATTTTTTTGTTTGGCTTAATGTCGATTGCTCCTGCGACTTAGTTGCGTGAAGTGCGAGCCGAAAAGAAATATCACCAAACTTTGCTATTTTCTATCCCAAGCGTAAAGGAACGCGGCCGGGTGAAACCGAGAGGTAATTACTATTTAATCTATGCCGAGAGCAAAAGCTTATTTAATTTTAGCGCCATCTATGAGTAGCGTGAAAAATGCACAATCGTATTGATCTATAGATCCGTTATGGAAAATTTTACAACGTAGGCTCACTAGATGGCAGCACTATCACTTGAATAATAATTAAGTGAGAAAGAGACACGCCGCCATGAGTAATAAGCCAGACAGAGATGGAACTAACTACTACATTCATTGATTCACGCACACATGTATAGGTCAACGTGCGCGCACGCAGTAAACAAGAAAAGAGAAGTTGTAAAACAACTGTTTGCTGCTTTTCTATGAGATGTAAAATGGACGGGCGGGCGTGCTGTCGTGTGCTCGCGATCGTCGCGTAATGTTACAAATAAATCGATGTAAAAAAATCCGAACAATATTTTTGCGATACGAAAATCGAATACGCGCCCTTTTTGTGTGACTGTGTTTATTAGCGGAGGGTAGTGATTGGGTGGTTGTGTTTAGTTGACGTTTCGCACACCTCACTTGCTGTGATTTCGCTGATAGCTCATTCGCCGGCGGGCGCGTTCGTGATAAACTGCGTGATTCGTGTACTAACGGAGTATTAACGAATCTATGATTTCGGGCGAGAGAGAAGTAAAGTTTGGTCACTTCGTGAGCCATGGTGTGCACTGTGACATAGTGACCGTTTTGTGAACCTGACCTATGACAATCATGTCTGGGAGATCGGATTGCAGGAAGTTCGCGCCTAATATCTTCAATAAGAGCAAGTGTACTAATTGTTTTCGTCAGAAGGAGGAACATAGTGCAGAAGCATTGGAATCCAATAGGGTAAGTCCTGTTTGTTTTTAATTGTCATTGTAGGTTATTATTGTATTGTTTACTTTTTTCAACTACCTACCTACTAAGTAACTTAGTTATAAAAAGTTATTAAGTTAATTAAGTATTAAAAGTATAAGTTATTAAGGTAATTATTAAGAAAGTACATCCTACTACCTATTTACCTATTGGATTATATTATGAAATGAAATTCAATAGATCTATTGATAAATTGATCCATGACGGATCTAATATTTTTTTTCTTATTACTTACCTAGTTCCAATTTTGAATGTGTAGATCTACTGAAAACTTTTTTCAGTTAGTAAATCTTGATCCATGACCATGATGGATCTAGTGACTATTTTCTCATTACCTAGTTCCAATTTTGAAGTTGTGGATCTACTGAGAACTTTTTTCTCATTAGATTCAATTACGTTATTTAAGTACTTTCTAATTTTGAAATTGATCTAACTAGATATCTACCTATATTTTGTACATACATTAATAAATTCACAGTAGGTATTTTATAAGGTGGTAACCTCCAAAGGTCTATCTAGGTAGAATGTATATATATAGGTAAGTACCTACTCAAGTATTATGGAAAAAGTAAACAGTCTCCAAACGAATAGCTATGTAAAAAACCATTCATAAATACCTTCACGCCTGTTTCCTCAAGGAGGAGGCAGAGAATATGGAACGCTACCTCTCTTGATCTTCGTAGGTAGGTATACCTCTTCTCTTGCTTTATCCACTTTCATAAGTACATCGTTACATACATGTTGTGTAGGTATATTTGTAAATTGCAATGTAAAAAAAGTTTAAATTATAGGTAGATTTGGTGATATAGATAAAGTGAAATAGTTACAACGTAGGGTAATACCTACTTTAAAGGGTTTTTAACTGGAACAAGCCAATTATAATGTTGTGGGTGTGCGTGAGTGAGCTGCTATCGTATGTGTAGGTTGGTCATTCGCCTTCGAGGCCTTAGGTGTTGATCTAACGGAAATAATATCAAGTGATTTTATTGAAATAATATTGAACGAACCGAGATAAAACATTCAGAACTTGGCTCTTTATCTGACGATCTACTGAAAATATAGATGAATAGTGCTACAAACGTATTTATCGGCGTATATATACGGTACAAATAGGACTTGTTGATATATTTTTTAATGTGTTTACATCTTCCACTTTTCGCCACCGGAACAGATAACTTTGTGGCACTGTATGTATGTACCTACCTGTAGGCTGTACCATAGATTAAATAATAACCTGTACAATAACAAGTAGGTAGATCACATCAAAAAGAACTCCTGTGTCGTAACGTAACGTTGGTATCGCTGAATGAGCGTCAGTAAATATTCCGAATTTCCGATTCAGCTTTATGAAATCTTCAGACACCTTAATGTTGGTATCACTGAATAAACGTCAATAAATGTTCCGATTCAGATTTATTAAATCTTTATTTAGCCTTATACCTTAATCACTGAATGAGATTTATAAAGAGAGAAGAAAGTTTTCATAAAACAATTGTCTTGTTCGAAAACGATTAAGTAGTAGTTACCTACTACCTACGTATCTATAGACATTTCACACACAAAAAGCATTTGTATGGACTCCACACAATAGGTCTCATAATTATAAATTCAATGGACACTAAGTTCTTAGACAGTAAATACATATTTAAATTATTTCTACTATAATAATCGATCGATGCCCGATACAAACAATGTCGACAAAAAGCGGGTAGTCGAGCGACGTCTTGCGTGGCGGCCATGATTAAAATGTTCACTTTTTCCCGCCATGGGAGAACGCCGTTCGTTGACCGCTTCACTATTGCTAGATAAAAAAATCTTTCATACGATTTAAAAAAAAACAGTTTTTGTTATTATGTATGTCGAAATACAAAATCGAAAGGTAAAAACGCATTTCACAAAAGAATTCTCTTTGTCGTAATGTTGGTAGCACTGATGGTTTATTTTTCGCATTGCATAATTATGATTTCATGTATGTGAAGTCATTAACTAAATATCCACTTAATAGGTTTAATTTAATAGTAATATATCGCATCTATATGTTATGTAGGTATACCTACGTATACATTATAATATTATTTTATATAGTTCATTCCACCTGTGCTAACAAAACACAAGATGGTTGGAAAAGAGGCCTCTTATAAACACATTAAATATTTCTGAAGACTGAAACTTAAAATATCAAACGTTCATCTATTCTAATATACTTGTATTGAATTTGAATTCTTTCTTAAATATTATTCATGGCCACTTTAGGCTGAGGAAGTGAGAACGATTTTGCAACAAGTAGGAGTGAATGGTTTAGGAATATGACAACTTTAGGAAGACATGACGATATGCTCCGAGTTCAACTGCACACAGTGTCATCGAGACACAATTTCAACAAAAGACACAATTGCAAAACACGTACATATAAGTTAATAATTGCATTTCTTTTTTCAAACTTTAACAATTACTAAAAAAACCCTCTCAAGATCGCTGTCCTGCAGCAGGGTCCCAAGAGAACTAGCTGTAATCCCTCTTTGTATCGCCAAGTGCCAAGCTGTTACGCTGTCTTACGCTACCAGCTCTTCGATCACCCAATACATTTATGAGATTCAGAGGCAAAATGTTTAAAAAGCTTATGTGCTTCGGAACCCCATGGGCCCATTGTTTCAACTCCAAACGGCATAAATAGGTACCCTTGTTCTAAGGAACCATATTTACGCCGTTTGAAGTTTTCAGCGGATATCGCCACTGCGCCCACTCTTGATGAAGTGCCTTTAATTTAATATGAGATGATGCCAATGTTTCGACACAGGTAACATCCCATACTAAAAGCTTACCCTTTCAGAGAATCATACCGTTAGGCCTTTTGCAATCATCACGTGCGGTTCGTGGATAGTAGCTAAGGCCCTTCGGATGATAATATTGCATGTGCGAATAATCAATTTTGTGTTCAACCTTGGTAAATTGTAAGGATTCAGTAGATCGTTCATGTAAATTATTTTGCTTACAAGAGAAGCTGCTACTAAAATTAGCAATATAAAAGAAGCTAATTTGTGTGGTTATTAAATTAACATATGAGTAATAATCATTAGCTCAGTGTTTGTTTAACTTTTGTATTGAAGAACTTCTCAAGTCCGTTCTTTGGTTACTTTGCAGAGACTAGCCGATTTGGTTTAACTAAAACTACTTAACATGACTATAGCTTATAGTCAAGGTTGCGCTAAGTATTTGTATTATGCGGAAATGTCGGACATATATTCCTCAAAAGGTTCACGGTTTGGACAATTATCTTGACAAATGCTCCACTAACGAACTAAACTGACAGCCAAACCACAGGCCAAACGACGCCATCTTTGTTAGATGCGCGTGCGCAAGGTGACGCGAATAGGATGTTAACGATCAATACTTGTGTTCCTCTAAGAATGCTGTTTTCAGATGTCACGCTTTGATGTCTACTTGTTGTGCTTGTATCTTATGGTCGTGCTAAATATATATATATATATTTGTACTCTTTATTCTCTACCAGTACCAGACTCTCGATATTTAATAGAATTTTTTATTCGATTTGTGACGGAGGCTGTCAATGTATTATGTATCATTAATAATTTGTTTGATATTTGCGGACTCTAGCTTCAGCATATTTAGGGTAAAGTTTAACCTTGGAATGAGATCTCGCTTTGATTTGCCATTAGCGCTTAACTAATTTACTTATCTGAATACAATCTTATAAATTAGTTCCAGCTGTAATTTTCCCCACTTTACTAGAGTGGAGGTGAAAACGCCAATTCTCTCGTTACGCACGTTAGCCTCCCCGGTTAGTGGGTCACATCGGTTCCGCGGTGTTTGTTTAACAAAATTAAGGTTTTGTCCGAGTGTGAACAGGTTTAAGTATTTTCTTGATTTTTAACGGACACCGACAAAACTACTTTGTTTGCGGTTAATGTGTGCGAAGGAAACAAGTGGGTACAACTTTGCTATAATATTTTAGTAACATTGGCACAGTTTTAGACTAAGCACTTGTAAATATTGTCGACGATTTATATAGCATTTGTTCCTTTGGCGGGACTGTATGTATTTGAGATATCAAACAAAGATTATTGTATTGATAAATAAACAATAAGGTCATTTTCTTATGAACATAACGTATTATTCTCACACATTATAAAACATCAACTCATCTCACACATAATAAACCATATCAATTTTACATAATGTAAATATTTGTACTCGAGTACGACATTGACGCATCGTGAGGCCGAGAGGATTATAAAAAAAAAACAGGATAAAAAATTGATCCAGGCTGCCGGTTGAAGAGCAACAAAGAGGTTTTATGAAAAAGAGAAAATAGGAACGGTTGCGTTCCGTTCCTACTCGTAGTGTGGTATAAAAAGGAGTGCGTGAGGATTGAGGAATGCGTCGAGGCGACCGCCAGGTGCAACGGCCGGTGGCCCCGCCCCGCGCCTGCATTTTTGTGTGCTGGCAAAGCGGGCTCTGGACTAATGTTTAATTCTAAACACAAAAAATATAAACAACAATAGAGTCCACTCACACGAGAAACAACAACCGAAATATTCAAGGACTCATCTAGAAATCTGTAGAATCAACCACCATTCAATCGACATAAACAAATAGACCAACTCAATCAGTTGCAGTCATCAGGCAATTCTAAATATTCATATCTCTATCCAGAAAATATTATAAGAACCCACAGCTCGACTATAAATTACTTCATTCAATAATGGCGGGGACAGTAACTTAGCACCTAAAGGCTGTATCCATTCATTGCGATCTGCGAAATTTACACCGCTCTATCTGTGGAACCGTTAACAACACAATGGGTTGCCAGCATCAAACAATAATATTATGTGGGTCGCAAAACGACCGTTCGGAACTTGACACGGTGTCTTTATCAACCGACATAATTAAATGCACGAGTACCTTGATTGGAGTATTAGGAAAGAGGTGTCGATTTAAATTTGTTAGGTTATCTAATCGTGACCAGTTTTTTCTCTATATTTTCGTACTGTAACACATTCGCACGTTAAATTCTTCGTTTTTATCTGCGGGTGGGAAATCCTACATGAGATCACATTGGTTTTAACCCCTTCTTAAATGCCACAATCAATAACATATTTGGCTAGAACTTCTTAGTAGGGGCAAAGTGGCTTTATTTTTCTTCTGAATAATCCTCGTCATCACGTCCTACTTTACTTCACTTTCCATCATCACCTCGATCATACTTTCCATAAGAAGGTGGAATCAAATTTTTTCATTCAACTATTATTAATTCTCTATCCTATTCAACACATTCCTTTAAAATAGGTAACTCTGTCTGTCTGTTACGCTTTCACGGCTAAACTACTGAACCATTATTTAAATGTTTGTTACGGAGAAAGCTTGAACCCTAGAGAAGGACATAGGCTATTTTTTTTAAATCCACCCCCTAAGGGGGTATAAGGACGAATTTTAGTATGAGTCCCACGGTCTAACAGCGAGTGCTGCATATTTTTATTCATAGAAGTTCGTCTAACTATAAAAATATTACAATGTCGTTGAAACTCCATGAAGTTGTTTACTATTCGCTCAGTAACTTGGTTTCTTATCTTCTGAAGTACCTACACCAAATATTTGTCTAATGTGGCAACCTTTTGGCGCCTTTATACGAGGTTTCATTTTAATATCAAAGATTCTTAACTTTCCTTTTTTAGAATAATTTGTATCATTTATAGAGGAATCTGAAGGCTTCCTATTAGGCGCTCGTGAAGTTTTACGTTTGTTTATTGAGACTATTATTGTTCACAAGCTGTTAACAACACGATCCTGTTTCGGTAGGTCCATCAACATATGGGAGGATAGCATCAAATCAACTTTTTACGTCTTCACCGCTATAAAATATACCTACAAAACAAACAAAAAACACACAAAGCGATACAGTAATCAAGAACCGTCTTCATCTATTATAAAGTACGCTTCAAGGGCTATAAAACTGCTGCGTTCCGTTTCATTATGTCTACTCTCGTATCAACCATCCCACAGCCTCATACTGAGCTCATACCTTGTAATGGCTGTCCTTTATTCCTCTTTCGTCTCATGAGGGACGGGACAAGCTCTGCGCGGCGCGATAGTAAATCTCTAACATGATAATTTATGTTTCAAATTAAATGTTTTACGACACACATCTGTCTGCCTGTTGAGACATCGTGTCGTATGTCGTATGTATGAAACGGAACGTCGCTCGCAATGAGAGCTTTTGATGACACCAAATGAACACTTGTTCAAATTTCGAATACTTTCTCACGAGTAAACGGGCCGCGTCTATTAACCGTGCACATACGTCACTGCAAAGCACATCCCTTGTCGAGATTTTAGTTAGTTAAGGCTCCTATATCCATAATTTGTAGGGAGATAAACTATTCCCAATTTCTTTGTAAATAATCCACCTGTGTCACTGTAATTTAGTATATAGTTATTCAATATATCTAAGTGAAATAGCTGTTATTTTTTCGATGGGTTTTATTGATTAGGAAATATTGGTAGTTAAACTTTGCCCCCGTTATCTCTTTCATAATCTATCACCACACATTAGTTTGTCAAAAATAATAAAATTATTATTAATTTGAATTTTCAATAAGCTACAAAATATAGCGATACCTATAATTGAAGGGTAAGTAAATTAAGAGCGTTGTAATAGATTATGAAAAAACGGGGGCAAAATAATTCTTTATTTTACCACCATATTTCCTTTCAATAAAACCAATTGAAAAATTACAGTGACACGGGTGGATTATTTACAGATAAATTGGGAATAGTTTATCCTCATACAAATTATGTATATATAGATAGGGCTCTTTATTATTAGGTAGAGAGATGGAGACAGAAAGTGGTTGTAAGCACTTGCTGGCAGAAATTATTTTTCATACAACCGAGAGATCCCCACAAATGCTGTTCACTCATTTTCTGCCAGCTGGTAGGAGAGGTTTTTTCTTTTTTTCTTCTAAATCGGCTCAGCGGCGTACCGACAAGCGCTGGACCCCTACTCGTACAAGAATTTGTAGAGGGGGCTCAGACTACACGAAAAAGAGGTTTTCTGTCGGCAAGTGCTTACAACCACTTTCTGTCTCCATCTCCTCTATTTATAATAAAATAATGCTTACAAGTATTTTATTTGTCAAGGAAAACAATGAATACTGGTGAAAAAAAAAACAGAATGAAGGCAAAGGCAACCTCTTCTACAGTCTAGCCATAATAAATGAAGACATAAAATTGTAATAAGTTGCAATAACGAATTGTATCGTAAAAACGCAATACCGCATCATTTGCATACACAAATGAGCGTCACGAAGGATGCGTGCTTTTAATTGCGTTTCTTTACTATTTTATTTTCGCGATACGCGAAGATAATGTACAATTTTCTATTTTTAAGATTAAAATGGAGTTTATTTAGATAGTGTTTCGTTACATTCCCGCGTTGGGAACGAAACGTCTTGGAGATGCGACTCTTCGGCCGATGGCTTACCGTTAAGATATGCGACCAATAAAATACTAGTCAGCCGCGTATGGTAATTTCGTAATTGCGTGTTTATCCGTAACCATAGCTATATTTATCCCATAGAAATATTCTACAGCCAGGATTCATTTAACTGCACAATTTTGATTATAAATTCCATTGACACGGCCGTGCTATAAACGTCTAAGCAACCTACAGTTTCAATTGCGTAACTTAAATAACAACGCGATTACATTAATTGCTAATTAAATACCTGTTAGATGGAAATTTTGTATATTAATATTGTTAGCAATCGAAGTCTTTGTGTTTATAAGTCATGATTGACAAGCAATAACTCTTATAGTAGTCGAAAACAAAAACGCGAAGGCCGACGAGATTAAACGGACTTAAGCAACCATACCTTATGATGCAAAAACTAAACGCCTCATTCACTTGTGGTCGGTTGTAACTTGTAACCAATAATCGAGTGGCCATAACCGTCACCGATACGAATTCACATGAGCTAGTCTTGTTTCGAAATTGAATTAACCGGGTGTAAAACGTGCTTTAGCAATAAAAGAGATGAAAATTATATACAATTAAGGAGCTGCGACCGTCGAGCGAGGGCCATCGGAGGCGCCGAGACTTTAAAAACCGCATCATAGAGAACTAGCGATGTGAATGTTTAATTAAGCTGTAATTTACTGCTAACTGGAATATTGAATGAACTTGGTTTCACTCCTGCTTTTGCCCTGAGGCTCTCGTTGGCAAGTCTGAGTCTATAATCTCGGGATCTGCGGTTGACGTCATGCCTTCCATAACTTAGCAGAGGAAAATTATTTTATAACATTTCTAAGTTTATTATCTTATTTACTGTTTCTAAGCTTTAACACTTTACTTGTTTTTTATGACGCGTAGGAAGTGAATATTTATTATGGATGTTAGTTGGTTTAATGGCACATAAGTATCCTAGACATGTTTACGTTTGTATTTTTAATTTATGCTATATTTTCATGAAAACTGCATCAAAATCTGCAACCAAGTACGTTCTGATACTTTGTCATCAGAATATGGCGATGTCACATATCGAAAATCGAAGGAAATAAGATCAAAATTGTGTATCACTACAATCTGTCTGTGACATTTGCACGCAAAATCTACTGAACGGATTTTGTTGCGATTTTATATATTATATAGGTTGATTCACCGGTTAGGAGCTGAGTATTAACAGTATAAGTCAATCAAGTCGGGAAAAAAGTTCGCCCCAGCTAGTTTTAATAGCGTATGCTATCTAATCCGTCAGATATATAACAAAATTATGTAGAAAAGAATTGCGTAGAATAAAATTATCTACAAAAAAGTCTGCAATGCGTATGTAGCAATATATTTTGTAAATAGTTGTTGAACAGTTTAATCTGGAGTATATTCCATATTATCATATTACAATGTAAAGAAGCGCGGAGAACTGTGTGCCCTTAAATTTAGCACTTTATGTTATTCTCAATCCGATATCTTTATTAACAATATTAAATAGGCACAGATGGCATCGCATTCAGCCACGGCAATTATCGTTGCGTTTCGTTATACGCATTATCCGATGTTCAAATGGCAATTACTGTATGTTAATGTTTGATTATTATTCTAATTAGTTGGTAAAGGACTTTATTTTTAGTTTATAATACTTATAAATTTCATATTATCAGTGTGAGAATAGATACGAAGAAAAGTTTAAATGTCACCTTTTAGTTAACTTTGTATAGGATAACCGCATTTATATAAAATAAATAAATTTAAGAGGCCTTACCGATACGCCGCACTCGAAATTTAGTTAAGTAACGCGCGTTATTGAAAATTAGTCGCGCCTTCAAATTTTGATCATTTTCGCGATTTTTTTATGTTGACTTTGATATCAAAATAAAAAGCGGGGATGGTTTGAAAATGAATAATAAAAATATTGCAAATTTTTCACTCTTTAAATTATTTTTTATTTATATTTGTTATGTTTTCTATCTTAAATAAAATTTAGATTCTTGTTATGGAATAATTCGAGAATAATGTGTTATTTTTATATTACAATTTTTTTTTGTATATAGCTCACAAAAAATACATTTTTATATCAATGAATTTTTCCAAAAATTACAATTTCTCAAACATTTTTTTCTCGTTTTTTTTATGAAAGTTGAAAAATCTAATCTATCAATATTTAAGTTGACCATATTACGGTGTCAATACTGTTTTTTAATGTTCAAAATCTTCAGTGAGCTTTACAAGATCGATCGTCAAACGTCACTCGAACGTAAGTTTTTGGAAAACGAGTCCGGAAAAATGATAATTTACCAACACTATAGAAATAATTTCAAAATTTCCTTCTATCAGTCTTGAAGACCAAGACCCGTATTTTCAAAATGACACAATTGTATCCACCATCTTATTCGTATTCTCACAAACAGACATCAAAAATGTCCGAAATGTAGCGTGTGCCGGGTAAAGAGCCTTAAGTGTCTGCTATGATTTAAAAATAAATAAGTACCAATATTTACACGATAATATTTAATTATTTCGTTAGTTACCAGACGATCCATGGATGGCCTGCGAAAGAAAACGCTCATTAGATCCATTTTTCTAAAAATCTACTCAAGCTCTTATTTCGAAGAGATTGTATTTATTTACATAGGTATTAAAATTTTCTTATATAGGTAGGTAGGTACTTACTAAATTACAAAAATAAAATAAAATTACAAATCAAAAATTTCATGTAAATCGCTAACTATTGAGACAGTACCCAGCAGACTGGCTGCACCGTTGGATGGCAATGCTTATTCTTTGACCTAACTAAGAGCCAAGCCCGTTGTGAACTTTCTATTAGTCGTTTACTAATATCTTGGAACAGCCTGTGTGCTATTGTCCCCACGGTCCAATCGTTTCCACACCAAACGCTTCAAATATGTATAATCTTTCGGAAGAGATGCATATTTGCAACGTTTGGCCATTTCTGCACTGTAGGCCGCATATATAAGTTTGCAAACACTTTGACAGCTGTCATAGGGATCAAGTTTTATTTTACAGAGTAGCAATCACTATGTTCTTTATTAAGAGTCGGGACTGCCATACATTGAAATGAATCAAACTTAGGGCCGAAAGGTACTGCCAACCTAACAACATCGTACTGTGGATTGGTATAGAAATATTTGCTATCTCTGTCATCTGTATATGGCGTGAAAGAGATGGCGATACCACGCCATTAGTATTGGCCTATTTTTCCTAGACCTAATTTTTTGTTCTAAGTTGCGCCAGCCTGAGTATATTTGTAGGTGCGTCGGTGGCCGAGTGGTTAAGACGTCTGGTATTAACTAGGCAGACCATGGGATCGATTCCAGATTCCGGCCATGTACCAATGGAATTTTTAATTAAAAAGTTATGTACATAATCCGACAAACCACACTTAGAGACTTCTCCATCTAAATATACCCCCATTAGGTATATCCTCACAAATACCATCGGTTAAACGAGGAAGACTTGGTCTTCCGCTGGGTACCCTGGAATAGTAACACGGTTTCGGGAGCTGTAAAAGCAACCCGAGAAGAAAGAAAAAAAAATGATTTGTAGTAATTTTCCGTTTCAATTTGCTTCCTTCACAGTTACCTAACAATACATTGATTGTTTAGAGTTTTCAAATATCGCGAAATACGCTATTGTTTGACGATCGGATGCGCTCGAATTGTGTCACCAGATTGTTGTGAATAATGTTTGATAATACAAATATTTTGCCGAACTATTTGTTTATTTTGTTAAGATTCTCAAGTTGGTAACAATCGATTGTTACACCGCGGCATTTAGCAAGTTGTAAACGTTTTGATTGCTATTTCAAACATTGCGTTGTTTTCATCATTGTGCAATTTTGTTGAATTGTTGTTTAAATATTTTATCGTTCGTCGAACAAGATGATTTGTGTTTAGAGAATGATGAATTTGTATTTCCGGGTTCAATCCTTACTTGTGAAGCACCAGGCTACGTCCGGACTGAAAATAATAGATGTCACATTAGGCAATTTAGGGATCTACAGACTAGTCGGCGAAAAATCTCACCACTACTATTATAGTCGGTGGCTATATACTTAGTCGGCAAATTATCAGTCAATTTGGGACCGATTTGTTATTAGTCGGCTAGTCGACCAAATCCATAGTCGGTAGATTCACTGTATGTCATGTCTGATGACTCAAAGATGATTTTTATAGTTTTAATCGCATTCAAAATATCAGCAAGGAATTCTAGATTTACTAATCATTACCTACCTATCCAAACATGACAAGCGGCATGTTATGTCGTAGATGTCACGACACAGGTTGGCGGCAAACAATAGGTACAAGTACATAAATACATGAGTTGGTATTATTTGCATACTTGAAGAACGCGCTGTGCCCACGCCGGTCTGGTCAATCCATCATTTTTGCTGATGTGTGGGTACTGAGGCTGCTTGTTCAGAAAATACCTATTTATTTCATACTAGCGACCCGTTCTGCCTTCGCCCGTAGAAAATTATGAAAATTAGCCTACCTGAAAAAAGGCTCAAACCATGCTCAAACAAACACATTTTCGCGTTTATAATATTAGTTAGGATTTAGATATTAATGCGGATTGAAAGATGTTGCTGTAAGTGAAATGAAGAAACGTATTTGGTTTGCCCTGGTTTGGAAATACCTGCCTAGATATTAGGGGGCAACTCGACTAAACCCACTACATATTTATTTAAGTTTTCCATAAATAGGCATTACAAATTACAACTCATAACAATGTTTGTAATTACAAGAATGTTTTTATGACGAACTATTGAATATATTTTATTTATTGTTTCGTATTTCTTAAGCAAACACCTGTGCTGATTGATAGCAAATAGTCATACTTTATGCATACATACATACCTACTGGAATGGTGACGTCAAACCTACCACCACTTCGGAAACATCGTTTGTATATAAAAGTGGCAAGAATTTCCACAGCCCTATGTACCAAAATACAAATAAAATCGACATTTGAATTCGTTCTTTTTCTATTTGTTCTAAAAAAGGACATTCTACTTCATAGTCGTATACTCTTGACACCGATTTTCGTCCACCAGCTCTGGTTGACAGCCTCACGGGAACATTCATTGATGGAGTGCTTAGTCACAGATCATCAGGTCAGTCAATCTGGCAGGGGACCGACCGCGTGACCCGACACATTATAGGTAATGTACGATTTATTCCACACTTAATTTATGCCCCGGCTTCGCCCGTGAAATTTTGATATCACTTCTGATCTCATCCGATATATGTACCCATAGATTTCTTTTTCTACGAAACCTTTTAAGATATTAAAATAAACCAAAAAAGCAGTCAAAATCGATTGAGCTGTTTCAGAGCCTATTCTAGACAAACATTGGGACATTGAATTCGTTTTTAATTAGCGATTCGGTCCTAAAGCATGGCCACTGAGTGGGCAGTTCAGAGGTGAGCTGGGGGAGATAAATTTCGTGAAAATTTGCGAAATGAGACAGGCCTTAATAGGTCGCTTTTACTAAATACAACTATTTATTTTATTTTACTTTTGACATAAACACGCCTATGAAGTTCCATAATTATTGACAGGCAACCATGGGCAAAAATTGCAATACTTCATGGATGCTGTTTTTTCTTTACAATAGTGAAGCGACGTGCTCTTTAGCTCCGATATTTATCGATATCGATATGTATCTTGTCTATGACCTACTTGATTGATGTTGCCAAATAATAAATACATTTACAGTAGTGCTTTACATAAATGGTTTATGTTAATACACATAAAATATAGGCATTTAAACGCTTGGGTATGTTTATAAAACAATACAAAATGTTAAGCCAAATTAAAATGTAACGCATTAGGACATCCCTAATTGACTAGTACTCGAGCTGTCAAAAGTAAAATAAAATGTTGGATTTAGTTAGAGCACAGAGTAAAGAAGTTAGAGCAAGAGTTGCAGTGAACCAAACACATTCGATTCAAGTATTAAAAAAATATCAAACGTGCCAGCACTTTTTAATCGCTCACATTCTAATTTATGTGTGATTGTAAGACAACTAACTAAACAACTAAAGCAACTCAGCCTGAGGATGGGTGACCACACTGACCACGTGTGCCAAAATACCTGGTCACTCGAAATAGTCTCACAAAATATCACGGGCTAAAATATGATAATTTAAGTTTTCGATAGTTTCTGGGTACTCTGGTTCTCGATTACTATGTTCTTTCTAAAGTAAATATTTGTACAACATAACATAACATCTAGCTCGAAACGAACCATTCAGTTACTAGAAATGCTAAATTAATTTCTAGACGTGATTTTTGCTTACATTTTGTCACGTTTTCAATTATTATATTACTTAAGGTGGCGTTGCGTGCTATTCATCTATTTAATAACAGTGACAGTTCTTCTAATTGTAATATTTTCTCTGAAAATTTCCTGTTATGTCGTAAAAATTTACGTACACCGTTGGTTAATTACGACGAATTTTATATAGAAATGCAATTGCGAATTCGATATAACTTCGCTCGTGTAAAGTTTTGAAATTTTCTTTCACGGATTGCCTTACCCAGCTGAAGTCCAAGTATTCCTCTTTTAGCTGATGGTATTTGTGAGACTATACCTAACGAGTGGCCAGTTCTGTTGAGGTAAGTATATTTAATTGGTAAAGCCTCTAAGTGTGGTTTGTCGGAACCCATGATTACATTTTTTAAAATAAAACATCACATGTCCAGTTTTATAAAAGTGTAATATTTTTAAAATCGGTCCAGTGATTATCGAGTTATAACTCTTACTCAAAGAATACTTAAAGTCTATCTATCATCACGCCTTTTATCCTAAAAGGGGTAGGCAGAGACAATCTATATTATAAAATTAGTAGACTTTAGAGTCAAAGCAGGGTTAGGTTGCTAGTGGATATTACACCTATAATTTCTCTGGTGCAATTTCCTGAATTGCAAGTTATTCGTAAGAAGCAATCAATCTCTAACATTATTAGTTAATTATAGAGGTAATTAAACATTATGTACTGGTAAGGAATCAGAGTTCAAGGATTAATTCAAATTATACGATTGGAGCTAGCAATAACATGCAGGCAAGTTGCGTAAACTATTGGAATGATCAAGCAATGTTGAATTAATTATTAGGTAGCGGTTTTAGGTAACTTGATGGAATTATTGTGCAAATGTCAGTGAATGGGTTACCTTCTCAAATATCATGATTGTCATGTTCCTAAATCATCAGTTTCATAAAAGGCCCAATTGACAACTGCGTGGTACTCAGTCTAAAGTTGTCAGATCTTGGATTGTCCACCCTTTTTTTACCGTGTTACGGTTCTAGGGTACTCAACGGAAGACCAAGTCTTCCTCGTCGTTTAGCCGATGGTATTTGTTGCAAATATGAAAGGATGTAAGTTAGAGCAAGTGAATGAATTTGTTTATTTAGGTAGTATGGTTACAAGAAGTGGAAAGATAGACAAAGAAATTGAAAGGAGAGTGAAAGCGGGAAGCAAGGTATTTGGTGGACTAAACAATGTATGCAGAAATACACAACTTACAACTAAAAGTAAAATGAACATACATAATGCTGTTTTAGTTCCATCACTTACTTATGGAAGCGAGACTTGGGTATGGAATAAGAGGCATGAAAGTAAAATAAATGCAGTGGAAATGCGGTCTTTACGTAGAATGTGTGATATAAAGCGTATTGACCGTATCCGGAACGATGTCATTAGAGAAGAATGCGGAGTAAAAGATGATGTTGTGACAAAAATGAAGAAAAGTAGTTTACGCTGGTTTGGACACGTTGAAAGAATGAAGGATGATAGATTGACTAAAAAGGTTTATATGGCTGAAGTGAAAGGAAATGCTAGCAGAGGACGACCTAGATGTACTTTTATTGAACATATAAAAAATATGTTGATCGAAGGAAATATTAAAAGTACACACAATCGCCGAGCATGTATGAAAGGTAAGATGAATATAAAAGAAGCAAAAGAGATATGTCAGGATCGTAACAAATGGCATTCGATTGTCTCTGCCTACCCCTCTTGGGATGAAAGGCGTGATGATAGATAGATAGATAGATAGATAGATAGATATATTAAAATTACAAGTAGATAATGTGTAAGGCCCGGCCACGTACCAATGGCGTTTTATAATTAAAAACTTATGTACATTATCTGACAAAACACACTTGGAGGCTGTTCCGTCTAAATATACCTCAACAGAACTGGCCACTTGTTAGGTATAGCCTCGCATACACCATCGGCTAAAAGAGGGGGACTTGGTCTTCCACTGGGTATCTGGGTACTCCGGTTTCGGGAGCTGTAATCCCAAAAAATTATAACAATTTTTGTCGACCCTTTGTGCCCTTGGATCCGCCCTTGTATTTGTATTGTTTGTTTTGAGTTTTCTTTAGCATCTACTACCTCGAAAGTTGATAAAATATCAGCCAACTGCAATTCGCTCTTGACCATGATTATTGAATGCAAAATAAAAATGCTTATCAAATACAGTAGCGATTATGATTTTATCGATGTTACGCTTCGGATAGTGATATGCGTCACTAAAAAAGACAAGAATAGAAACAATACAAGCCTACAATGCTGAAATGGCCAAACGTCGCAAATATGCATCTCTTCCAAAAGAATACATATTTGAGGTGTTTGGAGTGGAAACGATGAGACCCTGAGCATGTAAACAACGAATTGTAAGTTCTCATGACCAACGGGCTGGCTCTTATGTCGGTCAAAGAATAAGCATGGCAACGAGGCAATGCTTATTCTTGAGTGCCTATAATTAATTCTCAATTATAATAATATTATTTAAAATTTCATTATTTAATTGAATTCAGATCTTAGCAACCGTATTTATGATCACGCAATTTTATTTCTATTTATGTTTTTTTTTTGTATATATATTTGTAATTTTATTTATTATGTATATAAATTTAATAATAAAAAAAGGTTAATATGGCTGAAGTGAAAGGAAATGCTGGCAGAGGACGAGCTAGGTGTACTTTTATTGAATATTTAAAAAAATATTGATCGATGGCAATATTAAAAGTACACACTTTAAAATTGCCGAGCATGAATAAAAGGTATGATGAATAAAAAAGAAGCGAAAGAGGTATGTCATGGTAACAAATGGCATTCGATTGTCTCTGCTTACCCTTCTTAGGATAAAACATGTAATGATAGATAGATAAATAACTAGGATTAAATAACTTTACACAATATAATTAAATTATGTAAGCAGTAATAAACACAAAAATTACTCATGATTTCTCCATATTTCTCATGTCATAAGGAATGATGGAATAACGGTTGTAGTAACGGCAAAATCTCCCTTTAAAACGCTTATTTAAAATAATTTATGATCACAATAAATTAATAATTGGTAGCAATTTTATGGTTATTGTGAAAGTTTTTATTGAATCATTTGGTTCTTTTTACTTTAATTAATGTCGTTATTTTTGTTCGCAGGTAAGTCAATGGATTAAGGTTTCTGTTAAGATAATTAAGGCGAAGACCTGCGTGAATTGTGGTAACAGATTTTTTCATTCTAAATAGATCCAATTCTGTGCCTAATATATAATTACTTTAAAGTTCTTTATTCAATAATCGATTCTTAGAACAAATTATAATCGATTGGAATTATCATTTTATTTATTTTCAACTTTGATATTATGATGTCGGAATGAGAATTTTATTACGGGAGTATGTATATTATATGTTTAAAAAAACTGATCATCTCCTTTGGTGACAAGAGTCAAAAGAGCTCTTCGCTCAACTTCTTCATTCAGCTGGAAAATGCAGCCAGTATCCTTGCCACTATTCCACGCGGACCTGGTTTATTTAGTTTTTTTTTTTTTTTTTTTTTAATTTTTTTTTTTTATTAATATAAAAACCTTAAATCAAATCTAAAGATTAAAAATAACTAAATAAACCAGGTCCGTGTGGAATAGTGGCAAGAATACTGGCTGCATTTCCCCGCTGAATCGCGATACTGATTCGTTGAGCGAGGAAGGAGCCAGCCCTCTTGTCACCAGAAGAGATGATCAGTCGAGGGGATACATCTTTAATAAAATTTTTGGGATTTGAACCCCACGGACCTAGAGTTTCTACACTACTTAGTTATTCTTAATGTTTAGATTTAATTTCGATCCCGGGTCCCGGCCATGTACCAATGGATTTTTTAATTTAAAACTTATGTACATAATCCGACAAACAACACTTGAGGATAATCTATCTAAATAGGTATATCCTCAACAGAAGTGGCCACTCGTTAGGTATAGCCTCACAAATACCACCGGCCGAACGAGGAAGACTTGGTTGTGATAATATTATAATTCGAATGAAATCTTTAATCCCAGTCCCTTAACAGAGCTCCTTTATAGCTCTGTAAATCTTCAGTGCCCATTTAAAGGGCAATCACTAAAAGGACATTAAATGAACAGAATAAGTATGAAAAAATACGTAAAGTACAAGAAAGAATATTTTAAATGTCGTTTGGCGAAATAATAAAATACACGCACACATGTATTAGCGAGGTAGATAGGTATAAAAAGCAATAATTATTGTCGATGCACGTTAAAAATAAGTATTGATGATATGATTGTTTATCTATCAATCTATCTATCTATCATCACACCTTTTATCCCAAGAGGGGTAGGCAGAGACAATCGAATGTCATTTGTTATGATCCTGACATACCTCTTTCGCTTCTTTTATATTCATCATACCTTTCATACATGCTCGGCGATTGTGTGTACTTTTAATATTGCCATCTATCAATTAATATGTTTTTAATTTTAATATGTTCAATACACCTAGGTCCTTTCAATTCTTTCAACGTGTCCAAACCATCGTAAACTACTTTTCTTCATTTAGGTCACTACATCATCTTTGACTTCGCATTCTTCTCTAATGACAAAGTTCCGGATGTGGTCAATACGCTTTATATCACACTCCCGGACCAAGTCTCTCTCGTTTAGCCGATGGTATTTGTGAGGCTATACCTAACGAGTGGCCAGTTCTGTTGAGGTATATTTAGATGGAAAAGCCTCTAAGTGTGGTTTGTCGGATTATATCATAAGTTTTTAATTTAAAAACATGGCCGGGATCCAGGATCGAACCCGTGGTCTACCTAGTTAATACCAGACGTCTTAACCACTCGGCCACTGACGCACCTATTACCGTTGTTTCGATTAATTTTATTGCTAGGTATTAATTAGTATTCTATTCTAAATAACATGTCCTATTAATTAATTTTCCAGTTTATTAAATATATCTTATCGACTGTTATTAACATACATTTTTAAGAGTTGAAAATCCTTTGTATGTAGGGCAACTATATTGGATGCTATTTTATTATGAACTAGCTTTCTGCTCCGGCTTCTCCCGTGGGCTTTATTATGGTCATGTTTTCATACAAAAATCCCATAGAAAAAACACTTTCAGTTTTTCCCGGGCAACTTTTCCATATTTTCTTTCTTTATGAACCTGATTCGGACTATTACGAACATTTTAATAAAATAGCGACTTTCTAACTTTCTAAACATTTTAGGGCATTTTCTTGAACTACATCGATGTGATTTTTTTTTATTTGATCCAATTTAAAAAATGATTAAATTCGATATGTGATGTTCTTATAGGATCACTGTTGAGTCCCGTCTGTCTGTCCGTCTGTCACAGCTTATTTTCTCCGAATCTACTGGACGAAAAAAGTTGAAACTTTGTACATACATGTATAGAGTTTGATGACCCAATCACGTACGTATAGCGTAATTAATCGAATTTCGGTTTTGGGGGTTAATTTTCGGGGAAAAATTAAAACGTTAAGAAATTTTTTTAGTGTATCATGTGACATATCAAATGAAAATTCACTGTTTCCATCCTCCCTCTTTGAAAGAGTCTAAATAAAATAAAATAGAGGTCCTGTCCTGACCGAAAAAATGGGTTTTCTTCCTATTTTCTCATTGGATCCAATTTAAAGATGTGCTTTTTTTTCGATTTTGAATGTTGAATAGGTACAATAAAATTACAAATGAAACAACACGGGTGTAAATTTAGTAAGTGACCTGTTTACACGAGGGCCAAGTCAGTTTATCTTGTGGGTGCAAGGTCTTAGATAAGGTGCTTTATTAGTGCGCTATGACATTGAGACTAGCTAATCCGTAAAGGCGGCGTATACGACCTTTTTGTAATGACAAACGTAATGAGACGTTAATGATAAACCGATACACAATAGAGTTCGTTTTAATGTTGGTATCACTGAAGTTTATTGTTATTTTTCTGTATGAATTTAAAAAAATACAAAATTCCTGTACTTGTCTTATTTGGTAAACAAACTTTGCATGTCATTTTATTGAAAACATTTAAATAACCGTTTTAAAAATATGAATTAATATGTTAAAATAACGTCTTTTAATAATTTTAAATTACAACTTATTTAAAAAACGACATGCAAACATTGCTTACTAAGACAAGACAAGTCTAGAAATGTTAAGTACTATCGTTTTTGTCAGAGTTGTCAGAAGTCCAGTGCATTTAGGAAAATTTCAATCAAAATTTTAAGTTGCTTTAATGTGATACGCAATTTGAGCTAGGTAACATAGTTTATTCAATGTAAGTCATAATCGATAAGATTAGATTATTATTATAATATCTGTAATATACCTTACTACTGTACTTATGCATTATAAAAAATCTAACATTTTGAGTGACAACATCTCATGATTTAATGTTGTATGGGAGTATGTATGTATGTGTAGGGCCTCTAAAATTGCAGTTATGATTTGTATAAGGTATGTAGTGTTGATGTCATGGACAAACACTACTTAAATAACGGTTGTTTTTATGAAAACGGAACCGGCTGTGAGCAGGAGTTCCAATTTGTTAATCGTCGCCAACTTGTTTATTGAAAATTTTAATACTCATATAATTTTTTAATAAACGGTTATGAATTTTTATTCTTATAAATATGTTTATGGTAGTTTTTTTAGAATCTAAAGTTTTTTTTAGACTTGTCTTATTTAGTATACAAACCTTGCATGTCTTTTTATTGTAATTTTTTTAAATAACAGTTTAAATAATATGATTATTAGTTCTGCAAAAACATGCAAAGATTGTTTACTAAATAAGACAGGTCTAGAAAAACGGACCTTAAATGGTAGAATGTTAGGTACTCCGCTCCGTGTTTTCTTCGTACGTATGTATATATATATATGTATACTAGTAGCGAAAATTTGTTTGTTTGCCCTAATTTCACGTAGAAACGGAGCAACGGATTTACCTACTTTTTGTTTTTGTCGGGAGATAATATCTTTCTTCGGGAAACTTATTTATGTACTTACCCGTGATAAGACGAGGCGGGTCGCTAGTGTATAAGTATTAGGTAGATATTATAATTATAGAATACCAGTCAAGCAGCAGGACAACTGGTGTAGAATAAAACCTTTCCTAAGGGTTGCCATCCGTGCGAATTTCCCCTGATTTGTCCTAGTTTGAAGGGCGTCCGGGGAGTATCCGGGCGGGGCTTTGTAGACAGTCCGGATTTTAAAGTCGAACAGTAGACAGAATAAGTAAAATTAAACCCTATTAAAATATGACTAAATCCCCAGCGCTCGATTTTAATTTCTTTGCTAAAACCAATAACTTCCCGATTCTTTTAAAAACTTTTAATTTTAGTCTGGGTCTGAAACCCATAAATCCGGGGTTTTCGAACTTGTCCTGGCTTACTGATTTTACAAATGGGAACCCTATTTCCAAGGAATATAATAATTGATATTTAAATCACAATAAACCGTTACACTATTGTCCAATATGACCATCAGTGGTAGATAAGCCCATACTCCACAATGATAGTACGTCATTGATACTCCATGTGTAATTTAATATTAACCTTCATTGTACATATTTTTTCATTCACCTTGAAATACTAATTCTATGGAGCATAAATTAAACACCGTGACCATGTTGGGCGTCAAAAAGACCGAAGCCAAACCAAACAAAGGGAGCATTTTAATAATATTTCTTTAAGTTATGGCGCACTGTCTGTTTGTCGCGTTCGCGTCACTTGAGTTTAATTTCCCGCCAACGCCATGTCGTCGGAGTCTTTTCACCCACGCGCGTTCTCCATTAGATGTTTTATTGAGAAAGTTTTTTTCACTATTTGGTTACGACAATCAATAATTGTTTCTTTTTTCACACGTTACATAATAAAAGACCTTCATTTATGTTCTCGACATATACAAACTTTTTGCTGTGAAATAGAGTTCCTCCGTTGTGTTGGTATCACTTAATTTCTTTGCTTTTTCGAGTGTTTCCACATATCTAAGGAAGAACCATTTTTATCTTAATTTTATATTAATATTTAAACATTACGCAATGACTTAAATTAGTAGAGGCAGTTAGGGGTTTTTTATAACCGCACATAAACCCACCCTGTTTAATATCGCTACACATTTGAAAGTATTAGGGTCAATAGGAAATAAAACGCCACACATGCCCAGAAACACTGGCCTTTTCGCTGTCAGAGTTGTGGAATAGATCAGTGCATTTCGGATAATTCTGATTAAAATTTATCATGCCCCCCAATAACCCATGCCACTCACAAGTACCTACTACTAACCCATGCCACTCACAAGTACCTACTACTAAGTAGAGATAGGTACAACCTTTTTGATTAAGTAATATGTATGTTGAGTAAAAAAAAGTATATAATTTTATAGAAAACTTTTATTTATAAGTTTACTTTATAATAAAAATACAATGAACAGTCATAATTTATTGCGTTCACAAATTGACGAAACATTCAGCAAAAATATAAACCAAAAATGGCAATGCAGGAAAATACGACATATTAAATAATTCATACGTTACCTATTACTCAATCATGTATCTTGGCAAACGGTGAAATTGTTTGTAGTTTTTTTCCTTCCTCGGCCCGTAAGGAACGCGCTTGTCCATTCAGAAACGTTTTTCCTCATTGTCCTGTCCGTTGCATTTCGTCCCAAGTCATGTTGGACTTTGAGATGAGTCATGTAAGTACCGATACGGCTGGTGACTTGAAATGCGTGTTCCCTGAGATAAATTCTTTCAAGGAGTTCACTCGAAATTCAGACATTTTTAGAGAAACTTCATTTGAAGCAAAAACTTGCCGCAAAGAAAAAATAAAACATTGCAACCTCAATCAACCTATTAACCTATAATCAAAGCGGGAGCTGCGGTGGTAATCGCAGAGTCTAACAAACGGCGCAAATATAGTTTAATTATTGAAAACTACAAAGTGCCGTTTGGTGTAGAAACTCTAGGTCCGTGGGGTTCAAATGCCAAAAAGTTTATTAAAGATATATTTCCGCTAGACTGATCATCTCTTCTGGTGACAAGAGGGCTGGCTCCTTCCACGCTCAACGAATCAGCATCGCGATTCAGCAGGGAAATGTAGCCAGTATTCTTGCCACTATTCCACACACACCTGGTTTATTTAGTTATTTTTAATGTTTAGATTAATTTTAAGGTTTTTATATTGTTATGTGTAAATAAATAAATATACAAGCTTAGAAATTCTAGATATTCTCAAAAGAGTTCACTGATTCTTTTTCGGAGTTGTCAAATTGAATTTTCACCAAATTCAGTTGTAACTACTCTGTAACTAAAATTACTTCGCGAAAAAACTACTGAACGGATTTTGATGCATAGGTTGATTTACCGGGAAGGTTTACGAGTAGTAAACAAGGACCTATCTTGTTTAGGAGCAAGTCGGGGAAGAAGTTAGCACAGCCAGTTTTCGTGTCAAAATGTTGTAGGAAAAAATTGTGTAGAATAAAATTATCTACAAACATGTCAGCGATATCTATCTATTTCTAATAATTTGTGTAGGTATTCAAATAGTACCAGTCAGTAGAGGTAGACCTAGACACGAATATTGCATATTTTATATATACAAAAACAAAATTAATGTAGGCATAATGGTCACATGACGCCTCGTTCCGTACCGTTTTGACCGCAATAATTGATATTCGAAAAAAGTTAACTATACATAACACGTTGTATAAACTTGTTTCTTATCTTATTTGAATTTGTTTTATGTGGTCGTTTGCGGGAGAGTGTATAAGCCATAAGCCACTAGGAAAATATAGTGATGTCCTATTACAATAAGCTATAATGTATTTTAAATCGATTTGTCGATAAAAATTATCGTTAGTGTTGTAGTTTACAACTATTTGATGAAGTGTGAATAATTCTTAAGATGTTCCCTGGTAGTCAGTTGGTTTAGTCGTATCTGTCTATATTTTTTAGTCTATGGATTTAGTTTGATCTCACATAATATATTGTCGATGCAAGCAAATTATTTCTTTATAATTGTACTAACCCCTTAGGAGTCTTATATCCATAATTTGTATGGAGATGAACTATTCCCATTTTCTCTGTAAATAATCCACCTGTGTCACTGTAATTTAGCATTTAGTTTTTGACCAATTTTCAATAAGCTACAATAAAATGCGATGTATATAATTTATGGGTACTAATGGTATAACAGCGCTTTAAACAAATTTAGGAGCTTTGTGATAGATTATGAAAGAGAAAATGTGGCGGTCAGCACATACCTAACCCACAATATAAACGCGCCACAAGGCGGTAACAATTCAGTCACGGCCAAGTAACGCATTCGTAAACGCTGTCCCAAGACAGACGGCCCGCGTACGGATAATGTAGATCTCAAAGGATCGAATGCATCCGTCGCTATCTCGAGTATCGAAGTACGAAGCTGCACCCTATTGTCTATCTCATCAACAAACATGGAACACGCAAATACATCATCTGCAAACAGATACCTTCATTCATTTCATCGGGGACCAATTACATTGGTGACCCCAAAACAAAACAAGCTGTAAAGTGGTGACCCCGACGTGATTTGAACACGCAACCTTCTGATAATAAAAAAACGAGGGCAAAGTTTAACCACCCATATTTCCTATTCAATATAACCCATTGAAAAAATAACAGGTATTTTCACTTAGATATATTGAATAAGTAACTAAATGCTAAATTACAAGGTGGATTATTTACAGATAAATTGGGAATAGTTTATCCACATACAAATTGATATAGTGCTCTTAACACACAGACTTTCTCATTTGTAATATTAGTATGCAATAAAATTGCCTTATGTAAAAGGGCCTTAACCTAATAAAAAACCATATTAAAATAAAATAATAAATAAATATTATCTAATCCACAATTACATGGACATTAAAGTTCAATACAGACGATGTTTCTTCAATTATTTCTCTTACACCGGTTTATGAAACAATAAATGTTACATCTTAAATTACAAATATTATGACCGCCGGTTTTGTTTTACGAATGGTTTGCAATTATTTCATAAGCTAAATTATATTTATGTAGAAAACATTAAATTATATGCTAATTAAAATATGTAATTATAAGTTTTGCTCGTATTAATTTGATTTCACTGTTCAGTTGCTTATTCGAAACATCACGATATATTATTTATTAATTGATATATTGTGTTAGTAGTTAAATACACATGACTGCTGATAGTTTGATCAACATTCAATTAGCCGTTATAATTAAATTGTCCAAAAATTTAATTACCCACACACAAATACACTTATTACTACTTACGTATTAGAGATAGATATATGCTACCGCAGACTTTTTTGTAGATTATTTTATTCTACACAATTCTTTGCTACATCATTTTGTTATATCTCTGACGGATTAGACGTCATACGCCATGAAAACTCGCTGGGGCTAACTTTTTGCCCGACTTTATTCACTTGTGCTGTTATTGATTTCAAATTTAAATTCTAAAATCCTGAAGTTAATTTCGTTGCGACGACGACAGCAGTGATAATTTTGTTGAAATCGAGTAGTATGAGACAACTTATTTTAAACATTTCAATTTCAATGTAATAGTATTTTAGGATCAGCATTGAAATTTACGTTAAGAGTTACCCCTCAGCTCCTAAATATGATACGTTTAATACTCGTAAACCTTTCCGGTGAATCAACTATCTAACAGTGAAACTAAAAGTTTCTAAACAATTTTCATTATCAACTCATATGCATATGCTCGAACATTTTCTTCCGAGTTTCTCTCTATTTAAATTCATTGAACATAATGATTTGTACACGACACGATATACCTACATTCTGCCTGTCTTGCGGTTGCCCCGCTATCACAAGCTACTGTCCGCGGTTTCACCCGCGTGGAAGTAGATCCAAAAAGAAATAATCCCGTGGCTGTTAATTTGCTCCTCCCCGCCCTAAACTACAACTATGCAAAAAAAAAACATGTCGATCCCGTGAAAAACAAAAACAAATCTTATCCCACGGAAACCATACATTTTTCAAGGATAAAAAATAGGTGCGTCGGTGGCCGAGTAGTTAAGACGTCTGGTATTAACTAGGCAGACACCGAGTTCGATCCCGGATCCCGGCCTACCAATGGGTTTTTTAATTAAAAATCCGACAAACCACACTTAGAGGCTTTTCCATCTAAATATATCTCAACAGAACTAGCCACTCGTTAGATATAGCCTCGCAAATACCATCGGCTAAACGAGGGAGACTAGGTCTTCCGCTGGGTACCCTGGGACCGTAACACGGTTTCGGGATCTGTAAGGCAACCCGTGAAGAAAGAAAAAAAAAAGCATATGTGCTATTCTAGGCTAAAATCTATCTCTGTGCCAAATTTCATTCTGATCCGTTCAGCAGTTCTGGCGTGATTGAGTAACAAACATGCATCCATACAAACTTTCGCATTAATAGGTATTAGTAGGATTCATATATTTTTATAACGATATAATTGATGTACAGTCTGCCAAGTAAAATTTGAATAATATATTCCTTTCTTCTATCTGCATTTTTTTTATGAAATTCTTGTGTTGGTTGCAGAGTACTTCTGTTATACTCTGCGTTGAACACTGAATTTGGTGAAAATGTATTATATTACTTATCAGGTTTTTAGGGAAAGAATAAATTGCTTGGAACATTAGAAAATTCGGGGAAAACTGAAAGTGCTTTTTGTATGGGATTTTTGTATGAACTGATGAAAGTTAATATGGGCTCCATGGGGTGGAAAGCCTAACATTCCCCTGACAACCCTAAAAACCAGAGGGCAATGCAAAATTTTAGAAAGTTGATTACTGCAGTTTCTTCTTGACAATCTTGACATGTCGCGGAAACAAAATGATAGGACGTAAACATTGTGATTTTACATGCATTTTTGTTTCAACTTTAAATACCGGTTTCATGAACAAGTATTATTGCAGGACATGACATTAAAACTTGATGATTCCAGATTTTAAACCGCTAGATATTTCTTAACTTAACTTGATCAAAATTATGCAGCTATTATACTCTCTAATTAACTTGCTGTTATCTGTATATATCTGTTCGTTCGCATTAATTCGTACACAATATACCTACACATGGATTAAGACTATGGAATATATTTCAGGGCCCTCCTCCGGTCTTTTATTCTTTCTTTTAACTGGGAACTCTATGGCAGCCTTTTCTAGAAGAAATAGGAACATATTATACATACTTGTTATTTTTTTTAATAAAGTTTATTAATTTACACATCTATCTATATATATAAAAATCAATTAACATTTCTTTGTCTCGCTAAAACTCGAGAACGGCTGAACCGATTTGGCTAATTATTTTTTTGTTTTGTTCGTTACAACACAGGGGTGGTTTAAAAGAAGAAAAAAAGTTGGAAAAACCCTAAAGTTCAGCTGAAAAATCAAAAAGTAGTTTTGTATGGGAATCGCAGGAGTAGAATTGTAGGAGTAGAGGTAGGGGTAGTGTTAAAGGTAGGGGTAGGGGTAGGGGTAGGGTAGGGTAGGAGTAGGGGTAGGGGTAGGAGTAGGGGTAGGGGTAGGAGTAGGAGTAAGGGTAGGAGTAGGTGTAGGGGTAGGGTAGGGTAGGGTAGGGTAGGGTAGGGGTAGGGTAGGGTAGGGTAGGAGTAGGGTAGGGGTAGGGGTAGTGCAGGCAAGCCAACATTTGGGCAGGACAACGTCTGCCGGGTCCGCTAGTAACAATATAAAAACCTTTGAATAAATCTAAACACTAAATTAACCAGGTCTGCGTGGAATAGTGGAAAGAATACTGGCTGCATTTCCCCGCTGATTCGTTGAGCGAGGAAGGATTTGAACCCCACGGACCTAGAGTTTCTACACCAAACGGGTAGCTTTCAATATTTTAACTATAATTTACGCCGTTTGTTAGACTTTGCTTTGATTACTGTTTCCCTGAGATGAGACGGGGCTAATGTGTCTACGCAAGTAGTATCCCATACAAGGGCCCGACCTCACTCCCAGGGAATCGGAGTCATTCCATTAGGTCTCTTGCCGTCTTCCCGAATTATTCCCGTTGGCTCTAGGAGAGCAGGGACTTCACGCAAGAGGTTTGATGGTATCATTGAGGGAGCTGTGGCGAGAAAGGCTGCCTGCTTTTCACTGCAGGAAAGTCCGTGAGTTCCAAATTTCCACACGCTTTAACCCAAAATACCCAAATACGCCCATTATGATTCCTGAAAGTGTTATTAAAATGAATTTAACGGTTTCTGAGCCTATTTATTGTTTTTTTTTTCACCGATTTCAAAAAGAGGAGGTTCGACTTAATTTTTTTATACCTATGTTACGATGATTGTGAACCGATTTTGATGGTTTTGTTTTGATAAAAATTAGAAAACTTGTCTCCTAAGCCCTAACCCGTAAGCGACACTAACCTCACTCGTCGTCAAATCGCAACAGTTAGAAATGATTAATTGTAACTTAACACCATTTATCACCCCGCTCGGCCATTCCCGTCGCGTCGAACTATTCCTGCACGGTCAACAACCTCGCCGACCTGCTTACTAAAAATATAAAGTGTAGAACACGTGCACTGCTATTGTTTATGTCTGTCAATATCTGCTCGTCTATTTTAGACGAAAATGGATGTAACTTAATAGCGCAGCAGAAGTTATGGATGGAGTTCATACCTACTTCTTCTTCATATATCTTCACGGCCTTTAACCGTGTCCACTTGGAACCAGTTGTCGTATAGCACAGAATTTTTTTTTAAAACAAACAGTACTTATACAAAATAACAAAATTTCAGACACAACATTAATAATACATATTTACCAACAAGGTTTCCACACATTAACTATACAAATAGGTACATAAACACATAACAAAAATATAATAAAAAACATTAGAATTAAAATATAAAAACAAAACTTAATAAACAAAATAAAAACACCACTTTCTTAAACTTAGGATGAGTGCTACCGAATATACCTATCCACTTAATATCTCTCATTGAATACACTGCATGTACGGTTGATAAATATATTGCCATGTAATTTGTTTTTACATAATTTTTAGAGCTAGATGTGTCACTTCTTTAACAGACTTAAAATCTGTTGTTGTTAGAAGTGCGGACGCCGCCTTTATGTGCCCTCCGAATCACGAGGAGTCGATTAAAGTACATAATTCTTAAATAAAATTGGTGCTTAGTATTTTTGGAACAAGTGCGAATTGAAACGGGACCTAGTTAGTAAATCATAGAATATTATTTTTAAGCGTGAAGGAAACCAAAATATTTATGTAACGAGGATCGATAGTTCAACGACATTACAAATACTGATAAGAACTTGTCTATTTGTTCCTGCTTCCGGTTTGGTTTACAAAAGGGCGTTGTGTTCAGAAACCTATTTTTATTACCAGAAATAAAATTTATGTTCGGTGAAAATCGGTTCGGTCGTTTCGGTATTAGCCCGAACAAACAACATGTCTTTTTAGGGTTCCGTACCCAAAGGGTAAAAACGGAAACCCTATTACTAAGGCTCCGCTGTCCGTCCGTCCGTCCGCCCGTCCGCCCGTCCGTCTGTCTGTCACCAGGCTGTATCTCATCAACTGTGATAGTTAGACAGTTGAAATTTTCACATATGATGTATTTCTGTTACCGCTATAACAACAAATACTAAAAAACAGATTAAAATAAATATTTAAGAGGAAATACAACAAACGATTTATTTTGCCGTTTTTATAGATAATGGTACGGAATCCTTTTTAAACAAGTTGTCATTTAAAACAATTTTTCATAATTATTAACATTACCTTCACCATTTTTTCAGTACTTATGTAGGGTATGGGCAGACGCTAACTTTGCGTTCACGAAAGACGCTAATTTGTAGATCGTTTTCTACAAGGAGTTTGTATACAATAAGTATATAAACTCCTTGGTTTCGTCTGAGTAAATGACAGTTTAGTTAGGTCACGTGGTTGTATTTCAGTCGATCCCATACATTAAAAGTTATCTATTCTACATTCTATTCTATTCGAACATTATCTAAGCCCACAGCCAGGGGCTGTTAGGTTTAGTGCGAACTTTATTATTTTGTATGTATATAAAAATCCTAACTCAATGCTAAAAATAGATATTATATCAAGATAAAGACTTCTCAGAACTTTGTTGTGAACGGAAGGTATCAAAAGTTTTGACGACTACGCATTAATGAATTATGTTTCTGGGAATTATGACTCGGAGGAATTCAATTCATTATTTGTGACGCATCCAGGAATCTGTGCTAAATAGGTCGCAGGTTCAACGTCTGCCATGGAACTTGTTTAACAAAAAAAATCACCGTGTCATCTACAAATACATTAAAAGATTAAACTATCAGGATCATAGTGGGGGTTTAGGCTTAGCATCTGCATTTTAGGGTTTCATACTCAAAGGGTGAAAACGGAAACGCTATTACTAAAACTCTGCTGTCCGTCTGTCCGTCACAGGGCTGTATCTTTTGAACCGTAATAGGGTGGACACTTGGAACTTTCACAGATTTCAATAAAAATAAAATGAAGTAAAAAAAAACGATCTTAATAATGGCAATACATGTCTATGTTTGAGCCAGTTTGTTGCGACTGGCTGTATGAACGGGCATACCAACGTTCCTTTTTTTCCTCTTAAATCCGCACTGACTGAGCGCTTTGACTGTGGCTGATGTGACTGACAGTCGCTCGAGTGGCAGAAAACCCGTTCGGCAGTGATTTGAATTTCCTCTAATATAATTAAAAATACTCGCAATTTAGAGCTTCAAATATACGCACGCAAACTACAATATTTATATTTCGCCATCCGCAATAAGTTTATAATAAGGAACAGAGCCGGCCGGCTAGTGAATGAACCAGATACAGCTGAGAGGAACCTACTGCATGCCAATTGCCCGCACCGCAGCCTGGAGCACAGGATTGAAGGTCCCGGCAGCATCAGAGCTTACAGGTTAGTGCAAATCCTCTGGACAGAAACACCTTGTTCCACAGCTGTCCGGAATTTCCACATCCTATCTCCAGGTGTACCACAAAAATACAGTCCACTTAAAATAAGCCGCAACAGTCTAACTAGTATAAATATTGTGCATACTGCTAAGTAAAACAACAAATAATAAGTGTAAGTCGCTCGCGCAAATTTGTTCCTGCTCCATACTGGGGCGTCAAACTTGGTCTGCCTTGTGCAATGTGCATACTGCATTCTACGACTATGGAAACCTTCGTGTGCAAGTTTGACTCGCACTTGGCCGGTTTTTAGGGATCGACTAGTCTTACAATTAATTTTAACATTTTATTAACTTTTGTAAAGAACTATCATTCGTCGATCATTGACATTATTGGTTACTGCTCGGCCACCAAAAGACGTAGCGTGATGTTTTATACACATAAACTAACGGTGTGCGAATAATTCGAACTTACGAATTATTCGTTCCGAATCGAATATTCAATATTAAATTCGCATTATTCGAAAGTTCCCGAATAATAAAAAAAAAAATCGAATACTTAATTCGAAAAAAAATCGAATAATTCGATGTTTTTCGGATATCGAATTTCTTTCTAAATTATTCGCGAATTGTTATATTATTCGCGTATTTTTGAATATTTTAAATTTAGGGTTTGTTATGTTCGATATTCAAATATGAAATTAATTTTATTTAAAACGATGAAATATTACAGTTTAAATCAAAAAGTATATTATTCGTAAGAAAAATATTTTGATACATGTTGTGATGGAATTTAAATTGAAAACAATAGAAAATCCAGTCATATTTCGATACTTCGCGAATTATTCGAATTATTCGAAATTTTTCGAATTATTCGTTTTTTTCGAATTATTCGATTCGCCTTTCGAACGCTATTCGCACACCCCTAACATAAACCTTTCTCGTGAATTAATCTATCGGTCGCGGAACACTAACAAAATCGTTCCAGTAGTTTTTAAGTCAAACAAACAAACGTTTTTATATAGAATCGTGCGTAGTGCATATTTTTTTACTCGATTCAGTTTGTGAGCATATTTTTTCTTGGAGCTGTGATTAAACGAACCGAGCCACAATACTGACCAATTATAACTCAGTTATAAATACACGTTGCTTTTAATTTTTAGTTGCAACTACCAATCTAGGTTTACAGTTACGTACTAGTTGCAGTTTTTACTTTAAATTTAATAAATCGGAAAGTTTTTTTATGAATGTTTTAAGTTTCGTAGAACTGTTGTTACGGGCTCCTAGGGTATATTATCCTAAATCTGGCAAAGCAAAGTCAGCAAAAAAAAGTTATTATTATTCTATAATTCAATAAGTGCTAATTAAATAATTAGCTTTAACCGAAAAAAGGAGGAGATTCTCAATTTGACTGTACGAGGTTACTGTCAATTGTGAACCGATTTTGATCGTTTTAGTTTTTATCGTCATGTAATTCTTTCGGATTGATCTCACCTTTGTTTTGGTCAAAATTGGTTCAGTAGTTAGTCAGAAATTTTGAAAAAACTGAAATTGTAAAATCAGTTTTTCATGCCGATTTCGATTATTTATTTTCCAGCCGGCCATCTTACTTCTTTCAAAAACTTGGCAAATCTCAATTAATCCTAGAAAAATGAGTATATATTTACACAACATTTTCAACTCAAATTGCTGATAGTTATTATTTTAAAAGGGATTAAACCATATTTTAAATAGGCGTAGTTTTTAAAACAAAATGTTAATTGATATACTTTGTTGTGTTTAAAGCACAACATGTTATTTATTTTTAGGCATGTAAATATTTCCAAACGTCATAGCCGTTTAAGAGCAGAACAATTAAAGCCAAAAAACACCATTCCATTATTATTATTTTAAATATTGAAGTTTAGCTCTTACAAAAAAAAATTTTTAGGATTTGTTGTACTAGAATTGATAATTACTACATAATTTTTTCTAACATTTTAGTCCATCAGTAAACGAGCAGTAGTCTGTCGAAAATGCTCATTCCAGCGGATTTGAGGATAATGACCTTGACCACCGCCCCTTAATAAACTGATTCAATCAAAATGATAGATACAAATACAGGACGGAAATCAAATAAATTTTCTAAGAAGTGGCAAAGCAAAGTCAGCAAAAAAAAGTTATTATTATTCTATAATTCAATAAGTGCTAATTAAATAATTAGCTTTAACCGAAAAAAGGAGGAGATTCTCAATTTGACTGTACGAGGTTACTGTCAATTGTGAACCGATTTTGATCGTTTTAGTTTTTATCGTCATGTAATTCTTTCGGATTGATCTCACCTTTGTTTTGGTCAAAATTGGTTCAGTAGTTAGTCAGAAATTTTGAAAAAACTGAAATTGTAAAATCAGTTTTTCATGCCGATTTCGATTATTTATTTTCCAGCCGGCCATCTTACTTCTTTCAAAAACTTGGCAAATCTCAATTAATCCTAGAAAAATGAGTATATATTTACACAACATTTTCAACTCAAATTGCTGATAGTTATTATTTTAAAAGGGATTAAACCATATTTTAAATAGGCGTAGTTTTTAAAACAAAATGTTAATTGATATACTTTGTTGTGTTTAAAGCACAACATGTTATTTATTTTTAGGCATGTAAATATTTCCAAACGTCATAGCCGTTTAAGAGCAGAACAATTAAAGCCAAAAAACACCATTCCATTATTATTATTTTAAATATTGAAGTTTAGCTCTTACAAAAAAAAATTTTTAGGATTTGTTGTACTAGAATTGATAATTACTACATAATTTTTTCTAACATTTTAGTCCATCAGTAAACGAGCAGTAGTCTGTCGAAAATGCTCATTCCAGCGGATTTGAGGATAATGACCTTGACCACCGCCCCTTAATAAACTGATTCAATCAAAATGATAGATACAAATACAGGACGGAAATCTAATAAATTTTCTAAGAAGTGCCAATGTATTACGGGAGCAAGTAGTAATTAATATAAGGTCAACGTCAGGAGCCGTTACATGCCCGCGCATCTCGACTTATACAGAATCCGGTCGGTCCGTCCAAGCTCTTTATATAGCGAAGCCCTTTTTAGAATCGAACCGCGTCTCTCCTGGAACTTGTCCTCAATAGAGATAAATCTCCGCTAATGTAGGCTTGTAGAATTTTTATTGCGACTCCATGACAATTCTTAACCTAAAATTAGGGCCGATGTAATAAGGAAGTTTATAAATTGGAATTTAGTAGTTGTTTTTATTGTGGATTCAGATATTATAAAACAGTCTCCTGCCGCGTCTGTCTGTCTGTCGGTGACCTTTTCATGCAAAAACTACTGGACGGATTTTCTTCCGGTTTTCATTATTAGGTAGGTTGATTCACCGGGCAAATTTGGACACTATCATGTTTAGGAGCTAAGCTGAACAGTATAAATTAATTAAGTCGGGGAAAAAGTTAGCCCCAGCGAGTTTTCATGGCGTATGCTGTTTAATCCGTCAGAAATATAACGTCATTAGAGCAGAATGCGAAGTGAAAGATGTTGGCTGGTTTGGACACGTTGAAAGAATGAAAGATGAAAGATTGACTAAAATGGTTTATATAGCTGAAGTGAAAGGAAATGCTGGCAGAAGACGACCTAGGTGTACTTTTATTGAACATAAAATATAAAAAATGTATTGATCGATTGAAATATTAAAGGTACACACAATCGCCGAGCATGTATGAAAGGTATGATGAATTTAAAAAAGCGACAGAGGTATGTCAGGATAGGATCCTAACAAATGTCATTCGATTGTATTTGCCTACCCCTCTTGGGATAAAAGGCGTGATGATAGATAAATAGAGGCATAAAAAAAATATGTAGGAAATAATTGTGTAGAATAAAATTATCTACAAAAGTCTGACACCAGTGAAGTTCGGTTTTAAGTCCAACGTAAGAGATAAACTGTTGTATAAGTTTATACAGCATTTATTTTCAAGGCTGTAAGTATTGGAACGCGGATGACAGGACGCAGGGTCGCGATACACCGTTAGCTGCCTATCGCCGTTTCTAATTAGCGATCTTGTAGACACGCGATATAACGGATATGTCACACTGGATAAACACTAATATTTTGCAATTGATTTGATAATCGATTGCACAATTTGATTGTATAGTGTTTTTAGTTTTATTATGCATAGCTCGCTTATGCCGTTACCAATATTGAGTATGAAAATATATTGTTATTACCCTTCCCTCTGAAGACCTCGAACCAAATTTTGCCCCCCAAACAAACACACTTTCACATTCATAATATAAGTTAGGTGGTCGCAAAAGATTCTTCCTTCTTTCTTCCTAAGTATACCTCAACAGAACTGGCCACTCGTTAGCACAAATACCATCAGCTAAAAGAGGAAGACTTGGTCTTCCGCTGGTCACCTTGGGACTGATAACACGGTTGGACACAACATAGATTTTGTTTGACAGCTTTCAACAATTTTCTTGAATACATCTGATATTTCACACGTAACTCATTGTAAGTATATAATTTATAAAAGCTATGTCTATGCATTTGTGAATTATTCATACATAAATCAGCATCATACACACACATCTTCACGTCCTATATACCTTGCGGTGTCGCCAGAGACACCAGTAATAGTCAAGTGTCTACTTTTTGCCAATTGTCCATATTGAACAGAACAGGTGGCACTTTGGACCTAGATGTGTGACTTCTTTGTACCTAAATATCTGTTATTTTTAGAAGTGCATCATACATGCATCACTGAATGGATTTGGATGCGATTGCCACTGTTATGATTTGCGTTTTTTAACGTTTAACGTAAAACAAAGTGGGGAATATTGCTTTTTTTTCACGGTTGCCTTCAGCTCCCAAAACCGTGTTACGGTTCCAGGGTACCCAGCGGTGGGGATTATGCTTCTTTCTTCTTCTTTCTTCACGGGTTGCCTTACAGCTTCCGAAACCGTGTTACGGTTCCAGGGTACCCAGCGGAAGAGGAAGTCTCCCTCGTTTAGCCGATGGTATTAAATTTGTGAGGTGGCTAACGAGTGGCTAGTTCTGTTGAGGTATATTTAGATGGAAAAGCCTCTAAGTGTGGTTTGTCGGATTAAAACCCATTGGTACATGGCCGGGATCCGGGATCGAACCCGTGGTCTGCCTAGTTAATACCAGACGTCTGAACCACCTTCTAAATATAAGCTGCCTAATATATGAGCCAGATATCCTTATTAGTATCGACCGAGTTATGTCTTTTTAAATTTATTTTTCATATCACTCTCAACCGCGATTATCTTTCAAGTTTTTTTTTAAGTTTTTAAGTGGGTGCAAAAGACAAACAAACATACGGATATTCAATAAATATTTATTTAGGTAACGTACCACGGTCATAAAGATGTTGTTCTTGGCCGTAGTTGGGAAGGCAAATAAAATTCGACACTTACATTTATTATCACACTGATTTTGTTAACATTTAAATTAAACGATTCAATACTGTTATTAACTAGGCAGATCCCGGATCTCTGCCATGTACGATACCAATGGGTTTTTTTAATTAAGAACTTATATGTACATAATCCGACAAACCACACTTAGACGCTGTTCCATCTAAATATACCTCAACAGAACTGGCCACTTGTTAGGTATAAGTTGTATCCTCACAAATACCATCGGCTAAACGAGGAAGACTTGGTCTTCCGCTGGGTACCTACGAACCGTAACATCGTTTCGGGAGCTGTAAAGCTATCAGTGAAGAAACAAAAAAATACTGTGAATTCTTTAATGATTTACGTTTTTCATCATCATCATAAATTAAACAAAATCCCCCGCCCCGCTCCTAAGACACCTATCATCAGCGAACATCATGTTTAGTAACTTCGACTGTTTTTTTTTTATAATTATTTAGTTTTCATTTTAATTACAATAATAAAAATGACCCATAGACAAAGAAGAACATGACATCAATTTGTAGATGCAATAAGCTTTTAGCTTGAGCTTAATGTAACTTAGAATATTTTTTATATGCAGCTTCAGAATATAACCAATTGGATTTCTGGATTAGAATTGAGCTAGAAAACTAGAAGTCATGACTCATGGTCATGATTTGTCAAATGTTGCCGGGGGCATTATTTGGTTTATGATATTTATCTACCTGTCAAACATATGTCAACAAAAAGAAACTGTTAATTTATTATATTAACTAAAATTACCTTGAGATTGTTAGAGTGGGGTTAATCGTAATAGAAAATAACTTACATTATGCAAATTGAGATAATTTTTATTGAAGCTCAAATGTTCTAACTTGGTTCCCTTCTGGTGAAATAAATATATAGGAATAGTAAAGGCTAAGTTAAAATAAAATAATATGGTTTCTTTCGCAGTTTACACTTGGATCAGCACGTAAAGTAGAAAACACACTTTTATGTTGCCTCGTTGTTGACTCCTCGACGCTAAACAAATAGTTCGTATTCACGTCCGCTTGTATGTTTGCATGTTTCCCTGTTTGTGCAGCGCGTTTCATGTTTACAATGCTCTCTCTCGTTTTTTATTGCAAATCTTACTCGCTACTTTGAAATGTAATTTTAGAATATATTTTTGATACTTCGGGCTTCTTTTGATAGTCATGTCATTTACTTACATCTTTTATTTTGTCATTTATTTATATTTTTAACAGCTTTATTTTTATTAAATTGCTAATCTAAAACAAGTTTCTTCGCCAAAATTCCTTTTAAAGATGTATTCTGTAGGTACAACAATACCACTTCAAATTTGCTTAGAGCGGTTGTTTGCCATTTAGTCGTGTTTACACGAACTTTTGTTTGCTTGTAGGATCTACCTACCGTAAGTTAAAAGTATTTGAAGTCAGATTTTTCATAGTATGAGCCATTGAATTTTACAAAATTTGAGTGCTTTTCATTAGACTTGTTTCCAAAATTGTATGTATGTTCCATGCCCTGAATAAATAAACTAGTAATTTGTGTACGAAAATGGTTAGGCAAAGAGTCAAGCCTTTTTTAACTTATATGGAAAATAATAGCAGCATTAACTCTCTGTTACTCACGGACATAACACAACGCTCGTCAACTACTATCAAAATAAATTGTATTTTCCACACACAAACATGTTTTTGTGTCAATTCATGGCTAACCATCGATCTTAGAAAGGTACGACTGTTGCAGCCGTGAGCCATTTGACGATGTCGATGTAAAAGGACATAATCACACTTTTACAAATTATAGCAATTTACTCGATGTTAAATCGCCCAATATGGAAAGCGGGTTAATCGATTGTCATTGCGAGTTTTGAATTCGGTCTGTCAGACAAGAGCCGATCTACGACATTATAATCGATTACAAAATTGAATACCATGGTCGAATGAATTGCGAAATTCAGAACAGCACTTGATTTAGATGTTACTGTTGATATTTACCATGACATTTTTGTATCTACTGTTTTCGATTTGTAAACTAAGAACTGAGAATACATAATGATCTCAAGAATTGCTAAATTCTATTTAAAAATGTCGACGGAAAAAATGAAGTTGGTAAAGTGAACGTTACATAAATATGTCAACAATTATTAGATGTAATACAATAAAAGTAAAATAAATATTTTAGTAATATTATTACGGAAACCGCCGTTCACAGCGTCCGCGCGGCCCTAAACGACGGCGATCGCTATCTTGATGTCGAAATATTTGTAAACGGTATCGATGGCGCGCGGTCACGATACTCACGATATCGATGTATTCGAGTGCACCGCCCCACTCTGCCTTCACTAGAAGAAAAGTGGGACGCGATGAGCTCGCCAATCGATTTGATAACACAATCGTTTAATGCGATCTGTTTGATTTTCTTTTGTTTCTCGTATCGTCTTGGTATCGTTCTCTGTTTGACGACGTTAGGTGCATTCGTTCAGCTATGCGGATGTAATCTTTTATTTATATGTTCATTTTGTTCAAGAGCTTCTTATAAGTTACCACTAGTAGCTAGTAGTTTATTAAATTCTGTAGCATTGTCTAAATGCAAATTTTTGTACTTGATATTTCTAGCGAATATTTTGTCGTTTACAACAGGTTGCAGAATGAGGCCGATTCGTTAAGTAATAAATATCGAATGTTGTCAAACTATAATACGAACTCATTTTAGATAATCATAAAGAAATATTTATCTGATAAGTATTTACTTTACGAAATTATTATTTATGGATATTTAAAATTATTTTAGTGGCTGTATGTCTTAGATTTAGATATCTTAATTCGTAATATCTTAATTTGAATTGCAAAAAGTACGAAATAGGATTACTGTCCATGGTTTATTATATTTCTTCGACACAATAACATTTTAACTCGTAACGGTGCTCTCCACGCGACTACATTTGATATTTTTCTCCGTGAAATTTCCCGATTGTATAGCTACCGACGGATTTGTGGGCCATTTAGTTTTTTCTACAATATGGTTCGACGACCGTTTCAAGATATAAGTGAAATATGTTACGGTTATTTGAGCTGAAGATTTTTTTTATTCTAAGTAACAGTTACTAGCAAATATATTTTTTCGTTATTACAATTTTTGATAGTAAAATTTTAGTGTACATTCACCTAAAATTGAAAAACTGTCTTTTATCATTCTATTTCATTTTTACTTTTTATTTCTTCTTCTATTCCGTCTATCTATAAAAAGGTAAATCTTAATAGTAGGTACTCAAACTATGTTAAATTTATTGTCTTCTGTATCGTAAATTTTATCTTTACGTTTCACTTTCTCTTTTGTGCTTCCATAAAATGAAATATTTTTATTAAATGCTTAACTAACTAGTTACAGTAGATACTACGCTTGATAAACCAAAAACCTAGTTTTGAAAAGTATTTAGTTATTCATTAACTTGGTGATAAAACTTTAAACATGTTGAAGTACAAGTACAATTGTTGCAGTAAGATAGACAGACAAATATACATTATAATGTAGTATTATGGTTTGAGAATAGTCACGTTCATGGTAAAACATGTTTATCTCCAAGACAGTTTAGGCTTATCTCTCGTAAGTTCTTAAGTCGCAGCATAAATACGCCACTTTAACACCCACGAGGAAGTTGTCCGGCGCAGTCGCAGGTTTTCGACGTGATTTTCATAGACATTATTCCAGATCTGGTAGTAAAGAATGTGCCAGCCTTTTTATTTTTACTATTCACTCATTTTCTTTTTACGTCGCTGCTCGATTGTCGTATTTGATAAAATTTGCAATTTTATAATTATTCTTATTTCTACTTCTGTTTAAATAAAGAAGAAGTCATCAACAAATTCAAATGTTATCTAAATTGATCTAAATCTTAATTGACGCCAAATTAAATCTCTTAAAGGCAATCTAAGTAGTGTAATAGACATTGGCAAAAATTATGAACCTGTTTATAAACAAAGTGTGCGTGGGAAGGTGCCCGTTATAAACGATGGAAATTTACCTACGTTAGAAGCAATTTGTTATTTATTGCTAAATGTCGAAATTACACACAAAACTGGTTTCAATAAATTGCGATTCTATATTGACCTTGATAATACTTATTTAAATAGGTTAGTAGGTTTTTAACTATTCTCTTGTTACAATGTTGTGTGGTGGAATTTTTCTTATGGTATAATTTATTATTGCCTGAAAACGGTTTTAGTGAGTGAGCTTTGAATTTGTTGAACGACAAACTTATTTATTAGGTTATTTATAAGATTCGATAATTATTCTAATGTATTTAATAGAATAAATTAAGTCACTGAAAGCTTTTATGTTAGCGATAACGATGCAGATGTTAAAATTTGTAAGTGGTAAATAGGCACATGCGCCGAATTTTAGTAATGTTTTGTGAATGGTTGCGTTGCGGTCAAGACACAGAGAGACAGGTTCTCTGTTGTTAGAGCCACAATGTTTACTAACGGGACCAATGTGCTCTTTAACTTTTTTTTATAGAATCCATAACACCGTTTCTCATATTTTACACACCATTTAATCCATTTTATGGCTCGGTTTTCTAAGTTGTACGAACATAAAATTACCCTTTTCAGAAATTAATCCAAGTGAATTGCGGTTTTTTTGCATAGTACCTATTAGTTATTGAATATATTGTGTTAAACGTGCTAGTATTAATTTTTAATTTAAATAATCTTAGTGTTTGGAAAAAAAAAATTGCAAAAAGTAGATCTTTCAGAATGGAATAATAATAAATTGAACTAAAATAGGACATAAAAGTCATTAAATTACAATGAAAATGAAATAGCGCGGATTCGTAGTTTAGGCGATTATTTGCAAAAAGCAGTCATTTTATTCTAGTACACTATTTATTTTGTATGTACATTCGTGTTCCCTAAAATTGGATTATTTGTTATGGCTAATTTATTATTTGTAAAGACCCACTCATGCATTTGGTATAATCACTTCTTACTTCTAACATAATTTAGGTCAAGTAGATGAAACCTTATAAAGTTTAGTATTGATTTTGTAGTTGGTCACTGATCTTTATGTATTTTTTCATAATTTGTATTAAAAAATTAATTTCAGTTTTCATACTGGTTGTGATATTTATTTAATTTCGATAACTCACTTACTCACAATTTGTTTTTTCATACCGACTCTCATGTTTATTAAACTAATATATTATTTCGTTCTTTACAGGTAAGTTAACGGGAATTGAAACTCGTCAACGAAAGATGAAAGGCCGAGGGAAGTTACCGCAAGTCCTGATAAAATTATTGAGTCCGCTGATGTCGTAAAGTGTAATCAGTTAGATAACAATGCAAATAACATTTACAACAGTCTCCCGGCTAAATGAAGCCGTGGCGTTGTGGTTCTAGGAACGGACCGCCGATGGTCTACTTGTGGTTTCTGAGTTCGAACTCATAGTATAGCTATCTATGTAAAGGCCGTTTTCTGCACTTGTCTTATTTGGTAAACAAACTTTGCATGTCTCTTCATTGTTTAACTAGATTTCATCCCCTATGGTCTTGAATACATACAAAAATCACATTCATATTTTCCTGAATTTTTGTTTGCCTGAAAATCTTATTCAGATATGACGATCACTAAACGCCTTTTATCCCAAAAGGGGTAGGCAGAGACAATCGAATGCCATTTGTTACGATCCTGACGTACCTCCTTTTGTATATTCATCATTACTTTCATACATGCTCGGCGATTGTGTGTCCTTTTAATATTTCCATTGATCGATTTTTTATATGTTCAATAAAAGTACACCTTGGTCGTCCTCGCCAGCATTTCCTTTCACTTTAGTTTTAAAAAATGCAAATTAAAATTTCATAGAAAAATGCGCGACGCTTCAGGAATCAATTTGATCGACTGTAAATACATACTTTCTAACATAACCATCTGTTGTTGTAGTCGGGTAAAAATTCAGATCAAACCGATTACGATAAATGTTTGATATTAAATTCTACATTATTGTTAACAACGGGCAATTTAATGAAATAACCGATAGAATTTTCAGAGGACGTCTAATAGAGTTGCGGCAAAATATTTAACGGTATATTTTGAAAATTGTGGTCTTTATAACTATCTAGAGAACCGCCTTGATCTGATGTTAAATCTCGTAACTTTGTATGAAAAGTGGAAAATAAATAAGTTTTAATATTTTTTTTTCAAAAAAACAGCTTTCCGGGGCGTAGACATCTTAACTCGTAGATTTGTTTAATAGGTTGATAATAAATAATCCTTAGAAAAACAGAGTACAGTAGAAGATAGACACCTGCTGTCGCGGACTTTTTTTTAGAACTTTTCAAGAGCAACAATTCATACATGTATTGAAATCTTGTATTAACTAGTCAGATTACAGTCCCGGATCCCATGTAGGTACCAATGAGTTTTTAAATTAAAAAAAAAGTGTACCGACTTCAAAAATTTGAACTGAAAAGTAAGAAATAATAAATATTTCGTCGTAGAATTTGAAGACGGTTGGTGCAAAATTAGGATACAAAATTAAGTAAACATCTAAGAAGATAAAGATCTGTTCAATATTATCTGTGTTTGTACTGATGATTGTAGGTTCCTAATGAATTTGGGAACTAAGTTGTTTCTAATTTGGCACCAACCGTCTTCAAATTCTACAACTTAATATTTATTATTTCTTACTTTTCAGTGCATAATATTTTTGAAGTCGGTACACTTTCTTTTTTATCAATTTATTTTTCCCTTTTAAGTGATTACAAGTATCATTACAAATATAAATAATCGAAATCGGCTGGCATTTCATCGAGTTATGGCAAAAATTGACTTAGAAATCAGGTTTTATTTAAAACTACTGAACCAATTTTCACAATTTAAAATGGAACCACGGGAAGAATCATAATAAAAAAAGAATCATCAAAATCGGTTTACCCAGTCGAAAGTTCTTGTGAATTGAGAACCTCTTCCGTTTTTTTTGAAGTCGGTTAAAAACTTATGTCCATAATCCGATAAACCACACTTAGAGGCTTTTCCATCTAAATATACCTCAACAGAACTAGCCACTCGTTAAGTATAGCTTCCCAAATACCATCATTTTACGTTCAAACATTTCTCGTGAAAATACTGGAACAAAAATCTATTCAGTAATTATTTATTATTAATTATTATTATTATAGTACAATATTTAGTAGTATACTTTGATTTACTATAGTAAATAACGTGAAATTCCAGTGAATTCGACCACAAGATAATAGTCTATCATTTTAATGACTTAACGACTTTATTTGTAACATTGTTTGATCATAAATTGTAAAATAAACTCTGGCATTTGAATGATGGCGAAATGAATTATTTAGCTTTTATGCAGCTTATGCAGGTTTTATGGTGGTTTTACACTGATATTGATAACTAGAGATTTCGCACGGGTACAATATGGGCTTACAACAATTTGAATACCTATATAAATGCGCTTATAACTACTTATCTATTAGAGATAGATATATATGCTACCGCGGACTTTTTTGTAGATTAATTTATTCTACACAATTCTTTCTTACATCTTGTTATATCTTTGACGGATTAGACAGCATATGCCATGAAAACTCGCTGTAGCTAATTTTCCCAGTTGATTCATCAAAACTACTTAAAATGACGTCCCTTTGTAAATCTGTACGTCTGTAAATTTTTGAAAATGAATTATAAAAAAACTACTGAATAGAAATAAAATATATAAAACCATACCTTAGTTTTTTACCCAAAGGGTAAAAACGGAAACCCTATTACTAAGACTCCGCTTTCCGTCTGTCTGTCTGTCTGTCCGTTTGTCACAAGCTGTATCTCATGAACCGTGATAGTTAGACAGTTGAAATTTTCACAGATGATGTATTTCTGTTGCCGCTATAACAACAACTACTAAAAAACAGAATAAAATAAATATTTAAGGGGGCTCCCATACAACGAACGTAATTTTTTGCCGTTTTTATTACTTTACATACCGAATTTGAATTTTCAGCGATGCAATCTGCTTTTCGTTTCATATCAAAGATAAAAATTAACTTAGATATTGTGTTTATCTTTCAAATAACTCGTTATTTTCCTTTTATTGCGTTTTATGAGGTAATTGTCCTGCATTTATAAATATATTATTTTTAATTGAATCGACGCGTGGGTTAGTAAATAAAATAATTTGTCTAATAATGATATCAATTTGACAGGTATTTTTATATGTTTGCGTAGGCTTAATTGGTCGACGATATTCGCTTTCGTTTCAATTGATTTCTCAAATAATTTGATGTAAACGTGTCAGTGGGTTGATGGAAAACTTTGAATCCGGGAAAATTTAAAAATAGATACAGTCCGCAACAAAAACCGCGGAAGTTGCCACAGAATCAGTAATAAAAGAGTAGAAAAAATGGTATGGCAATAATCATCGTAAATTTCAGGTGCTTTTGATTTTAAAAATGTCACTTTTGTATGATCTGTACATAAATAAAAAAACTTTAAATAGTTTTAAGTTAAGTTGCCTACAGTAAAGGCCTTATATTCCCTATTTTCAAAATTTTAGACTCCGTAGTTTCGGAGATGGGGGGGGGGGGGGGGGGTGGAACGGTAAATTTTCGTCGTATAAGTATTCATTTTAAAATTATAAAAAAATATTGTCATCCTTATAAGTAACAATGCCCACATTTAGAACTACTTGTCAATACTAGCCTGTCGTGCGTAAATTGTTTTTGCAAGTGTTTATTGTTAAATGATTTATATCTTCGACAAAAAATGATTTATGTTTTGTCAGTATGCACAAGACAAATTATTGGATCCATTTTTATACATACATAATTGTTTCCTATCGAAGTTGATATTATAATGTTCTAATTCTAAAGTTTCACCCACACAAAATAAAGACACGCGCGGGCAAAAATATACCAATTAATAACAGCGAGTTATCATGGCGTATGTTGTCTAATTCCACAGAGATATAACAAAATGATGTAAGAAAGAATTATATCTATCTTTTGTTTGAACGCTAATCTCTGCAACTAGCAGGTCGGATTTGAAAACATATTTTTGCATTTCATAGCCCAATTCTTAAGAAAGGTTATAAACTTCGACCCAAAGGAGCTGAGCAGTAACCATTGACGCGGGCGCAACCGCAAGGCACAGCTAGTGTAGATATAAGCGTATAGGTACCGGGACGGTTCTTGAGCGGTGGTCGTTAGATGCGCAGAACACAATTTTTGGGTCTGCTTGACGGTATGAGGTATTAATTTTAATTTTACCAGCAGTAAAAAGCAATCGTAAAAACAAACACCAATAAATCAATTATAATAATATACTGCATTCGAATGACATATGCGCAAACATTCCCCCACTTTTTCGTCGAGCGCTCAAGAATAGTCGTCCCGGTACCTGTATTTATGAAGTTATTAAAATAGTTGTAAATCCATGTTGTACCCGTGCTTTGAGTATTCAACCTAACGAAGCCGGGGGCGGGTTAGCCAGTGATCTAAAAAAGTCCAATAATAAGCGTTGTGTTTTTTGATGTGTAACATCTTTCCAATGGCTGTCCTGCAATCTGTGGGAGTGATTTCGTGAAAAGGGACGGAAGTGTGTAACAGAAGCCGGGGAAGCGCGGAAGATTTGACCAATGAGCGAGCGCGGCGGTAGAGTTGGCCGTCAGATGATACCAACCCATTTTCCGAGAGGTTGGTACTGGCCGCCAACAGTACGTTTGTGTGTGTGACGAGAAAGAGAGACGAGCTTAACCTACAGTGTTGTGTATAAAGTGTTAATGTTTTCAGAATATAAATGTTAATGTTGCTTATTACCAAGGTGAGATGTCAGATGTTACACATCATATGCGACTACTGTGGTTTGCTCGTTTCTTTTACTGTCTTGTCATTGCTTGTACATGGGCGAAGCCTGCCACATCTCTAATCTTCGTATGAAATATAATTATGTAGGTAGTTCATAGATTATTTAAAACCCTAACGGTAAAGTAATCGGTGTATAACAGTCCTAAAAGTCGGAATTGATCAGTGATAAGGGCGAGCACTGATTGGGCGTTATCGAGTACACTTAATTGTGGGCTGGTCAGTGGTCATACCAGACTTAGTTGTATACAATCTTGTACAATATACAATTATTTTGTGAAAATATTGTATCTACCAACTCTAGCAATATTCGGTATGAACTTGTAAAGTCAAAACTTAGATAGGTAGATTTTTTACACGCTTTATATTAGTTTCACCTGAAAATAACGCAACAAACTATGTAAAAACCTACGTGGTCCGCGTGGAATTGTGGCAAGAATACTGGCTGCTTTTCTGTGCTGGATCGCGATGCTGATTCGTTGAGCGAGGAAAGAGCCAGCCCTCTTGTTACCAGAGGAGATGATCAGTCGTGGGGAACATATCTATATTTTTTATTTTATCAAATTACTTTACATACCGAATTGCTCTTGGTTACAGCTAATTTAGTTTTAGCGAGTCGGTCATATAGCGACAATTCTAGAGCTGTCACTTCTTAGATGAACTAATCTATTAATATGTAAGTGCAAACGCCGAATTTACGTGCCCTCCGAACACGAGAAGTTGAATGAAGCAAACATTTTGTGCTATGGTTAAGATTGAACGGGTAGGGTGAACCAATTTTAACAGTAGGTACTATCAGTAGACAAATGAGTAGCTCCACTAGGAAGTTAGTTAGTAAATAACCACCTGAAACAACTTTTTTTTAATTCGTACAAGTTTCAAGTGCCAACCCTAGCACCAAAGATGCGCAAGAGTCGATCGATAGCAGCTCCCAAGTCCAATCATCGCCACCGCCAACTGTGGGCGTGATACATCTCCTTAACTATTGTGACCATGGAAAAAACTTTTGTGGATAATTCCCAAAAAAAGTTTTATTAATATTCAGGACATTGTGACGCGCAATTAATATTGTTTACCAAGCTAACTAGTTTTCCCCACCGACTTCTAAGCCTTAATTTTTATTGAAATTTTTTAAGCCTGTCTTGTAATGTCAGATAACAGTGAAATAATTTTCAGTTGACAAGACTTTATTTTCATGAATGTGACTACCCGTTTGCGGTCACGTGACCGGAAGTTAAATTTTTCTTTTCTTTTAGATATTAAAAAAGATGTATTAATTTCATTCATCAAGGATCACGTAAAAGCGTGAAACAGGTCCTTAGTAATCATATTATGTAGGTAGGTACCTCGTATTATAAATTTTGTTAGTCCTACTTTTTTTTCTTCTTTCACGGGTAGGGTACCCAGCGGAAGACCAAGTCTCCCTCGTTAAGCCGATGGTATTTGTGAGGCTATACCTAACGAGTGGCTAGAACTGTTGAGGTATATTTAGATGGAAAAGCCTCTAAATGTGGTTCGTCGGATTATGTACATAAGTTTTTAATTAATAATTATATATATAATCCGATCCGTCCTAATTCAGTATTAGGAATACAAGATTTACGTCCCATTTCCGCCTGCTTAGGGGTTGATTTTCGAAAAAATACTTATATAGTGCAACTCTACACCTTCCATTCATTTTTCATATTTATATTTTCAGTGGTTTAGGCTGTGCGTTGATAGTCAGTCAGTCAGCAATTTTCGCATTCGGTTTCGCTTGTAATTAATTTTATTTTCCAAAAACCTTAAATCTAATCTAAATATTAAATATAATTTAAATTTTTCCATACTGCTGCCGTACGGAAGCGTGCCCAGAACGCTGGCTGCATTTTCTGGCTGTAATGCCATGCTGATCCTTTGTGCGAGGAACGCTCCTGCCCTCTGGTCACCATCGGACGCGACGATAAGGCGCGTTGACAATTCCTTAAAAAAATCCATCGCACTTGAGCTCCACGGCCCTAAATGTCTCCACTGCAAACGGCACAAATATATAGTCTCTTGCTATATCTATATATTTGCGTCGTTTGAGGGATTCGGCGTTCTGCGCAGCTTCCCGGTGCCCTGGAGATACGACAGCGCTAGTGTATCTACACATGTGGCATCCCACACTAGGCTCCGTCCCAGTTTCCAGGGCACTAGAGTTAATCCGTCAGGCCGCTTCCCATCTTCCCGGTAAATTCCGCGTGGTTCGAGTGTTGCCGGGATATTGGCGGAGGTGAGGGCCCAGCGGATTATGCCATTGATGGAGCCGTGGTGTGCGAACCGACCTGCGTTTCGCTTGTGTTAATTCTAAATAAATGGTCACTGCATCACGATAGAAATAGTTACAGTTGTATGATTTACAATGCACCCACCTATTGCGTGCCTTCCGTGTTGATTTTACATTACAAATAATAGCTGAACCTACGATATAATGAGGAAGTTCATTTCTATTCATGCAAGTGTCCGTTTGCATTCATAAAAAAAAACAATATAATAACTCTATTATTATTGACTAATTTTTAGGGTTTCGTACCCAAAGGGTCTCAACGGAAACCATATTATTAAGGGGCCATGGTCAAGGTCATCTTGTATCTGTCAAAACTATCAACTGTGTGGTAAGGAAATGTTGTATAAATAAACTCTCCTTTCATATTTTTGACAGACAGTGGCAAGGTCATATGTCGTCTTCTCTATAAAAAAATAATAATAATAATGGATTCCATTAGAATGCGTCTAGTAATTATATAAAGGTTTTGAGGAACAAACAGCATTCCTTAACGTCATCGAAGTAGATTTATAAAGAGCCCATGTCTAGGTTAGCGATGGAGTCTTAACTTAGCTCGTCTTGAGTTACAAGCCCGCCGGTTTGGCAGCTCAGAAGAAACGCATTAACGTCTAGAGCTAATGAAACTTTTGAGTTGTGATCGAGCTAGCCTCGTGGTCGCGGTCGCAATGGAGATGGCCTGGAGCTGTATTTATTAAAATAATTTTATTTACATAATATTAATGCTGAACACGTCTTTTAGTCTTAAAATACCTCAAGAAATATCGTTTGTTAGTATCATATCATCGGCTAAAAGAGGAAGACTTGTCTGAGGACTCTTAAATGAAAAGAAAACTGAATACACCTGTACAAAAAGATATTGTGTAAATTTTTTTTTTTGAAAAAAAAATTGTTTATTTTTGTTTGGGGACGAAGAGACCGCAGTAACCATTGCGCTATCGAAGCATAAAGATTAAAAAAAGGAATATGGCTGTATAGACTACCCCCTTTGACTTTTTGAGTACATACCGAAGGAGGCGTGAAGCTGTAAATCGCCGAACAATTTTTTCTGCCACTTTTGGCGGGGGAAGGTAGACGCCTAGTACTAACCTCTGTACCACGGTATTTTACGTTGTATGATGATTATGCTAAAATACAAACATAATAATTATAATTAATGATTGGAAACACTATGTTCTTGCAACTTTGACGTCCTAGATCGCCTTTCCTATTTAAAACATCACAATTAACAATTTTTCTAGAACTCTGTCTCATAAAACGATACCAACGAAACCTAAGGTAACTTATTACGCGCACCTGGTCAGTTTTATTAGTACTCTATGGGAGAATGTGTAACAAATAAACAATAAAACAGTTAACAGATTGAAATAACACGTTATTTATAACAGTTATCTTTTAATACCCTAATTATTAAAGAAGAAAATAATTGATAAATAATCACAAGTAGCCATTTTCAGTATGAAAGTGTTAGCGTGTTACACGCACCTTACTTCGCTTCAGTAATCAGACCGTAACATTACGAACAATTGACTCTGGTATTCAGACTGTGAAAGAAATGCACTTGAGATGAGGGGTCCGCACTCTTCATGCGTTTAACTGAATTGTATTTCTGATAATATTAATTAACTTAAAAGTATAAAAAAGTGGGTGCTGTCACTATGTTTTATTCTTGCTTCGGAAGGCATGTAAAGCGTCCGCACTTCGTCTAAAAATATTCAACTGGCGTCTAGTGTGTGTTTTGTGTATTTTTATTTATTTATTTATTCTCTAGCAAATGAAATTTTATGAAAATGTACTTAGTACTTATGCTAGAGTTAGACCAAAAACAAACCATCCCAATATTATTTTCATTCAAAAAGAAAGTTCTTACCTATCTTGATAATAATTTTCCTACACTGTTCCATGAAATGAAGACTCTGGGGGCTTATACAATGTATAACTAAACGAATAGTGAAGTTTTCATAAAAAAAACGATATGTTTTGTTTTTTTTTAAATGCAGAAAGGGCAGAGGATTTGTCTTATACAGCCACATTAAACTCTATGAAAATTTCGACACGCGCATGTCCAAGTCACTTGACAGTTAACGCGCATGCGCAGTAGGTAGGTAACCGCGGTTTGCCGCCAATTTGTCAATTAAGAAAAATATCTTGGTTCAATTTGTTTTGTACTATTGCATGGAATTAGATTAAGTAGTGTATGAACGGGTACATAACTTGGAATTAAAACACTCGTGGATGCTATTAAAAAATTCGGCTTCGCCTCAAAATTCCACTAGTGTTTTAATTATTCCCATTATGATCCCGTATCATAAACTACTATAAATGTATGAGACCGACTGAAATACAACCACGTGATTTTCGGCTCGCGCTTCACGCAGCCACCCGGATCACACGAAGTCGATAGGCACCTTAAAAACTCAGGAGCAATCGACATTTAGCCAAACATAAAAAACCTTATTGTATACAAACTCCTTGTAGAAAACGAAGCGTAATTATGTAATGGCGAAGGTTTTGGTCGATCAGCAAATTTCTTGAGGTTATGCCCGGTTGTTGTTTTTTCCGGTAATTCGGCTATAAGTTTCTGCATATAATATTAGGCTTTAGCGTTCCCAGAGAATAGAATACTAGCGTTCGTACATTGTGAAGGGGGCTGAAGTTCTTTACGCCTGAGTCTAAATATACATCAATCTTCACTCGAAACATAAAATCTAAGCACAAATATTCTTCAAGAATGAGTACTCGACTTCTAATGCTTCTAAAGCAACCGTTCTTCTTCCAAAAATAATAGGTCCTGTTCTGATGTCCAGATCAGATCATTAAAGCTTGAGAGGTGTGAGAATTGTAGGATGTCTGTTACCTGACTAGAATACAGGCCATAATGTATGTAAAAATATAAAAGCCTGTTGAGCTGCACGTCTCTAACAATAATATGTTCTAGCTGCACAGGCACTCCGTCGGGCCAGGGGCCTTCATTAACGCGCATCTATCTCTGCCGCACTAATAATTATAGCGCACGCGCACAGATAAATCGCTGTGTTGTGTGCAGTTTTTGTACATCGCTACCGTTAAGGGGCGGAAACACCTCTCATTATGTTACTTCTATTATGTAACATACGAACGTTCATGCCTGAATCCCATGGGGAATTATAAAATGAAAAAAATAAAATAAAAAAGCCTTTATTTTACTACAGATGTAATTACTATCTAATTTTTTTTTCTTTCTTCACGCGGGTTGCCTTCCATGTTACGGTTCCAGAGTACCCAGCGGAAGACCAGTCTCCCTCGTATTATAAAGTCTCCCCGTCTGTCTGTGCCCTTTTCACGTAAAAAGTACTGAAAGATCTATCATGTTTAGGAGCTGAGCAATAACAGTATAAGTTAATCAAGTCAGAGAAAAAGTTAGCCCCAGCGAGTTTTCATGGTGTATGCCTCTAATCCGTCATAGCGTCAAGAGTTATAACAAAATGACGCTAATTTAGTTTTGCATTTAGATGACCTTGGCCAGAATTTTCCACTTTAGAGGTACTTCTGGGAAACCCAAAGTTATTTTAAAGATGAATGTAATTTTTTACTAAGTACGCTAATTATCGCTTTGTTGAGTGTGGGATTTGGATCTTAATATTTCCGTGTGCGTATTTAATCTGTAGAACTTGGTAGCCTTTTTTTTTTTTCGTGGGGAAATGCATCATGCATACCCGCCTCCTCGGGGGTGAGGGGGCGGGTTATGTGGGACTCTAACCCACTAAAACCCCACGGTACTCCATCGCGCCGGTAGTCGGCGGGCCACGGGGACGCGTTAGCATTCTTCCGCGACCCGCCGCCGGGTGGCCGCAAGGCCCCACCTCTTTGCAGAGCAATCTGCTCAGGCGCAGCAGGGAGTACCACTGCTGCGCCTGCCCTCGCGATCTCTGTTAGATGGATGCGGCCGGTGGACCCCCCCCCACCGATCGCCAGAGACCCGAGTTATGGGAGTGCCAGCTGGAGGTATTGGCGCCGGCGCACTCCCCTTCGCCGTTGGCGGATATCAGCGGCTTCGGGATCTCCCTCCCTTTGTCGCTCCGCCTCCTCCTTCTGCGACATCACCTCCTCACAGAACGAGGAGGCCGCCGAGAGTATCCTAATTTTTCCTATTTATGATCTACTAGCGACCTCGCCCCCGCTTCGCACGGGAACAATATGAGTTTGCAACAATTTGAATACCTATATAAATACGCTTATAACTACTTATCTATTAGAGCTAGATATATGCTATGATAGACTTTTTTATAGATCATAATATTCTACACAATTTTTTCTTACATCATTTTGTTATATCTCTGACGGGTTAGACAGCATACGCCATGAAAACGCGCTGGAGCTAAGTTTTTCATAGACTTGATTCACTTATTCTGTTAATGCTCAGTTCCTATACATGATAGGTCCATGTTTAATTAATACTCGTAAACCTTCCTCGTGAATGAACCTATCTAATCGTGAAGTTTTATAATTCTCAAGCTCACGGGCACAATGCCTGGTCATTTGTAAGGCTTGCATGGGGACATAGATCCAACACGTAGAGGCTCTTTATAGTGTTTAATCTGAAGTGTTGTGGCTAGCACCCATCGGGACCTATCTCTCAATGCATCAGAGACAATGCGCTCACAAACAGGCCCCGTCAGGTGCCTGGACTATTGCAGAGTTAAAACTAAATTAAATTGGGCTATTGTTTTGAGGTGTTAACTGGATCGGCTCATCAAATCTAATCTCATCTCATGAAACGTAAAGTTGGCAGCAGACTGGGCCTCCTAAAACAACCACCGTTTTTAAACATTTCTGCCGGTAGTAAGACAGGCAACATTGCTGTAAGCGGCAGGTGTCGAGAGGTGTGACACCGGTTTCACATATAGCTTCCCCGTTTAGCCTTTAGACACTTCCACGTAATATTATATTCTAAGACTCCACCCTGGACAGCCAACTAAGGCAAGCCAGAGGCGAGAGTCCTATAGATCTAGCAGTGGAGACGCCTACCTCAACCTACTCCCTGGAGCATTCGGGTTTGGTGGTGTCGTTAGGTCGTTACCCACCCACGGCTTATCACAAGCCGCCCTGCGCCCTTTTGGCTAGCGATAGTGATTTCAAATAAGGCCCTCTGCTAAGAACATCTCTAAGTATCAAGCCAATTTCAATGATCGACAGCACCGTCATCGGTTGCTAAGTAGAGAAATGCTCGATTCGTGACGATAGCAAATAACTCATGCTATTAAATCAGAGCTGTTTTTACCTGCCGGAACACATCTGACTGGTTTGTCGGAGTCTTAGATCAAGCGGACCACCAAGTCGATGCTGCCCACGCGCATCTCAAGTGCAGCACTTCAGGTCAACAAAATACTTGTTCGGAGGCGGTGACGAGGCGGTATCGTGGGATCTTGTTGCTGTGATATTTCAATTTGTTTACTTTTAAGTAATTGTGCAAATATTGGTTATTGTAGGTTCAGCACAGTAACCTTGTGTCTTTGTGAAAATTGACGAATCAATAATTTCCCTTTCTTTTAAAATCTTCAGTCTTCATAGCTGGTTTTGAAAGTTCAACATCAGCATAGATCTTTAATTAAGCAGACTGGCCTTGGTCCCGATTTTTTTATGTAAAACACTAGGGTAAAACCAAGATGTCTCAAAATTCACGCTTGGTTTTGGCCTACGCCGCTGCGCCTACTGGTGTGCGCACGTAGAGGGCATAACGAGTTGTCTCGAGGCAATACCAAGCGTCTCACACTTCGGGGATGCTTGGTTTTGGGCTACGCTGCGTGCGTCTGGTCGTGTATTTCTTCGTCTAACAAAATATATACTAATTTTGATGTTTCACATCTACCGGGTGTTCCCTGACGCACTCTCCTTTTTTTATTAGTATTTGAAAACGTATCTTACAAATATACCGACGTGTCTGTGATAGTATCGTGAGATGTCACAGTATCCGTTACAAGCTGGTTTTATGGTCTAGTCTAGATGACCTAGGATAACTGCGACATTAACTAACTGAATAGGCATGTTAGGAAACCTACATCTGTCGTGGTATGACGCAATAACCTATAACCATATGTTACCAGGAATACCGAAGACAACTTTTCCTCATTTAGCCGAATGACCGCATCCGGAACGACGTCATTAGAGAAGAATGCAAAGAGAAAGATGATGTTGTGACTAAAATGAAGAAGAGTAGGTAGTTTACGCTGGTTTGGACTTTGGACACCAAAAATGAAGGATGAAAGATTGACTAAAAATGTTTATATGGCTGAAGTGAAAGGAAATGCTGGTAGAGGACGACCTAGGTGTACTTTTATTGAACATAAATTATTGATCGATGGCAATATTAAAAGTACACACAATCGCCGAGCATGTATGAAAGGTATGATGAATATAAAAGAAGCGAAAGAAGTATGTCAGGATCGTAGTAAAGGGCATTCGATTGACTCTGCCTACCCCTCTTGGGATGAAAGGCGTGATGATAGATAGAATAGAAGTTTCTTATTAAAAAAAAAAACATTCTATCGACGCACTTTTTAATACGAATATTTACCATTTTATTCTCAAAAGAAACTCACGATTTTCATACATTGCGACGTAGCCAGGCAGATGGTAACATTGTCCAAATTTTGAGTTACTCGTGGTCAGCCTGTATCACTTCAAATTCAAAAAATTATTTAAATTGCATTATTTTTTAAGACTTCTCTATTTGGTAAACAAATTTTGCATGTCTTTTTTTTGTAAAATAGGTCAAAAATGTGAATTAATATTTAAAAATTTTATATAACGTAAGAATTTTAAATGAAAATTTATTAGCTTTTGTCCGATACAAAAACAGACTTCAGCAATTCAAGTATTGTACTAAACCTATTAATAATAGCAAGTTCTAGTTAATGGATCAATATCAGCTATACCTAGGTTTCATGAAAGGCCCTGAAAGTCATCAATTTCACGTATATTTTTAACCGACTTTGCGACTCGAGTTTTCTTAATATATTTTAATGTATATTTCTTTTACATATCTCCATAATAAATTTCACATAGGTACTTTATGGATTCATTAACTAGAACTTGCTATTTCTAATATTTTTTGTACAATACTTGAATTGCTGAAGTCCGTTTTGTGTATTTTATTGTACCGATTTTGTTTGGAAATTTTCTTTCTCTATTTATTTCTATTGATCTGATATTGGGTGAAAGAGATGCAAAATTTTCGAAAACGTGCGTTTTTTAGTTGGTTACGCGACCAAGAGAGCTTTTAAAAAAGACATCCAAAGTTTGTTTACCAAATAAAAAAACGTACCGTAGGGAAAGGAGCAACGGAGAGTGACATACTTTTATTATCCCGGTAAAATATCTCATTCCCCCGGGAAAGTTTAATTTTTCATAAACAGCCGTGCGAAGTCTAATGTCTGGACTCTAGACCAGCCATGTCAAACATGCGGCCCTCTGAGCATTTTCCTGCGGCCCGAATAAATTTTTAAAACAGCCAGATAATGAGGCCCGCGAGGTTTTTGAAAACGCGCGCGCAGCAAACAAGTGTCATTTTTATTGAAAATTTAATAAAATACTTGTCCTTTAATAATACTTCTTTTTCTGTACTTTGTTTCCATTAAAATTAGGTTTTGCGGCCCACCTAGTTTACGGTCTTGATGATTTTGGCCCACCAGTGACTTTGAGTTTGACATGGCTGCTCTAGACAGTTGAACTAAGCACATTCTTAGCCAACGTTAAGAAATATTCAAAACATGATAACAAACATGATATCCTTAAAAAAATCACAAAAAAAAAGGAAAAAGGCAATTTAAGCCAATGCAATCTTATCAAGGATTTGATAACACCCATTAGCATGGTATTCAATGAATAATTTTATTTTTTTGTTTGTTACAGGTAAGTGAAACTATTTGTGAGTCACCAGTCTAGACGTCTTGACAACACGAAAGGTATTTCAGTCTGACTACCTACGGCAATAAAAAGCTACTGAGATTTTTACAGTAGTCGTCATAAATACACAATAATATTTTTATATAGTCTCTAACATCCATAGCCGGCCCCAGGGTATCTAGCTGAAGACAAAGACTTCCTCACTTAGCCGAAGATTTTTTGAGGCTATACTATACCTACCTAACGAGTGGCCATATTAGAGGTAATCAGACTAAGTTACATAATTTTATAGCTGCCGTCATGCTTACTTATGTTTACGATGGTATTTTTTGCGAGCCATACTATTTTTAAATTCTGCCCTGAGTTGCCCAATAAATCAGACTGACAGATTTCTAAATATCCTTGTAACAATTTACCCGAATATTATATTGAAACCCTGATGAAATCCAAGATTATGGTTATCCTATTTTAGCACCGCAATAGACAAATAACGTGAGAAATCTAAAAAAACTGAGAATACTGAATATGAATTTTGCAGTAAATGGAAATAAAACCCAGCCTTCGATAGTCTTTATGATAGTAAGCGTAAACGTATCCACAGTGCACATCGAAATATAAGACGTTTTGCAAAGTAATATGTAAATGTTATGGACACGGAAACTGCTGATCTCTTCGCTGACGCCCACGAAATTACTATAGGACACCGATTTGCTACAATAAAACCCTGTCATAATATATGCATTTTATGAAAGGGCATACCCTTGGTACAACTATCTATCGCCATTGTTGTATAAGTTATGTAGGTAGGAATAGATAAATAAAAATTTTAATGCACAATACAATATACACTGGTAAAAATGACCACATTTAACGAGCTGCGTCGGTGGTTAATGGCCATGTACAAATGGGGGTTTAATAATTAGAAACTTATGTACTTAATCCGACAAATTACAAGGCTTTTCCATCTAAATATACCTCAACAGAACTGGCCACTCGTTAGGTATAGCCTTACAAATACTATCGGCTAAAAGAGGGAGCTGTAATTGTTGTTGTTGAACCTAGGGATGATACTTTTAAAGAATCTGACCCTCAAAGGTCTATTATAGGAATAATAAATAAACAAATAGTTACTAAATTCATGGAAATAAATAAAATAAAGTTAAATACTAAGAGGTGAATATAACAATTGAATTACAAAACAATATAAAAACTAATCAAACATACAAAAAGCCGGTCTAAAAAATCCCAAATAAATAATAAAGAAAATGAAAAGAACAAATCCGCGACTAGACAACTTCTAATCCGCATTACATACAACAACAAATAAAATAAAACTGCCGACATTAAATTATATAGACATAATTATAAATCTTAAGAAACATGCAAACTACATTTCTGTCTTCAAATGGCTATATCTATTAAAATTTATAATGATCGTAAGGAAAAGTGATTGCAACATGACATGCGCCTGCGCTGATGTCCGCTCGGAGCGAGGAAATGAGAGTGGTTTGAAAAACGCAACTATATTGCGACCGGTCATAATTATGTATTAATACCTTTACTCATGACTACCACTTACCATCTCGCTTCCTTTATTAAATGAAATTACCTTTAAACAAGAAGCTGATTGGTTAACACGAAACACTCTATTATGCATGCACACTCGGTCCCTTTGCCTGTAAGGAATATCATAATTGCTTTTCAACGTGAAATAATGTCCAATGACGAGATTTGATATAACGGTGCTGTGATTCACGGTTGTCTCAGGGCAGTTTGACGCGAAATCTAAAAAAGTTGGTTGTAATTTTTGTTACAAAACCTGCTGCTTCATCGAATAGCGATTAAGACAATCTATAATTCGAAAATAAAAAGTTAGATGATGATGAAGCTAGAGATGCTAAATACAGTTTCGAATCAAATGCATTAAAATCGAAAAGAAATCTTCCCACGACATATTTTCACAAGATGAATTGAAAAATATAACAAAAAGTACCATAAACAATTTTCATTTGATTAAACTTTACATTAATGATGCGCCACAAAAAGGGTTTAAATCTTTTGTCCATCTCTTTAAGCAAGAAGAACAAGTTCTAAATGAAAAACAGTTCCAATCAATCCGCTTTTATCACGCTCTGGTACATATTAATGCGCAGGCGCCGCCAAAACGAAAAAAGCTTAAAACTCGTGTTCAGCATTTGTCTCTTGTCGCATATCTAAGTAAGAGTTAATGCCAAGTTTAAAATGGCATTTCATGTAATTATTTTATACTTGTTTATCTGTTATTTAATCTTAAGAATGAGGAAATTTATTATCGTGTTTGTAACGGTATCACACGCGACTTTCTTATCAAACGTGTCAGTTTTAGTAATTTTATTGTCTATCAGTAATACATTATTCATTGTTGGATACTACGAATTTCTTTTCTATTGATGTATTTTTTATCATTTGGTGTTAGTTATTGTTTTAATTACTTTCTTTGATTTGTTTTAAAGTTCTTCTTTTATTAATTCATGGCGTCGGTGACACATTCATCAAGCACCTCAACGTGATATGAAATCGTTTACAAATTGCCAAGATTCTACTTCTTTACTTTCATCAAGGTTTCAATTGGAGTTAAACGAAATGTCAAGACTATTATTGCCAATCGCATTAATATTAAAAAGCTTTATAAGTTAAAATTAACTGGTTTGTCGTGTAACACCAGTTTGTGTTTAATCTGTAGTCAATACAATACCTGTGGGGTAATTTTCTTCATTACAATGAAATCTTTCACAACGATCCAGCAATTATATCCAAATATCAGCAACTTGTCACATTGTTAAATACTACGACCATAATGTTCCGTTTCGAAATCGGGACATTTATTTTTTTACTCTATATACCTATTCATTCTTGGAAACGCGGGGTTTTTTAGAACAGTATGACTGTATAATGTATATGTGAAAAAAAATCTTAAATAATTATTTAATATTCTTAATTTGCTTGAATTTTACAAATCACCAACTTTATCAGAAAATGGAAACATTTTTTGCACAGACTAACTAAAGAGTTTTGATTTTATTTGAATACAAATAAATAATTTTAAATAAAACATTTGAAAGAATGAAGCATGATTGACTAAAAAGGTTTATATGGCTGAAATGAAAGGAAATGCTGGCAGAGGACGACCTAGGTGTACTTTTATTGAACATATAAAAATGTATTGATCGACGGCAATATTAAAAGTACACACAATCGCCGAGCATGTATGAAAGGTATGATGAATATAAAAGAAGCGAAAGAGGTATGTTAGGATCGTAGCAAATGACATTCGATAGTGTCTGCCTACCCCTCTTGGGTTAAAAGACGTGATGATAGATAATTTATTGAAGATCTCTTTTTCTTTGTCTACCGTATAATAACTTTAATTCTTACAATAATTAGAGCATAAAATATATATTATTATTTATAAACTATATAGTACCTATTTAAAATAATTAAATCTTTTTACAATGACATAATGCGAATTCGTAACTTTATCACGTTGATTGTCAAAATTTTCACAAATTATGGTGATCCTACAAGCAGCCAATCTTGCGTCAGAGTACACAGAAAGTCCACTATACCAGTATCCACCTGACGACTGACGAGGCTGAGTAATCCACTTTCTGTGTCAGTCTTGATGTAGTCTGGTTTACACTGGTCACCGACCTCAATCTCTTGGGACCTTGAAAATGGATTTTTACAGTTTCTTACTAAAGAGTAAAAATTAATCTATAATATATTATAAAGGGTTATGTTTGAATGTGTGCTTAAGGTAAGCTCTGAAACCACTGGAACAATAAAAAAAAATCGCTGTTATAAAACAGTAATACATTATTCCAGACAGACTACTTTACAAACTATAATAACTCTACCGATCATTTCATAATGTATCTTGTGCGGCCAGAAATGCGCAGCCAAAAATGGCCGACCCAGGCATACGTTGGGAAGCCAGTATACGAATTCCTGCCCGAACATATCGAGTCGAGCATACTCGGGCCGGGCAATCGCTCAACGCACCTAAAGAAGATTTCACTTCAAAAGATATCATGGGCCAAGGTACCTAACAATAGACGTAAATTGTATATCTAAGTAATACTAACAAGTTTCGTAACAACATCAGTATGTCGACTACCCATCGTGTCACATCAAAGGTGTTAAATACTTCAATTCAAAGTTACGAAATTAGTTTACAATTTGACAGTACTTTCAATTCGTTGTGATAATTTCATTAGGATACAAAAAAAATTGCTTAGAAAAAAACGGAACACTTTTAGATTTTTTTCGCTTCTTTTTTATTAAGACATGGACCAGTGGATTTAAAATACAAAATTCAGGAATTAGGTTAGGTAATATAGCCTCACAAATACCATCGGCTAAAAGAGGGAGACATGGTCTTCAGCTGGGTACCCTGGGACCGTAAACGATTTCGGGAGCTGTAAGGCAACCCGTGAGGTATGAAAAACTTAATTATAGTGTAGGGAACCTTACCCCAACTCGTACCTGATCAGTTTTTTAGAAGCATTTTAATGTTTTTCCCTTGACAATACAATCTTTATATTTTTTAATCTACTATCACGATTTTCTCTTCACATTTTTTTTTTTCAAATAATTTTAGCAAGTGGCAAATCGTTATTTCGGTGCTCAATGTCGGCAGTCGACTATAAAAACTCAGTGGGTCACGCTACAGGTATCTGTGGTCCGTACAAGTTTTACCGGTATTTTTGTATAATTGACTCTGGCATAGTGCTATTTTTGTGAAATATTGCAACATATATTTTCAACGCCATATTTGGGGATTTTGGGGAAGGTACTAACATATGAATAAATTGACAAGTCAACATGAAAAAAACCTTATCAACAGAAGAAAGTTCTCAAAAACTTTTTCAACAAAAGCAATTTAAATGAAAACTCTGAAAATTGCCTGTGTAAACGATCTAAGATGAGTGCTAGGCCTTTCGATCTCTTCTTGAATTCATTGGTTAAATTAAGATTTATGTCTTTAGAATCAACTTCACTTCAATCACAAAGTCGGATACGCGTCTCATAATTATATTCACAAATTCCTGACATTTCTATTGATTCGTCCTCGCAAACATTTAATTGTCTTCTTTGTAATCGATCTCTTCTTGAATTCATTGGTTAAATTAAGATTTATGTCTTTAGAATCAACTTCACTTCAATCACAAAGTCGGATACGCGTCTCATAATTATATTAACAAATTCCTGACATTTCTATTGATTCGTCCTCGCAAACATTTAATTGTCTTCTTTGTAATCGATCTCTTCTTGAATTCATTGGTTAAATTAAGATTTATGTCTTTAGAATCAACTTCACTTCAATCACAAAGTCGGATACGCGTCTCATAATTATATTAACAAATTCCTGACATTTCTATTGATTCGTCCTCGCAAACATTTAATTGTCTTCTTTGTAATCGATCTCTTCTTGAATTCATTGGTTAAATTAAGATTTATGTCTTTAGAATCAACTTCACTTCAATCACAAAGTCGGATACGCGTCTCATAATTATATTAACAAATTCCTGACATTTCTATTGATTCGTCCTCGCAAACATTTAATTGTCTTCTTTGTAATCGATCTCTTCTTGAATTCATTGGTTAAATTAAGATTTATGTCTTTAGAATCAACTTCACTTCAATCACAAAGTCGGATACGCGTCTCATAATTATATTAACAAATTCCTGACATTTCTATTGATTCGTCCTCGCAAACATTTAATTGTCTTCTTTGTAAAATGTCTCTTCCATTTACGTCTGCTTCATGATTTTCCTTAACAATCAAGCTAAATTTGATGGCAAAATACATTGGCAATTTTTTTTAAATTCAAATCTTACTATATAATCCTCTGGGCTTTTCCGTCAATATACATCAACAGAACTGGCCACTCGTTCGGTAGGTATAGTAGCCTGGGATCGATAACACGGTTTCGGGAGCTGTAAGGCAACCCGTGAAAAATTAAAACAGATTAATGTCTTTAGGATTAATCACAAAGTCGGATTTCTTTAAATACATCGTCTCATAATGATATTAACAACTTCCTGATATTTCTATTAAATCGTCCTCTGCTATATTTCATTTTCATCTTCTTTGGAAACTGTCTCTTCCATTTACGTCTGCTTCTTGATTTTATTGTCCCATTTAATAAAACACTTAACATATTTACAAAATTTCACGCAAAATTAATTGGCATGAAAGTTATATCAGTTAATCGTTTCATAAACCAAGCCCAAGCAATAAACAGTAAACAACTACCTTATTTATTTAAAAAAGTCGTAAATTTCGCTTTTAAAAATCGTGAGAAGACTGGCGCGGCGCCTGCGCAAGTCCACATTGTCTTTCTTCTGATATATGAACTTATTACCGCTGCCACCAATCCCGGTTGAGGCGAACATAAAATTGTTTCTGTCTGTCATAAACGCCTCTGAGATCGCGTCAAGGATATTTCGTTCGTGCTGGTTTTTTTAGCACCACTTCTCGTTGTGTTGAATTTGTGAGTGTAGTACATGAAGCTACGAGATTTCTTGGAGAGTTTCTATTCTTATACTTTATGCTATCTTTATCGACAAACAGTTTTTCTAGTGCAGTGAACATTATTATTAGAATTAATATGTGTATTTTAGAACTATAAGTAAAGACATTTCCAAAAGCCTACAGATCCTATAAGTTGGAATTGATAGCCTTGGGTCTATACGTAGGCTTTAACCTCATTGGATTTTCCTTACGACTTCACCCGATTTGCTTTGGCAAAGATTAATTAGGTACTATTTGGAGATGGTTTGCATTTTTCCAAATCTATTGACAGCCTTCTCCAATTCTCCAATGGTTTCGCATAGTCTTGTTTAAAGACTGGGTGCTCATTGTTGAACCGGTCTGTCAGTATTCAATTCTAGGATAGTGAATTTTAGTAGTCGACATTCCTTGCGAATCGAGGACGTACGTTGATTCGTCGGTTTCGTAACTCCGCGACTAACGCGTATCTAATAAAAATTTGATGGCTACTTTCACAGAATTGTATGTGGGCTCGAGACGAAATTTCGGAATTTTGCTGGTTTGAAAGTGTTTTTCTGTGATCTAATATATTTATTATTGACTTGTGGAAATTGACAATGTTTGCTCACAACACAACCTACTTTCATTACGAAAGCATGCCTAAAATACCTGACATATCTTGCTTCTCTTGCTTATAGTAAATACCCGCCGCCTATACCCTTGTTCCATCCTTGCGTGCTCCAACCTACATTCCCTAGTATGTCATAGATTGTAACTAAACTTCTACCAACCAAACAACATCCAAAAACTTTCATGAAACTTAGTGATTCACAAGTAATTATTTGAAACTGGAAATAAGTTGCATATAAAAGCCTTTTTGAAAAATATAGAACAAGAACTATCTCATACAAAACATAAATTAGTTTTTGTAACGGAAATAGTGATTATACTATGACACGCACTGTGGGTGTCCAAATTGTGGTACATGTTCTTTCTTATAAAAACCGAGTGAAACCGCCGTAGGATCCTGATATTACTGTCTTGAATAACAGAGAACGTTGTAAGGTGGAATTAAAGGAAATTACTGCGGCCTCGTAATCTTACCCCGAAATGAACCATGTTCCGATGTTTGTTCCCATTGTTGAACGTCTTCCTTTTTTATAATTTACATTATGCAATAATATCAAAATACAGGTCCTCGTGGAATAGTGACAAGAATAATGGCTGCATTTCCCAGCTGAATCGCGATTCTGATACGATAAACGTGAAAGAAGTCTTATGACCAGATATCCTATCATCCTATAGGATGAGTTCCAAAGTTAACCCTAAATTAATCAATATTTCGGAAAATACTAGTATGTTTAGAAACCAGTAAAAGATCAACATAATTATCCTCAAATTGTGTCAGGATCATTGCTTTAAGCTTCGATCTATACCAACGTAATACCATTGTCTCTTTTAATATGATAAATGCATTACATAATTTCCGTATCGTAAGTGGAAATGGATATGTATTTTGTATTTTTCTGATCGCTGCATGCCCCGGGCTGCAATTAGCCGTCCATTTGCCTACGCCTGCTCGAGGACTGCGTACGATCTTGATGTAACCACCCCCGCCGAGTTCGAATTCATCGAATAATCTGTCCGAGATCATCGATCCGTGATCCGATTGTGTCAGAAGAGACGATTGCACTCGTTTTAAATGCATCAGTAATTTGACTGCAGCGATTTTGTTTGACTGATGCATCAAAATACTGTGTTATATTGTATTTAAGCTAATTGGAGAATTATGTACAGACGATAAACATTTTAGTCATCTTGTTGGAGATGTTAAATATTCTGAAAATTATTTTCATACAGAGGACGTCATGAGATTTTTCAAATATGAGTGCCTGAGACAGAAAAGGCTACATGAAAGTAGTATAACTTTATTATAGTGTGGCCTATCCACAAATTTTCATCCAATTAGATCAGTCAGCATTGAGTAACTTTTATAATATTAAGTAGATTAATACTGTATAATGAAGAAGTATTTTCTATGTATGTCCAGTGTCCACCTGTCTGTCTGTTGCGCAATTTAGATAAAAAGTAAAGCAAGTATGTTGATAATGCGACGTTAGACCGAGCACAGAGCTAAATGTATTTCGTAATGACATTCGTTCTGGGAATCCAAGAGCCAGTATCTTACTTGTAATGTCGCCATATAATCAGGCTTGAGTATGACTCTGAATTCTTTGAAAATATTTTCCTAAGTGAAATATTTTGTTTCATTATGATGTCGATGATGATCTTCATTTAGCGAGTTGCTCATTAAATAGAAGTATTTTTTAACTGGCTTTAGTGGTTGGCAGCTAACAGCTAAGATTAGCTCTGAGTAATCCGAGTTTCTTGCGTTCTTACAAAATTACATTAATTGATGACAAATAGACCATGCTATCAAATTGTCATTTAAATTGAATCAACATCAAGAAAACGGAGTGGTTGTTGACAGTCTTTAAGGATCTATAGATCTATATCAAAAGGAAATTCAGAAACTTCCGCTTAGCCGGTTTAGTTTCCTTAGAAATATAGCTTGAGTAATTAAGTCCATCTTTGTGAAACATACAATTCCAGTTGCTATGCTTTTCCTCATCGTTGACAACTTTATTACATCTCTTGCCTCCATTATAACTCCATATTAGTCTAATTGTACTCATTACACATCTACTTTGCGGAAATTAGATCTATTACAAAGGGAACATTTTAAATATATGCGGTTACATATCAGCTTAAATTGAAACAGGCTAGCTTACTAGTTAATCAGGATTTCCCACAAACATGGACACTGGACATTTAAAAAGCTGTAAGTTATTGTCCCTAAATCTATTGGTCCAATCATTAACCATACACTAGCCCGTCCTTAGATTACACATATATTTATCAGAAGTTGGTACTAAGAATTTTTTGATCGAGTGAAGTTTCAACGGTTGAACCCGGGCAGAGAACATATAAACCGGGACTTCCAGTTTCAATTGCGCTATGGCTAAATCTTTTCATTGAATTCCTTTTACAGTAAAATTGAAAGCGTTGCGTTAAATATTTAGCTATTCACCCAAAACGGCTTCGTTGGCCATTGTCTATTTTCACATTCCTTTAACGTGATTTCATATTCTTATTGTTTCTAAACAGTTTCTTTTGAACGTGAGGTGAAACTTACAGTCCGAATACTTTTCAATATTCATAACGGTGCAAGCATTGTTTCCCGTAGTCAGAAACCTCACGTAGAGCATCGTCCAAGACGAAACGTGCTAGCTTTTCTTGACCCAGAGAAAATTATGAATGTATGGCTGAGCCAAACTCTTTTGAATTACAATCAGGTACAACTGGTAGCTAATGTATTTGTGCTACATAGAAGTGCTGTCATGCATGACCTTTTTCTTCAAGGAATTCGTAGTAACAGTAGTTGTTGTTGGAAATATATAGATTTACGTTCATAATCACCATACAGCCTATGCCAGCGATTCTGATCCTGATTTTAAACAGAAATTTTTCACCAATAAGAGTAAGTTTTATTATCGTGGTGTGATCATATAGAAGAATAAAATTACATTCATCTCTAATGTCAGCTTTCTAGGACCATTTTATATTTGTTTTCATCCCTTTCCCAAAATTCGCCAGTGCATTCATCATCGTCATATCTCAACTTTTCCATAATAATAAAGAAATTAAAATATTCAAATTACTTCAAACACAACAATACTTCAATAAAATTATTGTTAAATTATAAAAAAAAAACACAACATGTGTACTGTTGAACAATTCTTCTAACCAGGATCCGTTGCCAATCATAAAAATATTATATTTATCAATACTACTCAAATTGGATGATTTTATTCTAAATTTGGCTTGATACGAATATTTAGGTCAAGCTAAAAAAGTTAGTTTAAATATGGATATTGTATGAGTGAGTATCTACATAAAAATAATATTGAAACCGCATGAAGCAGTTGAGTCACATGACACAAATTCAATTTAGCGATGATGTTATTCCACACGTACATATATGGGACATCTTGCGTTTGAGAAACTAAATATACTTAAAACAAATTTAACCAGTGCAGCGACAGTAACTGTATTTTATGGTTTTTGAGAAACTGTTAGACTGGAAACTAGGGTCAAACCATCAGATTTTCCTCAAGATCTTTTCTCAGGGCAATTCACTAAATGGCTACGTTGATACTAGTATTGCTGGCCACTCCAATATATATGTCGTGATTGTGTGTTGTGTAATTTTTTTTTGTGGTATGTTAAAAGGGTTTAATGAAATCTGGACAGCGTAGGAGTAATATCAAATCCATCCAATGTTTATTTTAAACACCATCGCAAAGAATATTATGTAAACTGTTTTAAGATGAAAATGATTGAGTATGTGTAAGAGAATTCGCCTCGCGTCCATTACGCCGTCTTTACTTTCTTTACGCGCCAATCACTGACCAAGAGAACCGTAAAATTCATGCTTGATCGACTGAATCGTTTCATATACAAAACGGTATAGGCCATGTTATGTTTTTTAGTTATCTTTGAAATCAATATCTGAAATAAAAACAATGCGCTGAATAAGGGAAAGGTTTATTTACTGATCAGAATGAGAAGAGGTCTATTTTTACATTATCTTAAATTACTCAACAAAGCTGAGGAAGGCCATGATATCCTAGGGCTGGTAAGGTCACAAAGTTACAGGATATTTATGATTAATACCTCTTACACTGTAAAAACATCTCAATAATTTAAGACACTTGTCTCTGAAGTCATCATAATATACAGAAATGTCTAGCCACTTACAAATATATTTTATTTACGTAACACATTTTGAATAGGCAGTCGACAAGTGCCTGGTGACAGTAGAAAGTCAATTTATACAAAACAATGGTTTGTGTATAATTTCCATCAGTGGAAGGTTTGAAAGTGAAAATTTTACTTGCCATTGTGACTACGGCAGCAAGTAAAAAATTATACGACAATATACTGTACTATATATTTCTTAGGTAGCTACTGTAGTTTAGATTGACTCAACACACGATGCATCAAAAGTCAACTCTTCGTACATATTATTAAAAATCAGAAAGTTTTGATGTTCGGTACTCAAGATACACTTAGATTATTTGACAACCGTACTGCAATTTATCAGGATTTTTTAGTATAGGTACTAGTGACCCTGACCTCGGCTTCGTACGGCTACATAAATACAGTTATCTATTTGAGATAGGTAGATGCTACTGCAGATTTTTTTGTAGACCATTTTATTCTACACAATTCTTTCCTACTTCATTTTGTTATATCTTTAACGGATTAGACTGCATACACCACGAAAACTCGCTAAGGCTAATTTTTTCCCCCGACTTGATTCACTTATTCTGTTAATGCTCAGCTCCTAAACATGATAGGTCCGTATTTAATACTCGTAAACCTTCCCGGTGAATCAACCTATCTAATAGTGAAAACCATAACAAAATCCGTTTAGTAGTTTTTGTGTGAAAAGGGCACAGACAGTCAGACGCGGCTCAACATACCTCAACCCCTTCGTTGATTGAAAGACAGAAACCTGGACCAGAATACATACATACTTCCCTTAAGGTAGGGCAGAGACCAACGATATCCTCTCGCCACGATCCTGACACACCTCTTTCGTTTCATTCAAATCCATACAACTTTTCATGCATGTTCTTCGATTTACTAGTTACCAGAATAGCACTATACTAAAATTATTCTGATATACTTTTAATCGCGCGCGGAAAGACTGATCCGATAACCAATTCTACGCGGACGGAGCCTATTGCTATGCCTTTGATACTATTCAGAAACTTTTAAGGATAATTTTAAACAATTATTCACCAATTTTCTCATTTAATAAATTGATTTCTAATGCTATAAATAATACCATTATCTACCAATATTGTACCTTTCGATGTGTATAGAAAATCAACAATAGTGGCAGTCGTGGTGATAGATTCTCAACGTATTGTGCTACTGAGAAAGCAAATAAGCACTGGCTTGTAGAGAATTACATTTCACTTGTTGGAGAAATCGTTTCTTACGTTTAACTCATTTGCCATTGTCTACTAATTTCTATTGATTTTATTTACTGCCATTGATTTAAAAATTTACGAGAGAGTGATTATTAGAATACAATAATGCTTTGAAGTTACATCATTTTGATTATTTAATTTAATGCCGTAACGTGCTGTAAAGTGGAACTTTTCCTGCGTTTTCAACATAATCTCTACAGGCGATTGCTAGTTGCTTTCACTTATGGAATCGCCATGGAAAGATCGCATGCAGCTGGTCTTACTTCTGATTCACGATTTGTTAAAATTTTTGCAGCCTAAAAACCACACACATTTAGGTAATTGCAATGACTTCTATTACAATAAAACCATGAATGTTATATAGTACAGGATTAACTAACAAATGATTCTGAGTCACAGACAAATGTTGTCAACTTATTTCTTTCATTGTCGCCCGCATATTTAAATGTATGTTGTCGGTCGCCTGTATCGAATCAAGCTCATCTTTCAACAAGACTGTATCGCCCTTGAATTTGTATTAACTATGAACAATCTCTTTTGTCCCTTCGTTTAGTTACCATTCGTTTTAACCTATTATATCTTCTTATTTTGGGTAGAATTTTAATTTTGTTACAAAACATATTCAAGTACGCATTACTAGGAAGGATATGAGCCACTGTATGAGTCAGTAAACGTATGAATGCAGATGATGCACAAAAAGTCTCTAGATAGGCCCGAATCTTGATTCGATTTTGGAGATACGTTTGATGAATGCGAACTTATAATATGAAGAAAAACAGAAGAATTGCTCCAAATTAAGAGGCAGAATACATTCTGTCGTGTTTTTTTATATAATGCGCGGACGCAGGCTCGACGCGCCGACCTGTCGCCGTCAGTGGGCGTGACAATTTATCTCATGACCGTAGCAGCGAAAGTGTCTTTAATAGCGGCCTCTTTGATCCTGTTGTAGTGCTAATGTTGATTAATCACAGGACTCGCGGCGTATGGGGCATTTCGGAGAAATTCTAATTTATGCTTTTGTTATTCGTAATAATACACCACCTCTAATAGCATAGTCATTTATTTTGACTCGTGAATATGCAGGAGTTAATAAATGTAAGGCAAGACTGGCGTCATTAGCATTACAGTTTTTGCCTTACATAAAAAATAGACTTGGAATTCTTCATAGACCAGATGAATCTTCTACTCTAGCTTCATAAAAAAAAAAAAAAGTAATCCCTAATACAACTAAAATTCTAATACTTTATGCATGCGTAAAGAAGATGTCATTATATTTATAGAACCTGTGTGCGAAATAACTAGTTTGCCATCAAAGTGTTCATAAATAAGTTAACTACTTGTGATGAGCCACTGATCCGATTAGGACCACCACTCTATGTTTCTATGTTTATTATTTTTTATATCATTACCGTCTTCCTATAGTTTATTTTGTTTTCAACTAATTTATTCTCAGTAAACCTGTCAAATGACTGCACATCGAGTGTTAATTCATCTGTCAGTGCATCACACCTGACATCATTAGCGACACTACATGTCAAGTACCTTTCTTTCTTTTTTAATTAAGTCACTTGACTCTAAAGATTTCAATTTTGATCATGGATTCAAAAAAGTCTTGAAATATCTATCTCTTTCTCATTATGCTTGAAAGTCTTGGTCTAGAAACAACACAACGCGGGTAAAGACATGGGCAATATCATAGTTAAGGTATAAATCTGAGAATAGTATCAACCATGTCCGTTCGTAATTCGAGCGGTTAACAAGTACATTATAGACTTTATCGTTAAATCGACATATTGGTTTTGGCGTCAGAATGCGGAAAGGATCTATATCCAGATACATAAAATCGCGTGAATGCATTTTGTTACACTATAATTCGCTATATTAATCCTGACATCTGACCTTCCTTTTGTTTGTGACTTACAATTCAAGTAAAACTTATTCCTCGTCATAAAGAAATTACATTAATTATTGTTTCAGAAATTAGCAAAGTTATTATTTTGACGATATTATTGTTATCATCCACTATAGAGAACAAAGAAGATTTTGCATCGAAAATCGAAAGTGAAATGTTAACTTTACAATTAGCAGATGTGCGAAAGGGACAAGGCCAAGACTTACTTCGTCGATTTCTGAACGAACGGTTCTTTGAGGAAGGGTTACCTCGTTCAGAAATCTTGATGCACCGCGCTTTTGGAATTGAACTTTATTATTATTGAGTAGAGTCTATTTTTAGATGTTACAAATTCGGCTCTACGAGGTTAAGTCATTGGAAAGTGAAATGGGGGCGCACCTGACGCTTCGTCTGCTTTCTTTACGCGGTGTTGTTCTTTTTATCATCGTCTCAGTGAGAGTGAACTAGTTACCGTAATTGCGCCGGTAACGCTATGACGAGATTTTTCGATCTGCCAACCGCAGTTGTTGTATTAACAAAAGCTACTTGCAGAAAGTCGTGATTTCAACAACAGGATTGTTATGATCTCTCACTACAACACTCATTGTCAGCTTTTTGTCGTTTGCTCCGCTGTTGGTTTCTCAAGTGGTCATTTCAATATCTGATTGTGTTTTTATGGTCGATTTAGAAAGTGCACTTGTTGCTTTTTACGTGGGCGCTTACTGGAGTGTTTGATTTATGATAGCTATATCTCCTAGCTTCTTGTTAACGTTGGTAATCGATTTGCAAACCTCAATATAACTATCTAAATTTAATAAAATAACTTGTTAGAAATCGTATTTGGACTGCTATCTGTCGTGTGACTACTAAAAAGTTGTTATTATTGTATATCTCATACAACATAAGAGATGCTTTTAAGGTCCTTCAATATTAGTTTTGTTTATTTTAAAGGTTAGAGAGTTTTCTAGAACTTTCCATTACCTTATATGGTGAGTAAGTACCACTGGAACGATGATCATTTTGTCGATAATATTTAGACGGTGGGTTGTCGCGAGACTCCAAGGCGCCGCAAAGCGCTATCTCACATCGGCGTAGTCGCTGCGTGTGCCGTTGAAAGTGCAAGTCGGCCAGTTCCCACGACCGCCCCTCCCTTCTCTCTCCTTGCCCTCGCCGCCGGCCCACTTCGGCACACAACCTCTGATTATCATAACTCAATTGCGAGTACTTTACACTTTACTGAGGCAACTGGGAAATGACTGTCCAATTTTCTTTCGTGTAATCGCTCACTAGGTCAATTTAGACATGATTATTTCAGTAGTAGCTATTATCGTTGGGTCATCATCCATCTTGACATCCGCTTGACGATTTATCGTTACATTTTTCTACACGGCTTCTCCTTTGTACAATTAGGAAAGGTAATCTGCCCTTGATCCGTTTGATACAGGTCCCTGGTCCAGCCATTGGCTAAGTTGCCTTACAGCTCCCGAAACCGTGTTACAGTTCCAGGGTGATTTTTGAGGTATTATATCATAAAGAATTATTTACAGATAACATTACACTATCTTCCAACATACACTATATTTTTTGCAACGTCTTGTTTACCTACAAGAATCATCTGTCGCAGTAATCTGGCAGCCATAGATATAACCTAACCAGTCTTTAAATAGTCTTATTTGCACTATTTCGTACGTTTGACCAAAAGTACTACACTTAACTAGTAGTACTATTTAAGGGAAGTGTCATGTTACCTGAAAACTACTCTAAATGAGTTCAATATAATAATAGATCATCACCAAGTTTTGCGGCAGGTTTGGTTTTGCCTTTGTACACGGATGTTACTTACCAAAACCGTGAAACAACCAGGATAAGACGGTTTAGGGAACTGTAAGGCAACCCGTAAAGAATAAAAAAAATTGATCATTACTATTAGTTTTACAGCAGGTTTGGTTGCCTTTGGTCATGAAGCACAGTCTAAGATTACGACTGAAGGAGTAAAACTGCCTTCCACAAATCTCTGATACTGCCTTACACAAATCTCTGATCTCAAGAGTGACACTGATCCTATCAAATATATTTTTATAGCTTTAACACGGATCTATTTTCGTTTTCCAAGTCTATAAAACATTCTCCAAAACGAATGCTCTCATAAATTTTATTACGAAAAATTGATGAAGTTCCAAAGCCGTCCATGATCCCTCTTAAAAATAAATTATGTACCTGATGATCATGACATAAGTCCTCGTGGGATTATAATAAATCACCACAGAGTCTACCGTATCCCCACGTTTACGCCTGTCGTACAATGAATTTATAGTCATTATTACAATGTGTTATAGTTGTGGGGCGTCGTTCATAAAATCGGGATTAGGTCTGACTTAGAACGTGCCTCCGTTTGCTTTCTGAATAATTTAGTACCAAAAACGTGTTTTATGACTTTTAAAATATTTAGTTAACGAGCTACCGAAACGGTTCCAAGTTTATTTTTAATGGATTTATTTATATGTTTGTTTTATTGCTGTAGGTTGCTAGTGAAAGTTTACGTTTTATTTACATCGTATATTTAGCACTTTTTAAATATTTTCCCTTACATTTATGTTCTAATAAGACTGTGGCGGCACATCGCAGCGATAGATGTCGCATCGCAATCCTGTATCGCGCTACTGAAAATATTTAATAGATTGGCATATATTCAACTTTCCGGCGACACTCGTTGGTTAGTACATTATTATTCCCTCCTTTTACTCTGAGTCGTTTGATTTCTATATTGGTGACCCCGTATGAACCGTTCGGGTGGACAGGTACCCCGCATCCTACACCGACTTCCCACTGACGACATGTCTGTCCTTACCAGCTCCACCCCTTACCAGTAACGGTGCGACATCTATCGACGCGACGCGATGTGCCGCCACAGCATCGACCTCTGGTGGTATTTAATGGATTGTCATATATACAACTTTCCGGCGACACTACATTTCCATTTTCATTGCCATTTCCATAACACGAACGTACCTTAGCAAATAGCTTCAAGTTGTGAATATAGACTTCGTAATTTCCAAGAACATTGTGTTGGTAGCCCTGAACTGTTTAAGCAGGAGTCACACGTTTGTAAGCAGATACCGATCTAAATGCAAAAGTGCACGCGCAACTGAACGGTGAAATTAGATAGTCAAGCATAGCGACAATCGTTTGCTACTCGTGTATTTGTAGCGCTCGACACGTTCTTATTATGTATCAAGATCTGCTCTGTTAACGGTTTTTATGTTATGGAATACGTTCTTAGTACCAGATCTATGGAAAAATACATTATTGCTAAGTTACTGATGCAATTAAAATTACCCAAGATCAGTTAATATTACATTGTCTAAAGTTGTTTAGAAAATAATATCTCTTAGATAATAGACATATATTTTATCAATTCAGAGTTATGTTATTTTCTAATGATTCATTACACCGGTCGACACTCTTACGTAACTAATAAAGGGAAAAATAGATATTTTGGTTAAAGTTTGCTTTTGTAGACACCAGAGCCACCTGTTGCTCATACAATCAATTAAAATCTTCAAAACTTACTTGTCGACGTAAAACAACAAAAGCAAACTTTAAAAGCTAAAAATGGAAATTTAAGTGTTTTTCGATGTCTAGAATCAGAATTAATTCATCTATTAGAACAGAAACCAAAAAAAAATTTATGGACCTGTGTTATGCATTCCGCTACAGGAACTACCAATTACATTAAGAAGACCACGGTTTGCATCAAGGAAAAGGCCATAAACGGGCGTCCCGGCAAATCAATAAATAATTCATTATTTCCATGAAATTCTAAACGCATGCTTCCGCGAGCATTCTATGTGTTAACCACATTAACTTGTCAAGTTATATGCGCGTACGCAGGCTGGTGCAACAAGCGCCTTGACCGGTCGTCGACCCTGCTGTGACTCATGTCACCAAGGTCCGATCATGTTGAGATATTTCCATCTAAGGACCTGTCTATATTACTGAAATTCAGCACATTGATATTCGATGAGCAGTTCTAAGACCTGTTAATCATAAATTTATTAATGAAATTAAAAGAAAATAAGGCAGGCAGTTGATGAATATGACGAAAAGTCCAGTTGAGTAAAGTTAAGTGCTATTAATTGTTGTATAATTATTATTCTTTCTGGTTTGTTCACAGGCGAGCCGAAAAATATCAAAATGCGGCTACTTGTTCGTGGCGCCAGGGTGGGACTTCTCAAATCCGCTGAACAGAACTAAGGTAAGGACTTTTATTTTATTAAGTTTAAGACCCTAAGACAGAAGGCAAATTATGTAAAGAACGAAAATATCTAGTCAGAACTGTTAGAACGTTTTATTGTATGTTTGTCCAGAAAGGCTAGGAAATAGCTAAACTAATTTTGACGAAATTTTCAGTGTACAGTTTGATATTTTCAATCTTTCTTTCCTTGATATTTTATTTGTCCTTATATGAAGAGCTCGTTAAATAATAATAATGAATACCAACGGAATGTGACTTTGACAATGTCAAGTCATGTCTATCTTTTTGCACAAAACCCAAAACATCTAAACGTTCCATTATGGAAGGTTTTTCGAAGAACATAATATTTACGACCATAATAAAGAGAATAATCGAACACCATAAAGTGCATTCGAGACATTATGTTCGAAAATCGTAGTAATCAATAAGTATCGTCTGACGTAAGATCTTATCTGTCCGATCCTGTCGATTTGGTCAGGAATGCGAATTTGTGGATATAAAAAAAATAGCATTGTACAAAATCTATTTTATATGGAAATAGCTTCAAGGACCTCTCATTTTTTTATGTAATTCATTATTTTCATAACAATCCAACGCAATATATAGCATGAGTTCAAATTGCTATAACAGAATTTGAAAAACTGGTCCAGATGAGTATGAGTTCTTGATTTTAAACTTTGATGGTCACTATATCTTTATATCAGATATTATTTACGCGTTTGGTTCATGTAATTTTTCTTGCCGAATAAATAGCATTCAATGTATATACAGGAGTCATATTTCAAATTCTTAAGACGATAAAAAGGACCACAGACATAATACGCTGTATTCAATCTTGAAAAATGAATAAAACTGCAGCGTCTTGGAGATTATGATAAGAGAACCGTCAGATGGCTGAAGAAAAAATATTAAAAAAAATATCGAAAAATTCCAAATGTTAAGGCGTGGATTTGATATCCAAAAAGTTTGATACACGGCTTGTTTGGCTACGTTTTATTGTAGACCTTCAAATAACTTCAATCTTTGTTTTGTTAATTTAATTATTAAAATAAATGTTTACTACTTTATTTATTTCATTTTTAGATAGATTTACAAAGAATATGTCGTGTAGGTACTGATTGTTAAAATTTCAAATTAAAATAGAAAATGCCCTGGGCAAGTTGAGATGGTGGGTGATGAAAAGCTGACTAAACAAATATATAAAGCCATGATGATAACAATGATGAAATGAATTAATGAAATGATGTCCAAGACGTACATATATTTTTTAAATTTAATAGATCACATGCATGTCTACTCTGTGTAAATTCTATGAATGCGTTACATGAATCATTAGGGGTATTTAAAGATCGAAGGAAGTAGGTGGTAGTAGTAATAGTATTTGTTTAGTCAGCTTTTTGGCACTCACCACCTCAACTTGTCTAGACCATTTCAGTATTCTCTTTTCTATTTTCATTTGAAATTCTCTAACGATCAATCGTTTTAGCCCAAAGTTTTACCTTTTTAGCAACTTTGCTAATACTTTCAAGAATTCACACGTCATTTTGAAATACAGAAAGAATTCAATTGATCGATTGAAATACAGGGCGATAAGTTAACAAGTCGCAGTTCACTGAACGCATATTTTGGAATGTCCATCGTTTTGATCGGAGCTTATCTTGAATAATGTTACTTTTATTGCGGTCTTGTACCCTTGGCGCCCCAAGAGACCAATAAGGTGAAAAATAATGCAACCCAACCAACAGCTCGGTTCGCATATTGCAAATAAATAATTGTTGTTTTTTAAATCAAACCTTTGAATCTGTTGTCATTTTGAATAACCATTGTATTCGCGGGGTGTGTTTGGGAATTCTTGAGCATAATGCTTTTCGAGTATTGCATACAGACGAAAATTTAAATTCTCTTGCGTTGTTTTATTCATGAGGAGAGAAACTGCGCTTTGATACATTTTTGAACACACGCACGCATGTTTGTATGTACCCAGCCATACGTCTTATTTTATGTCTCCAAAACATAGTGTTACCCTTTTTGGAAACACAGCTGAAAGATAATTTCCCCAAGTCAAATTACTATCTACTACTACTTGAGTCGATACCACTCTGGAGCAACTTCGAGGACTATATTTAGCTCTGTGGCATCAAGTCACTCATGTCTAGTCACACCGGATGCAGCTCAGCACAGAGGAGCAGCAAAATTACGTTGTAATATATAAAATAGTATGGGAGAGGTCACACCGACGAATGCAGCTCGTCGTCGGCTCTGCTGTTGTGCTACTCTGCATCCGGTGTGACTCGGTTCTAATTTATATCTATGAGCTACCAATTTTCTTTACAAATGATTCCTTTCGCCCGCAATAGGCTGTGATAGTGTGATTTTGTTTTGTATAGTTATGTCACCCTGGAAATGTACTGGTATTTTTTCCATAATACTTGTTCAAATGATATTTTCCATTTGAATAATGTAATTATGTTGTTGATATAGATCTGTCTGTCTGGTAGCCTGGTCTAATACTTCCGCGATACGCTTTTCCTGACGCTTGCGCACTCGTGCGTTCCAGTTGTAATATTTGTGCACCAGCCGTTACGTTAGAAATTGAAATTTGGCTAATTTACGAAATGACTCGAAAGCTGAAATTGGGCTTATTTACCATTTTTCACTTTTTTACCATACTGTTAATAATTCATTGGATTTTTTATTAACTCTCAGTATTGCCATGGGCAAGGTTGCTTTTCCCTGCATACCGCCCTAAAGCCATAATTTTTAACTCCACCCATTCTTAATATACTGTGTCGAATTCTCATGCATACTCCAAACCTTCTTTATAAATTGATATTCCCTAACCGTCTAACAAAAAGAAACCGCGCCATCAAAATAAATTGTCTGAAATTCAAGACACCTTGTGAAGCGGTTTATTTTTTAATTTGTGATCTTCTCAGACATCTATATAAGCCTTTGTTTTGATTCTCGGATGGTCACTTTAGAATTGTCTGTAAACAAAATTAAAGAAACCTTGTTAGAAGTTAATAATAACATTAATTCAGAAATAATTTAAATATTTTTGCTTTATAACATCATAAAATATGAAATTAATAACAGCAAGTTGTTAGTTTTGTTTTTGCCTGTCCGACGGTAGACGTTTACGGGTCCGAGACGAATTTTCAATCTCACAGTCTCGTTTGTGTCTTAAGTGAATTTTAATTAACCGACTTCCAAAAAAAGAAGGAGAAGGTTCTCAATTCGGACCGTTTTTTTTTTTTTTTTTTTTTTTTTTTTTTATGTATGTATGTACGTCGATAACTCCGCCAATTGTGAACCGATTTTGATGGTTTCTTTTTTAATCGTCAGATAATTCTTCCGGATTGGTCCCATTTTTATCTCATAAAAATTGATTCATTAGTTTTTCAGAAATTTTGAAAAAACTGACTTTATAAGTACATTTTTCTTGATATCTCGATAAAATATGTACCGATTTTGACCACTTATTTTTTTCAAGATATAATAATTTCTCGACATTATCTCACAGACATATGACGAAAATCGGTTCAGTAGTTTTTCAGGAATTCAGTAATTAATTTCTGTTTACGGCTGAAAATTATGTATCAGAAAAAGCCTTAGCAACGGTTGCTATTGACACGAAGTTGTCAATTTTCGTGACGATGGTCTAGCGGTTAAATGTGCATAGGATGCACAAGCACATTACATGGTTCAAATCACATCCACAGGGGTATTTTTTTTTAATTTTCCATCAATATTTTTTTAGTTGCGTTATTATTTGTCTCTCAAGGCAGCAAAATCACTTAAAAGGGTAAAATAAACCTTTTAAAAAAAAGTGCACCGACTTCAAAAATTTGCACTGAAAAGTAAGAAATAATAAATATTTCGTCGTAGAATTTGAAGACGGTTGGTGCCAAATTAGAAACAACTTAGTTCCCAAATTCACTAATATAGACAATTCATTAGGAACCTACGATCATTAGTAGGTACATACAAACATAGATAATATTTAACAGATCTTTATCTTCTTAGATATTTACTTAGTTTTGTATCCTAATTTGGCACCAACCGTCTTCAAATTCTACGACGAAATATTTATTATTTCTTACTTTTCAGTGCAAATTTTTGAAGTCGGTGCACTTTTTTTTAAAAGGTTTTAGTAGCTTCCTTTTGTTCGCTATCCTTTCATGTTCTATTTACAATATAATCATTGCAAAATTTTTAAATATTAAAATTAACTATAGCTTTATTGGTGTATTAAGATTTATTCCCCAAATAATTAAATTTGATGAATTCTTCAACTTTTCACAAATTGGGTCTGATTACTAATATTTTTGAGGTTCTAAAATAAGATGAATTAGATTCTTGTAAATCTTAGAACACCTCAATTTCACGCTTGTCGATATTAATATATACAAACCTGTAATTATTTAGATTGGAAGACCTTTTTATAAGCAGATTAGGACGATATTGCTCTTCACTAAATGATTCTGACGGTTTTATTAACCGACTTCCAAAAAAAGAAGGAGAAGGTTCTCAATTCGGACCGTATTTTTTTTTTTTTTTTTTTTTTTTTTTTTTATGTATGTATGTACGTCGATAACTCCGCCAATTGTGAACCGATTTTGATGGTTTCTTTTTTAATCGTCAGATAATTCTTCCGGATTGGTCCCATTTTTATCTCATAAAAATTGGTTCATTAGTTTTTCAGAAATTTTGAAAAAACTGACTTTATAAGTACATTTTTCTTGATATCTCGATAAAATATGTACCGATTTTGACCACTTATTTTTTTCAAGATATAATAATTTCTCGACATTATCTCACAGACATATGACGAAAATCGGTTCAGTAGTTTTTCAGGAATTCAGTAATTAATTTCTGTTTACGGCTGAAAATTATGTATCAGAAAAAGCCTTAGCAACGGTTGCTATTGACACGAAGTTGTCAATTTTCGTGACGATGGTCTAGCGGTTAAATGTGCATAGGATGCACAAGCACATTACATGGTTCAAATCACATCCACAGGGGTATTTTTTTTTAATTTTCCATCAATATTTTTTTAGTTGCGTTATTATTTGTCTCTCAAGGCAGCAAAATCACTTAAAAGGGTAAAATAAACCTTTTAAAAAAAAGTGCACCGACTTCAAAAATTTGCACTGAAAAGTAAGAAATAATAAATATTTCGTCGTAGAATTTGAAGACGGTTGGTGCCAAATTAGAAACAACTTAGTTCCCAAATTCACTAATATAGACAATTCATTAGGAACCTACGATCATTAGTAGGTACATACAAACATAGATAATATTTAACAGATCTTTATCTTCTTAGATATTTACTTAGTTTTGTATCCTAATTTGGCACCAACCGTCTTCAAATTCTACGACGAAATATTTATTATTTCTTACTTTTCAGTGCAAATTTTTGAAGTCGGTGCACTTTTTTTTAAAAGGTTTATTTTATTTATATAATATTTCTTCAATGTTAATTTTTTATATGCATGCCTTTTAATTACTTTCCTTATCTGACTACGGATTTGTCTGAGTGGCGTTCAATTTATTAGTATCTTCAAATTTTATCAAATTGCCCACTAACGAGATAATAAAGTGATTTTATGTGATTTGATTTAAAAAATAATGATATTCGGGTATTTATTAAAAGCAGTTTTTGACTTCATTAGTAAAATAATAGTTAAAATTTATTCGTATTTAATAATTTGTTAGTATGTCTAAGTATAATTTATATTTTTCCGTTGAAAGTTTAGCACCCCTTTTATTTAGAGTTACATCTTCAGGAACAGGTGAGTTGGTGACCGAGTGGTTAAGACATCTGGTATTAACTAAGCAGTACACGGTTTCGATCCCGGATTCCGGCCATGTACCAATGGGTTTTTTATAATTAAAAACTTATGTACATAATTCGACAAACCAGTCTTCCGCTGGGTACCCTGGGACCGTAACACAATTTCAGGAACTGTAAGGCAACCCGTGTAGAAAGAAACAAGAAAAAAAAGATCTCCCACTTAGGCAACCTATTAGCAGCAACTAATTTTACTGTCATTTATTTATTCCTAATACTAAAAAAGTATCATAATAAAAATCTCGAAAATTTAGTTTTATTCATATTCGAGATGTTTTAATATAGATCGGACAGGATCGAATCCTGACAGTGAGATCAGTGAGATTTATAAAAGCTCCTTGATTTACCTTAATGATTATTATTTAAAAAAGTTTAATTTTAATTGGATCGTCAAGAGTTTAATATCGTCGTTTGCCCGAACCATTTGACCGCTCCGAGGTGGTTCTACATTGTATGTTACTAGTTCTATTACGTGGTCAGTGTCGATTTGTGATGGCGTCAGGTAATGCGCATATTATTTATACATTAAAGGACTTCATTAAAACTACATCAGGGGTGCAGGGATCATGGAATATGGTCGTCATAACGCAAGCAGCATCGATAGGGTTGCCAGATGCAATTTATTATATTTATCCAAATTATATAATTGGGCATGTTTTTCGCCAAAATTACGATCGTTCTCAGTAGATCCGTTGGCCAGATTATTAAATCTGAATAAAATAAATATGAATACATATGGACGGACTAATTTATTATCTCTATAAGTAGTTAAAACAAAATCACGAAAACGATCAGAGGGCACATAAAGCGTGGCGTGGCACTTGTTCTAAAAATACCAACTGATCTGTTCAATGTGGACAACTGGCAAAAAGTGGACACTGTTGCAGTGTGTCTCTGGCCACACCCCAAGGTATATCCGTGAAGGTGTGTTATGAAAACGAGTTTTTTGCTTCCCAAAATTTCTCAAAAAAATCCAAAATGTATGTAATTTCATTACTATATTCTGTTAGATAATTAACTATACACCAACAGTTCTTGAACGTGTGAAGGCAGAAGATGCTAGTTTGTATTCGACTCTAGTAATAACAGCGGCGATGCGTTGGCTCCAAATGACCCGCTATTATCACATATCAAGACTCATCTCGCGTTCTGGGAAACTTACGATTGTTGATCATTATTTTTTGTAGCCTGTTACGTAATTTGATGAATTTGAAAATCCAGGAAATGTTGCACACATCAATTCAGCCGCTAGGTAGGTACAGATTTTTTAAATGCCTTATCATTTTCTTTTTATCGTAATTTTTTTTGTAAACTGTGAAGAAATTTGTACTTTGAATTTAATTTGTTTGAATTTAAATTGTTTAGTCTAAATAAGTCCAGCACCGAGTTGTGAACTCTTTAGTCATGACTGTGTATACGTGTCGCCGGGTTTAAAGATTTCAAATTTTTCAGAACGCTATTTTGTAATAGGCCTCTTAAAACTTTTGTTTATCTTATTTCTGGGTCAGAAATAATGCGATTTGGCCAAATGTTTTAACTATAGTTATTCAATTTATGTAATTTGTTGTAGTGCTGTGGATAAATAAATAATAATAATTTTTAAGATCTGGCAGCACTATCGTAGTTCTACTTGTTCAGCAGAATTTTCCTGTCCGTCCTCGAGATCCTGCCACATAGTCCTATAGTTTTTTTTGCAGAATATATCAGTTATACTCGTATACTTTACATTTCAATGAATACCATTATGTACAGTTCTTGTTTGTATGGTTAGATAGATATATCTTGTGGGTTAGAGACTCCGGGACCCGGTTTTTCATAAAGGGGATGATGCCAAGATATGCCCAAAATCGATTTCAGGATTGTCTTATCACTAACAGGGAAGTTGGTCAAAATTGCGTCCAAAATGTTAAATGCGAAAGCTTAAATTTTATGTAGAGAGTTGAGAAGAATAGTTATGTCACTCGTAGAACAGTTGGGCTTCCTATTTCCCTATTATTACGTGCCAAGTTATCAATAAAAACTCTTCTACAATATGATTTCCTTTATTGCGGTTTGTAAACGCCAGCTCGTGAGGCCGCGGGCGAAAATTGCGGAAGCTGACTTCTGTCGCCTTGTTTTCTATTTAAAATTCATTTACAAAGCCGATGCGTTACCAAAAGATGTTGAAGCCACAACATCTAGTAGCCATTTGTCAAGCTGGGCTGCACAAAAACAAAATCAAAAGCAAATCGGTGACCACTTGGATAGCTCTGTTGGTATTTTGGGATGGAAAAGCCTCCTCTTTCGTTCGACTCGAAGGGCAAAAACGACGGGTCTTTGCTCGGACATTCTAGCATTAGACATTATCTTGGCCTTCGAGTAAAAAGAAAGATGTCGCGGTCTTATAAATATACTAACCCCGCGGTTTGTCTGATTACTTACATACGTCTAAATATAACTCAACAGAACTGGCCACTCATTAGCCTCACAAATACCAGATTTTGTCTTCCGCTAGGTATCCTGGGACTCAAAACACGGTTTCGGAAGCCGTAAGGCAAAATAAACAATAATAAATTACATACATAAGTTTTTATATCACCACGGTTTATGCATGCGTACTTAGCACAATATTATCTTATTTGTTTGTTTGAACCCGAAACTACCAGTCAGCATTGAAAAATTATGCATTTGCATGTTATAGGCTATATAACATAACGCTACGACCTAAAGGGGCAGAGCAGAAACCATTAACGCTGATGCAACCGCAAGGCACAGTGTTAAATATATTGATGCGATTGAACTTCGTAGTTGACATAACGGGTGGTGTCCCGGCTAAAACGTGCGTATAGCGTAAAGTCAACCAATTGACAAATAAGCTCTAAATGTTCACTGATTGTTCCTGGAATGCAGCCCACGTTTTTAGAGTTTAGTTAAACTTTGGCTAAATAATTACCTACTTATACTGTTTTCTATTATTAGTAGGTAAATTATATGGGGTCGGGACACGATTTTTTTGTTTTTGAAGTCAAGTGAAAATAACGTCATTATATTGATAACTATTCAGAGATTCTATCTATATATATAAAAGAAAGTCGTGTTAGTTACACCATTTATAACTAAAGAACGGCTGTACCGATTTGGCTGAAAATTGGTGGGGAGGTAGCTTAGAGCCAGGAGACGGACATAGAATAGTGGTAGGGGTAGCTAAAATTATAAATTTTATATTGTGAATATGTGGCGTCATCTTGATTTTTACATGTGTAGGTACTAAAATGTATTTGCAAACGTCAATAGATGGCGCTGTATTATACTTTCTACCACGGAAATGTGTTAATTCCAGAGTCGGTAGGCCAGGTTAGGTTAGTTAGGTTATTAATAACTAAAGAACGGCTGTACCGATTTGGCTGAAAATTGGTGGGGAGGTAGCTTAGAGCCAGGAGACGGACATAGGATAGTAGTGGATAGTAGTGGTAGGGGTTGGAGTAGGGGTAGGGGTAGTGGTAGTGGTAGGAGTAGTGCTATGGTAGCGGTAGTGGTAGTGGTAGGGTAGCGGTAGTGGTAGGGGTTGGAGTAGGGGTAGGGGTAGTGGTAGTGGTATTTGTTTTCCACGGACGAAGGAAAGTAAGTAGCAGGCTGGCTTGCCGTTTGGGCAGGACAACGTCTGCCGGGCCCGCTAGTTTTATATAAAATTTAGATAGAATCGGAGATTGGTTAGAGCGTCATAAAGATTGACGTCCACCTCGGAAATCTAGGCCTAAAACTAAAAAGAAACAGGTTATCTCTTGGTTTCTCAGAAAAGGCAAAGATAAAGGCAAACCGCCATACAGCCAAGTCTTATTTGACAATCAGTCAAAATCTCCCTTGACATAATTTATTTTTAAATTTGGTAAAGCCAAGGCTACGGATTGTAGAGCAAAAGTACCTATATAAGTTTATGTACAACATTACACTATGTAACCGTTTGTCAAGTTTAAATGTACAAGGATTATTGGACACTTAAGTACCCGCTAACTGACATTGTAAATACTGGAGTAACATTGTTAGGGTTGTTACACACAACAATTTTGAATGCAACCGTTTTAAAAATAACTGGTTTTAGCTTTTTAAGTACACCCCTCATGATTTTTTTTTCCATGATAATTTTGTGCTGATAGTTCCTAAATAACGATAATTATGTCATAGGTTCAAAATTAAAATGATTCTTGCAAGTATTTACTGTATTACTTAACCTATGTTATAGAGTGGGAAAAAATCTAAAATGAATAAGTTTTATTAATCTCGTTTTCTACGATTTTAACTGACTTTGTTCAAACCGATCCAGTTTCGAGTTCTTGTTTCAAAATAGCTTTCTCCACCTGCCGGCATCGCCCGTAGTCATTTTAAAACGTGACATAATCAGTTATCCCGAAAGAATCCCTATACAAAATAAAACGAGAGGTGCCCTGGGACACCCGGTTGGAACGAAGTTCCTTTCGCTATACCTATATTATGTATTAAATAACAGGCACAACAAGAGTAATTAAATAAATAAAATATATATATATTTACATAGATACGCTTGTAAACACACAAATAACGAATACAACTGTACTGCATGCATGGCTATAACATAGTATAGCAAAAGTGTCGTGACGGTCGAAGTCTTACACTTTTTTCGGCCTAGATCTCATTCGCTAAGTGTCTGGAGTGTAACGTGCGCTAAGGAACTTCGTTACAAAATTAAAATTTCTGGAGTGTTCCAACGGTTTTTCGAATATCCAATATACTCCCAAAAGTGTACATGCCCTTATACGAAATTTTACAACTATATTGATCTGTCAATATAAGTGAACGTTTCATTCCCAAGAGTCCGTTCTGTAAATATTGACGAAGCTCCTTAGTAACTTGTACCGGGAATTGGTTTACATTGGTAACCGTATTTAAAGGTCAGGTCCCGTTAACATTTGGAGTTTTCACAGGTTTGACCTTTTCGAACTGGTAGGGGCTGTCGATTTCCGTCTGAGAAAGAACCGATATTTACACCTTTCTGTATTTCGTGCCTGAGTCGAACATCACAGTCCATTAACGCCTGCTAAACTTCTTCGGCGGCTGGCTCCGATGTGACAATCGCATGTGCATCGTCTGCGGGCCCTGCAGCCTGGCAGCGGAGCAAGCAAAAAGAAGGGGGATCTGGGATCATGACATGGATTGTTCAATTGTACCACGGAAAACGTATTTTCATTTTCCATAGTCCCATCAATTATTATTTAACATACAAACCGGTTTGAATGTAAGCTTTGACATGAATATCTTTTTGTATTTTCTAGATGAAATTTCAGTATGTAGTCTTTCTATGGTTGTAATCCTCTTGATGAAAATTTTCAGCGACATATTTAATTATTTTTTTGCCATAGTTTCGCCATTTTGCGTGTCCGCAAGTATGCAATTACTGAGTTACAAGCAAGCTTCCACTCAAAACCTTTTATGAACAAACCCATACAAAAACGTGGAAAAGCGATGCGTCATAGATAACGCCAGAGCAATTACTCAATACTGGTTTAAATTAGATGGAAATGCAATTAAAACAACATTGTAAGCTTTCCTGGCGACATTTCTTTTAGAAAACATCAGAGCGGAAACCAATTAACAAGAGAAAACTTTCTGTTTCCCAACTTCCTTCAGTGGTCGGGAAAGTATTTGTTTTTTATTTATTTTTATGGAAAATTAAATCTTAAAATCTTAAATTTAATTTCGTTGCGACGACGACGATGCAATTTAATTTAATCTATAGGTACTACTATACTAATATTATAAAGAGGAAAGATTTGTATTTTTGTATGTTTGTGTGTATGTTTGTAATGAATAAACTCAAAAACTACTGTGCCGATTTCAAAAATTCTTTCACCATTGGAAAGCTACATTCACCCTGAGTGACATAGACTATGTATATAGGTATCATCACGGCATGACGACGGGAACGGGGTGGGCAGAGGTGAACATGACAAAAGCTATGTATGAAGTGTATGTTTGCTAACATTCTGAAATAGTCATGTACGAAGTCGTGGGAAAGAGCTAGTATTAAATATTTTCAGATTTTTACCTTTTGTGTTTTTAGGATTCCATACATCTCTGATGAGAAAACTGAAACACTCTTGTGTCTGTCTGTCCGTTCGTCTGTCACATATTATTTTCTCCGAATATACTTGACGAAAAAAGTTGAAACTTGGTATATCTATATATATATAAAAATGAAACCCGTTTTCCGTTGTCACGACATAACATGAAAACGGCTTGACCGATTTGGCTAATTCTTTTTTTGTTTTGTTCGTTACAACACAGGGGTGGTTTAGAAGAAAAAAAAATTGGAAAAAACCTTAAAGTTCAGCTGAAAAATAAAAAATAATAAATAGGTAATTTTGTATGGAAATCGCAGGAGTAGAATTGTAGGAGTAGAGGTAGGGGTAGTGGTAGTGGTAAAGGTAGGGGTAGGGGTAGAGTAGGGGTAGGGGTAGGGGTAGGGGTAGGAGTAGTTGTTTTCCACGGACGAAGGAAAGTAAATAGCAGGCAAGCCAACGTTTGGGCAGGACAAGTATCCTAGTATAAGTAGTCCGCTAGTATATATATATAGAGTTTGATGACCCAATCACGGACGTATAGCGTAAATAATTGAATTTGAATTGAACTATTCAGTCTAAGATTTTGAAAAAAAGTAGGGATTATCCGGTCTTACAACTTTAACCGAAAAAATGGCCAATTTCTTTTGTAAAGTATATATAACAGATAGATACCTACATGTTATAATTATGCACAGTGGGACTATGCCTGAATGTAAATGTTGGAACCTCCGGAAAAAAAATCGATCAGATTGAGGTCTAGGATCTAGCTAGATTTTATGACAAATACTAGATCTAAGTCTTCCAGATTATAAGTGGTAGCGACAGGCTTACCACCAGTCCTGTTGAATATGACAACAGGGTAAAGAGTATACTTAAGGTCATACCGCAAGGTATTTAGTCCGTGATGGTATGTACTTATTTATAGACAGGGCGTTGAAAATTCGATTACCCAGAATGGAACACTGCATCGAATTGATATCGTTCGTTTGTAGTTGCCGCCGTGCTCGTTGTATGTCGTTATATTCTAGACATATTAGCCTCTAATCTTATATGTTATAGGCATAGAGTACTAAGCCTATGGAGGGGCCATAGACGGGCATCCCTTTCGCCAATTTTTTCCCCTTTGACCAGTTATACTGACCAGGTAATAAGTTACCTTAGATTTCGTTGTATAGTTTTGTGTCGCGAGACAGAGCTCTAGGAAAATAGTTAATTGTGATGTTTTAAACGGGAAAGGCGATCTAGGGCGTCAAACTTAGTGTTTCCAATCATTAATTATAATTATTATGTTTGTATTTTAACATAATCATCATATAACGTAAAATCCGTTGCGACAATAAAACGACAGAAAAATACAGTGGTACATGGGCTAGTACTAGACGTTTACCTCCCCCCCCCCGCGCCCCCGCGCCCAAAAGTTGCAGAAAAAATTTTTCGGTGATTCACACCCTTCACGTCTCCTTTGGTAAATACTCAAAGGTTATAGGCTATATAACATCAGACCCAAAGGAGTCAACGACTGAACGGATCTAAATGAAATTTGGCACAGAGATAGATTATAGTCTGGAATAGCACATAGGCTACTTTTAATCCCGGAAAATTTTATGTTACCCGTGGGATGTTTTTGTTTTTCACGGGATCGACATGATTTGCATTTGCATTTTTAGGGGTCAGAGAACGACATATAACGACTACTTTTTATGCTGCGAAAGCGGGCGGGAGAGGGGCAAATTACAGTCATCGAATTATTTCTTTTTGGATCTATTTCCACGCGGGTGAAACCGCTGACAGAAGCTTGTTTATTATAAAACAGCCACGTCTGTCTATCTGTCTGTCTGAGCCCTTTTCGCGCAAAAACTACTACACATATTTAAATGCTGTTTTTACTATTAGACAGGTTGATTCACCGGGAAGATTTACGAGTATTAAACATGGACCTGTCATGTTTAGGAGCTGAGCATTAACGGTATAAGTGAATCAAGTCGGGGAAAAAGTTAGCCCCAGCGAGTTTTCATGGCATATGCTGTCTATTCCGTCAGAGATATAATAAAATGATGTAAGAAAGAATTGTGTACAATAAAATTATCTACAAAAAAGTCCTCGGTAGCATATCTATCTCTAGTAGGTATTCAAATTATTATCCCGGAAAGATTAAAACTTAGTATAAGTTATTATTTAACTTTCTCACTGCACGAACATAATGTTTGTGAAAGTAAATTAAAATTTTTAATTAAAACATTAACGCGCCCTTTCTCTCGCGACATAAATAATTGCATTTATGCGTGTTTTACAAATTAAGGCACCTGCATATTCCAATTCAGGGGGGTTCATAGTTTTGGATAATTTAAACTCAAAATTCCTGAAAATAGGCACTTAATGAACCAATTTTTTTAGAGATGTGTGAGTTTGCTTGTAGGTATGTAAGATAGGTACCTAAATTTGAAAACTACTGGACCGATTTAAATAATTACGAATATTCTTATGAGTCACGTCACGCATCTATAAAAAACCGGCCAAGTGCGAGTCGGAGTAGGAAGTAGGAGTAGATACCATTATCTATAAATCGGCAAAAAAAAAAGTTGTATGGGAGCCCCCTTAAATATTAATTTTATTTTAATTTAATGTTTGTTGTATGGGAGCCCCCTTAAATATTAATTTTATTTTAATTTAATGTTTGTTGTATGGGAGCCCCCTTAAATATTAATTTTATTCTGTTTTTTAGTATTTGTTGTTATAGCGGCAACATTAATACATCATCTGTGAACAACTGTCTAACTATCACGGTTCATGAGATACAGCCTCGTGACAGACGGACAGACAGACTGACGGACGGACAGCGGAGTTTCCGTTTTTACCCTTTGGCCAATAGCGACTGGAACTCACGTGGAGAGGATTTCGTACCATTTTTTTCCGTGAGAACTTTAAGACAGGATTTTCGTTTAGGTTTCCTGTAATCTATTAGCAAGGCCCGATATTTCCTATTTTTTTAGATTCGGTAGTTTCGAAAAAATGAGGGGGGCTGAACGCTAAATTTTTCGTTAAATTTCAAAATTATAAAAAAATAAATTTGTATTTCTTATAACGATCCCTTTCATTTGATATCGCATGATGCACTTGATTTACTTTTTAATTTTTACCCCAAAATTAACCCTCAAAATCGAAATTCCATTATTTACGCTACACATCCGTGATTGGGTCATTATATTATAATATCATTCCGCCCCCGGCTTCGCCCGTGGATATTTACGAACAAAATAAAATATACCCTACAGCACTCATAGATAATGGCTTGCCTGCACTACCCCTACCCCTACCCCGATCCCTACCCCTACCCCTACCCCTGTCCCTGCCCCTGCCCCTACCCCTACCCTGTTTCCCACGACTTCGTACGTGTCTATTTCAGAATGTTGGCAAACATACACTTCGTACATAGCTTTTGTCATGTTCACCTCTGCCCACCCCGTTCCCGTCGTCATGCCGTGATGGTATATAGCCTATGCCACTCACGAAGAATGTAGCTTTCTAATGGTGAAAGAATTTTTAAAATCGGCCCAGTAGTTTCTGAGCCTATTCATTACAAACAAACTTACAAATGTTTCCTCTTTATAATATTAGTATAGATTATATCATCAATCAATATATATTCTTAATTTTTGCTATTGGTCCATGCTAGGTATTTGCATTTTTTGTTAGTTTTTTACTTTATTTTTAATTTATTATACACACACACACTAATGATGTATCTAAAGGTGCTGTGATTGCTTTTGTTGTTTTTTTTTCTATTAAGTTAGACATAAAAATTGTTAACCTTTTTGGCTTTAAGATAAGTTTTAAGAATGGATAATAAAGTTTAATTAGTTGCTGTGGTTTATGTTATTAATAAATAAATAAATAAACTCTACATATGTACCAAATTCCAACCTTTTTCGTCCAGTAGATTCGGAGAAAATATAAGCTGTGACATACACAAGACTGTTCCTAAATAAGGTTCCGTTTTTTCATCGGATGTACGAAAGCCACAATATCTCGTAAGACTTAATACCACTTCATTACACTTTCTTTCGATTGTCTGTCACATTTATTAGACTAAACGCACTACCTACGCACCTGTTTCTAAATACGACAATTTATTCGTAGTAGGCATGTAGTAGGCGTTTACCGATTACTATAATTACCTATGTCACATAAAATAAACGATTTTCTTGTCAACGACCTATTGCGACTGTTACCGAAATTTGGTAACTTTATATCTCCAATTAAATTTTGAAAAATATGTCTATAATTTATTTAAAACGATGCGTGTAGGAAATATTTCTATTTTTTTATTTCTTCACGGTTTGCCTTACAGCTACGGAAACCGTGTTACGGTCCCAGGGTACCCAGCTGAAGACAAAGTCTCCCTCGTTTAGCCGATGGTAATTGTGTGGCTATACCTAACGAGTGGCAGGTTCTTTTTTACAAACTTTCGATCGACTCGAAGACCAAAAACGATGGATTCGCACCAAGAAATGCCCGGCTTAAGAATGTCCAATCCTCAGCTAACGTACCCTGGGATCGGTAACACGGTTCTCAGAATCTTTCCCCTTTTGTCACCTAGTCAAGATAAAAGTAGACAAACCAGTACGCCTCTCACGCCAAGTTATGCAATACCATCCAATTAAGACAAAATAAACATATTAAAACTAGCCAGTCTATATGTTATGCAAAAATTACATCGCAGTTTGATAAAGGCACAACATCTCACGGTCTTACAAGCTACTAATTGAGTAGAGAAAGTTTGTGAATGTATATGATATGGCAGATATCACTATGAAAGAATTATTAAAAGAAACACCAAAGTCGAGTGAATGCAGTAGAAATGTGAGCATTGAGAAATGATTCAAGAAACCTACGACCTAGGTGTACTTTTATTGAACGTATAAAAAATGTATTGATTGAAGGCAATATTAAAAGTACACACAATCGCCGAACATGTATGAAAGGTATGATGAATATAAAAGAAGCGAAAGAGGTATGTCAGGGTCGTAGCAAATGGCATTCGATTGTCTCTGCCTAACCTTCTTGGGATAAAAGGCGTGATGATAGATAGATAGATTCAAGAAGTGACACTCTGCAACTCAAACTAGCCTCATTATATATTAAGACCGTGAAGATGTGTTTATTCCACAAACCGCTATATGTGGACATTGTCTAGAGTCTATGGCCACGTTTATGGGTTAAATTCTGGAATATCGATGATTAAAATAGGGCCTATAACCACCTGCGCTTAACAATATCTTGTTAAGGCCAGCTATGGACATAACTTTCACCGAAGGCTGCATTCTCCTAGACCTTGGCCTCGACTTTTAACCTTAGCCTTAAGCCCATCCCATTTAAACTAGGGTGCAATTGCACCTAGCGAATGGTGACCATTTCCTTTTCTGATTATACTTTTTAAAGTGGATGGAGTGAATTTTTGAGGTAAATTATGTTAGCTTGTTTTTATTCATTCATCTATACTAGTCTATACTAATATTATAAATAGGAAAGATTTGTATTTGGGTGTGTGTTTTTAATGAATAAACTCAAAAACTACTGTGCTGATTTCAAAAATTCTTTCACCATTGGAAAGCTACATTCACCCTGAGTGACATAGGCTATATTCTATTTTCAAAAAAATTAGGGATCCTTACTAAAACTCCAATAATGTAACCCAAGGTGTAAAAAAAATATCTAAGAAATTCCTTACATCGCGTGCGCTGCGAAAACTATTGATGATATAGAGGTAGTGGTAGTGGTAGAGGGTAGGGGTAGGGGGTAGGAGTAGAAGTAGGGGTGGGGGTAGAGGTAGGGGTAGGGGTAGGGGTAGGGATAGGGGTAGGTATAGGGTACATTTTATTTTGTTCGTAAATACCCACGGGCGAAGCCAAATATATATAAGCCAAAACTACTGAACCTATAAGAAACTCAAAAAGAAGACTTAGATATAGGTTTAGTATGTACCTATCTAATGTATAATGTATAAATTGTTGATGGAATAAGTAATAAAACATACATACACATTGCGACAGGATTTTGCACTTGCATGTTTTTGTACGTTTATACTAATAATCCTTTTTTTATTACAGGTAATAAAAGAAAATATATACATAAAAGAAAAGTTGCAGTTTACTGGTAATTTTTAGAATTCCGTACCTAAAGGGTAAAAACGTCTGTCTGTCTGTCTGTCTGTTTGTCTGTCTGCAGGCTGTATCTCATGAACCGTGATAGTTAGTGTGAAATTTTCACAGTTGATGTATAATTCTATTGCTGCTATAACAACAAAAACTTACAAAAAAAAACAGAATAAAATAAATATTTAAGGGGGCTTCCATACAACAAACGTGATTTTGCTCGATATTGATAACGGCAACAGGTAGACGCTTGAAATATTCACAGAATATTGAGTTATATTATTTACTTTAAAAATAAATAATTATATTAAAATAAATTAAATATTTAAGGGGGGCTCCCATACAACAAACGTGATTTTTTGCCGTTTTTATAGATAATGGTACGGAGCCCTTCGTGCGCGAGTCCGACTCGCACTTGGCCGGGTTTTTTTTAATTCACGTCGTCTTTTTGTCCTCACCCAAGCCTTATTCGATATTTTGTGTTACCGTCTAGTTTAATTAATTATTAATGAATAGAAGTCTATCATGTCAGAAAGTTTTTGCTAACGAAAATTGAATATCAACCAGCAGTACGTAACTTAAGGGTCGATACTAGCTTATATAATGGACCAGCGTCATATGGACCAAAAACGCGATTCCTTGATTGTATCGATAGAAAAAAATCCATAGATACCTCTAAAGGCGGAATTTTGAATTGTATATTAGGTTAATTTTCTAAGAGAATAAATAAAAAAAAAATTAAAAAAAAATAAACCGCTGGCATTACGTAAGGACTGTACTACTATAAATACGTTTACTTAGTTATTATATGGGTGGGATTTTTAATACAATAAAAATAAGACCTACTTACTACGATTTTAAGACAATCCGCGCACTGTTTGACCGACACCAACCGGCTGAGGCGAATGAACTAAAATTTACTTTAGGTTTTTTTTCTTCCTTTCTTCACGGGTTGCCTTACAGCTCCAGAAACCGTGTTGCGGTTCCAGGGTACCCAGCGAAAGACCAAGTCGATTAGCCGATGATATTTGTAAGCTTATATATCTAAGGAGAGACCAGTTCTGTTGAGGTATATTTAGATGGAAAAGCCTCTTAGTATGGTTTGTCGGATTAAGTATATATTTTTTTAATTTAAAAATTACCCATTGGTACATGGTCGGGATCTGGAATCGAACCCGTGGTCTGCCTAGTTAATACCAGACCATCGTTTTTAACAACTAAGGTCAAACTCGTTTGCTGACAACTAATCGACTCTTAAAGGTGATAAATTGATACATAAGACGTTTAATAGCGAGCTATTATAAAAACCACAAGACTCGCCACTTGCCACTTGTCACACTACGTAGAAAAACACTTGCGCTTTTCACCTTTCTATTTACACGTAATTTCTCTCCTTCTACAGGCATGGCTGACGATACTACTCCGATGTTGTCGAGTAGGAAATTGCTCTAGGCGATTTTGCCTTTTAGATTTATAAACAAGGTGTATTTGAATATTTGTTTAAGTTTAGGCTTCTGACTAGTTACCAAGCCAAGACATCCCGCAAGGCATAAAGGCCGTGATGGTGTGTGTATTTGCTAAAAGCTTGAACTTCGAACACCTTTTACTCCGCCAGTTGTGAACCGAGTTTGATGATTTCTTTATTATTCGACAGATAATTAATTCTTCAGGATTTGTTCCATATTTTCTTATGAAAATTGGTTCACTGGTTTTTCAGGAATTTTCCGCCCCTGGCCGTGGATATATTCGAAGAATATAAAATATAAAGTGAAAGAGTTTTTAGAATCGATTCAGTTATAGATTTTCCGCCCCCGTCTCCGCCCGTGGATATATTCGAACAATATGTCACTCAGGGATATCGTAGCTTTCTATTAGTGAAATAATTTTTAGAATCGGTTCACTAGTTTTTAAAGTTTGGGGGGGGGGGCGGTAAAAACTCTGTACTAACCCCTGTACCACTGTATTTTTCTGTCGTTTTATTGTCGCAACAGCTTTTACGTTATATGATGATTATGCTAAAATACAAACTTAATTCCCGCAAGTTAGACGTCCTAGATCGCCTTTCCCATTTAAAACATCACAATTAACTATTTTTCTAGAGCTCTGTCTCGCGACACAAAACGATACCAACGAAACCTGCGCACGTCAGTTTAACTGGTCAAAGAGCAAAAAATTGGCGAAAGGGAGAGCCCGTCTATGGCCCCTCCTTAGGCTTAGTACTCTATGACGAAAACGTATTCTCTATGCTCGCAATTTTTCTATAGATATCTTTGAGTATTTAAGACTGGAGGCGGGAAGAGCTAAATCACCGAACAATTTTTCTGCCACTTTTGGCGGGAGGGGAGGTAAACGTCTAGTACTAGCCCATGTACCACTGTATTTTTCTGTCGTTTTATTGTCGCAACGGATTTTACGTTATATGATGATTATGTTAAAATAGAAACATAATAATTATAATTAATGATTGGAAACACTATGTTTCAGCAAGTTTGACGTCCTAGATCGCCTTTCCCATTTAAAACATCACAATTAACTATTTTCCTATAGCTCTGTCTCGCGACACTAAACGATACCAACAAAATCTAAGGTAACTTATTACTGCGCACCTGGTCAGTTTAACTGGTCAAAGGGGAAAAAATTGGCGAAAGGGGAAGCCCGTCTATGGCCCCTCCATAGGCTTAGTACTCTATGATAGATATAGAATAGAAGAAGTGCGAGTCAAGTGCGAGTTCAACGTCCTATAAGAGAAAATAGAAAAGTCCCGCATGTTACGCGACCGTGATAGCGATAATCATAACGAGGTACAGAATTGGTGCAATTTGTCGCGGTGAACAGATATTGCTCTCACCTGAAAGATTTATTGGAGAACTCGATTGTGATTAGTGTCGCTAAATGATCGATTAGAAATTCACCTTTGATATATCCTGTTTGTGGGCTTGATTTAAAAGCTATCGTGATGCAGTAAAGGTTATAGACTATAGAGTCAACTTTAGTGATGTATTTTCTTTTAGAAGTAGATTGACGTGAATTTAGGTCGTGTTCATGAACTAATTACTACCAGAAATTGCCAATTAATCTTCTTATAAATAAAAATTAAATGCTGTTCGTTGGTAAGTGTATCACTTGAGAACGGCTGGACCGTTTTGGCCATATTTTAATATTCGTAATAGTCTGAATGTCGTCTTCCCATCTTGACGCTGGTCTTCCTACATTTCGTTTACCTATTGGTTCCTTCCATGACGACACTCTTTGGGTCCAATGCTGGTAAAAATAAAATTCGCTGGTCCATACTGGATATGCATGGCCAAAGATCGGGAGAAGTGGAAAGCTTTGAAGGAGGCCTTCACCTATGAAGATGGGGTTCATGTATCCCGAAGGAGTTCCGGGAAGTATAAAAATTGATACGTTGCTCTGTTTTGACGTGAAATAAGGCCAAACATACAAACTTTCGCATTTATTATATTAGTTAGGTTTAGGATAGGATATCTGAAACTCGATGCGTTGGTGGCCGAGACGTCTGGATATAACTAGACGGAACATGGGACGACCCCGGCCATGTAACAATGGGTTTTTTCATCATTAAAAAAATATGTACATAATCCGACGAACCACACTTACACAGTATTTTCCATCAAAATAAAATCTAACTGTAAAACTGAAAAGTCGCGGATTCGATTCCTGCATCCGACCATGTACCAATGGGTTTTTACGGCGAACGTCACCGGTTTTTTATAATAAAAAATCTATGTACCTACATTATCCGACAAACCGTACAAAGAGGCTTTTCCATCTACATACCTCAACAGAGCTGGCCACTCGTTAGGTATAGCCTCAAAAAAAATCATTGTCTAAATGAGGAAGACTTTGTCTTCCACTGGGTACCCTGGGTCCGGGAACGGTTCCCGGGGGCTGTAAGGCAACCCGTGAAGAATAAAAAAAAAAGATCTAAATACAGAACTCGTTAGGTATAGCCTCACAGATAATAACAAATACCATCGGCTAAAAGTGGAAGAATTGGTCTGCCGTCAGATACCCTGGACGGGGCCGATAACTGCGAAAGCCTCTCACACACACACACACACCTTCACGGCCTTTATAGCTTGCGGTGTGGCCAGAAACACCATCCACTTGCCGCCAGTTGTCCATATTGAACAGAACAGGTGGCAAGCCTGTTGCTGCATTTAAATGGACCTAGATGTGTCACTTCTTGAACAGAAAAAAACTTTGAGTATTTACCAAAGGAGACGTGAAGGGTATAAATCACCGAACAATTTTTTCTGCCACTTTTGGCGGGGGGAGGTAAACGCCTAGTACTAGCCCCTGTACCACTGTATTTTTCTGTCGTTTTATTGTCGCAACGGATTTTACGTTGTATGATGATTATGTTAAAATACAAACATAATAATTATAATTAATGATTGGAAACACTAAATTGACGCCCTAGATCGCCTTTCCCGTTTAAAACATCACAATTAACTATTTTCCTAGAGCTCTGTCTCGCGACACAAAACGATACCAACGAAATGTAAGGTAACTTTAAAGGGGGAGCCCGTCTATGGCCCCCTCCATAGGTTTAGTACTCTATGGAAAAAAAGTAACTACCTAACCTACCTGTTTACCACAAAGGTCGTGATATTACAGGCCCTTAAGGCACTAAAGGTGCGCTCGCGCAGGTTCTCGCCACTTTCGATCTCTAACGAGCTTCCGACAGAGGCAGAGCCAGAGCACAGATAACCCGAGTTATGCCAACTCGTGCAATGCTACTTTTATTTTCTAATTGACTTTCGACGCATGCTCAGAGCTTATCTCATAATGACGTTAGAGCGATAGATGCAAGCAATGATATTTGTATTAGATACTGCCATTTGCCTGCGGCGTCACGCGTATGAATTACACCGTTATGTCCGTTATATAATGCTTTGTTGTCGGATTTAGAGTATGCTGTTTTGTTATGTCGATTTATTGCTGTGCCTTCTGTAATATCGGTATGGAAAGCTTTGGAATTTACGAATGAGCATATGCCGAATTTTCTACGATTACATGGTAGTTCATAATATTTGTGTTTTCTATGCAGTAGTTTTTATAATAAACTAACGACCGCCCGCGGCTCCACCCGCGTAGAGTGCACTTTTGGTATAAGTTCGTATTTTTTCAAACGACAGCACTGGCATAGACAATGGATTCGCTCTCTTTTTGATCGAAATTCAAATTTCCGATTTTATTTTGCTTACTATACAAAAATTACACATCCAATATCATATTTTCTTAAGTTTTTCGCGATTCCCGAGATCAAAGAATCGAAATACATACAAATTCCTGAAAAGGAGTACGCCGTTTGGGGGAAACGTGTCAATAAAGTTTCGTAGAGCGCCATCCCGCTCTGTCTCGTTTTTTTATCTCGTTCTGGTTTTTGGATTTTATTAAATAGATTTCCAAGTTTCGCCGACTAAGATGAGTCATCGTGCCCCATTTCTCAACTCAATCATGTAACTACTAACTGGTACCACGGGGCACGTTAGGGACCTTGGTATTTTTTTATCACAAAAGAATAGTACCACGGGACAGAAAAGCTACTTTACCTAAATGATGACGTCATTATGTCGTCTGTCAACAAAACTATGAAAAATACTTACTACATAGAAATAACTTAATCTTTAAAAAAAGAAAACCTTTTTACGTTCCGATTTTTTGTCTGTCTGAGAAAGATTTTGAGCTTTCTTCTTTATTTTTTTTACAGCTCCCGAAACCGTGTTACGGTCCCAGGGTAGGCACCCAGCGGAAGACCAGTATCTATTTATGGTAGTATTTGTATATTCAAACCCAAATGCCATATATAGGAATAGGCAGATATACTCAGTTTTAACCATAGATGTTGTATGCTGGCGTTCTACTAGATTGGTAATGTTGCTATTAGAACGAGACCAAAAAATTAATACATCAGTGTGCGTGTAAGTATATTCTGTAGATTTTTCATCTTACATCCAGGCACTGCACACGTAACCATAATGAATCACGTCTACTAAACACAATTAAAATTACAAAAATAATCGAAATTACTACTGACACTCGGCTGTTACAGGCTGTTAACGTATTCAAAAAACGGTCTCGTCTATCTGTCTCGCTTTAACATACTCTTATCTATGCGCATTCTCTTTTGCATTGCCAATCTAGTAGAGCGCCCGAGCAACTGTACTAAATCTATGGTTTCAACAATGTTAGCAATCTTCAATATGTATGGTATGTTTTAATTTCGCCACTTTTAAAAATACTTACGACTTACGCATTTCATAATTTATGCTCGGACACAAATTGTGCCAATTACTGGCGTCATTAGAGAAATTGCATCACAGCTTCCGCGGTCCACCGACTGCGTGGCGGCAAATAAAAAAATGCAACGCTTACTTTTTTAACCATACATAACAAAAAATGATGAAAAGTTGCGTCGGTGGCCGAATGGTTAAGACGTCTGTTATTAACTGGGCAGATCCTGGGTTTGATCCCGGATCCCGGCCATGTACCAATGGGTTTTTTAATTAAAAACTTTTGTGCATCCGACAAACCACACTTAGAGGCTTCTCCATCTAAATTTTATATATCTCAACAGAACTAGCCACTAGTTAGATATAGCCTCACAAATACCATCAGCTAAACGAGGGAGACTTGGTCTTCCGCTGGGTACCCTGGAACCGTAACATGGTATCAGGAGCCCGGCATCCCGTGAAGCAAAAAGAAAAATATAAATGCATGATTTGTACATAGTTGTGGTTTTCTTAGTGGCAAATCAAGTATAGGTTGGCAGTATTGCATAATTTCTATCGATTTTTTAGCGATCTGATTTGACGTCCGAATTTGATGATTTATTCACACACGATCACGGCCTTTATACTATGCGTCGTGGTCACATGTAGTCATGTAGTTATCATCAAGTTAAACGGTGTAGTCGCCACGGATTTAATAAATGTCTTTTGGGCGCCACTGTATCTATCTATCATCACGCTTTTCATCCTAAGAGGGGTAGGCAGAGACAATCGAATGCAATTTGTTACGATCCTGACATATCTCTTTCGCTTCTTTTATATTCATCATATAGATATAAAGAGATATGTCAGGGCGCTACTGACAAGCCTTTAAAATTTAAAACGTACATACAATTTTTATTCAACATCCCGATTTCTTTCTAACATGTTAAATTAAGGAAGAATACAATTTTAACGAGTTAGCAGCATTATTAAAGTTAAAAAAGCAAGTTAAAACACATCGAACAACACAAAGTGGTTGGTAATTTTGTCAAATTTCGCAAATACCAACTCGTCCGTCGCTCTTTGCAGACGGAGGGAGTATAATTTTGATATAATGAGGTACGCGAATATTAAAGCGAACCACTGTAATTGTTTGCAGACATGCGAGATTCTTGCGTGATGCTGCAGAACAGGGCCAGCTATAGGGCATTTTGTTACTAACGGTTAATGATAACTCTAGTCGCTGAAAATCTGTACATTGTGGCACTATCCCACTAATATTATAAACGCGAAAGTTTGTATGGATGTATGTATCGATGTTTGTTACTCAATCACGCCAGAACGGCTGAACGGATCTGGATGAAATTTGGCACAGAGATAGATTATAGCATATGCTACTTTTTATCCCGGAAAATGTATAGTTCCCGTGGGATAGATTTGTTTTTAGATTATTTCTTTTTGGATCTATTTCCACGCAGGTGAAACCGCAGACAGAAGGTTGTCTTATTTAACTCTGACCTTAAAAAATATTTTGCCTGGTCAATCTATAATTCTATACGGACATAAAATTCACTATTCTTTGCTTACTTTTATAATTTGCACACACTGTAGTTTAGTCTCTATTATATCTAAAAGATTTCGAATGTATGCATTTCTAAAAAAATATTAAAAGGCGCAATGAATTTACAAATATTCTGTATATTATTTTTTTACAAAACATTTGACATTCCATGAAGCAAACAATTCTAGGATCGATTTCAGAATTTGTATATTTTAATACATTGTTTTTGATGGTACCTAGATTATTAGAGTTGATAAAAAAAAAACAAATAAAAATTATGTAGGTACCTAGTTACTGGTATTTATCAATTTGGGCACCTTACATCCGGCACTGTACAAGCAAACCCAGGTGGTAACAATGTTACGTTCAACCCGTCTCCGCTTTTATCTTTGCTGCGATTATCCGAGCGTCTCGTGAACCGACCATCTCCCATTTAATATAATAAAATGCGGTGGAAGATGCTTTTAACATTTTCACTGAAACCAAACGCAATTCCGCTAATTTTCAAATACACGAAATAAAGTGGGAGCTTCCATTTTTTGGCCACGAATAACAAGGTAATGATAAAATAAATGATAAGCACATTTCAGATCAGTATTTCGGAACTTCAAACAATTATACTTGCTATGCTCGCGGTGTTACTCGCTTGAAATTAGAACAAAGAAATAGGGCTATTTATATGGATTAATCAAGGATCTATTTCGGTTTTAAATTACATCCAAATCGGTTTAGCCGTTTTGTAATACTTACGTAGATATTCGCTACGAATTCAAATCAAACCTAGATTTTTGTTATGCGTATATTTCACCCGTCTATTCGCTATATATTAACATCGTTACCTGTGTCTCTGGTCACAACGCAAGTTATAAAGGCAGTGATACAAATCATTATCAAATTCCACAAAACAATTCATTTGCTAATTGAGGAAGACTTGTATTCCACTGGGTACCCTAGGGTTAACAGTTTAACAGTTTCCAGAAATAGCGACCCTCTAATTTAGTAGATGTATGCAGATTATTGCAAGTGGTATCCACCCACGGTAAACGAATGCATCTTATCCCTGAACCTAAAAGGGCTAACGCAGTTAATCGAAGTGTACTTATTTATGTCTTTTATCCATTGTAGGCTGTGAGACCTCCATTAGGCCGGTCATGGTACTAATTGCCTGCGCAGGCGCCGCGGCTGTTTGTACCGTTAGACACCCCGGTGCTAAGGTTGCGCCTTTTGACAGTTCGTGATTTATGTCTTATTCATAGGTTTCCGGGTTAAAACGTAAGTGCTGGCTTAGAGCGAAGATTCCAAGTGATTGTGGGAGGTCGCACGATTGTATCTAGCAGTGGCCAAGGATGTCAGAAACCTGCTGTTTGAGTTTCAGGGAAACCTTCCTGAATTTTTCATTCCCTTACGAGTGCCTTGGTGTTCTAATGGTCGAACATCCGCAAACCCTGGAAAAATCTCCGCGACTTACGACCGATAATGTGAAACCGCGGCTGCATCCGCAAAACCGTTACGGCCTATGTCTGGCCCAGGCAGGGTACCCAGCGAACTGCAAACGACGTCTTCCGCCGATGATTTTTGAGGATTTATAACAAGTGACGATTGGCCAGTTCCGTTAAGGATTTTGAGTACAGTTTGCCAAATTGACTTTGAGTCTGCTGTCCTTCATATACATGTAATATCATCTAGTCTCCCATTTTGCTTTTGCAGGATGAGAAAAATGCGTTAATCCACGCTTCCAAAAGATCTTTTCTATTATATTTTATTTGCTATAATTGTAACCATTGAAACATGAAATTATTTCACCAATGTCAAGTTAATTAAACTAGATTCCTGCCCTGAGACAACCGTGAAGCACCGCATCGTGATCTATTTCATATTGATTGGTATTTAAATTGCTTCATCATCTTCGATTCCATTTAGTATCATCAATACTAATAGTCGGTACCTGCATAAAGGAATCCTCAATACAATGACACAGTGTGTCTAATGACCTTCGTATGACACAATATCGAGGCATTTCGATGTTCGTGATTCGATTCTTCAATCAGGATTGAGATTTATTGACCTTGGCTTCGTAATCTGCGGTGACCCCAACCGGTCTACATTCAAGGTTACTCGTGTAACGAATTCTTTTACATTACTGTCACTTGTTGCTTTTAAAAAAATATTTTATGTAATATATTGAATCTTTGTTTGTTAAGGATGCCTAGATTGTTCCCACATTGGTCATGTTAGTACCATATAATCCAGGACTGTCGATTTAAATCTAAATGAAGAAGATTTGTCTTCTGTTGGATAATCTTGGACTGATATCGCGTTTTTGAGAGCTGTAAGATGAAGATATTAAAAAATCACGCAATTTTCACTGACATATAACAATCTAAATAAAAGTTACTGTTGGTGTGAATCAGAAATTTAATTGCTTCAAAATATTTAAGAGAGGTTATCTAATCTTCTCCAAGAGCACAATATTCAGGAAGAATGGCTAAACCCATTAATTTATGTAATCGGTTGGCAGCTAGATTATGAATTATACTGTAGGAAAATGCATAATTAACACTGATAGCATCGCGCAGTCCGTGTTTGGTTGCACACTTGCAATGCGGAGGGTCTTTAGGTGGCTGAATATCAGCTTAGGAGTTTTGCCTCTAAGAGCCTGTTTCACAATGTGGAGAAATTAAAAGATAAATATTTTCGTGATTCGCTAGGGGATCTGAAAACAGAGTTATATTTCTTCTGAACTTAATACTAGTTCTACAGGCTTGTCACCTGTTTTTTTGGCAAATGTCTGGTCACGCCGCAAAGTGCAAAAACCGTGAAACCCAGATCGAGCAAACCTCACATTCTTAAGGCTTAATTCTTTTTGGGTGAGCAGAAACCAAGATCAAGATACCCTGGTGCGGTACTGGTTTTGATTTCAGCTCAGAGAACAGAATAAATCAGATTCTGCATACATTCTTCAAACTAAAGCTAAAAATATGGAGTACCCGGTTGTTGTATTTCTTGATAAAAAGACAATATAAGAAAAATGAATAAGAAGTCATAGAATAGGTGTTATTTTTTATTAATATTATCCTATCTCTTGATCATAAGAAATTATCCCAAATATGGTAAATCATGGCGAGAAGTGTGAATAACGGGTGCGGAAAATCGCGTATGTTTTTGGACACATGCTTTTATACTATTTAGTGCGCATGCGTGTTCTGGTTTGTTCTGTATACTGAGGATTTCAGTTACATTTTAAGAGTGTAGTGTACCGCGTCCATGTCCATACAAACGGAGAAAACGTTTTACTACCCCTAAATATTAATTAATTTTAACGATTTTGTAATATGTTACTGTTATAATGAAAAACTACGTACGTATTTTTTCCTTTTTTCAAAATTCGTAATAGGTCAAAAGTTATAAGCCCCTCAAATCTCGGTTTTTTTGGTTCATAACTTGCTGGTAATAAACCGTCTGTATTTGAGAAACAAAGCAAAATTTCAAAAAAAGCAAAACGTACGTACGTAGATTATAATCTGCTAAAACGTTTGACACCAAAATTATAAGGTTTCGTTATAGTTTAGTAGGTGTAAATCGTTTTCGCCCAAAACGCAATTTTCAACGAAAAACATACCTACGAACACCCACGAGCTGCAGTGCTCTCTGTCGCACTGATGCCCGGGGGAAGAGTGCGATTGAGACAGAATATGATTTTCTAAATACCTATTTCGCTGCGTACGCTGAGCTACACGATCCTCTTAATTTGTCTGACTGCAGTTTAATTTTTTTTCTGGAGCTTCTTTTCTTATTTCGTAAGTCTCTTGTCATCCATTCTTTTCATTTTCCTCTATCTTAGTTAGATACTTATTTTAATTCACAATCGAACATACGGAAGTATTGCACGAACCAAACAAATCTACGATAAGATTACGTAAAAGCTACTACAATCTTTTACTACGCCGTAACCGGTAGCTCTCAACAAAATAACATTTACTATGCAACGCACACGCCTGGTCAACAAACGCATCGCATTGTTATGCTAGATGTGTGCCCTACGCTGGTGGCTCGGGAACGACAGTGCATTCCTACCGTGGGGGCTTGGGGAAATTTTGATTTGATTCTTTACGGAACCCTAAAATCCTGGAAGTCTGGATGTTTAAACTGCTGATTGGATTTGAATGAAATTTTATTACGGAAATATTCTTATTAGGGACTTCACCACAACCTAGAGCTTTGGGGGTTTTTTGATGATAATTTAAAAAAACAAACATACGAAAGCCTAGGCAAATTCAAATGGCAGTATTTTTGGTGTATTGACGTGCTTTAACACTTGGCATTTTTATCACGGGTTGCCTTACGGCTCCCGAAACTATATCATATCCTAGGGTACCCAGCTGAAGACAAAGTCTTCCTCTTTTAGCCAATGGTATTTATTGGGTGTGATTTGTCGAATTATGTACCTACATAACCCATATAGTTAATACGAGACGTCCACTTTTTTATTTCTTTCAGCTATTTTTAGCCTTAACGATAAGACCTTTTGATCTGTGTTTTAACATTCATAGGTACTACGAATAGGCACTTGTGATAGACAGCGATATCACCGACTTTATATCGGTATTTACAGTAAATAAATTGAGTTAAAATCGTTTACAATTTACCGATGCTATTCTCCGATCTCCTATTTTCGCTCCAATAAATAAAAGGCATCCAATAAGATATAACAGGTACAACACTTCAGCCCTCATACCTCATGAGATGAAAACTAAACAGTGCTATCAAGATTTGCAATAGCGAAACATTCCTGTCACACTCGGCGAGGTATCGCAACATACAAAAGAAGCCGCCGGCAAACACTTTGCCAATCGTTGATCTAGAATCTAGATTCTGCTGAGCGTGCTCCAACATATTCATGCATATGTATTTATGTGTAAATTAAAGTAATATCTTAACAGAACTGGCCACTCGTTAGGTATAGCCTCACTTCTTCTGCTTCTTCTTAGTCATGGTGCTCTTGACAGAGCAGTCGTGGTCAATCATGGCTGTCCACAGCGCGACGTACCTTGTATTGACTCGCCATGGTTAACTTTGCACCAGAAATTTTGAGACTATTTAGGTCTCAGGCCAGTTTCCTAGCTAGGTGTATGGTTATACCGCCATTGCTCGGTCGCCAGAGCCTCGTTTGTTGTCTAGCAGAGGGTACCAAGCGTGCAGGTGAGGATGACATTTGGGGTCGGATAGATCTTATTCCGTTCTCCCCCTTACCCCCCTCTTGATCTTCCGCTGGGTACTCTGGGTCCGTAACACGGTTTCAGGAGCTGTAAGGCAACCAGTGAAGAAAAAAGTTTTTCATCTCTGTCAAAGAAATCTGTTCAGCAATTACTAGGTATAACTAATAATGAACCATCTGTTATTATTGCACTGATCTTGACAGCTTGTTAACAATGTACATGGTTTAACTTCTGTTTAAAGTTAATCAGAAACCGGTCGATAGGCTTATGTAGCTCGAGACATCCCACGCTTACTAGTTAGCCTTAACATACATTGTCAATTTCAACTTTATTTATAAGGGTGGTAGGAGATTATTCGGCCCACAATTAAAAGTATGTGCTTTACAGAGGTCTCAGGCCAGCTAAATTTGTTTTAGAATTCAATGATTCCGCCCCGGATTCGCCAGTGGATAATTTTTTTTTGAAGGATTTCTGGGACATTCGAAAATATCTATCCATCCTATCTTCCAATCCCTATTAGTGTTAAAAAGTCTCCAAAGCTATACAATTTTCTAGCTATATTTTATAGCCTATCTTTTAGTTGTAATAATGAAAGATCGTATCTAAGTAAGTTTATCGGCTCGATTCTCTTACAATGTTGCGAATAGTTTTCGATTACATCAATATGGATGCTATGTAGCGAGTAAAGATGATAGTTTCATTTAATTTAATTACATCTATATTTGTATGTATGGCTACACAAAATTGCGTACTATTTTTAACCGAACTTCCAGTTCTCAAGTGATGCGCTTGCTTACCAACGAACAAAATTTATTTTTTATTTATATAGATAGATAATTAGATTTTATAACACTATTAATCCAAGTGATAAAATTATGTCTGTTTATAAAAAGTTATTAGTCTCCAAACAGAATCAATCACCCTTTCGTCTAAATACGTCCACCCGTAATCACCCAGGACATAAACATCCAGGGAGCGAGTCCTGCGAGTCGCTATTAAAAAATAAGTGTGAAACTTGCATTTTCTAAATATTGAAGTAGACGTAAAGCCGCGGTGTTGCTATGTGAAAGTGATCTGCGCCGCCATATTTGGCTCGTACCTGTCGACATCTGGCGGACGTTCGCGACCTTTTACTACGAATCATAAGTAAGGTTCAACCATTTTTCCCACAGTACGTCAATATTTCGCGATTTAAATCGAATATTTATTGTTCTAGATGTTGGTTTCTAGGCACGACTGAAATTTATTGTTGAAATAACATTTGTTGCATTCATAGAAATCAATACTGCCTGCATACTTAGACTTATGTGAATGTTCTGATTCTCCTTTAAATCATATATCATAAGGAAATGAGGAAATCAGAGATTTCACGAAAATAATATGTTATTTTAATAGACTAAAGCCTGAAGTTATAAGGAAATGCACAAAATTCTGTAAATTACACATTTGATAAAAAATATGAAGTTAGGCAATCCAATTTTGTACCATTGAGAGGCCATCCAAATGTTAATATTTACGTAAAATATGACGCGATCGGATGTCATTTTTTTGTTTTGTTGTGTCAGTCATGTCATCAAACTGAGACGATTACAAAGTACTCTGCTTTTCTGTACAAAATATTACTTTAAATATTTAAGATGGTGTTATGATGTGCCTGTTATCATTTTTCAGAAAAATAAAGATCAAGGTAGGCATTACGTAGTTAAAATACAAAATATAGTTTATATTATCATAGACTTTATGTTATCTAACAAACAAGTTTCGTCTAAATTCTCGCTAGACAGACATTTGAGTTATATATTACGTAAATGAAGATTAATCACCTGTGAGATACGAAGATGTGCGTATACCTAAACGTATACGCATGCAATGTTGCCAGTTTATAGCAATTTAATTTCCGTAACGAAAAATTTTAATTCGGACCATTAAAAGATACTCGGCGTTTTACCATTTAATTGGCAGTTTCTTCGTTATTTAATTATGACGCCATAAAATCATAATATGTAAACTAATCGTGTTGATGCCAAAAAGTATTTATTAAAAATCTAATATACTTAATACGAACAATTAGGTACTTCAGAATTTATCAAAATTGAAGTACTAAATACTTCTTATCTATTTGGGAAAGTGGGCACAATTTTACTTAGGCAAAAAGCAGTGGCGCATTGAGCAATTAAATAAAAATATTTAAATGCTTATCTGTGTGTTTATTTAGTTTTTGTTTTCATTGCATGAAACTATAAACCAAAAACAAGTGTAGGCAGTTATTAATTCACCTTATTCGAGTTTGTTGCCTTCAAATAATTACCCGTAAATAACTGTATAAGATTCCACGAATTACCTACCTTTTTAAGAATTATATTTACTTTAATTTCATTAATTTATCTTAAAAATTGGTACGTAATAGGGCGTTATTAAATTCGTCGCATGTTTGTATCGTTGATTACATCGGCGTATTTATTTGTACCTGCGGCTGTTGCAATTTTAAACACGTAATATAGTAATTTTCTCTTTAAGCAACACCATTTAATTTTGAAATTTAAAACGATCGATCGATCAAAACTTATTTGCGTAAATTGCGTAGACAGGCGTAGACAGAAAAACCAATAGACATGAATTTCAAAAATGATTATGTCATTGTTTGCCACCAAAGTGTCAAAGAGTCAAAGGTTTCATTGAAGTATATTAGTGACAGCTTGAAGTCCTCAGTGTTTTTAGTTTCTCATTCTACCAGTAACTATATATATACTTCGTAATTGGTGCACAATTTTGGTGCGATCAGAATTAAAAGAATGTCCTCTGTCAGAATGACTAATAATAAGAAGTCATTGATGTCACGATCGTATTTTTTTCCTCCGCCTCATTTGTAAATTGTCAGTTGCGGCAATTTGCGATACGGTATAAAGCCTTTATAAGGTTTCATTGTAATTTGGCCCGAACTCTCAACTTCATTTAAATATTGACCTTAATTATACCTACATGATTTTACCATTGTCAATTTATTATTATTTGACAAGCGTTGAACGTGTGTGTATAATTTCTGTTTACTTGCCTAATGTACTACCTGTCTAAACTTTACCGTGGTATTTATAAACGTAAACAAACATGGCATCTATCTACCCATGGTCTATGCCAAACTTTAAAGCAGAAATTTTTCGTTCGTTGTATATAAATTTCAAAGAAAGAAAGGGCGTCGGTGGTCGAGTGGGTAAGACGTCGACTCGCAACTGAAAAGTCGCGGGTTCGATTTCTACATCCGACCAGTGTGTTTTTTATAATAAAAATCTATGTACATTATTCGACAAACCGTACAATGAGGCTTTTCCATCTATATACCTCAACAGAGCTGGCCACTCGTTAGGTATTATAGTCTTAAAAATCTTCGGCTAAATGAGGAAGATTTCCCGGGAGCTGTAAGGCAACCCCTCAGAGCAAAAAAAAAAAGTATTCCTTTAGTCTGAGGGCAATTCGTGAAGAATAAATAAATATATATATATATATATATATATTATACTGCACTGTGTTTGTTTGTAAATCAATAAATAAATGAAATGCAAGTAAAATCTATGGCTTTTCAAATATTTTTTTGACAACGAAATGTTTAATAGTACCTAAAAAGTCAAATGAAATAAAAACTATGGACATTGTAATCTTAGCACTCCTAATGGCATTTCCAAATTGGAGAATTTACCCTAAAACACCGTACAAAAGTACCTAACAAATAAAATATAATGTTGGCAATCACTTGTGTACAATACCGTGGAATTGGTACTAATATAGTACGATGCATAGTTGGCAATTAAATGTTAATTTAAACTGTGGGGATCGGTTAACGACGTGTGGGTAGTATGTGTGTCATGGCCCTATACTGCAGCTGTCTATTTGGCATATTATAGTCCAGGAGATACCAGTCGTTTAGACTAGGTGTTTTTGCAAAACTCCAAATATGCAATTGACATGTTTTCATTTTTAACAAGATACCCTAAATCGAAAATTGTTTCGAGGTTTTCGTATATCTAACACCTTTGCAGATGGGAACAAAACAAGACGAGCTGGAGGGTTCATTTTTGTGGAAATTTATGTAACAATTACGACATTTGAGATAACAATATATAATAACAACAACCAAAGAGTAATACAGTATATAAAAGAGTATGTACAACAACTCTGAGACAACAACAAACAAACAAACGTCAAAGTCATTAAGTCACAGACTAATAGAAATAAACTTTTTTTTTTATTTTGTGTGGGCTAAGGTAAATGCGGTATGCTTCCTAAAACTATATTTTAGAATGAATCAATTTTCAAAATTATTTTTGTGCGACCTAAAAGAAAAATTTTGACAAAATAAAATATACGTGTCTCCTAATTGTGTAAGTACTTTCTAATGAGCATAAATAAACATAGGGTTAAAATTTTTAAATCTTGTGAATTAAAATAAATGATAAAAACCAGAACGCTAACGAAGATAAACAATGAATACGAAGTCGTAAATTCAATTTAAAATACAAACATTTTTCCACTCATGCGCAATTCAATCGTTTCAAAGATAGTAAAGACAATAGGGAGAGAGTTATGGATAATATTTGGCGCGCAACCAAGCTCGTACACGCTTCGGTGATCGATTACTGAATGAAATCGAGAAGTGAAACCGAGTAGATCACGTTGGTGATTATCAACTTTAGCCACATCACTAATGCAATTACACAATGCACAGCTTAAGGTTTAAATATAAAAAAAAAATCGCTAATAACCACCATAAAAGTAGAAAAACTTCTCTCAATTTCACCATGATATCAGTCATTTATGGATTTCGTCAAAAAAGCTGTAGGGGTGGCTGTCGCATCATTTAAAATGTGTAATAAAGTTCCATTCATGTAATTACCATCTTGTGTCTCTATTAATTACTTTCAAATCTTTCTCCGAACATTTCTTCATTTATAATGAGAACTGTACTAAAATCTATCTTTGCATTGCTTCGTCACAACCTCATTTTGAATTTAGTTATCATCGATATTTCACGTTATCTTTATTATAGAACACCGCTAGAAATACAAGTCACCTGACGTAATAAATTATAGAAATTTTCTTCAACCGAATGGGAGTGTCGTGAGTAATTTTTGCCCCTCGCATTGTATGGAGATGCGGTGGAGGTCGCCCACGGTTGCAGCGACCGACCTGTAATTACTGATAATTATATTGTTTACATCAAGACACGATTATTTGTGTAACGTGGGTTGTTTTAGCATTTCTCGGTAGGTAAACTGCTTCAGAAATTACTTTATGATTAATGATTATTGATAAATTAAGGCGTTTTCCGTGATTGTTGTTTTTGAATTAATTTTAACAACATCTGGATTTCCATCATTTCATTGTACGTCATTTGTATCCTTAGTTTAACAGATAATTTCGTCATGTTTGTTTTCTACATCTAGTATTTTAACATTCTATGACATTGCATTTTTTAGTTTAACTTAGTTTCATAAGAGGTCTTGTTTGACTATGTATATTATGGAAAGTGACATAAGAATATTTTGGTAACTCTGTTTATTCTTTCAATTAGGATGGTGTTCTTACATAAATGTGTATTCATCGTATATAACAAAATTTTTCGCTAAAGTAACATTATTATAGGTGCTAATTATATGAACAGAATGGTTACATATCGATACTCACACGTGAAAACCGAAGAGTAATGCCCTATCATACGATCTTGAATTGCTGATATCAATTGATTTAGCTTTCACGATGATCGAATCGATAGCATCCTACTTATACCAATCTAAATATTTGTATGCAAAAATGCAGGTAATAGTTACCATTGGTATCCATTGAGTAACATGGTATTTTATTTATTTTAGGGTCAAACCAATTTATCTGTTAGTAAAATAAACAAAACTGATTAGGAAGTCTTAAAGAAAGCTGCAATGAAAAGGAAACTTGAATATTATATCACTAATTGTATTTTTATATCTTGACTCAACAATTAATGAAATGTTTCAGTGAATTCTGCTGTAAGTTTTTATAGATATTTACGAAGACATGGCTCTGTCATCGCCTAATAACTAATTGTTAAAAGCAATGTGAAAAATCAATTGTAAGGCCAAAGTTTGTGAACAAGTCTTATTTCCTCTGATATTATTTCAGTAAATTAAAATTATGATTTCAATACGAACTATTATATATAGCTTTCTGCCCCGGTCGTAGAAATTGTAAAATGTGACAAAAGAAGTTTCGGGAAAAAAAGTGCTCTATGCCACATTCCGGGCCTCCAACTATCCCAGTGCTTCTGTCCTGCGGGGTGAGCACAAATTTTGCAGCGACACTTTCGTTTTCGGTCGAACGAAAGTGGTAAAAAATGGTAAAACGAAAGGAAACAAAAAATTGTCTATGAATTTGATGTCACATAAAAAAATGTTCTTTATTTTGACTTCCATTTTATTAATTTAATTTTTTATTGATTTATTAATTAATTAATTAAAATAGAAAATAAACATAATGTTATATTCAATTTAAAAATTAATTTGCAATGAAACTAAAGAGTTGGATAAAAGGTCTACCATACAAGCCATTAATATAATATTTACATTTGACGGTACCATCGATGGTACCATGATACCATCGTTTTGTCCCCAACGAAACATTTATGTCCATACAAGGACCGGCCAAAGATTGCCCGGGCCGAGAGGTCCGGCCCAACAGTGTGCGGACAAATTCTGTGTATTTGTCTTTGTCCGGCCAAGCAAATTGCTCGGCATTCTTGTGCAGGACATGCCCGGTCCGAGAATGTCCGGCCCAACAATGTGCGGGCAAATTCTGTGTCTTTGCCCGGCATATCAAATTTGCACGCACATTGTTGGGCTTTCTCTGGCCGGTTCTTGTTGGACATAAACGTTTTAGCCTTTTCAAGGCCAATCGGCCGAAACGAAAGAAGTGACGTCAAAAATATGCTAACCTCCCCGTATCCTGTTGCTGCGTTTTGGCTAGAAAGAAGAACAAACAAGCAAACATTCGTATTTATTTATAGTTAGAATATAATAAAAATAATAGTGAAATATCATTACAAGGGGTTACGACTCGTGACCGACAGGGTCTTGTCGTCATGTCACCTAACACTTCCGCTGTCAATAATAAACTGTCCAACCGCACATTACGTAAAGCAGGTGACGCAACTCGAGATGCGCATACGCAGCACTTATTCAATTATTTTTGGCGCGACTAGAGGCGGCCGTTGACTCCCGCGCCGGTTCGCGGAGAAAGTAGCCTGAGGCGCCGCGCCGGCTGCCGTCCCTCGACTACCACCTGATGCTATCTTGTGTCGCTGCTTTATTGATTTCATTTCTATAAATCTTTTATTTATGAGCCTTGTTTAGAGTTGCTGTATCAATCGACCCTTCAGAGCATAGTCTGTATATTTTCTTGTCGTTTCTTTTCTCTCTTTGCGGAAACATAAATAATTGACACCTCTACTGGTACCTACAATAATTTGTGAACATCTATAATGTCTATTATAAATTCTATAGAAATGTTGTAGGTCACACATCCGGATAAACAGAAAGTTGAGAAAATTGTAAACCTTATTTGGACTGTTTACTAAATATACAAACACAAAGCAAACACAGGGTGTGAACATTATCTTGTATTGAAAATATATTCAAATCAAAAGACTGCTAATTTGCTTTTACTGCAAAGGGTCTTCCCACGTGCCTTTCATTTTTCTTGTTTTAAAATGAATAGATTACAACTACATCAGATGTTTTTAACTTCACCGCTCTCACCGCCTCTCATGCACTTGCGCAAGATTTAAAGATTCTGGACAATGAGATTTTAGCAGAAATTACAATTGGCCATGCTACATATTTATAATATACTTTTTTTATAATTTGTTTTGAAAATATAGCCCATTTTAAGAAACTAATTTCGATATTTTTGTTTTTTATCCATTGCGTCTATTTTTAATATATTTTACAAATTTTACCCGCGAAAAGTAAACGTGACGTCACAAGAATTTAGAACAGGATTATAATCTTGGCCACTACACATAAAAAGTGACAGTCAATCAAATTAACGTCAAGCAAACGTCAGTCAAGGTCGACTAACCTAAAAATTACTCTTGTTTATATACTCGTGTTTATATTTATTTAAATTGAATAGTTTTTTACAATGGCAAGTAAATAGTGTTTCATCCCGTCATGTCCTAATAACAAAGAAAATAATTACACGTAAAATATAATTTATAAAGATGTCATTCAAAGATTGACGATTGCCCTTTTTTGTAGGCAAAGGTATCATTTTTTCATACTGCTTAAGATGACGTCATACATCGGTCAAATTAAGGTTATTGTTTGTTATTGAATATCTTAAAAAGTATAGACTTAATTTAAAATCTGATAAATAGAAATTGTACTGAAAGCTTATATCTCGAAACGGTTTCGAGATCTTCGTTTCTGTTCAAAAAGTTAGCATGGCCAATTATCTACTATCATTTCCTTATTCCATTAATGAATTTAACAATTTGCTAAGTTAAGTAATGTGAATTTTGACTGTTGTTTAATTAACTTTTCAACAGTTATTATGTGCCAAGTAGATGACTGTATCTGATTCAAGTAAAAGATATCTTCAAACTTACATTTTAATGGAAATCCAAGACTAATTTATGGTATCTATCATAGATTTCTATCGGCGATTTCTAATGAAGAATGAATTGTAACTGTAAAGTATGAAGGTTGACGTTATTTGAATATGATATGAGCTATAAACCCAACACAACGCTGCTAATTATTAGCTAAACGTCCAACTTTAAGTTTAATAAAGATTAGAAAGTAACGGATAAACGAATGACAAACTGATTGAATATGAAATATATTGCAGCAAATACAAGGGAAGGCTTACTTATGTGAACCGAAGGCTATACACATATTAAACTCGGCCAAACACTTGTACGTATCACATTTCACGAGCGTGTTATATGGACCTATAAATTGGGTTAAATGAAGTCGTTCCTATACAAATAAGTTGCGACAACACGAAACAAGAAATTCCAACTTAAACTGTGTTATGTCATACTAGAGTGGGCACTTGTTGCTGTAAAATATTCCTTTGCCTATGTCCACATGTGTTTATTTATTAAAACTTAAGCCTAAGCCTTCCAATTCCAATGGTTATGATATATTTCACGACTCTATTTTGACGCATTTTCATTTCTACTACAGTCTCTTTAGTTGCAGTTTAATTATTTTTATTATTTACGACATTATTTAGCACTGCTTCTCCAAGTTCCTTAACATTCTACTTTAAGATATTTCTATTTAAGTGTCGACATTTGCTTTATGTGGACATAGTTGTTGCGTCAATCGGGAGTACAGACTGCATTCTTCCGCATGCACGCGCGCAGATGCGCCAAATGTCAGGTCGCGGTGCACCTTCCGCGCGGTCGGTGTGTGAACGTGGTATTCAACTGATTTTTCACGAGCTTTCTTCGTGAGACCTCGTTGTGATTATTACGTTTATACTAATAGTTCAAGCGGTTACAAAACAGTTTTCCTAATTTGGACTATTACTAAAAATAATGTAAACCGTCAGATAAAAAGGGATTAAATATAACACCTTGATAACTTCTAACAAATCGAATTTCACACTCTCCTAATTGTACATAACGTTCCAACATAACTCTTTGATTAAATAATATATTATTCATACATTAGCATTAATATCAGTTCAACTAATAAATTAGGTGTCAGAATACATTTTCCTTATCGCTGCAAGAAAAAATTACAATGACAAATGACAGCTCGAGCACGCACGCTTGGTTCGCGATGTATGTGCACGCGCACCGGTCGGAGGTCGAGGAATGTTGAGAGTAAACTTTGGCGAGGGTCGCCAAAATTCATATTAGTTGGTATCGAAATCGATCTTGATTTGTCGGTCGCTGACATGTGATCATTCAAACAAATGGATGGTAACAATGGTGGGTGGGGCCTGTGGTGGGGCGACGCAAATCGGCTGGAGAGTGAAGGGTCAATGCCGGATTTTATTATTACCCGGCCAAAGTTTAGAGGCAAATTAGTGTTAACTTTTAGTAACCTACAACGGTGGTTCATCATTGTGAAAAATCAAGTATTGCAAGAGAAAGAAGACCCTTGGTTCTTAGCTGAAATACTACGGCCGAGGTGTTTTAACCGGTAAGAGTCTGGCACAACTTAGCAGTGTCCATTGACCTTATTTATGGTTTAAACTTAAGGCATATTCCCACAAATGTTTGAGGTAAAGTTTTAACGGCTAAATTAAAAAGAAATATACCCCATGTTTGCAAAGCCTCAATTGCCAACTTTCTTCTCTCCGCCACTTAACAAATGGAAGTCTCTATTAGCACAGTGTACTTAAACATGTAAAGGCCCTTTATGTGCCGACATAATGTTTTACAAATACACAATACCACAGGACACTTTCACTTGCCATTTCACTGCCCTACCCTCGTTTTTCCATTCTGATCGTTAGTGGACATACCTATTTCTCATTAGTAATAGTTTGTCTCTTTCTTTGGTATACTTTCACCATCGGTTAGATAGGGATGTCTAAATAATGCGTGGTTTCTGTTACACCTGCGGCACTTGTATGGACAGAGCAGATGTAAATGGAACAAATATTCAGCAATGGTAAAAGTGTATCAAGAGACGACTGAATGTGTAGACCAGAGTGATTTTAAATACCCTTCAGATGAATCATGAACAATTTGGCCTCATGAAAATAAGAAAGGTACAATGCTTCAATAGACGTACGAATAACTAACAGTTAGTAATGAATATAAGCAAAAAATATGACTCCATAGCAAAAACTAATATGAAAGACGCACTTACCAGTGACTCAGTTTGGTCACTCTAGCATTATTATATTTTGATGAAAGAAATGCCAGTCATTATCTCTGGGTCATTAGACCTTTATTTGACCAAACCTATGCTTGTAGTTTTTTCGGAGTTTTATTTATAGAGTCTAGCTCACCTATTAGTAAAACATATTTGCCACAGTAGACAACAAATCAAAATTAAGGAATCAGGAAAAATTAAGTAAGATTTTAGTAAATCTATAGTTATTCTAGATGAAAAGCCTGAAACCGTCCCAGCAGACAAACATGACTATGAAGCTTATTTATGTGTAACCAAAACTAACGATGTAAATAATTTTGTTGCAGGTAAAACTTCAGCAATTCATAATCAGCGGTATTTGAAAGTGAGTAATCGCAGCACGAAACCGAAACCCGCTCGGTGCATGATTCCTAAATTTACGACTCTACGGAAACAGTCGCGCAATGCCAACGGCCTTTGTTTAAACAATAAATTTAATAAACTTAATTAACCGAGGAGTGGATATCGTATTCTCTAGCAATAAACTAAGACAAGTGAAAGCTAGTCATAATTTCATCGCTATAGTTCCCACTTCTAGATTCGAAACTCGTTGCCTTTTATGGGGAGTTGTAAATACGAAAACTGTTTTGATTTTAAACACTTGTCCCGGTTTCATGGTGGACCTGTTTCTTATAGCATTGAATTTGTGGACGATGTAAGTAAACATTTTAACTATGATTTTTTTGTTTATAATAAAACCATTGCAATATCTTGTAAAATGAAGTTAGAAAAGATTAGAATGTTATATGTTGTGTTAGTGCATCTCGCGTGCATGATTTTTCTATTCTGTTTGATATTAATTACCGATTGATCGATAATTTATATGATCCCACAAACATCGATATCGAGATTATAGTTGATTCCGCCTCCCCCTGATAACCACCGTTGACTACTGCAACAGATGTAATACATCTAGAATTATGGCCATTAAAAGATTGAAAATAACAACTCTCTGTGCATTGGATTGAAACTTGATTCCACTTTCAATGACTGTCATAACATTAATGTCAAAACAAAAGACCTTGACAGATAAAATCGCTCGGGTGTGAAAAATAAAATTCGATACATGTGTAAAATAATCGAGATCGTTACTCGCGTGTTCGACGCACCTTACGGTCGAAATCGATAGTGTAATTTAATATTTTCTCTACCTCTTCATCCTTGCTCGATCTTTGGCCGATGAAGTTTGAAAAAAGTAAAATATGGGGGTAAAAGAATTAAAAACTTAAATATCTAACTTCTTTTTGTTATGTGCCGTCTTAGAGCCAAATTACAATTTTTCAATAACAGATGAACCAATTTTAATGAATATTTTGCTGTACTTTTTCAAGAATAGTCACAAAACCACTGTAATGATTATATTCATAAAGGTAAACATGATTACCTCTATAATGATTATAAATAATGATTGAATGTACTCAATAGTACGCAATAGAATGGCAGCGCACGCGCAAGGTTGCAGCTCACATTCTATCAGCCGCTTGTCATACCTTCTCACCGGATACACCTCCACGGAACAAGCCAAATTATGAATAATTATCATCAATAATTAAAAAGGCAGACAAGTAAATTAGTTGTAATTACACTTGTCTTGAATGCATTAACATTGAAAATGTTTATGGATACGATGTTGTCCAGTTTATATAACTTATTGCTCGACACACTCGAGCTTTTATGGCCTAGGTTTTAGGACTTCGGTCTTACATTATTAAGGTTCTGTAACCAATAAAGAACCATGTAGTTTCTGAATAAAGAATGTGTGCAGAGAAGACCCATATCCATTGATGGAATAAAAAATGTTAAAAGTTTTTATATACTTTTATTATTTTTAATACAGGCTGCATTTACCCGCTGAATCGCGATGCTGATTCGTTGAGCGAGGAAGGAGCCAGCCCTCTTGTCAGAAAAGATGATCAGTTGAGGAGATATATCTTTAATAAACTTTTTTGCATTTAAACCCCACGGACCTAGAGTTTCTACACCAAACGACACAAATTTGTAGTTTTCAATAATTGCACTTAAAATACCTGAATGATGCTAGCCATTCAGTTGGTACCCTCGAAAAATATCCAGGGCACCCTGATTCTTGAGAATAAATTTCATCAGCTGTAGACTGAAACAAAGTATTCGCACGCGTGTCCGTAATTACACGATGTTTTACTTCAGTTTTTCGCAACTAAACAGTACAAGATGCTGACGTTGTTAGTGGATATCGCCATATCGTGTGAAAACTAGTGAGCGGACAAAACGTGGCGCAACGAGATTTGCGACACTTGTCCGCTTGTCTGATTGGAATGCTAACCAGAAAATGGGAAATGTCACGTCAATCCTGTAACTTTTAGTATTTACAATACATTTTATTTGTGGCAAGGGTACTGACTGAAGGGATACTTTTCCTGTATCGCGTGGCTGATTCATTGAGCGATGATGGAGCCAACCGTCTTGTCATCAAGGTAGACGATGAGTCATGCATGAGGGTATTAAGCTTTGATAAAATCAGTTATAGCATTAGATCCCACGAGATTTCCCCCTCAAGTCTTCGAGATTTACACGAAAACGAATGAATGAGATTTCATATAGGTATGTGCATTGTGCATTAAATCCCTGATGGAGAAGTTAAAATTTTTACATTCGCCATGAATATCCTCTCTGTTAGCTTTATGAATCACTATTCTAATTTAAATCTCATATGACAGTAGCGTGTTTTTACCACGTTAGCTTGACCCGATTGTTCAGATCGACACGTAACAGTAAAGTTCGATGCCCAGAACAGCTCACGATGCACTTCTGATGGTTTAACGATAATTTTATTAGATATCCGTGTCGTGATCGTGATGGTTTTTTACACAGGTCGCCTATGTATGTTTACAATAATTGTAGATACACTCGATAAAATTAATTCCTTAAGCATCCTTCAGTCTAAATTTGTAAAAATGTATTGTCCGAATAACGGAGAACAACTTTGCTAAGCAATACTGGTGAATCAAGAATAGGAAAAGGGAGTAAGGTAGACCACCGTTCCACTTCTCTCTTCGTTTGTGATTTGTCTGATAATCTATGAACAATCAAATCAGAGACATCCTCCGCAAATATTTAAATTTGTTTACAATAATTGTAGATACACTCGGCAAAATAACGGAGAACAGCTTTGCTAAGCAATACTGGTGAATCAAGATAGGAAAAGGGAGTAGGTAGACCGTTCCACTTCTCTATAGCACTTCTTCTGTCTTCTTCGTTTGTCTTATGAGGATTCCTTATGAGCAATCAAATCAGAGATATCCTTATATAGTTTCCGCAAATCCCAAAATAAATATTTAAATTTTACGTAGGACCACCGCCAGTGATGGGGTTCATTATTTTTTATTGTGCAACAATTACATAAATTGAAACCATATAAATTTGACTGCATTTATAAATTGTTCGCAAAGTGTTATTTCGGTTCCCATCCCGATGGGGTCGTAAACACTTGTTTTTTTTTTATAAAAAGATCACATTAATATGTTCTTTATTTACGACCTCTTAACTTATTTATTTCAATTTAGACATGTTTTACTATTTAATAAATAAAATAAATTTCTACCGGGATTTGAAGCTTTGAACTTTCGCGATCTGTTGCCTGTTATTGAACGGCTAGAATAGCTAGAACATCTGAAAACACTGAAAATTTATTTTCTACGCGATGATATTTAATATTTTCACCCCCACAAGCCCTCTCAAAAAATACAAAAACTTTGCTCCTTCAATCTTTCTTTTTTCCTGTCTTATATCACCTAGGGTTTTTGATGCATTTACATTTATGGACTCGACATGTCTTTTGATATCTAATAGTGTTGTCACTTAAATAAATTTTACCTTAGTTTAATTATTCATGCATTGAATTGTATTAAATAAAATTAAGTTTATGGTTTACTATTGCTTTCTTTATTGCCTTTAATAATGATTACATTGAAATAGGTACCTATATCCCTTCCGTATATTAAGTACGAATTGCTGGTTCGTTCGTTTTAAACATTTACAATAATAAAACGTACATTATTTTACTGTTATTTTAATAGGCTGAGCATTCAAACCGAGTACATTTCTAACGTCGTAAAGATGTTGTGGAGGCAATACAAGTTCTCTTGATTTGAATTCAGACATAACGTAACCGATTACGCAATATTTGAAGTGTTTATTTCATATACATATTTATTGTATATTCTGTGTGTTAAAGTATACAAAAAATTTCTGAAGGTGGTTTTTAGAGAAACAAAAAGTGATAAAAACTAATTTCCAACTTTTATCTATCTATCATCACGCCTTTTATGCCAAGAGGGGTAGGCAGAGATAATCGAATGCCATTTGTTACGATCCTGACATACCTCTTTCGCTTCTTTTATATTCATCATACCTTTCATACATGCTCGGCGATTGTGTGTACTTTTAATATTTCCATCGATCAATAAATTTTTTATATGTTCAATAAAAGTACCTAGGTTTTCCTCTGCCAGCATTTCCTTTCACTTCAGCCACATAAACCTTTTTAGTAAATCTTTCATCATTCATTCTTTCAACGTCAAAACTTTTAAAATCTATTTTATCTAACACAATCTAATTCAATATGTTTTTGTTTCAAATGCTGATATTTGGGAGATGGTTTTTAACCATATTTGATGATTTATCATTACATATTATAGAACAAAGTCCCCCGCGGCGTCTGTCTGTCTATAACCTTTTCACGCAAAAACTACTCAACGGATTTTGATGCGCTTGAACCTATTACATAGGTTGATTCACTGGGAAGGTTTAGCTCCAGCAAGTTTACTACATATGCTATCTACTCCGTTAGTGATATAACAAAATAATGTAGGAAATAATTGTGTAGAATAAAATTATCTTCAAAAAAGTCCGCGTATTTATGTAGGTTGCGAAGCCGGGGGCGGGGTCGCTAGTTTATTTATAAAGTAACATCTCATACTAAAATTAATGACAGATATACCTATGCCGTTTCCAATATCTTCAAGTTTCATCAAAGTCTGTGTAGAAAGTTCAGGTTATGTACCAGTTTTCTTTATCATTTACTAGCAGTTGCCAGCGATTTCGTATTAGGAATACAACGTTTACCCCCTAAGGATAGATAGAGTGATGTTAAATAGCCTATAAATAAATGGGCTGTAAAATTAAAAAATATTTTTTCAAATGCGACCGGTAGTTCCAGAGATTAGCAGGCGTTTCTCAGTAGTCATACTAGAATGCCCTACTAGTATGACCAATGAGAATAGCTATTATTGATAGTCATACTTTCAGGTGAAAACTTTTTTATTATATAACAAACTTCTTATAAAACTTAAAATCTTAAATCTAATCTAAACATAAAAATATTAAATATAATTTAGACATTTTTCCATACTGCTGCCGTACGGAAGCGTGCCCAGAACGCTGGCTGCATTTTCTCGCTGTATTGCCATACTGATCCTTTGTGCGAGGAACGCTCCTGCCCTCTGGTCACCATCGGCCGCGACGATAAGGCGCGTTGACACTTGACAACTCCTTTAAAAAATCCATCGCACTTGAGCTCCACGGCCCTAATGTCTCCACTGCAAACGGCACAAATATATAGTCTTTCAGGTAATATGTCATAACGATAAATTTTCCTTCCTCCTGTATATCATACCTACAATCGTAAACAGAGCATCCAACCTACAATGCAATACCTACTTGGTATACGTGTCTACCTAAATAGACAAATAAAATGTGTTTGACATGTCCTTTGTTTAATCAAAATATTGTCATCATTTTAAAAATATTTGATTACAATGGACGAAGCGGAGGTTAGGTTAGGTTAGGTTAGGTTATAGGTTAGGTTAGGTTTAAAATATATACATACTTCAAAATGTAAAGAATTACATATTTGATTTCGTCTAATGCCACTAGTCCCATTGATTATAATCGTTCTGATTGTACCTCTACATATTGTTATGTCAAATTCCTATCTACAGCATGTTGTCGAAACGTAGTATGACTATCAATAATAGCTATTCTCATTGGTCATACTAGTAGGACATTCTAGTATGACTACTGAGAAACACAGAGATTAGCACTTTCAAACAAACTCTTTATCTTTATTATTAGTATAGATAAGTATTGCCATTATAATTTCTTCTTTATTATATTTTTTCTTTTATTGCACTCTTCCCAAAACAACCCTAAATCTCTGATGATTACATCTTTCGATTTCTTTATTCTTATCGACTTTAATTTCGTCTCAGTATTCGAGTAATTCATTGAATCGTTCCGATTTTACGACGGTGCCCTCTGAAAAACAGCCTTCTTTATTTATATGTGCTTTAAATACAATATGTTATTACCGCAGGAACTTTTTTTTTATCTCGATGAATATTTGGCAGCTGCAATTTGTAATACGATTTTGTTTGAAAAATCTTTAGTGTTGACTTTATTAAAGTATCTTACGTATATATTTTTACTTTTCGTTTGTTGGATCTTAGACTTATCTTCTTCAGCTTGACGAACCCAGGTATTCTCAGCATTCGTCTTTCGCTGGGTACCCTGTGGCCCGTAACAAGGTTTCGATGGAGCTCCACTTCTCTCGACTCCTTATACGTCCTTTCATTCAGCCATCTATTATTCGGTATCACTGCTTTGTATAAGTTGTTTACTCAGCTATTCATCACACATCAACTCAACGTGGCCAAACCACCTCAGCATTTATCTTTCAATTTTAAACACAACATCTTGTGACATACTTTTCTTAAAATTATAATTCCTCATTAATTCCCCATCTGGTAATATCTTGTAACATCCATACTACCTGTCTGTCTGTCTGTTACGCTTTTACGGCTAAACCACTGAACCGATTTTGATGAAATTTGATACGCAGTAAGCTCGAACTATAGGGAAGGACATAGGCAACTTTTTATTAAATTCACCCCTTAGGGTGGGTATAATAGGGGATGAAAGTAAGCATGAACCGGAAAGCTAGTATCGTATAAAACATCCAAAAAAAATCCGCCTCATTTTTGGCAGCTTTATTGAGATAAATTTATTAATAATTTTTGGTACAGAAAGCTAAAAATGCCAGAAATAATATTTATTTAAAAATTCCATATCTTACAAATATATTTCCCACCACAATATCAATAATAATTTCTGTAATCCAACATTGAACGTTCCGCTCAACTAGTTTCTTTCACTTTTCACTTCCAATAATAGCAATAATCATAAATTATAATAATAACAATAAATCAGATCAATAACCACATAGGGTGACAGTTATTCTAATCGAATTAACTCGATTCTTGTACTCGACTACAATCGCTCGCACTCGGTGTCGATAAAGATCTGACATTATTGCACCTCGAAGTTCGCAACCTATTCATTATACTACGAAAATATTCTATACCACAAAATAAATATTAGATACTGCCAACTATCTGGTGCTCACCACAGATAAGAAAACAGATTTTTCAAGAAAACTAACTACTTTGCTTTCTTACTTAAAACTAAAATCTAAATTAGTTAATCTTAGAAGAACTCTTTATTTTAATTAACTAGGCAGACCACGGGTTCGTTCAAGGATCCCGGTCAATGTGCCAATGGGTTTTTTATAATTAAAAATGTATGTACATAATCCAACAAACCACACTTAGAGGCTTTTCCATTCTAAATATAAACCTCAACATCACTGGCCACTCGTTAGGTATAGCCTCACAAATACCATCAGCTAAAAGAGGGAGACTTGGTCTTCCGCTGGATACCCTGGGTCCTTATTTAAGTTTATTTAATACTATGTATTTCTCTGAAGGAAGAAAGAGTCAGCCAACTTTTGCAAACTTGTATGTTTTTGTTAGCAACAGAGATACGGAATAGGTGGTCTGGTCAATGACTATGAAGCGGCCTTTCTACATAGAGTTTGAATGTAGATTATGTAGAAGATCGGAAACAGACATAATAAAATCTTTATTATTTCATTTACTAACGGAATTTAATGAACTGGCTGATTTAACAAGAGCTATGGCTACGTCATAATCGTTCTAGTTTAGAACCGCGATGGTTTATTGACTCTCACGTTTTTGGCGCACGGATGCAGTTGTTAAGGTCACTTCACAATGGATCTCTATGTTCTATACACCTCCTAAATTAAATAGGCAACCTTGTCGTATACAAATATTTGTTAAACTCTATTTTGAAAGTGAAATATAGTTCGTTTGTATAATTTAATTTAAACCAGTATTCAAAGTTGCGCCATAGTTTGACTGTTCTCTAAGATATTGTTTAGTGTAAATGGCAAATAATTTAGATTCTATAATTGTTTAGGAAAGATCTTCAAATTATTAATATTATTACAATTTTAGACACAAACCCATCCCTCGTTGCATACTTCGGCTACATATATTAATTTGAATCTGTGATCTGAACCAAAGGGTAAAAATTATAAATCTGTTTGGTAATAACTCGTCTAAGCTTCCAAACCTTCTTAAGAAGTGTCAGGTCTAGTTCCATCAAGCTCAACGACCAGCTTTCCACCTGTGTAATATGATGGGCCAATTGGACATCGTTAAATATCCATGCCGCAAGCTATAAAAAGTTTATTGATTTTGCTTATTTTATTAAATTCAAGACAAAATTTTGTCGTAATCTTTATGAACACAATTAATTGTAAAATAACCAGTCTCGACATTTTATACATATAAATCACCATTAACTACTTGAATAGTAAACTAAATACAAACTTATTGTGGAAGATTTATTATAATCTCATTCAAACGTACGCATGACATAAATTCCCTTCGTAGGCTGTCCAATAATCACCTCATTACGTAACTCGAGCACTCGCAGACACTCGTGGTGCTAGAGACTGGTTGACACGCGGCAGGAATAGAACCGGGGACCGCTGACACTTCCTGTACTTAATGCTAATGGCATCATAGTGAAGGAACAGATCGTAATTAGCAGAGGTAATCATTGAATTATGCAAATGGGAGAGTTTAGGCCTTTCATCAAATGGTGATCTCATCATCATCTACAATCTACATCTACACGGATTTCTATAGTATTGGGTAAAAAATATGAAATGTAAAAATATCGATAACGACGATAATCGGTGGAGGCAAATCATATCACCATTGACAGCTGTAGTCCCGATGACCTGGCCTATTTAGACTGTGGCCAACAATTAATTCTTAGAGAAGTACTTATTTTTAGAATCGCTCAGGAACTCTAGATCCTGGAGACACGAACGTGTATGAAGGTGGGATCCAATCTATGAAGTCATCATACGTACCTTATAAAATATTTATTTCATCTAGAATTGTATTGTCTGAGTCGCGACATATTTTCTCACGCTAACCCTACACCCCTATAGATTTCTAGTCTATAACTTTCGTTATCGATTATGAGAAAATGTTCAATCATCTTGGAAAGTAGATAGCATCCTGAAGTGATTGGTTCGCGGAATGCACGCGTGGTAACACACACGTTTCGCTGGCGTTTGTTGCTTTCTAAGCGACTGTCGGTCGATTCGCACGACTCATGTAATTTGCCGCAGATCGACGACGTCGTCGAAAATTTCGCTTTCGTCCGCCGTCACAGTATTCGGAATCACTTTCGCTAAATACCCATTGTGCCTGGAGGCTTGTTGCTCGTGCGGTACTACTGTATTGCGCTCTATGGCTTTTATACCTTTGCCAAAGACTTCACCCATTCTTGTTTTTGCGGGATGAAAACTACAAATATCTCAAAAGCAACTGTGTGCACCAGCGTGATACTTAAATCCGATACCTTCCAAAATGAACCATAATCGTTCATAAATAACTTTAATATTGAATTGAAGAACAGAAGGCATGATATCTCACGATGCATTCACTTTCTTCACCCTAATTAGCTGATAGAATGTCACGCGTGCGCGCTGGGAATTCGTGCTCTTTCCATCTCGATTTCGGTATTCGATCCAAGCACGCCGATATTCCATACGCCAAATTTTTCAAGTAGACTTTTTGCGATTCTGTCGTATAAGATTAAATCATCTTAAGTTGATTGGATGGATATAATTATTACAAACATCTAAAAGGTATGAAGGATGTATATGAGCAACATCAATTTAAGTTATGAAAATATTCATTCTACCAGGCAGAATTTCAGAAAATTGTTTAACCGTTACACTATAAACGCTATGTTAATCTAAAGGGTAAGTAGGGATCAAAATAAAATGCGTAACTGTTTGCATTGAATTAACTACTTAAGAATTCGATTTACATTGAAGTATTGATTGCTGCCATTTCATCAGATGTTGATGTTAATCTCAATGTTGCCTACACATCCATTTGAATACTGGCTGCAAATGTAACGAATCAGTGCGTAGGCGCAAACCGAACGTCGAACCTTGAGGATCGAGGCGTTCCACCATACTTGGCCATCTAATGAATTTGGTGCGGTATTTTTAATCATGAATTCTTAACTTCATATAAAGACAAACCCACATATTTAGCTTTCGGTTGGTGCTGTTTAAGTTACTAATGAACAATTAACACGCACAGTAGCTTTTATGTAATTGATTCGTTTTGCCTAAATTAAACCAAAACCGACGTAGCGAAAAATACGAAGAGCCATTTATCACTTACCTGCCAGTGCTACAATTTTTTTTTCTCTAAAAGCTGTGATGACTGTGGCATATAACAACCTAACATAACCTAACTATGGCTTTTTAGTACAAGAAAGTTACTCATTGCTTGCAGAATTGCATCTTTGGACACGTGGTAATGGTATTGTGATCTCCACAGATTTTCTAAACTCTACTACTTATGCCCTAAGAATGTTAACTTTTTGCCTAATTTTTTTGCGGAGAAGCGTGACATAGAATATTTAGCCATGGTGAAACTTATTTCTATACCTAATTATACACGGGCGAAATATTATAAATGCGAAACAAACACTGTTTGTTTGTTTGTTTTTTTTGTCCTTCTTTCACAACAATACAGAGCAACGGATCGACGTGATTTTCTTTTATTTTCATAAAGACACAAGTCAGCTTCTTATTCTTATGACACATTTGTTTTAAAAAAATCCACGTGCGAGGCCTGGGCGAACAGCTAGTTTTAAATAAATAACAGTATTACAAAGATAATTAATCTATAGAATATATATTTATTTGAAAGGGTGAAGTAGGGTCATGTTTCATGATTATAACAAATTATAAATCTGATTTCAAATCATTACAGCCATAATCGGGTCAAGCAGCCGCGCCTTAACAAATCGTAATCAATTAGTTTGAAACAGAAACGATCGTGTTCGACCAATCTAGTTGTATCTAATATGAAATCCCTATATTCCATATTTTACCATTCTATTTCATTTATAACGCGATACAGTTCCTTCCTTCTAACATTTACAGCATATAAATAAATTAAATGGAATTGTCTGTCTGTGATTATCAAAATTATAATCATTTCGATTTTTTGTCTATCTGATCGTTCCAAGGTTTTCCAAGTGAGATTTTTATTTACAATTGGCTCTTTGAGAAGATAAAAATTATATAGCGAAGTTCGTGTCTGTCGCTAAAGAAAATATGTTTGTCTTTCTTTGATGCTTTTATGGTTGAACTAATTATAATGAAATAGGAATCGTGAATCAATCATCATAGGAAGGTGATCATATCTTAAGTTACTCGAAGGTTTGTAACATATCATGTCTGTACAAAACCAGGGCAAATTGCTAGCTGGCTTTTAATTAAATTTCCCAGTGACTTTTGATTTCAATTTCCATTAAAAGACGAAGGTCACGAACTATTGTCAAAGCTCAATTGAATGGAGGTTAATTGGTAGCACGTTTCGAGATAATATTGTTTTTCATTATCAACTCAATGTTATCTGTCCGGAAATAATATACTCATAATGTCCGTTTGTCCATGACTTTGTATGCGTTATATTGGAATTGCTTACTTACTTTCTTCAACATTAGATGGGATGGGGTCACATATATTATTCATCTCGTGAAAGCGCCCAGAGCTAGACTAGATTTCCAGTCTTCGTGGTCACTGCTCCGCTCCGTTGGGTCGTAGCGTGATGTTAGCTAATAACTTTCATAAATAATCAGCCATTTATTTCTTTAACTGGTAGGTCCTGGGAATAATGCACTCATATAAACTCTTCAGCTTTCTTCTTCTTCTTTTTTATTATGGCTCCACCAATGTTTATCGGTGATTTGCCAATGTCAAGTATTATAGCCTTTATAGTGTTTATAGCCCACAAATCGGTATTTAAGATAATTCCACCGACCGTGATATGTCTTATTAATCACTGATTAATCACAACCATCACAGCACAGGATTAAACTGGATTCCACATCACGCCACGACGAAAACGCGTGCGTTCGTCGCCATGACCGGATGTGGAATCTTCAGCTTTATATATTACTAGTAGGTATAGATTACTCGCGACTAGGTCACTGATCAATCTGGTAATCTACATCGCTGGTTCGCTGAATGAAAAGCTGTTTTCAGAAGTTTTTACCAGTTTTTATCAATATTTGTCTTTAAATTGCCAGGGCTGGGCTTATTCTGGTACTATATAAACTATCTCATTGTACTGAAATCAATCAATTTGTAGTTTTTACAAAATCCTCTTTATCAAACCGAAGCTTCAGCTTTCCTCAAAATTATTATCAACAGTAGGGCAAAGTAAAAATAGGTTCTATAGTAATCGATTGCTAATAGATCGTTAGTATGGAGGCATCCGTGAGACCAAAGCGTGACCTTGGTCGCGAACATCCGTTGCTGCAGGCATTGCGGACTTTCACCACTTGCCACGCCCTGCACCGTTAAGGCGACGTCTCCGTACATTTTCTCTGAAACGTCTATTTTTTTGTCGCTAAATGTGGACATATCAAGCCATTTTACAAGTCCGAAAAAAAATTTGTGAATAGTGAAATATATAAAGAAAATATATAAATAATAAAATATTATTAAATCTTTGTAGTATCTTTAAAAAAAAAATCGCAAGTTACAGCACGAAAATAATTTTTGCTCTCAAAATTCTCAATATTTTGAGCGACAACTAACGTTAAAAAAAAACTATATTGTAGGAAAATCAATGTACTAAAGACATTGCTTAAAAAATGGCAAATTAATAGCGTGTTTATTTTTTAATTAATTGAAAAGCCCGAAATTCCGTAAATATCGGCAGATGGCGGACAGATACCGCCGGCAGCGGACGTGTCCCGGACGCTCTGGTGAACTCGCCTGATTATAAATTAGCGATGTTTTTCTCGTAATCCTATTGTCTGTCCCTTTCACACCCGAACTTAAACGTCTACCACTATCCCGCTCTAGCTATCTTATTAGAAACAGCGGGCTTTCTATACATACTAATACTACTTAGTTTTTAATAAACTACCATATGTATCGGTTTTGCCTGTGTAAATATCTGAATTTATACCTACTTAGGTCTTGATGGACTAGGCTTTTCCCGGCTTTACCTATGTAAATAGGTAACTTATACCTACTAAGTTTTTCATAGACTACCCTAATGTCTCGGCTTTGCCTGTGTAAATATTTTACTTTATACCTACTTAGGTCTTGATGGACTAGGTTTTTCCCGGCTTTGCCTGTGTAAATATCTGACTTTATACCTACTTAGGTATTGATGGACTAGGGTTTTACCCGGCTTTGTCTATGTAAATAGGTAACTTATACCTACTTAGTTTTTCATAGACTACCCTATGTCTCGGCTTTGCCTGTGTAAATATCTGACTTTATACCTACTTAGGTCTTGATGGACTAGGCTTTTACCCGGTTTTGCCTATGTAAATAGGTAACTTTATACCTACTTAGTTTTTGATAGACTACCATATGTCTCGGTTTTGCCTGTGTAAATGTCTGACTTTATACCTACTTAGGTCTTAATGGACTAGGCTTTTATCCGGCTTTGCCTGTGTAAATAGGTAACTTTATACCTACTTAGTTTTTGATAGACTACCATATGTCTCTGTTTTGCCTGTGTAAATGTCTGCCTTTATACCTACTTAGGTCTTAATGGACTAGGCTTTTACCCGGTTTTGCCTATGTAAATAGGTAACTTTATACCTACTAAGTTTTTGATAGACTACCATATGTCTCGGTTTTGCCTGTGTAAATGTGGTGTTTTATACATACTTAGGTCTCAATGGACTAAGCTTTTACCCGCCTTTGCCTGTGTAAATAGGTAACTTTATATCTACTTAGTTTTTGATAGACTACCATATGTTTCGGTACTGTTTAGATATATTTACTGTGGCCGAGTGTAAGTATAAAAGGTTATGTACATACGTAAGCTTAATTTCTGTACTCTCACTGTTTTGTAGTATTCGGCCGTAGTGCTAATACAAAATAAGAAAAGAGGAACACCGGGACGAGGAGTAGTGTATAGGCAGAGCGTATGCTACGTGGCAGGCACGCTGAGCGGTTGTATTACTCCATCTTTTCTTTTTACATTGATTGAAGATATTGAATAATAAGGATTTTGTATTATAATTTCAAATATTATACTTACTCAGAGTCAAAAGTATGTTTTTTTATATTCTTCTTACGTCGTTTTCTAATACAAATCTTACGTAGTTCTTTATTCCTTTTATTACCCATTATTTACACTAAACTATAAATTACTACTTATTAGTTAATACTTAATAAAATAAACTATAATATAATCACAAAAAAATACAAAATAAAAATAAATTGTGTAACGAGATTTTATCAACAAATTTACACGATATGAGAGGAACGTGCACTTTCTAGACGTCTCAAGTCAACGGCTGTGACGCGAAATAGTCGCGCGGGATATGTTCGCGCGTGCATCATTTTATGAATACAGCGTGTTTGATATTTCTCTCCCTCACAAAGTTTTATAGACCAATGAAAAAATATTTTTAGTAGGATGTATCTACCTACACTAGTAAGGGCATGTAATAATCTCAATATTCTGATTATCAATATTCCGGTATATATCTTCCATAATACCGATAATTATTACGTACTAGTTTTTATAATATTTTCTGATTCTAATAAAATAACACACTGAAATACAATGTTTATTTTAAATTATATTACTTTATTTGATATTTTATTTCTTCTTAAATTATCTCTGAATAAAATATAGATTTGGTACCTACTATTGGCCACGCACTCGAAATCCACAGTTTACTTACTACTCTAAACAAAATAGGACGTTTGAAGAAGAGGCAGTGTTTATTGGCTTGTGATTGTCATAAAGAAGAAAAATACATCATGCAACTTTTAATTTAAATTAATTTAATACTTAAAATTTCACTCAGTAAATTTTAAAAGATTTTTTCTAACAAATAAAAATAAAGCTTCTAAAGTATAAATAAACAAAATGAAATAGTGATTTTAAATTCACACATTGGTTATAATAATTGTTCTAGATGTATTTTATTATTATTTGGGGTTAGGGCTATTTCAGTCTTATACAGAGCTGTATCACTGCAGCCAAAATAGGCTTATTGTGATCTCCCTTTTTTTTTTTTTTTTTTCCTTGTCAAATTTCACTGCAGATACCTATTCCCTTTAGGAATTTCAGCAGGCGTTTTGCAGTGATTGTTTGTACCGCAGCTGGTCTCAACACATGTTCTCCCAGGTGAGTATATCTTTTCCGCATGAGAGGTCCACATTCACATAAAATGTGTAGTGCTGTTTCCTCTTCTGTTTGGCAGAATCTACATGTCTTCGTTGAGCATAGTTTTAGATTGAACATATGACTGTTCAATTTGCAGTGTCCAGTAAGTATTCTGGTGATGCTACGAAGATTTGTTCGACTGAGTGAGTTAAGTTCATTCGAAAGTATTTGCATGTGTCCCTTTATAAGTAACTTGGCATGGTGCTGTACTGGCGAGTTGTGCCAGTGTTGTACTGATTCCTTATTGCACCTGTCTATCAGAATCCTTCTAGTTAGGCTTTTAGGAATTCCACAAAACGGTTCAGGTCCATACTGTGTATCCTTAGCCCCTGCACGTGCCAGGAAGTCGGCAATTTCATTACCTTCTATCCCTGAGTGCCCTGGTACCCATTTAAGAATAACCTGGTTTTTGCTACCCAGTCTGTTCAGTACATCAACGCAGTTCATGACCAGCTTAGAGGATATAGGAGTTGATGGCCAAGAGAGCCGCTTTGCTGTCTGAGTGTATGTAAATTTTCTTGTTTATGTAGTGCTTTTGTATGTTAGCTTCAGCGCATATAATTAGCGCGTATACCTCAGCCTGGAATATACTGGCATGTTTGCCCAGATTGATTGCTTCTTTGAAGAGTGGTTCAACACCATATATTCCACAGCCTACATTATGTCCCATTTTGGAGCCATCAGTAAACCATATTAAGCTGTGGTTTTCGTAAGGCGGTATTCTGTTATGTAGCCAATCGTCCTTACTTGGCAATTCCACAGTGTATAGTTTAATAAAGTTGTTATGCGGGAGCATGGTGTCTGTTGCCATTTGCATAACAGGATCGTCTTGTGTAGACTTTTGCAGCGAAATCAGTGTTTGTGAATGCCATGAAATCTCTCCCAGGTCTGTTACTCTTTGCATGCAGGCCCTCGCCTCCTTGCGCAAATAAATGTGAAGTGGCGGCAGGTTCAGCAAGGCATTGAGCGCCGCCCCTGGAGTTGTAGACATTGCTCCAGTGGTCATGACACAGGCTGTTCGCTGCAATCCACTCAATTTATTAATGACTGTTATTTGGTTTGTTTTGTTACACCACACTGCTGCGGCGTATGTTATCGTAGGTCTTACCACAGCAGTGTACAGCCATTGTGAAATTTTGGGCTTTAAACCCCAAGTCTTCCCTACTAGCCTGGAACAAGTGCCCATTGTAATTTTGGCTTTTTGGGTGACGTTTTCCAAATGCGTGTTCCACATGAGCTTTTGATCTATAGTAATTCCCAGGTACTTAACAGCATTAGAAAATTGTATAGTCTTGCCACCTATCTTTGGTAGAGTCAGTTTGTCGATTTTTCTCTTCCTAGTGAAGGGGACTACTATTGTCTTGTCTGCATTAATGCATAATTCGTTCTCTTTACACCAATTTAACGTGATGTTGAGAGCTCTTTGTATTCTGGATGTGATGGTCATTTGGCATGTTCCTCGAACGGTAATTGCAAGATCATCTGCATAACCGATTGTGTCTAAGCCAAGATTGTTCAGAGTAGCCAAGAGTTTGTCAACAGCAAGTGTCCACAGGAGAGGCGAGAGCACTCCTCCTTGCGGGCAACCCCTTGATGTTATTGTTTCTATGGTAGTTCCATGAAGTGTTAGTATTGCAACTCTGTTTGACAGCATTGATTCTACCCATTTAGTTGTTGTATGGTCAACCTGCTTGTCAATCAGCCCCCCAATTAGTGTTCTAGTGGGAGTGTTATCAAAGGCGCCTTCTATATCTAAGAATGCGCAGAGAGCAATTTGTTTATCCTCTAGTGCCTTTTCGACCTTATCGATGAACTTGAGAAGGGCTGTTTCAGTTGATTTTCCCTTCTGATAGGCATGTTGAGTGGTTTGTAGAGGTCTATGTATTAATGCATTCCCTCTGATATGTTGTTCAATTACCTTTTCCATTGTTTTTAACAGGAATGAGGTAAGGCTAATGGGCCTGAAGGACTTTGGCAATGAATAGTCCTTTTTGCCAGATTTTGGGATGAACAAAATTTTGACCTTAGTCCAAGGTTCCGGTATTCTACCCCAGGCAAAGCTTGCTCTGAATATTTTTACCAGAGGATGGATTAGCACATCGATTCCTTTTTGTAAGAGTGCAGGATATATTCCATCCGGTCCACTTGATTTGTATGGTTTGAAAGTGCTAACAGCCCATCTTATCTGGTTGGGTCTGAAAACGCTGGATGCCAGCCTCCAGTCCTCGGATTGAGGTCTATGTTGGAGGTGTTTTCCAGGTGTTCCCACTTGGTCCAGATGTGGAAGTGATCCAGGAAAGTGAGTTGAAGCTAGCAGGTTCAAGGTTTCTTCCTCGGAAGAAGTGAAGGTGTTATCAGGCCTTCTTAGTAATCCGAGTTGGTGTGGAGAGGCCTTTGCTAGAATTTTATGCACTCTTGCTCCTTGAGGCATGTTGTCGATGCTCTCGCAGAACCTTTTCCAGGAGGCTCTTTTAGCTCTCCGGATTTCCGTATTATATTCAGTTAAGGCCTTTTTGTATTGTGTCCAATCATGTGTACGTTTAGCCTTATTAAAAAGTTTCCTGGTGTGTCTACGGAGTTCCTCTAGTTTATTATTCCACCAGGAGACTTTACCGTTGGATTTAATAGTCTTAATGGGGCAACTTGATTCATAGGCATCAATTATACCTTGTGAGATCAAGGCCACCGAGTGTTCCAGCGATGTTGGAGTTTTTATGTTTTTCGGGAGCTCCTCCACGTGTTTTTTGAGTATATTTTCATACGACTCCCAGGATGTCATTTTAGGGTCCCTAAAAGTCTGTTGAACGTAGTTGCCATTGAATGCTACTTCAAACCTGATGTGTCGATGATCGGACATTGATGTCTCATCACTAACACGCCAGTTGTTAACTTTTCTGGCAATGTTTACCGTGGAAAAAGTTATATCTAGTACTTCCTGCCTATTCTTTGTAACAAAAGTTGGGATGCAACCCCTGTTCAACGTTAAAAGGCAATTTGTAAGGAGGAAATCAAAGAGTAACTCACCTCGTTGATTGTTATTTGTGCTCCCCCAGCTGATGTGGTGGGCGTTTGCATCACAACCCACCAGCAGTTCAGTTTTATGTGCACGTGCAAAATCCACTAAATGATTAAGATCTTCAGCGGGATTAGATTTTTCTCCCGGTAAGTAGGCAGAGCACACTATTATGCTTAACTTTGTTCCACATTTAAGGTTTACAAAAGCAGCAGTTAGGTCATCAGTGCAGAACTTCGGTATTGGTGTAAAATTCACGCTCTTACCGAAGAGAATGCAAGCTCTTGGTCTGTCGCCATTGGCGTTATAGTAAAGTCGTCCAGCAGCGTTAAGTCCCATTATGTTTGAATTTATTATCCAAGGTTCCTGAATTAAGGCTATGTCAAGATGTTGACTGCAGAAGGTTCTTTCCAAAACTGCAGAGGCCGCCTTGGCATGGTGTAAATTTGCCTGAATTATCTTAGTCCTAAATTCTTGCATTTTAAGTTAAATACTACCAATATTAATATATCTATTTATCAACTTATTAATTAATTGATTGATTTAATAATTTATTTATTTATTTATTTATTGACTTATTTATTTATTTATTTATTTAAGGAGGGGGGGGGTCTAGATGCCCCAGTATTTTTACCTCTGTGTGGAAGTTTTCCACTGCCTCGATTGCGATATCGCCCTCGATTTGGCGGAATAGGAAAGGGGGGCCTCTGAGCTCCCCCACTACGGCCCGCCACCACGTGTCCCGATGACGATCCAGGCGGTAAGGTTTTATGTGCGTGCGACGAGGTGTTCAGAGGATGAGATACCTCTTTCATCCTCGTCTCATGTGACAGCTGCGTCACCTGTCTCGTCATAGAGTCGGTTGAAGTACCGGGATCCGCAGGGGTTGTGGTTCCCCCCTCTCTTGTTATGGTTTCTGCTGGTGTTGCTGCAGATGATGGATGGAGGGCTTTTGCAGTCCCTTCCTTGATTCGAAACTGCACTTGTCTGAATCCAAGCTGTGGCCGAAATCCCATTCCTCGAAGCGCCCGTGCAGAGAGGTCATCCATCGAGAAGGTCACATTGTTACCTCTCGCATCACCCTCACTATTGTGCAACCAGCCAGTCCTTAGTTGCTTCATTCGCGCAGGTAACAAGGAACCATCCGGGCTTGTGTGAAACACCCAGGAAACGTGGTCCAGTCCCTTGCTCTTTATTTTTGCTCAATTCAAGAACAATACCCTGTCGTGCTGCTACAATTTTGTCGTCGCTCATCGGGACTTTATCTCGAATCCCGACTCGCACAGAGCTAGCAACCTCCCCATAGGTGTTTTTGGGGAGAGTGTGGGTTAACTTACGGGCTTTCATAGGCTGCCCCTTTGGTGATTCTTCTTCTGATCGATTGCGTTTTATCGCCTTCGAGTCATTAGAAGAGGTGGTATTTGGTTTTAAGCAGGCAACGCGCGCAGAATTGTAGTCTACATTATCTGCCATTAGATGTTTCAGGCGTCTGCGTGCTGCACCACTTAATCTTCTTCTAGAGTGCTTTGCACCCGGAGCTGGCAGGTAGGGCGTATTAGGGACGATTTCCATCCCAGTCGACCCAGAAGAAGGCTCCTTTGCCTGTGTGGTCTCGGTGATCGAGTCTAGGGTCGATAGAGGGGCTAGGTCAGCCCCTTCCGTCCCAGAGATCTCTAACACCTCCTCCATTATAAAATATATATATCTAGATGTAACATCATTACAATGGAATAAGTTTTTATACCTATTCCTTTCGAACAAACAACTTCAGACACAAACTGAACCTTTTTATTGAGTAAATACTTGATAAAAACCTTATAACTATCTATAATTCAACATAGATGTTTGAAATATTTTTACTGTAACAATAATAAACACAAGAAACATCCTGTGAATGTAAAGAGATAGTCGCTAAGTCCTTTGATGCCGTGTGGCTCGCGCCGCGGCTAATCGACCGGCCGCCAGGAGAAACCGCCAAAGGCAAAGGGATGCCGCAAATCGATGTCAAGAGTTGGCAAAGCAAAGTGTCGATTACGCAATTTCTAGTTTCTTTTATAGTTAGGCACCTATAATAATTAGGTGGGTAGAAATAAAAGTACAAATTAAAGAAATTTTTATATGGAAATGACTTTCGGTCAAATTTCACGCAATTTTGAGAATAGATTCGTTTCGTAATTCTGAGCAAAAGTCTCCAAGGACGCGACTTTCGAGTTTCAGAGTTATTGATAAGAATTGGTCTACAAAAAGGCAGCGGTAGCGGTATAATATTTTTTTTTTTTTTTTTTTATTTTAATTTAATTTTAGAGAATGATTAACTTATATTACACTTACGCATTGGATGTAAAACATTACTATTATTAGGCACAGTTAAAACTCATACATGCTAAGTCGCTGGCAAAACGAAAATTAATTATTTCAGTCCGATTATTCCTATGTTCCTAGATTGTGATGTCGCGGTCTCGGTATGTTCATAGTAGGCGCGCCGCATCTCCCCGCAAATCGAAGCTTGCATCACTCCGCCTCACCCCCTCTACTGATTTTTTTGCACAAGCAGTGAGGGCCTTAAAAGCACTACTAGGAATTCGATGCATCTTCTAACCTTCTCTAAGGCAAAATGCATTTGCTTTGCAAAAGATTGCAATTTCTAAATAATTTTTGTGTGTGTGTTCACATATCACAGGTAGTTTTATGTGTAAATTATGTGTGATACTCGTAGATAATTACTCAATCAAAGCTTAACTGAATATGGTAAAATGTAAACGTTATTTTCGTCTTGAAAAATTGGGATGAGGAAAGAGCGTGAAATTATTGTATTTTTTGTATAAATTATTCCAGCCATGGGACGCATTAAACTCTATTGTAAAGTATTATATTTTCTATTAGAAGGCTATTTTTGAATGAAGGAAGTATTACTTCAACATTTTCATCATCTTTATCATTTCATCCATTTTATTTTGGCAACAACAATGATCTTAATAACTTGGTTTAAGGCGGTATTCTTTATTTTCCATGATCTCCCTTCTACATATAATTTTATAATTATCGCTGCGTTTCTTTATAGTAGTCTTAGTTAATGTCATAAATTTTTTCACTCCTATTCGAAGTTAAACGGCGCGGCGCCTACGAGCAATTAACATAACTCATGGTGAGTTAAGGAAATTCAAGACGATGGACAAATGTGGCTCAGGGAAGTAAACCTTATAGTTAACCACTTATGTCTTATATTTCTTTGAGGCATGTGTTTCATTGGATATCCTACATGTTGCGTACATCAGTGGGAATGGGTGGTGGTGGTATTTTCTAAAACATCTACATTGTTCTTAATGACCGTGGGACTGCAAGCAATATTTAAGTCTTTGCAAAGAAAAAATATGCTGTCTTTAAAAAATCAAATGCCTGACATAATTAAAAACATAAAAAAAGGAAATTGTCAAAATTATGATTTTTGAAATTTATTTATTTTGTAAATATTTATTTACAATTATTTTATAGATTTTTAATATAAATAGCAGCAATTATGTCGTCAAGTGAAGACTCGAATGCCGAAGTACCGACGGTGGTACTTTTCCAGGCAGAAGCTGATGAATATTCAGTGGATCCACCTATGGAAGAGTGGTCATCTTTACTCATTGAAATTCCAGAAGAGAACAAAAAACGCATCCTTCATGCTGAAGGCCTCTACGAGCCTGGCAGCGGGGAAATATGTACGAAGTATATAAGAATGTCTGACAGTGCAGTTTTCAGGCATCCATATTATAACTATCCATCAGTTTCTGACCCAGGAATTAAAGAAGCACTTCTGTTACCGGAAGATAAAATAATATTTCCAATTGATGGACAAGACCTATATTTAGCACTTTGTGACGAAATGAATATGTGTCCAATAAGATCATTTCATAAAGGTCTTGTAGCAAGTTCTATAAACTTGAGGTATTACGGGATTAATCCAGTTGCAGTACGTGCTATGGCCATAGCGTTACGGTTGAATAATACTGTGGAGAGTTTAGACATCACTGACAACCGACTCAGTGATGATGGTTGCTATCACCTTGGTCAAATGTTAATCGAGAACGTCGCCCTCAGAGAGCTTATAATGTGTGGCTGTAGAATCGGAGCAGAAGGTGCACGTAGATTCTTCTACGGATTGCCATTCAATAAATCCATTTGCAAACTTGACGTTTCCAGAAATGACCTAGGTGACGCCGGTATGACACATCTGGCTAAAGCTATTTTCTCCGGCATAAGTGTGAAGGACTTAAATCTTAGCTTCAACTTTATAAGTGGAACTGGCGCGGCTGTAATGGCAGAGTCACTCGAAGTTCATAATGATTTCACTCACTGGAATTTATCTTGGAATAATTTATTCACTCCTGGCACATACGCATTTTTGGTCCGCTTAGCAGATAATCCTGTTCTACAAGAAGTAGATTTATCATGGAATTCATTATCTGGACAGCGCATTGGAAACGCTATCAAAGCTATAATGAGTGCTCCTTTACTTCGGGTATTAAACTTAAGCAATAATAAATTAACCGGACCGCCCATTCTCACGATAAGCAAGACTTTAGCTAAACCAAAAAAGCTTATTACTTTAGATTTATCATATAATCCACTAACTCCGGCCGATGCCTTGTTACTTCTAGAGAAACTATCAAGCAACGCAGTAAAAGTGCAGCAGCTCTTGCTAGATAATGTATTTGTGACTCCTCAGTTTTTGACAATGCGAGATCAAATTCTCCAACTAAAATTTCGAAAGAAAACTATAATTACATATGGTGGACTGCTTGGTGGATATGAAATAGTTGGTCCCGACCGCAGAGAGTTACTTTGTTTGAGAGCCGACTTTCTTACTAAGAAATCTAAAAGGAATCCTATTGATATCTGTCTATTAGTACAGAGCTTTGTTAAGGAAACCAAGGATCCTATGACCACCAAAGACTTTATGGTTTGTATGAAAAAACTTGGATGTCCTTTTGAAGAGGGTTTGATTGAAGAGTTTGCTAATTGCTTCCCTGGTGTACCAACGCCGAAGTGCAAGACAATAAATACGATTGTATGGCAAGACTACATGAGCAGAATGTGGCCCGACAGAAAATTACCACCAACACCTCCACCTGAACCTGAGCCACCAGCAAAGAAAAAAGACAGCAAAAAGAAGAAGAAATAAATTAAGTTGCTGTGAAACATTGCAATTTTTCCATTCATTCGTTTTTTATCAGTACCTATACTGTGTAATATGTAGTTTATATCTGAGATCATTTTATTATTATTGTAATAGGTTATAAATGTTATAATAAATTGTTCACAATACGACTTGTTTATTTTAAGTCTGGAAATAAAGACAGGTTTTATTGAACCAGGGTAGCTAGATCCACTGTCGCTGGGAACACACGGGATTCGTAATGGACAACCTACATCCAAACTTGGATCCAAATAGAATTTTCAATGGACAACATTTCATTTTTTTAATCACCCATTTTTATTACTTTAATTAAAAATATATTAAAAAATAAGTTACACGTATTTTTATATTTTATTTTTGGTTGTGTTTTTATATTTTTAATTAAATTATGAATTTTTATAAATTCTGAGGACTTATAAACTAAAAACCTTAGCTAGGACTAAAATTAAGAAATATAAACTGTCACCCAAAGAAAGTGACTGATAGTGTCATTCAAGCCACAGAGTATACGTTATAGAAATGCAAAGAGTATAATATACCGTGTTCCAAATAGGTGTTGTCGTAACCGGAACTCAAATCGCCTACAACATTATTCATAATGTATATAATAATACTAGCTTTTGTCCGCGGTTTCACTCGTAAATATATTTCCTGTGATAGCCCATTCGAAACTAGCAAAACTTCCAAAAAACATTATATAAAAGAAGTATTTTTATAATTATATTTAAAGAATAATTATTAATTTAGCTTCAAATGGAATAAAAATGGGTAAAATTAAGAGAAGGCAACACCTGAGTTCAATAACTAACAACTCTGCCAACAGACATTAGTATTTTTAAATTAGAGGGTTAGCACAGATTAGGGCACCTATTAATCCTTATTTTTCAATATTTCAGTATTTTTAAAATAACTCGAAAATTAAAGGATATAAAAAATAAAAAAATAAAAAATAAGCTTTCTAGTATGTAATCTCCAAACGGTTTTCGAATTTTGGTACCTTACGAAAAATGAAGTGTTGTGCATTATATTGTAAAATTCAGATAATGTGTTTATTATTATAAATATTCCCATTTTGATAATAAGAGTTGTGAACTAATTCAACTCGTGTATCGTTGTGTCCATCGTTAATTCCCCTTCGGATTTACCTACTGAAACACTCAACTGGTTGCTCCACGCATCATTTTTGAAAAAAATCCGAAAGTTTACCTAACTAATTTTTTAAATGCGAAATTGTACAACAGCTCGTCCTGATTTCGTGCACCGAGATCTTCGATCATTTAAAAGATATGGAGTAATACAACCACGTATCATACGCTCTGCCCATACGGATACGCCACTCTTCGTCCCGATTTTTTGTTCGTCTTTCCGCGCTTTCGTTTATATTGCTCGAAGACAGAGACAGTTGGAGGGCCTGAGAGTGACATAGTGATATTTATGTCCTGGAATTTCTTCGGGATAAATTCTTGTCACGGGCGAAATCTCCGACTTCGGAAATTCTAATAATTTTAGAAATCCAGCGGGCTGCATAGAATTGTATACCTACTTTACTTAAATGAAAAATAAATGTCACAGCAACTGACAATTATTTAAGCTATGTTGTGATTATCTTACTTTGTTGTAATTTATAGTGAAAAAAAGCTGTAATTTAAGATTGAACCTACTAATTTTATTATAGGTAGTAATAATAATAACGCGAAAATGTCTTCAAGTGAAGATTCTGTTCTGGACAGTGAAGATATAACAACTTTATTTAAACAAGAACACGACGATATAATATCTGTAGAACCCCCGATGGAAGAATGGTCGTCCCTCTTGATACTTCGCCCTGAATATAATGAGAAGAAAAAGTTATATGATCAAAATCTATACGATCCCGGGGGCGGAGAAATTTGCACCAAATATGTTACTATGTCCAATAGTGCAGTTTTAAGACATCCATATTATAAATATCCCTCAGTAAAAGACCCAGGAATCTTGGAGGCGTTGTTCCTCAAAGAAGACAAACGTAAATATTCTGATAATGGTCAAGATTTGTATTTAGATTTGTGTAAAGAGATGAATTTGTGCCCAGTTGGAATTTTTCACAGAGGATTGCTTAAACACAGTATAAACCTACGATATTATGGCATAAACCCCGTAGGAGTACGTGCTATGACTATATCTTTATACAACAATTACTATGTCCGCATTATAGATCTTACTGGTAATATTTTATCTGTTGACGCTTGTTACCACATTGGTGTAATGTTATCTATCAATAACATATTGCTTGAATTAAATTTACAAGGATGTAAAATTGGACCAGAAGGGTTAAGAGTATTATGTATGAAACTATATACAAATAACACTTTGCGAAGTATCAATCTTTCCAATAATCAATTATGCGATTCGGGTGTAGAAATTCTTTGTAGCGCAATTGTAAAGGGAGCTAAGTTCGAACATCTTAATTTAAGTAGCAATAATTTGAGCTCTAAAGCTGCAAGTTATTTAGCAGAATCTATAGAGTACAACGGTGTAATGACAGACTTGGATATCTCACGGAATGAATTTCGAGTTTCACAAGGATTCTGTACTCTACTAGCTCGTTTGCGAGATAGTGATGCTCTAGAAAAGCTGAATTTATCATGGAATAGTCTCGGACGTAAAATGACTTTAGGTATCACATATGTGCTACGATCGCAATCTTTGAAGAGTCTTGATCTAAGCTACAATACATTTAACAGAACAAATATTAGTTCTATTGCAATTAATTTGCATAAGGCCAAGAAATTAGAATTATTAAATTTATCGCATAATCCTTTAACGCCCAGCGATGCTCTTATTCTAATAACAAGACTACAAAGTCCTGACGTGTCATTGAAACAATTACTATTAGACAACGTGGTTGTTACTACAGAATTTATTGAAATGAAAAATCTCTTATTAGAATCAAAAAAGGACTGCCTTATATCGCACGGTTCTGTCTTTGGTGATTTCGTGCCTAAACTTGTAGATATGAGGGAAATAGTTTTACGTCGAGCAGATTACATTTCCAAACAGCGTAAAAGTTATGTTGATATTGTTCTTGTAGCTATGGCCCTATTGAAAAAAGACACTCTGTATGTAAATGCTAAGACAATGAACAATCTTTACAAAACCAAAGGTTTGATACTCGATGAAGGACTTTTCATCGAGATGACGAAGGCATTCCCAGGTCCAATCATGGATAAAGTTAGAACTATAAATGTCACAAATCTCGTAGAATATATGAAGAGAAAATGGCCGGATAGAAAATTGCCTCCGACTCCACCCCCCGAAGCTGTTTTAAAGGATAAGAAAAAGTCTAAGGGGAAGAAAAAATAAAACTATTCATTAGTTTGATAAGCACATGAATAAATATTGTTTCTATAATTTTAGTTTCTTAATAACTGAGTGTAATTTTAAATAGCAACAACAATTTATCTAGTACCGATTACCAAGTAGTTACCCATAGTATATCGCTCATCGTGCCGTCTGCTTTTTGTACAGAGGTCTGAACGAGTGATTTACATCACGGGTACATGCCACAGTCCTCTGACTTGTTTGCATTGTAACACGATTTTTGAATGTATTTTTTCCAACATTAAATATAATCCATAATATAATTGCGAAAGTGTGATTGTTTGTCCTTCTTTAACTTCAAAACAGAGCAACGGATCAATTTTGTTTTTTGCATTAACATTTAAACAGGTAGGTACTCTGAAACCTCTCCAATGCCTCCTAAAAGTCTTCTGCTGGACGTAGGCCTTCTCCACATTGCGCTACTTCTTCCTATCCTCCGCAGTTCTCCTCCACGCTCTACCACTCCATCTCGCTGGTGGTCTGCCGACATTTCTATGGCCCATTCTAGGTCTCCACTCAGTAATCCTCCTAAAAGTACAAAAGAGCAAATAGCACCCTTTCTAATTGAATTAACTTTCTAAAATTTGTGTAATTGTCTCATCTTCACTGCCACTCATATTAGCTCCTAATAAATATATAATTTAAATAATCCAAGTTCATGAATACATCATAACAGAGATTACAGAAGCATGAAGCAACACTGCGACCGCCGCGCCGCCCTATAGGATATGTGCACGCGCACGGTAGCGTGCGTCACGCAAGCGACCGCCGCGCCGCTCCAGGCCTGCCCGCTTTATTATTATTTATTGCTTTCCAATAATCTCTTGCTAGATAATATGTTTAACTAAATGCTACGCCGCAACATTCCTGGTCGATCTTTGTTAAAAATATTGCCTCACTTTATCCATTACCACTCAATTATATTGCGACAAGCCTGAAACGTTTTTCTAAAAGATATCGCTTTCTACTGTACATTTATTTACACATTATTTACATTTTGACAGAAGATCTAATATTATTTTGTCTTGTTTCAGGTAATTAATTAACCACTCGTACATCAACTGAATTACAAAACTTGAGTAAGTAATTTAATAAAGGATTATTTTTATTGGAAACAATTTAGAAAACCCAACATGTAAAACAGTAATTTTTCACGAACAACAAATACGCTTATTTATTTATACTATCATCACGCCCTTTATCCCAAGATTAGAGGGGTAGGCATCGAATGTCATTTGCAACGATCCTTACTTACCTCTTTCGCTTCTTTTATATGCATATATCTAATATATACATTATATGCTACCGCGGACTTTTTTGGAGTTAATTTTTCTACATGATTTTGTCATGTCTCTGACGAATTTTACGGCATACGCCAAGAAAGTACGCTGGCGCTAATTATTCCTAACACAGTACTTTTTGAGATGCCTAATAATAGCTAAAGAGTTTGTTTGTTTGAAGGCGCTACAGGACTACCAGTCGGATTTTAAAACATATGTTTGCTTTTGATAGTTCAATTATTGAGGAAGGTTTATAGGCTATTTAACATCACGCTACCTACCCAAAGGGGTGAATTGTATTCCTAATACAACGAGTACAAAGTCGCGGGCAATTGCTAGTTTGCAATAAAATTAGGTACTATGTATGTACTCCATAGTTACCTTTAGAATCCGGATCTACATTCAGAGCTCACTTCAAAATTCAATTAAATTTTAATTACAACCGTGTAGAGAGGGCCCGACGCGTCACGTAAATCTCTGAACCAATTTAAATAGAAAATCAACATAGATCTTTATCTATTCCGAAATAATCATTCGATAAAAATGAACGTTCATTACTTGAAATAAGAGAATAAATCAATTTAAAGTACCGATTAAATTGTCAGTACCTAAAGTTGAACCGCGATGCGCGTACGCTTAATTATTATCGCATCACTTTGCTTGTTCACAGATTCAAGAGAGGTAGGCAGGCAGAGACAATCGAATGCCATTTGTTACGATCCTGACATACCTTTTTCGCTTCTTTTATATTCATCATACCTTTCATACATGCTCGGCAATTTGTATATTTTACATAAAAGTAGGTAGGTAGGTACAGCTAGGTCGTCCTCTGCGAGTATTTCCCTTCACTTCAGCCATATCAACCTTTTTATTCAATCTTTCATCCTTCATTCTTTCAACGTGTCCAAACCAGCGTAAACTACTTTTATTTTAGTCTTCTTTTTTTTTCTTTTTTTTTTTTCATTTTTGTCACAACAATCTTTCACTCCGCATTCATTTCTATTGACATCGTTCAGGTTGCGGTCAAAACGTTTATCCAATGATATTGCGTCATTGCGTTTATCACACATTTTACGTAAAGACCGCATTTCCACTGCATTTATCTTATTCCATATCCAAGTCTCGCAGTGATGGAACTGAAACAGCAATATGTATTTTTTCAGTATCTGTTCCTTAATTAACTATTCTATGCTTGTATCATAATCCTGAAATCCTGAAGGCATATCACTTGTAACATCGATGTGTAAAGAAAGTTGCTATAGCATTGTTGTAAATAGTTTAAACAATAGCAAGTAACCAACGATTGCGGCAACTTTTAAACATTATGTAAAACACCTTATGACCCCGTTAGTAAATATAATGACACAGACGTGACTTCGAGAAACTTTATAGTCTGCCATTTTGGGTGTGCATGTGGGATGTAAAGTGGGCATTTCACACTCACTAGTCGTGGCAAAAAAATATGTACCTTTATTGATGGTACTAACGAGTGGCCAGTTCTGTTGAGGTATATTTAGATGGAAAAGCCTCTAAATGTGATAGCCGAGACGGCGAGGCGAACAAAATCGCTTGGTATGAGGGTGTATTTGAACACCCTATTGGTGGCCTGCTTGATTTTATAATTAAAAATTATTTAAAAAAGTATTTTTCCTATCTCCTTTAATATCTGTGTTCCTGTTAACTTTTAGTGTAATTTAATGCATTTTGAAAGTTGTTCGTTATGAAATTCTCTAAAAAATGAGCACTGACAGAATAAATGCAATTGTTAGTTTGCAATTTGCAATAACATGTTTTTTCCCAATTTTTTTTACTCAAAACCCACTGCATATAGGAAGCTGAAAATTCTTGAAGATGTGTCTATGTTATTCCGATAATGTACAAAAAATTTCAGCAAGATCGTTTTATTACATTTTGAGTAATTGACGACCAAAAATTTTTTTTGCTTAATTCACAATAGTGCCATTTTTTTGTAAATAATTCAAACTATCCAAACCAGGCTAGAAAATTCAAAAAACTATTAAACAACGATAGCCCGTTGGAATTTTTGAACAAAAAAACAATTCTAATCGATTTTATAATAGCGATACCATTTTATAATAGCGATACCATTTTTAGACAGACGAACCAGCGAAAATTATTACTTATTACCCGTGGGTTTAGCATACTAGGAACGCGTCGTCTTTCGTTTTGACTCGAAGGTCAACAACGACGGGCCTGCCAAGGAATGCCTGGACCGAGAATGTCCAACACTAGAATGTACGTGCAAATTGCTGGGTCGGGCAAAGACAGTACACGGATTTGCACGGACTATCTCGGGCCGGGTGCTTATAATTTTCGCTGGTTTCAATTCCAACACTTTATTTATTAGTAATTTTATATCCGTTTCTCCACGGTTCTTATAAATTTCTTTACCCAAGCTATTAATGAATAATCTAAATACATTACAGTGTTAATTAGAGAGTTTTAAAGAAATAAACAGCGAACAGCTTTGAGTTGTGGCTGTCAGAGTGCGTTAATAGAAAGTGGTGCGTAAGCGCAGGTGGATGTTGCTATGGCGCCTGTGTGGGTGCGACCAAACGATCATTAGGAATTCGGGTGTCGTTTCATTTCCTCACATGGCATGCCACTGGCTCCACTTTTACTTTTATCTGCTGTGGCAATAAATATTATCTGATGGTCTGATGCTAAAGTCAACAAACAGAACTAGTTTAGTTTCCTATGCTAACCAACGTCGAAGCGGCTAATTTAATTTTGGATGAAATTATATCCTGGATGAACACATGGGTACATTTTGATCCTCTAAAATGTCATGGGGGAATGGGTACACCTTTTGTTATGAATGCTAAGAACACGTGCAATATCTATCCATTCAGTTATGTTTCCATTAATATAATTAAATAAGGCAATTAAAATCGCTGCTCAATACGTCTCGGCAATTTTTTAAATAAATCTTAATTCACATTAAAGTCCTTTGTAAGAATAATCACGATAAGATCGTACGAGCTGCGTACACGCAGACCTTTTGGGGCGTAAACGAAGTCCCTTGCATATATCATTTAATAAAAGACCAAGTCACTGAATACGAATTCGCGGTTCAAAGGGACCCCTAATTCTATAGCGATTTGTAATGAATAAATTCATCTTATCATCTTTTGATGAAGAACGGATATTTACTCATGTTCTTTCTTTACATTTTTGATTCTACATAATAATGAGATGAGATTTTATCCACCCCCAACCCAAAACTACTTTGCGTCGCGTCTTTTGGAGTAGAAATTCGTACAGACCCATAGCCAAACAATTTATTAAAATTCTAGTGACTATTGTCGTTATTCTACGCAGACCTGTATTATTCATCTAAGATTTTTTTTAATATAGTTTCAATAAGTTGTTATTGAAAATTCTCTTTTATATTCTTCTGGTTTGTTTTTAAATTTTAATCGATTTCCTGAATGAGTTTTATGTTCAGCGAAAAATAAGAATTCCATTCGTATCCCTTGTTGGGACACAACACAACAAAATCTTATATTCTGATAAGAAATTGAATTTACTCAACACAGTGCTCGTAAAAATTTATAAATATATAATAACGCCTGGGGCCCGTTGTTTTTCGCTGTGAACTTTCGCATAATCACTCGCATATTCGCGGCGGCGGTCATTTTTTGAACGAAAAATTAAACGATGCTACATTAATCTTACTGGGCTGAGCAATTTTGTTTGTTAATTTTTAATGTTATGTTCAATATAAAACAATTTTCGTCAATAAATTGATGAATTCTGTAATATTTTAAGTAGTGAATTAAATATTCATCTACTACTAAAACACGACGTGAAATGCTGGCTTATAATTCTGTGCAATATCCCGGCAACGTGGTCATTCGCAGAGGGCAACATTTGCTGAATAGAGCGGTGGGTTCTCACGATGCTCTCTCGTATTCAAGTTTCGCTTTCATCGCACAAATTGCCGCGACTTGTGAGATACGTGCACTTCTACATGACGCCACTCGATCCAAACTACTTGTTATTCAAAGTTGTTTTTGTCGTAAATGAAAAAAACCATAAAAGTAATTGCATTTAAATCGATATTGCATTCGTATTGCTCCTTTATAACATCTGACATCAATTTACGAATGGTAATATCATCTGCAAATGGTAATGAGCCCTCGTTGAGCCGGAGTCGGCCGGACTGGTCGCCGGTCATCACTCACTTCGCAACTCGCCTTTGTATTTGGGACACCTGCGTCAATATCTATTAAGTGACCTCTTCGCGCTTGACCGAACGAGGGATATTCTTCAAATTAATTTCAATTCAGCACTTCATCCAATTCTTGTATATAATATGTTCCCGAGTTATTCCGATTTTCATGACAATCAATATTATTATTCCTTTGTGCTTGTTTCCTGCGATGAGACGAGGGTCTGCTGTACTCTCTCCCAGGGTAATAGAGTCACTTCTGGTTTCTATGCAGTTATACCTGATAATTCTTGCTGACTCTACAATTTAATTCAGCATTCTCAAATTTTGCCGCAATAAAATAAGAGCAAGAACTTTTCCTTGTTGTAGAATAACTCTGCTGATTTCCATTGCCAACGTTTCATGAGAACATATCACACATTATTATTCAGAAATCATTTTTAACTGTCCAGAAATATCGATATTCTTTGCTCGTTAAATGTAAATCGTCGCAATTTCAACCAAGTAGCTTATATTTAAAGCAATAAGAATCATATTGGATTGAAGTTTGTTTGCTCCCCGCTGACCGCGAACGCCAACTTGAGCATTCTTCGTTTGGAGAGCGTTAAATCGTTCATGCTAATGAATTGAGTTATTTTTCATCGGCTGCCATCTATCTTCATCATTACATTCGCAATTACCAGTATCGGCGCGGGCGGTTGGTTCTAGAATCGCGCACCTTGTAAGTTGTTAGTTACTGTCAGCATATTGTAAAGTTTTATGTATATGAGATGAGTTTGTAGTGAAAGTATGACCATGAAATATTGCTATTGTCTATTATATTCATTTACCTCATCTGAAAAGTGAAATGGTTGTAGATTGTCTATCGTGCAATACAAATAATGTTTATCTATAATTGTTATGATTTGGCAAAGAATTAATTTTCACAAAATCAATCTTTCTATATCCTATATTCCTGCAAAACCTATTTATCAAACTAGTACATCGAGGCACAGTACTTGTACTATCAAGATCTCATTCTACCGGCATTTCCTTTCAGTTGTCCTAATCATTTAACCATCCTGAATTGTGGTTTGGTTGTAACGGATTTAGATGAATTTCGGAACATTTCAATTTGGAAAAACTTGCAGTTCCATGTAAACAACAAGGGCGGAGCTGCAAGCAGAAAGTAGAATTCATGAATTCGCGTACGCAGGAGGGGGGGCAGGTAGGGGCAGCCCAACCCTGATTTTTTCTGTGAAATTAGGTATATATATATCACAATTTTTTGCTCCCCCCTGAACTAAATCCAGGTAGTATTATTGTAAAGGTAACTTGGTTCCGTGTGAACGAAATAATCTTTGACTTTGAGTTTAATTTGAAGTTGTGGAGGTTTCCGGAAATATGAAGAACAAAATCTATTTCAAGTCGTTGGCCTGTCTACATAATCAGGGTTACCTTCGCAAAACTTGTACGGATTGTAACATTATTTCTCTAAGTATATTTTTTGTTACTTAGATGTATTTTGAAACATTGACAAAATTACTTTAATAATAACCATGTTCCCGATACAAACTTTAATACCCCTTAGGGTATGAATTTCGAAAAATTCAGTTTTTTAGATAAAGACGCGCCAAACGAATAAAATAAAAAGAAAATGATCAAAATCCAGTAATTTTTCGTTTATTTATATTTTCAACATCACAGGCTTCCAGAAACTGTATTACCAGACCCAGGGTTGGGTACCTTGTTACAGAAGACCGTTAATTAGGATAAAATGTAGCCTAGGGCCTCCAGCTATATCTGAGCAATCCGTTGCTCTGTTTTGCCGTGGAACAAAGACAAACAAACACTTTCAATTAGTAGGTTGGGATTGTTTGTTCCAAATTGTAATTTAATTAGTCATTTAAACTTACTGAGTACCTATCCAATTAATAATGCCAGTTGTAAATACATATATCGGAATCAGGATTGTAAATCAATGTAGGATAACATAACAAGTATTTATTTATGTCTTATAGCTCTGACAACCCTGATTGCGTATCACGCGCAACAGCGATTAGGATGCGCGCGCGTCGTTGCGGCGTTGTTCAAAGACGCCGACCGATGGCGGGATCTAAGCGGGATTAGAGGATATATCTTGAGATAGATCCCGCGGACGCATATAAGCAAAATCTACCTGCCATTCAAGTAGATAAAATGTCAGTTAGAAAGAGAAACATATAATTTCCTGTAGTGACAAAGCAGGACAGAAGTAGCGTCGCAGAAACCACACTCCTTTTGTCTTGTTTTATCTCTATAGGACATTATCTCTTTCTCTTTGTAATTGAGATTCACGAAGCGGTTTGTTGTATGAAGACCCCGGCATTAAATTCGTCAATGAAACTTTGCTTTGCTGGTTTGTAATGTAAAGATATCAACTATATAAGAATTTAGGTAAAAATACCTATCTAACTTGCGTTGTGATTTTTTATATTTATAAATACGTTTAATTTATGATACTTTCATGAAAGTTTCGTCGTCTGAGGAATTACTGTGGGAGTCCATTAGCTTAATTTCCTATACTACAACTGAGTTTTGAAAGCGATCCCTGATTTATCCAAAATTTGCGATATCTAACGCAATAACATAACACCAAGAGGATTGTTTACCGCGTAGCTACCGCGACTGTTTCTATACAACCGGAGAAAACGTTTTAAAAAAATGTTATTTAATTTTAACTTTAAAAATCCGTAATAGCTCAAAATTTAGACAGTTGAAATTAAGAATTTTGAAAAAGGAAAACATAGTTATGTACTAAAATCTACGAGTTACTCGCAGACTAAATATCGTCAAAATTAGATAAGTAATTTTTAGGGTAATATTAACGACTAGACTAGACTTTTAGTAATCGAAGACGTTATACAAAACAGAGATCGCTTTCAAATGTCAATTGGTAGAGTTTGGTTATATGCTCCGCGGACACGTCTCAGGATATTGACTCGATATCTCAGAGATAGAAATTCTGAAATAATGTGAAAGTGCAGCAATTTAAGGCTCCTTACACGCTACATTTCGGACATTTTTGATGTCTGTTTGTGAGAATACGAATAAGATTGTGGATACAATTATGTGTCATTTTGAAAATACGGGTCTTGGTCTTCAAGACTGATAGAAGGAAATTTTAAATTATTTCTATAGTGGTAAATTATCATTTTCCGGACTCGTATTCCAAAAACTTACGTTCGAGTGGCGTTTGACGATTGATCCTGTAAAGCTCACTGAACAAAAACCTCAGATTGTATTAATTGATCTGAGACAAAAACAGTATTGACACTGTAATAATTATGGTCAACTTAAATAATGATAGATTAGATTTTTCAACTTTCATAAAAAAAAAACGAGAAAAAAATGTTTGAGAAATCGTAATTTTCGGAAAAAATCATAGATATAAAAATGTATTTTTTGTGAGCTATATACAAAAAAATTTGTAATATAAAAATAACACATTATTCTCTAATTATTCCATAACAAGAATCTAAATTTTATTTAATATAGAAAACATTACAAATATAAGTAAAAAATAATTTAAAGAGTGAAAAATTAGCAATGTTGAGTATTTTTTATTTTCAAACCATCCCCGCTTTTTATTTTGATATCAAAGTCAACATAAAAAAATCGCGAAAATTATTAAAATTTGAAGGCGCGACTAATTTTCAATAACGCACACACGCGCGTTACTTAACTAAATTTCAAGTGCGGCGTCGTTACCGTTGTAAGGCCTCTTAAATGTTCATGGGAATTATCATCTGAACTACATTCAATAAACCTGTGTTATTAGTTGACCCAAAAACTATTTCCAATCCATATCTCCATTATCAAAATAAATCAATAAATACATATACTTCAACAGAACTAGCCACAGTGGCCACTCGTTAGGTATAGCTTCAGAAATAGACTTGCACTTCAGCTGGGTCACAGGAGTAAACAGTGGCCACTCGTTAGGTATAGCTTCAGAAATAGACTTGCACTTCAGCTGGGTCACAGGAGTAAATTTTTTGGACCAAAGTCACTATACAGCAAACGAAGATATGTAAAATATCGGAAATTTTCCGTAGAATTCAATGCAATATTTTTTAAACAACCGACATTAGGGGGGTCTTATAGAAAATGGCGGCCAAAGTTGGTGAAAAACACTTTATTTCGTTTTAAAAAAAAGGGTTTGTTTTAAAAAAATAGTACACAAGTTCTGTATCTGGTCTGGCCCGGTCCGATGTCAATAAATTGTAAACCATATTATTTATTTAAAAAAAACGTCAAAAATCGCTTTATTTTGAAATGCCCGTATCACGTTGAAAAAAAAATTTTGTAACCGAAAAATGGAAAAAAAATAGCCCTTGACAAGCCAAAAAAGATTGAATCTATGAGACTGTGGACTCTTAAATTAGGTGTCACAAAAATGTGATTGTCACATATCTATTTTTTTATTTTATCAAAGGCTACACAGGTTACTTGAAAAAGTGTATAGATACTTTTGGTGCTCAGTGTACAACAACAATAGCGAAATACTTTTGTGTATATTTCACAACGCACTTGAGACGTGACCTTCCTGAGCAATCAAACAGACAGACAAGCGTGGGAAACTAATATGTTTGTCTACATCAATCTTGTTTCTGTTAGTTTCATTAAGTGTTTGTGTAAACATTTTATTAACAACCTAAGTTTTTTGTAATGCAAGTATATTATAATAAAAACATCGATGAATAAAAGAGTACTAAAAATAAAACGAAGAATATATGGGTCGGGATGGAAAAGATGAGAAAAGTGGCGCTTCAAACTCTCTGCCTACCCCGTTGGCGTGAAGGTATGTCTATGTACATTTGGGTCGTAGCGTAATTTAATATCTATCCCACTAATATTATAAACGCGAAAGTTTGTATGGATGTATGTATGTTTGTTACTCAATCACGACTGAACGGATCTGGATGAAATTTGGCACAGAGATAGATTATAGATAGGCTACTTTATATCCTGGAAAAATGTATGGTTCCCGTGGGATAGATTTGTTTTTGTTTTCACGGGATCGACTTTATTTTTGCATAGTGGTAGTTTAGGGGTCAGAGAATGACATATACTACTTTTTATACCGCGAAAGCGGGCGGGGGAGGGGTAAATTACAGCCACAGGAATACTAAATATTTACCTATAGCAAAGACAAGGATTGTGTAGTCAAAGGTAAATAAGACATTCAAAATGTTAACCGAATATCGGTGCTCTAAGTTATTGCATGGTTTGCAGCCGGCCCGAGCGGCATTTGACATTTGAGCGCAGGTGTCTCTTACGAAACTCCTGCGCATCTCGGTTTAAACAAACCGCGCCCGTTTATCTCCTAGTAATTAAATTTAATAGCCACTTGGAATAATGAAAGATAGAATTGCAAGTAATCAATTAATAATGCAATAGTTGAGGACACGATAGCGTCATTGGGGAGACCAGGACTTTCCCACCTCCAGCTCATGGTCCTTCAAACCGTCATGGAAACATGGGAGATGCCCTGCACGTTTTTGACTCCCTCCAATGGCATGAACCAACAGTATTTGTAATTAAGCCATCCTGTCATGCCACTCAGGCCTATTCTAGGGCTTGTTAACACAAAGCTCCGCCCATCAAAGCATCAACGATCTCCTCTCAAACAACGGGTGGTCAGGCCAATTTTGTATGACACAATCCATACACACAACACGCCACACATATTTCATACATTTTCCTACCTACCCTCCGTTTTCCTTATAACGGCCCCGCCAGTGTGTGTCAAGTGCTCGAACGGTCGAGACGTTCGCATCGCGCCGCAAGCGACTATTCACATCCGTTGAGCCGCCGCGCTACCCACTCAAACCGCTACCGCAAGGAAAATAAATCATTATACGCAAACCCGCAATTAGTTAATAAGCTAGTTTAAGAACAAAAGTGTGGTGAACGGAATAGGCAGCCAAACGAACCAAAAAACCGCGACCTATGGAGAAAAAAGAACATCATCAAGAACACTAACATCGTCTTGAAGGTAAGGGCTGTTAAATTCCTCACCAACGGGTGAGCGAACTTCTTCAGGTGCTCGAGTTCCCTTTGATGTTGACAAGGTCTTCGAAATACACCGGTCCCCTGCTTTTGGTCAGCAAACCCAGCGAGGTTACTTATCTTTGGTTTTGATTCGAAAGCCAATAACGACGGGTCCGCACCCGCAACAATGGCCAGCCAAGGAATGCTCGGCCCGAGAACGTCCAAAACTAAAATGCCGAGCAAAATTGGTGCGAACCCGTCGTTTTTGGCCTTGGTGAAAGATGTCGCGGTCTTAAATATGCTAAACCTCACAGGTGGCAAAAATGCTAAGCACCAATTTTCTTTATGAATTGCTTTAATGGACTTGTCGTGCTTCGGAGGGCACGTAAAGGTGTAGGTAAATAACAGATACATCTGTGAAGAAAGTGACAACTGGTAAACTCTGGCCACACCACAAGGTGTAAAGGCCGTGAAGATGTGTTTGTTTTTGTCTATGCTGTGCCACCATACAAAATGACTCAATTTACATTTTAATCTATTGTGTATATCATTATTTTCTTTCTGAATTGTCTTTGAATCTCGGAAATTACAAAGTGGACAAGTTTTCATTAAAACTGCACTACAACTATTATAAAGTAACTTTCATACCACCCACATTGTCTTGCTTCATGAGCAATGATTGATATGATTTTGTAAGAAATATCAAAATGAGACAAAAAGTTGGCCAGGAAGACTCGAATGCCAAAAAATATGGGTCAATGGCCAGCCAAGGAATACCGAGCAAATTGCGGGGTCGGGCAAAAACAGTACACGGATTTACACGGATATTCTAGGGCCGGGCATTTCTTGGTTTTTGGCTTTTGAGTCAAAGAAGTATGCTAACCCAGACAGACAAAATTTTAAAAACAGTCTTAGTTATTTCCTCTTAATTTCGGAGAAAATTGGTTATGTGAAAGTTGAATGTATACAAGTGTTTCGCAGAAGCTACAGTTTCTGTGAATCACACATTCACGCTAGAAGTTTCACCATCTTTATTTTTTTTAAACGAACTCATAGATACCCTCTGTCTCTGTCTGTCAAGGTTGCTATACATTTGATATTTGGCACAGTATTTTTTTACTTAGAGGCTTTTCCATCTAAATAAAAAACAGAACTGGCCACTCGTTATAGCCTCACAAATACCATCGGCTAAAAGAGGAAGACTTAGTCTTCCGCTGGGTAACCTGGGACCGTACACGGTTTCGGGAGATGTAAGGCAAGCCGTCAAGAAAGGAAAAGAAAAAAAAAGCTTATTGAAAAAATAACTCTTTGACATCTAAATAAAGTGTTTTTTTTACTTGTCTTATTTGGTAAACGCATGTAAATAGTTTAAAAAATATTATTATTAGTTCTGCAAATGTAAAATATTATAAAAATTAATATAACGTATTTTAAGAATTTCAAATTACAATTTAATACCAAATAAAACAAGTCAAAAAAACTACTTTACTCGACTTTATCGAATTGCAAAGTATTAGCGACGGGCGAATTATTTCCAGGGTTCTCCATATAATAAATCTCCCTGTTAATTGGACTAATACAATAATTATCATCACCATAATAACACTACGTAACACAAAGTAAACGCGATTCCAGTCTACCAAAGCTCTATTTCCATAAAATGATCAGCTTCATCAATCAAGTACTATTATTGATCAGTCATTACAATCACTTGCGGTATGATAAACTGGGATTATCCCACGTGACACACTATGGACACATCTATCCCACGGGATAGGGTATCATTATTAACTAGATGTAACAGGAAATATGGCCACTGGTTGGGTAGCCTCAAAAAATCTTCCACTGGGTACCCTAGCTGGGTACTATTTCTAATAGTTACAAAAATTTTACCCAAACTAAGAATCAATTTCAGTTCTAATTTTTCTCTAATTGATAAATAATAACGAATAAGGGAAAACTTCTTTAGGCGCGTTGTGCGATTTATGGATTCGCGACATGCTCTCGGCACAATACCGACCATGGATTCCCCGGCCCGAGTATGCTCGACCCGAGAATCTTCGGGCAGGAATTCGTGTACTTGCTTCAACGCATGCCTGGGTCGGGCTGTTTTCTGGCTGCACATTTTTCGGCCGGCAAATCTCGGTCCAGACCGAGATTTTTTTATTGAAAATATTGATGGTGTTATTTTGAAGTTAAAACTTTTTCTGTCGGCGGTCCCCATGACCAGAGTTGATTTCTCATCCAAAATTTTAAATTATACTTACTCTTTGTTTGATCAGCGGGGTTAGCATATTTAAGGTTTTTGGTCGATATCGTGGCCTCATATCTTTTAGGATCTCGAAGATTAAGTGTCTCAAAGATTTATTGTGGATTGCCCACATGGCTAAGTTAATGAAAGCACTAATACCTATCATAATAAGCTGTGAACAGCATCTTATTAAAACCGTACAAAGATTTGAAAGGACAGCAGGAATCTTTTGCTACTGCAAATGTCGGCACATCGAAATAACCTGTGATCACCATTCACGAATGGGGTACCTATTTGTGTTCCTCTCACGCCCTTCTGCGCTCACTTTCTTCAGTTCCATTTCAATTGTAAACAATCTGTTAGAAATGATAGGATAAACGAACCATCGTCTGTGATATTACGGTTTGCATAGTGCACGATTTCTAACCGTTTGAGAATTATGTAAGAAAACAAATCGCGCACCATCTTCTATTTTAAACTAGATGTAGTAAGAATAACGTCCACATTTAACGAGATATTTATGTTAAACAAAACCAGGTGTATACTAAGTTTATTTTCAAAAAAAGTACTGCTTTTTAGGCCGTCCGAAGCATGAGAAGTCGAACATTTCTGCATAGGGGTTATTTATATAGTTTTATAGTTTAGAAAAAATGGGGCGAAAAACCACAATTTTTTAGGCCACAATAATAGCCGATGGTAATATTATAATGCTTTTCCATGGTATATACCGCGATAAACCACAATTAATACATTATTTATATTCGTTCATCAGGATATTAACAGTTCAAAAATTGTAGCATAATCATCGCTTTTGTTTTCAAGTATCAAGGAAGTTCATTAATTAAATTAAACGATAAAATCTAGAACAATTTTAGTTTTAATAGCTATGAAATCTTGATCGCCATCACCTTGACTCTTCATTACAAAGACTACCTTGTAATCTTTAACTGGGAAGTATGATGCAGCAGGATATAGGCTAGGCAACCTTCTTGTAAGTAATTGGAATATATAATATCTAAATCTAGAAAGTAAATATAACTAAGTCCGCGTGGAATAATGGCAAGAATACTGGCTGCATTTACCCGCTGAATTGCGATGCTGATTCGTTGAGCGAGGAAGGGGCCAGCCAGCCCTCTTGTCACCAGATGAGATGATCATCAGTCGTGTGGATTTTTGGCATTTGAACCCCACGATATGAAAGAATGAAGCATGAAAGTGTAAGGAAATGCTGGCAGAGGACGACGTAGGTGTACCTTTATTGAACATATAGAAATGTATTGATCGATGGAAATATTAAAAGTACACACAATCGCCGAGCATGTATGAAAGGTATGATGAATATAAAAGAAGCGAAAGAGGTTGACAAATGGCATTCGATTGTCTCTGCCTACCCCTCTTGGGATAAAAGGCATGATGATAGATTGATAGATGAACCTGGAGTTTGGACACTTTAAAGTAAGTAGTTTTTCTGATGATTTTTTTCCCAATCGTTAACGATTATCTGTAGTCTGTAGTTACATAATCTTGTAGAGCGCGTAACTCACTCGGGCACGTCCCAACGTAATTATACAGTTCCATCGCCTGATAGGGTTGTAAATTAAGAAAACCAAAAAAGGAGCTCTTGGGCTCCCAAGTGCTCACTTTGCAGCGCCTGGAGATGCGCGCGCGCCGCCCGAACGTTGTCCATTACGAAATTTGCATTTTTTACGACTATCATCCACTGAAAGTAAAATTGTCTCGGAACATCTCGTTCGGCTTTTATTTACGGGGTCCGTTCATGCAAAAATTTCGCTTTCTTCTGACATCGATTTGATATATCGCTCTAAACTGCATAATACATATTTATTGAGCATAAAACCTTGTTCAAAATGATATCAACATTTGATTGTGTAACTGGTTCACAGACTCTATCAAAGAAAGTCAAAGTGATGACACACAGATGCTTGAAACTAGAAAAACAAAAGTAACAAATCAATAATTTTAATTTAACTTTATCTATGCAATAGACCAGACATCTGACCGTACCTACCTGTCGTAACTGCATTGTCTCTTCAGAGATAGGTCCCGACGGGTGCTGATAACCACAACACTTTAGACTTTTGTTTAACACTCTAAAGGGCCTCTACGTGTTGGACCTATGTCCCCATGCAGGCCTTACAAAGGACTGGGCATTTTATCCGTGATCTTAGAGTAACTTAACAATATCATTGAATTATTCTAAATAACGTTTTTTATATTATCATTTATATTATTATTTATACAACTTGTAAATGTACAAGACACGGTCTGTCTTCGTTTGCTTTGTAACTTGGCTCATCACTCAGCTTTTCTCTGTTATAATCTCTTCATAAGTTTAATTTTTATTGCTCACAACCACATCCCTTTTATTGCACTGTCTAACAACACGTATCCTGCGGTCAGTCCATACTACCGTGATCGAGTTCCTTGTAGGTCCTTTAAAATCTAGAAAGGGTATTCCTGTTTTTCCATAGAGGAAACTTGAGGAGGTTCTAGGTTCAATCATTTGAAGCAAAAATGCTAAGCATCATTTTTTATTAATAATCTACTTCTTTAAAAAAGTACTTGTAGATTGAAGAAGAAGAAAATTTCTTCCCTCTTGTTCTGTTGCTGAAACTTTTAATAAACAATTCTAAAAAACGTTTTAGAAAGGACCTTAGCATTTTCATTTCCATGATATTACGCAGTTTGATAAACTAGAGTTAATATTTAACGATGTCAAAGAATCCAAATTGCCTATATCTAGTTAAGTGCTGAATAAATTTTATTTCTTTCTTTCTTATATCTAGCTGAAAACGTCATTGTCGGGACTTTCAGTAGACCAGAAAAGATTTTATTAATCTTAATTAACTAGTAGTATAAATTTGAAAGTATGTTTGTTTGTCTTTCACGCCAAAAGGGAGTAAGGATTTTTTGCACAGGAATAGCTAGTGGAGAGTGACACAGGTTACTTTAAGTTCAACTCGTCGCTAGTGCATTTATATCTACATATATCTTATTAATTTTATATAAGTAGCATATTTAAAACTACATTCAAAGTCTGGGCGTGTCACAAGATACCTATGACAACCACAAAAAGGACAATAATTAACGTCTCCTCTGCGACATGTTAAGATCTGTGTTGTTTTTCTCTGTGGTCTCTATAGTACCATGTTAGTGATGTATCAAGTGAGCTCTCAGATGGTTTGCGGTTAAAACTTCGGGTTTTAGTTCCCATGTGTTCAAGATAATATATATTGTTTTTTATATTCAATGTACCTTCAAAGCTTTTATATGTTGCGGCGTGGCTAGTACGGACTTATCAAACGATACTTCATCCAAATTGGTTCAGTTTAGATCACGTGATCCAGTAACAAACATTCAAATGTTTCAAAAAACACCAAAACTAAGCTAATTCAACAAAAACGTCTGATATGCTGGTGCAGCAGCAACAACAGCTGAAACCTCAAACGGCGTACGATGCGTTCTTGCACAAGATTACTTATTTGGTCCGTGGGGTCTCGGAGCAAAGAAATTATATAAGGAACTATCATCTCGTCTAATCGACATTTCAGGTGACAAAAGGGCTGGAGCCATCGATGTGCTGGAGCCATCGATGGCTGGAGCATACATTGGGCAACGTATTCTGTGTTATTATTTACCTCAGGACAGTGATTTCGAAAAGGTTTTCTACTTATGAGTATGTATCACTACATATACATGATTAGAGAGCTACTCATGGGTTTTCCTGTGTTTTTTAAAATAATATTTAAACTTTTTTAAGTAGGTATTTATATTAATGTTTTAATAAATTGTATTTTAACAAATATAATCATCTAAATAAATAAAAAACAACTGTCGTGTCGTTGTCTGACTGATAATAATAATTAACGCACAGCCTAAACCAATTTTCTTTTTAACCAAACTTCAAATCTTTTTTATGTATGTTCTCTGATTACTTGAGTCTTCTTGAAGACCGATTTGGTTTTTTTTTGTTTGAAAGGGTATACTTTCCAGGTAGTCCCGTGGTCATGAGGTCAGAATCTGATGATGGGATCCTAGAGAAATCGAGAAATCTTCAAATTTTATAGGCACACTTGAAGTGATTTGGGTATTTTTTATAGTAACTTCTGCATTATATATTTATGTCTTCAGTGGTTTAGGCTGTGCGTTGATTGTCAGTCAGTCAGCGACACGACAGTTTTAAATATTTAGATAAAGATCGTAATTTTACTTTACGTGCGTTAAAGGGTGAGCCAGTATATTATATAACTAAAATTAATTTACGTTCCGCCATACAGACAGACAAGATCGTGGACGCATATGTCACGATCACAATGGCAATCAAGAGTGATTGTAAGCTATCTGATTGAGAAGTTGACGAGTTGCGCACGCGCCGGTACGCGAAACCAGCGGAGCACGCATTTACGCATTATTATCTAAATCATGTCAGTAATAAAATATACCGGGAATTGCGTATTCTTAGGTTTCTCTATCTATAATCACGCCTTTTATTCTATGAGGGACATCCTGACTTACCTATTTCGCCTCCTTTATATACATCACACATCTCACACATTGCCCTCAGTCATTAAGTTATTAATGTGTTTGTTCAATATATTTCTTTCCATTAGATAGACTGTAATATTGAGAAACTCCACCTTTAAGCAAGCATGGCAACAATTCATCAATTATTAAAAATAAACACAGTGTATAAATCAACCCATTTTTTGGTCCTTCGAGCCGTACCTGTAAAAATACTAATAGAACTTCTTTTGCAAAATACTATTAAATGTAAATAATTCTTTTCTTCATTAACCGACTTCAAAAAAAGAAGGAGGAGGTTCTCAATTCGTCGGAATCTTTTTTTATCTATGTTCCCCGATTACTTGAAGACGCCTGGACCGATTTGGATTTTTTTTGTTTAAAAGGGTATACTTCCCAAGTGGTCCCATGGTCAGGATCTGATGATGGGATCCTGGAGAAATCGAGAACTCTTCTAATTTTATAGGCACACTTGAAGCGATTTGGGCATATTTTTTGAAATCGGTACACTTTTTTTAAAAGGCAATTATTTTACTTACATTTTTTAATCCGCTTTCTTCTCTAATCACATGGTATTTAATGCAAACAATTTTCTACTGCATAATGTATTTCTGTTCTTTAGTCTACTACACGTACAAATTGGCCATGCTACATATTTATGATATACTTTTTTTATAATTTATTTTGATAATATAGCCCATTTTAAGAAACTAATTTCGATATTTTTGTTTTTTATCCATTGCGCCTATTTTTAATATATTTTACAAATTTTACCCGCGAAAAGTAAACGTGACGTCACAAGAATTTAGAACAGGATTATAATCTTGGCCACTACACATAAAAAAGTGACAGTCAATCAAATTAACGTCAAGCAAACGTCAGTCAAGGTCGACTAACCTAAAAATTACTCTTGTTTATATACTCGTGTTTATAATTATTTAAATTGAATAGTTTTTTACAATGGCAAGTAAATAGTGTTTCATCCCGTCATGTCCTAATAACAAAGAAAATAATAACACCTAAAATATAAATTTATAAAGATGTCACTCAAAGATTGACGATTACCTTTTTTTTTACTTTTTTGTAGGCAATGGTATTTTTTTTTCATACCGCTTATGATGACGTCATACATCGGTCAAATAAAGGTTATTGTTTTTTATTGAATATCTTAAAAAGTATAGACTTAATTTAAAATCTGATAAATAGAAATTGTACTGAAAGCTTATATCTCGAAACGGTTTCGAGATCTTCGTTCCTGTTCAAAAAGTTAGCATGGCCAATTGAGCAAGAACGACCATCTTTGTTCGCTTACGACGTGGCCATGGCCAGTGACAATAGTAAAATCACCATATTGTGCGAGTAGGTAGCCTATATTCTAGCCTATCACTGCACTGTCACTTCTTTGAAATAAGTATTCATTGTTTTTTTGAAGAATTTCTGATCCCGCTCTTTTGAATTCGTTAAATACACTTGTTCTTTAAAAAAAATGTCCTGAATTCAAGTCCCAACACTCTCGACAAATTAAAGTCAGAGCACTAAATTTAGTGAAAACCTTGTAAGCACGTGACGATTTGGTGCGTGCAGAAATCTTGACGGCATTATAGGCTTTGTGTTGAGATATCGACATGTTTATGTGAGGTTACTGTGATTTAGTACACGACGTTCTAATAGTTATGCAAATTTACTCCCACCTACGATAACCACGCACAATGAGGGAAAACATCGATATATCTACGAGCTACAAGCTTACAACGCTGCTGTAATTCAAAGGTTCATATGGTATTGCTAATAATATCACATAGAATGAAAAGTATATTATCTAAAACATTCCATTCGAATTAAAGCTCCAAAAGATCTGAGGAGTTAGCAGGGGTTTTTTTGCTGTCGTGATAGAAACTCAAAGTTGTTCTTAGTTGCTACAGCATTGTTTAGAGTTAGGAGTGTATGAATCTCTTGTTAGGGCTCTTTCTGGAACCAGACTGGGTTATCAAGACTTAAGTTATGGTCACTGGCTTCCTGGAGATTCGAGAATTGTTGCTGACTATATCTCAAACTTTACTAGAGGATTGCCTGGATATCTACAAAACTAAAACGAACGACAGGCTTTTGGTGATTTCAAAGTTAATCTTGAAGTAATGGATCATGAACTTTTTCTCAAGGGTAACATTCCATAATCTGAGAGGAACACTCCAATCCAACTATTACCATGATCCTGACTCAACATGAGGTCAAGGGTCGACCGCACGCGCTGTGCTTGGCGACCTTTATTTATGTAAACAGATTTATTTTTTTGTATGACGTGACATGACGTGTGTTAAGTTTATAAACATAGGTACTTCTAATATTTATTTTTCTAGAACTGGTTGTAGTTGAAGCTAGATTTAAACAATTTGATGCTACGTAATAGACATTAGGATTAGGATATTGCAATAATGGATCAAGGATTTTAAATATTCAAATACTTTTATCACCCGCCTTTTCTGAACGATGCACTCAATAAATAATTATGGTAACATAATACCAAATGTGTCTACCAATATGTTGAACAAAAACCAGCCTGTATAATGCACGGTGCAGGAGAGCAACACGAAATCCCTCAATCTTGTTTAATGGACATTCCGGTGTGTCCCTCCGCTCTTGTAAAAAACGACGGACATTTCAAGAATCGGGGATGACCGCACGTGGACGATGATAAACGATAAACCAGACGATGACTGACGTGTATGAACATTGGATAAAATTAAAATCAATCACGAAGTTCAAATTTCAGAAAATTAACAAAAGCTGGATAACGTTTCATTAACAAGTAAAATGATATTTTGTTTAAACCACATTATAAACAACCTTCGATAAACACTAAACAGAAACGTTCATCACTTGTAAAATAGAGAACTCAATGCATTCAAGTGTATAATTATTGTTTAAATGGACAAGTGCGGGTGTAATAACAAACCCAGTTAATATGCTCCACGGTGCAGGCCATTATCTCCGCTCCCGTGCTCGGGGCAGTCTCGTTCTAAACCACCCATCACATTTTTTCCACCAAACCCATTTTAGTTTTGTCTTCTTTTTTTACTTTTGTCCATTTATTTTTGAAACCATCACTAATGATCGCCCCCTCCGACCTGTCCTCTTGGTCGACCAAAACAGATAAGGTTTGAATATTTTAAGAGAATTCTTATGTCTACGCTTCAAGCTTGTTACTTCTACCTATATTTCGGTTCTTAGGAAGTTTACAATTATCTGGAAATAAATATTCTAAGTAACATATTTCTTTATAGTATTTATAATAAATCTGTTTTAGTACTTGAAAGCTTTCAAAATAAATTAAACCCGATGTATGTTAGTTATCCTTCAAATGTTAATTACCGTCACACTTTAGCGTTATTAATGTATATCGCCTGCGTCCCAGTGCGGTCGCGACCTGCGTCCTACCACTCGTCGGGATTTAAATAAGGATCCAAAAAGTAAACATGGAATAAACAGAGCCGAGTCGCCTCGCTCCCTTGTTGTTTATGATGTCGGTGTATCGTCTCCTTGATTAATGGGCAAGTTTCGGGCGTTAGACGGGCCAGCTTTTAATGGACTTCTGACATTGATTTAATAAAAACCCTTCATTACGGCATCAAACGCACAACGGCCAGGTCAGAATGTCAGACCGACAGCGGATGAACGACTCTCGACGCGCCAGATTGGATCCGCTTTATAATTATTCCGAATCTCCCGATGATCACGACATTGAAACTTAGCAATTAAAGTGAGAACGACGTTTCTAATTTTATACCTTCAGGATCTTTAGAAAGTCAAATTTTGATGATTGGTAATTAGATGTGGTCATAAACGAGGCGGAGAGAAAAAAAATCTAAATCGATTGTGGTCTATTCCTTAATTCCAAAGAGCAACGCGGCACTTTGAAAGGTATATCTCGTTAAAACATAAGATCGTTACACTTAATTAGACCATATGCGTTGATCTCGATTCAAAAGAAGGACAAGCATTACAATCGCCATTTTGAAAATATTATCGTACAAATTTGGCATCGGAACGTCACCACGTCGTTTGCGAGTCAGACCATAAAAATCCACCGGTTTCTACGTGAAGTCCTTTGATGGATATCGCGGGACGATACATAATAAGTAAGAAAATGATCTTTTCTTTGTTCTGTTTTGGCTACCGAAAATTACAAGGGTCGTGGCACTTCGCGAGTAATTTGAATACGATTTTCATCACTTTAGTTCTCCTTTTTCAACAGTATAAGAGAATGCTAATTTGAAACTTGTTTCTTAGAAATTTAATTTTGAGTATCAAATTGTTTCTTTATGCATTCAGTAACTCAAATGTTTGTTTCTTTAAAAAAACTTTGTCTTTTTTAGCAAGCCGGTCAAAGTTTTGTGAGCACATGTATTATTAGAACTAACAGAGACACTTGTCCAGTTAAGTGACAAGACTAGTAAAACGACTTCTAATATACATCTTAGCTTATCTGAATGCATTCTTTAAATAAATATCCTTAAGTTTGTATTAGAAACTTACGACATAGTATACTTAAAAATTTATCATTTATTTAAGAAGAAATATTAATCCTTTAGTTCGCCTTTTTGTATTCGCACAGTAGGTACTGCTGCGGTATGACTGTAATATATAAATGACCGTGCAATTTGTAACAAAAATGAAGAACATTATTGTTAATGACTTTTGGGGTTTCACAAAGTTCAAAGTCTCCACCAATTGTCTTCACTGTGTCAACGACATTCGTTTTTGTCTCCAGTGTCAAGTTCATTGTCTGCCATACACAATCATCAAGAAAATTACTTCTTCTACTGCCATTTGTATATTTCACTAATCTGTGAACAATCACTAAGTCATTTTTTATAACTATCTATCTTAGCTTCAGTTATTTTATTTAACCAAGTATAGTTTCATTATTTAGAATAGATAAGATGAGTGAGGTTGATGAAGTCATTTAAAATCTTGTCAGTACCGTCAGTTTTAGTATCGTTAAAGTAATTAGTGTTTTTAGACTTAAATTTTTTCGTGCCCTTTGCAAATTAATATTATAAACGATTGACCTGTCAATACTTTAATTTCCAAACGAGCTCTGCACGTTCAATTTAATTATCAGCGGTCATTGTACCTACAGACAGGGCAAACTTTTAATCAATCATCTTTGAGTTTTGCAAAAGTTCAGGTCATATCTGACTGTTAGTTTTTAGGGTTGCGCAAGCACACGTCGATTGTCTTGTCGGGCGTCGCTAAGCATGCCGTTTGACAAATGACCGCCATCTTTGAAGGATGTTTGATGGAGAGACAGAATTGGATAATTCCTTCGAGCGAGATAAATAACCCAGATTATATTCAGCAATATAAAAATCTATTCTTACATAATGATATCTTCGAGATAGAGCGTTATGTAACTACACACGTTGAACTTAAACTTACAATGCTGTTGGTAGAACAAAAAAAACAAACATTCTTCGATCATATTATTATGAGTTACAACAAAACATAGTCAATCCATCAATCATAGAACACGTGCGTTCTGAACACACCCGTCTCGTTTGACATTTGCCAACATTGCGTCACACGGCGTTGTTTCTCGTGCCATTCTGACAACAAAATGATGAAAACGTGTAACACGGTTCTTGTTATAGAACGCACTCCGCTGGTAGGTACTTTAACTACATTGTTTTCGTGAGCGAATAACTGCTGCTATGAGAATGTTGGCAGAAAATGATGCTAAAATGAACGTTTTAGCTAAATTTCAAATTTTAAACTGTTCGGCACGTTTAGCTTAATACTCTTCAATTTAGTTTAGTAGCAACCAATTACAATTTGACGATCATGAAACATTGAAAATAATATTGATTCTCCAATTTTCTTCTCTGTATTTATAATGTATTTCTGTCGCATCATCATTATCTCAGTCTTTATATCTTGCTGTGCGACCAGAATATACCTTTACCGAATTACCCACAACAGTCGGAACAAGTGCGCTCAATACTAGACTAGAGCACTGAGAATATAGATTAATTATAAATTCTTACGAAAATAAAAAAAAATAAAAATATCACCTCTTAAATTTTGTGCTTAGCTTTTTGATAATTGAAGTTGAATCCTCTAACACTCTAACGACGCTAAGTCTTTCTGTTTGGTTTTTAAAACTAAAACATCGAGATCTACTGGATTTTATTCTCCATTGTATTAAAGCTATAGCAAAGCGTATTTTTGTGAGCAATATACATTTCATGAGTAAAGAATTAAGAGTTCACTCGTTAGTGTTGAAACATATGTTCGTATGGACAAGTCGATTTACTGCGCCATGTACGGTAGTTGCTGATAGATTCGACGTTTAGATAGAGAGCGGCGGCCAAACATGATGGTATCTCCCATCAGTGTCGATTGCACACAAGGTGTCGCAATTATAAACATGTGGGGTTACCGCTCGTTACTAAATTTGTTGTCCAGACGGATCAAACGTTTCACTAGACATGGCATTTTAACATTTAAATTTCTTTTTCTATTTCGAAAAAGGAGGTTCTTAGTATATTTTCTCGAGAACTTCGCTAATATCGATAAGGTTTGCATTTGGATTGTAATTTCGTAATTTTTTTCCATAAATATAATAAGTAATCTAATTCTAAAGTTACAGACTTTTATTATTGTGCACCAATTACAGATTTCGTACATTAATAAATACCTTGAAACATTGGTTTTCTGTGAAATACGAAAATGAGCTGTTGATGAAGGACTTGCATCATAGTTTTGGCCATTTAGCTTACGAAATATATTTCTTGGAAGTCGTGTATTTAGTGAGATGGTATCATTGAGAAAATTATGTACTTAAACATCAACTTTTAAATAGTAGTCTGCTGCCTGTTGTCCCTAAATTCACTCTCCACTCCCTGGTGTCGTAACTTATTCTGAACTCGACTTTTTGTCTCGATTATCATTAAAGTTTCCGATACGATGTTTCTGCACGCACGATGACTATAAAAACTTCAATTATTGCAGAAATCGGCTACTCCGTCAGTCTGGGAGATGCACGTAGCATCTCTTTAATGTCACCGATGTGGAAAGTTGTAATATATTTACTTCGTAATTCTTGTCTCATTGACCTAACATTACTTCCTTATTAAGATCTCTTGAACAGACTTTATAAAGGAGGGCATTCTCTATTCATCTCTTAATTAGTTTTCCTAGTGTTACCGTCATGTTATAATCATGACGGATCATAATTTTCCAAACATCTTTCATATTATCTTTCGTTTCAGTTCCACATCTACAGTGTCTCATACAAATAGTTCATGTTTGCAGATAAGAAACAAATTTCAAAACATGACATTACTGAGCGGTATTTGTAAACCATAGTTAAAATAACTTCCTTGTTAGCTAATCGATAGTTAAACACATGGTTAAAGTAAATTGTTATATCTTTACTGCCTAAGGCCCGTCTTAGTTTTGTAAATTTTATTCTATTTAATGATACATTACATAAAGCAATTTCGAAATTAACACGACTATACGCAGACATAGTGTGAGTAATTATATGCTTTGTTCTCTTTAAATCATGTTTGCTGTTTTAAAATTTGTTAAAGTTTTCTAGCGACAGCAATCAAATAAAATAGAAGTGTGTGTTAATTTTGAAGTGTTAAATAACCTAACCTTTTGTCTGTTGCATGTAGCACCTACACCTACTGAAATAAAAAGTACTGATGTTATTGAGTGACTAGAAAATAATTTCTAATTTTTCGCTGACAACAGCCACCATAAACATATTATATATTTTGCTTTATTGAATTATTCTGACAGATTAAATATTTCTTAATTTACTGCACGAGTAACTCTTTTATACTTACAAAAGATTATAAATTGTATTTATTACCTACATGACCAATACAATATCAATGTTTCCAAAAGTATAAATTGTAGAACTTAAAATTCGTATTGTATAACAAGATGATAATTTGATGATTGATCGTCATATTTTATCGTGATAATGAAAGAAGTGTAATCTCAACACGAAAGTAACAAATAATCAAATTACTAATTAATTCTGATGGATGCTGTCCCAGTGACAATGTAGGAACACGTTCAAGTGTCAATTTGACAAATCGATGCGTGGAGCAATGCGTGTGCGCATAATCGATGATTTGAACAATAAATTTGTAGATATATAATCATATACTATCACTAACTATCCGCTCCCGGTTCCACTTTATTTTAGAGTATTTCTACTTTCTGTTCCTTTCTTTTAACAAAATGCTGATGTAACTGTACGTAGGAACGCAATATAATCAACATCTTTTTAAATGTGTTGAAATAAACACCTGCAAACAAAGAATAGATCTATCAATCAACGTTTTCAATCAATGATATCTTATATTAAAACTATGATTGTCCAATGAATGAACTTTAACCTGAAACAATCGTACATTCCAAACTGAAGATTATGAATATTGCGAATATAATCGATTGCGCAATCGAACACTTGTTTTAAGGCACGATTACACTAAATCGATTCTGTGCTTACGGCACCCCACTAGGACGGATATGGTACGGTCGGCAAAAAAATCCTACTATTAGTAGAATTCAACAAAATCTTCAATTTATCAACGAAACTAATATGGCACCATAACATTTTATACATAGTCCAGTGGCTAGTTGCCTATAGTTAACAGAATAACAAGTCTGATATGTTACGTTTTAATAGTAAATATTTTCTGTTAATAACTTACCCATATTTGTCGTATCTTTGTGTTACTTTCATTTTATAATCTGCACAAAGAAATAGTAACAAAACAAGCTATTGTAGTTAACTAGTCGAACACAATACTCGCGTGATAAATTCATTTTTATCATCTTTTATAAATCTAACACTCAGTTTTATCGGGCCTTGTTCAATAATTTTGTGAGAACCTGAAGCTCAGTTCCGCATTTATGAAAGTTTTCTCCAACTTCGTCCATTCTTTATCATGATGTCATCTAAGAATACAATGGAACATAACATGTTACAAAATTAAAACAACGATAAAATAGACTATGTAATAATTGTTGTTTTACAAGCTTTCTGCTTCTGGTTTCACTCGTGAAAATTATCAAATGTTAAATGGAACATTCTGAAGTTAATTTTAAGTTTTAACTCTCCTAAGATACAGAAGATACGTGTTTCTTATGGCTGTTTTCACCAAACTTATAATCCGATTCTAACGTTGAGATATTCCTTAATCAAATATTTAATATGGTTAAGTAATTGCATTGAATTGAAAACGGTTTTAAATGTATGTTGTTGACCAGAACAATATTTTTCCTATACAAGGGGGCATCCCTTTGACATAGGGTTTGAATTTTAGCAAATTCTTTCTTCCTGAGTGCCTAGTTGTCTAAGCTATAAAATGCAACAATACAATCTTCTATGTATTCAATCGATTATTGTGCTTCATCTGGAAATAATTGGTAATTCTATCAAAGAAGTGACAACTTTAGTCCCTTTAAATAACGTTGTTGGACATTGTTACCGTTGTTGCCGCAGAAATAAAGTCCGTGAATCAGTTTTTTTTTGGTAATAATTATATAGTTTTGTTGCAGACGCTCCCACAGTTCGATCATCGGCTTTTGTCTTACATAGAGATAATTATTTTAATAGTACGCACAAGAACACAGGCCGCGTGTACTTTCACTAGAATTTGCATTTTCTCCTTGTAGTTATAGCGTTACAGCGTTACTATTGCGCGACATATAGTTTTTGCAACGTTCGCCGTTACAATGCGTAGGCAAGGCTGTAAGGGTTGCCACATCAGCCCAAACATTGGATCTTCATTTAAATAACATTGCCCATTATTATTTATCTATCGTGAATATATTATACATGCTAGGTTTCCACCCCAGTTTCGCTCGTTAATATTTTTAAAATATCCGATAGTTTTTGTCCGGGTTTTAATTGCAAATATTGCTATAAGTATCTTATGGAACTTTTTTTTAGTCAATCGAGCCAAAAAAGCTTTAAGCATAAATTTTATTTTAGTGCTTTATTCGACTTTCCGTGGTTTGAAGGATACTTGTAGAAGCTCTTGCCGTTTCTGTTTAATATGGACAACTTGCTAGATGTAGACGCTGTTGCCAGTATCTCTGGCCACGTCGCAATCTATAAAGGCCATGATTTTTTTCCTTTTCTAAAATCGAAGCAAGAACAATACGCATAATGTGAAACAAATAGCTTGAAACGATCTTTAAACACACAATGCCAATGCCTTAATAGCCCCGTTACGCCTTCCATCCAAAACAAATTGTATAACTAATTATTTAAATTGCCGCCAGAGAGACATAATTACAGCCCTACAAATAACTATTGTTGCATTTCTGAATGTTGCCAACAAAAAGATTTTTTACACGTCATTACGATGCGTGGAGATCTGTTGAACGATAAACGCTCGTCAAGTCGAATATTCCGTATCATTGCCTCTAATTGGTGTATCTTCATTTTTTTAATAACATTACAGAAGCCGGCGGAAATAGCAAATTGGTAATTTATTAGCGAAAGGTATCGAGGCAGACAATATTCAGATGGATTTCTGAACGTTTAATAAGCCTACATACTCTTAATAGTTCCGATCGTATCAAATATTGCGTTCTAAATACTTGATGTTTAGAAATCCTAAGCAGCAGATATCAAAATTCATGGTATTTAATTGAGCGGTACTCGTTTGATACTTCAGGATCATTTTAGAACATTGTCCTAAATTAGTGCAGTATTTAAGCGTTTGAATTTTAGATATAAACACCTATAACCACTTCCAAAAACCCTCCCTGTGGCATGGTTGGTGCCCAAAACATAAACTGTGTTACCTCGCTGATATTTTGAACAAGATAAGAGTCAGTCTTCAGGTCTTCCGAGTGTGGATCACTTTGTGCTAAGTTTTTGATAAAATCCGCATCTCATGATGCATAACTAGTATCAGACATGCCTGGACGAGTAGCAACCTAGATTTTGAAAATTGAGTGAGTGCAAGCACATAATTTCGTGATTATATCGACAACGTCGTTCTATGGGTCCACTTTCTAACGACAACTCCCAGTTTCGAGCTCGTGTGCCCGTCGAGGGCTCAGCCACTGTCCCATTGGTTTGCCGACCGACTTTCTCCGGGAATGAACAATAGTTGACGCTTGTTGTTGTCGGGTGACGCCGCGCCCGCGCTTTCGCAATCGGTATACTCGCTAAATTTATGTCTGTCTTGTTACTCCTGTAATATTAGGTTCCGTTCTCTCAATAATAAAGCTTCGGAGCTCGTGCAACTGATCAAAGTTTAAACATCTAGATTCTATTTCACGTTTGATCGATTGACGGTCTTTTGAAGTTCTCTTTCAATTGAAATTGTTCTACCAGCATCATTGAATCATCATTACTAGATTAGAATAGGAATAAAGTACCTATAATGGAAAGAACTACAGGAAAAAGCTTAACATTATTATCAATTATTATATTATAGTCATCGATTATTATAATTATTGTTATGAGTTATTGATTTACCCCATAATAGCATATCAACTTGATCTATGTTGTTTCTTGAACAATCTTCAACCTTGTATTTAATATCCATTTAAATATTTATAACACTTATTACAATATTTTACATAAATTTTCTGTCAAACAATGAGATTATACGACGCCACATTCCATTCTGGTGCATAATTGCATGTAACTATCTATCAAGTAGTACTTTGTAAGTTACATTGATTTATTTATTCAAATAGAAACCATTTATATTTATTGCTAATGATAACTATATTATTTATTACAATAAAAAATTGCAATATCTTTATTTGTGATAGAAAAAATGTAATAATGTCATTTTAAATTGCACTCATCATAATGACTTAATAACAACAATTAAAACATATATAAGTAATAACATTAACTGGACTCTGATTTCCTTTAGTACATATATTACTGATAATTATCCTAGTCAATTCATTGTTAATTTCAGATCTATTAAAATATAAATCAACGTAAATGTGAATTGCAGGAGTATACGGTGACAATCATAGATAGCTTCATGTCTTGTATTAGTTGCAATGCTCCAACCTTGGCCCTATCGATGGCAAATCAGATGGTTACTGAATAATTTATCAAAAATCCGATCATTGTTGACCTATTCACCGACAGGGCCGTGGGAAGACAAACAAGCAAATATTTTAATTGCCTGACAATTAAGAGAAAATCGCAACAGATTGGCTTGCGTGAAGGTGTTTTGCAATAGACGCGTCGCCTATGGTTACAATGGATTGTGAAAACAATTACATAAAAATGTTAGGAATTCTCTTTCTTTACTTGTATTATTACCATTTGCATCAACTTTTTTGGACTGGATAGATATTGTGTCAATCAGTTTACCCAATCATCTTTATTCTAGGAATGCAGTATAATCTAATTTAAGTTCATATCATTTTCCTTAAACTTAAAATTCTAGACTTATAAAGTAGTTTTTTAAATCGAATAACAAAACGTCTGCAATAAGTAAGTATACAGAATTAATTGGCACACATTCGCCAATTAGCACCTTAAAATGTTCTTAACATTCCCAAACAGATCTAAGAGTACCCCAGACTTGTGCAGTGCCATAATAGGTTTAATTGGGTGCTCATTAATTGTAAAACAGAACTATTGTGGACTCAAGTGGCGCGGTGAACGCCTTCGGCTAACCACGACATTGTCTAAGATATTTATCTTTTATACCCCGGGTCCTAGTAACTAATAAGCGGATTTTAATTACTGAATCAATACTAATAATATACTTGTTGCTCTTTATGGTTTGTGCTTTGTCAATGTCTCGGTGTTGCTTTTTTGTATATGACTGTTCTTCTAGTTCATCTAGTTATCTTATACGTTTTAATAAAAGTATTTTAAGGAGACGTCTCATAACTTTTGTCACATACAAAAACGGACTTCAGCAATTCAAGTATTGTACAAAACTTATTAATAATGTCAAGTTCTAGTTAATGGATCCTTAAAGTATATGAAATCATCTATGTAAAAAATATGTCAATATTAGCTACACCTAGGTTTCATGAAGCCCTGAAAGTCATCATTTCACGCGTATTTTCAACCGACTTTGCGACTCGAGTTCTCTTAATATATTTACTAATGTATTTTTTTTTCATATCGTGTAAAAATAATTTCACATAGATTATTGCAATTTCTAATATTTTTTGTACAATACTTGAATTGCTGAAGTCCGTTTTGTGTATTTTATTGTACCGATTTTGTTTGGAAATTTTATTTCTCTATTTATTTCTTTCGCTCGGATATTGGGTAAAAGAGATTCAAAGTTATCGAACACGTGCGTTTTTTAGTTGGTTGCGTGACCAAGAGAGCTCTTAACAATAATTGCCGGAAATATATTCTAAGTTTATTATTAATATATTTAAGTTGAACTATATTTGTTACAGAGATGGCAGCGGAGGTGGTTCGTGTTATACGACGATGGCGAACTCACTTACTCTCTCGACGAACATGTGAGTACTAAATATACACTAATTTACAATGATTTTCTTGGATCTACAGACGACAAGTTTAGCCAAGTGGTAAGAAGACCCTAAATCCACGAAGAATATAATCCCGGATTTAAATCCCAAATTATTTGCATTAAAATGCGTATGTGACCTGGTTTAGCGCTAAAACGAAAAGTGGATATTTATATGTCATGTCTATAGTTTATCTGCAACACACTCGGCTGCAATTTAATTTTTACACCAATAAATGATTCATAGTAGTTTACTGAAGCGTAAACAACTTTCTTGATTAAAACCAGCAAGCAATATCCAGGAATAACCCTGCTTCAACTGTCCGAACATGCAAATTTTAATGGATCCTATAAGGACATTTCCCATTAGATCAATTCGATCGTAACCGTACCTCAAGTTCCAATCGCGAACAGAACCGGTACAAAGTGCTAGTTGAAATATCAATCTGCAATAACCTGGTGTTTATGCGGATGTCTTGCATTCCGTTATTCCTGCTAACACTTCAACTAAATTAATATTAGCTGGTTTCTTCAATGTTTCTGCAAAGGATATTGCTGATTTTAATCTAATAAAAGGAAATAAACATGTCTGATATTCATGACTACTCTTTGGTTCAAGGATTCGCTACGGTCTCAGCTTCTTCATATAAATTCCATATTAAAATATTTAATCCTAGATTATCACCTGTTATTGAGTTCACCGGTTTGAGGTAAATGGGTCACCATTCGACCCACTGCACACCCGGACAGAAACATTGTAGGACAAATACATCAACTGTGTCGACCGTATGCAAACTATTCACACCTCGTTAGGGACACTGGCTTGTCGTCGATGCATGACACGAACCTGCTTTATACAATGTAAACGTACTAGCTTCCATTGATTGTAGTTGTTCTTCAAAATATACCAAGTTGATGCAATTTAGAACCAATCCAATGAGTAAACCGTGTCCAGGTTTCCAGTAGCCTTCTGTAAGGTCTAATAACTATAGATTAAATTTAAGCACATACTTTACTTAATGTGTAAAATGAGGCCCCATTCAAAAGCCACTTGCTAAGATGGCAACATTGAAATAAGTTATATGTCGCTCAAACAAGTATGCATAAACTCGTTCATCGGAAAGTGTTTCTCCGCTAGTGCAGGCAGGCACTTCGTCATCGCAGACACAGTTGTTCACCATACATATGCAAACAACTGCCATAAATTAATGTGAGAGTTAATGAGCAACCCGGAACTGCATAGCTGAAACAGGACTTGAATCTCGATATTCTGGTCTAATATTATTTCTTCCTATAAATAGATATTGATGTTTACAATTTAATACATAAATACGCCTCTCACGATTTCTACCTGATGATAGCAAACTCATGTTATGTTGAAGACATATAAAAACGATTGGCCCCTAAAAATACCAGCAGTTGCCATATTTTACCCCACAGTTTACCCCAATAGTGCCCACAGGGGGTCGTATTGCCCATAGCGGAAAAAAAAATTAAAGCTCATCAAAAATCGTTTATAACTCTTTAGAATGCTGCGTAAATTATTAATTTACACCCGGTGTGATTGCAGTATGCGTCACTATGTTAGGAAGCCCTTGTGTTTATTGGATTAGTTGTGGAGGAAATGAAGCCGTGTTAGTGTCTCCCTGCTGAATTTATTGATTAGCTGATCAATCTAGTAGTTTTTTAAATTTTTTGTGGGGCATTTATTAGCATATTTTGGGATTCTAATAATAAAACTAAAAAAGCTTTTTATTTCATACACAATAGAAAACAATACATGATATTTACAAAATTATGTTATGAGCCCCTCGCAGGTGAAGCCCTCCTTTAGAGATTGCCATTTGACTCTATCTTTGGCAATGGTCATCCAAGTATGTCCAGCCACCTTTAGAATGTCGTCTGCTCGTGGTCTACCCCGTCGTCGTGTCCCTGGCGGTCCTTCCTTTCCACTCTGTCACCACTTGTGACCATCTCTTGTCTTGAAGTCTAGCAACATGTCCCGCCCACTTCTACTGATGATTCTAATACTGACAGATCTACAATCTTTTACTGCTGGGTTTAGTGTTTGGTTAACTATCTTACACAGAATAAGACGGTGCTATTTAGGATATAGTTTATGCAGTGTGAAGATCATTTTGTTGCTCTTAGATTATATGAATGATAATGGCTTCCATTGATATGTTTAAGATATGGTGATCATGCGGAGTGTAGATAAAAATAGATTGAATGATCTCTAACGGTATTACTTTAGTTCGGCCCGCGGTGACATGTCCTAATTGAATCCGCGACCGGCGGTTTGTCCGCTGAACGCTTAATCCACGCCGCGGGCTACACTCACGCTCTCGCCTCCAATTCTGAATAATTACTGCCCCGATTACGGAGGTATATTCGATTTACTCATTCGCCGACAGCGACAAGTATTAACGGATAGATGAACATTTGTCGTCTTTGATCATCGTTTTAGCTTATAAGGCAATTTAACTTTAAAGTTGTCTATTCTCTATAGTCAAGTATTGTTCTCTCTAGATTTTTGCATCTTTTTATATATTACGAACATATTATATAACATATTTGCTGTCCTTGAGTGTTTCATCTACTTCAAAAAATTTAAAAATCTGACGGATCCCTTCCAAATTTAATTGTAGGTAAAGAAAACAAGGCATTTTGGATAAGTGCCAGTGCCCAACTGAGTGCCAATCAAATCAAAGATGCATATTTACAATCAGACGCACACAGCTAAACAAATAAATAAAAACTACTGAACTTTAGTAGTTTTTAGTAGTTACCCTTTAGTAACTAAACAAAGGCGATAAATATAAATTATTTATTTATTTTCCTAACACCTTACACAGACCCCCAGAACTCCTACTACGGACCCCAGGTTAAGAAACTCTGATCTACTTAGTTAAAAGATAAATGTGGTAGCTAAGGTACGCGATTTGAAAAAGTTCACTCTATAGAAATTAATTTCGCAAATAACACTTTTTTATATATTTTTCTGATTTTAATCTTATCAATATAACTTTTTAATTCTTAATTTAAAACTTCATAACTTATTTTTATATATCTTTTTCGCAATTCGCCATTTTTTAAATATAGCAATTTCACTCTACGACCCTGCAGGTATCTCTGTGCAAAAATCACATCGATCCGTTGCTCTATTGTGGCATGAAGAAGAACGACAAACAGACAAACAATAATATTAGAAGGAAATATGTACTGCTTTGACGTACATTTTTTTGCTGGCGCCTTAAAATTAGTTTAGACATAGCAGCATCCCTATTCGTTTTTGCATAGCGACAAAGTAGATACAAGGTACATGTTGTCCTGTCACGGAAGCCGGTGCCAGAAAGACAGGTGAATCACATCGGGTGCGTCTGAGCATCGAAGTCTACTTGCACAACTCTCGGCCGCATTCCTGCACTGGCCGCTCGATGAAAATGTACGCGTGAACTCTAGTTGTGTAACTGCCAACTATGCATATCATGAAAATTATTCTTCGTTTCCAAGCTACGGATTGACTACACGAAAAAAGCTTTGCCTAAATACGTAGGTATTGAGGATTTCGCAGCAGGCGTATTGTTTCAGACCTTATGCAAGAGAAGTCCATGTAGAAATCGCACAAATAATAACAGCCTCTAACAATATTCCTTCATAATGTATTGTTGGTTAGCGATTAAGTGTGAATATTATATCTAAAGACAAGATACTTTTCCATCTAAATATACCTCAACAGAACTGGGCACCGTTAGGTATAGCCTCACAAATACCATCGGCCAAAAAATGAAGACTTGGTCTTCCGCTGGGTAATCTGGGACTGATAAATATGGTTTTGGGAACTGCAAGGCAATCCGTCAAGAAAAAAAAAGATCTTTCAGCGACACTCGACGCAAGCGCAAATGAAATATTAATACTACAAAGTATTGTATTATTTATATACCTTTCTGATTTAGCTCTGTAAAACTCTATGTAGTATGCAATCGTGCACATTTGTCCTGTAATTTGGCACGTCCGCGTCCGTAATTACTTCTGATGTCACATTCGGAAATTTGTGACAGGTTTCATATATCTATTTTAGATGTCTGTAGCCTCGCTCCATCTCCTAACATGGATTGTGCTCATTCCAGCAAGAGAAGAAGTCATTGATGGAAAGTATTAATTTGAAGATTAAAAATACGGTTGCATAGTCGAGTTTGAGCGAAATGTGAAATATCTACCTACTAATCAGTAATTCAATATTATGTAATTTCAACGATTTTTAGTACGTTAATTATAAACTAGGGTAGTAATTACATTTTGTTTTGTTTAGCTCAAAAATACAAATTGCAAAAGGGTTAAAAAAAAGAAAAGATGCATACTTAATTTTTCATTCTATGTCAATAATATATCATTGAAAATTAGATAGTATTTAGGGGTAGTAAAAAGCTTTCTCCGTTTGTAAAGAATTAAAATTATAAAGAAGCAAATCTAAGTGTAAATACTGTGTGACCAAATTGTATTTTTTAAATAAATACCTAGGTATTTATTTTATTGCAATGTTAACTGCAATAAGCTTAACCTCTATTTATTACTTATAAAAATAAAGATAATAATTCAATTTAGTTATTATTTTAACCAAGTACATATTTCCGAATGTAACTTAACTGTATTCGAACTCGCACCTCGCTGATTGCGCAACTCACGCGCAGCTTGATTGATTCAAATATGGAATTCGATGTACATTTAGGTTCATTCATTCACTGAATACAAGAACAACTCGCACGTGTTCATTACATATCTATCATTTTTTTGTTTACAAATTGTCCAGAAAAATTCCAAAGATCACATAGTTAACAACAAGACAAAAAATATCTTAAATAACTTTCTAGTTCTGAATATGAATCCTTTCAGCGTTCAATTGTCTTTCAACTCATAAAATCATAAGGAAAAAACCAAAGAAAAATACTCAACTGCCACTGACAGTCTGTCATAACTTGCATGCAACTCAAAGAAAATCCTATCAATGGAAAAGATTCTTCTTCTCAGTCGTAGAGCTATTGGGAGAGCAGTCGTGGTCAATCATGGCGACGCACCACTTTGCGCCATGTCTCTCTCGCCGAAGCCTTCCTTGCATTATTTGGCCAGTCCAGCAGAAAGGAGGTGATGGATAGGATAATAATACATTGCACTCCACACGTGTATCAAGTAATATATTGCAATATAAGTAATCCGTCACACGGCTATCTAGTTACTGTTCTTGCTACCGACTCTTGCGCAGAATTGATTCGCTCCACTCGCAATTTGACCGATATCTCAACTAACTAGAGCTTGGTTTAGTCTTTTGCGTAAATTGCACTATATCATCACTATATATTATAAAACAAAGTCTCCCGCCGAGTCTGTCTGTGCTCTTTTCATGCAAAAAATACTGAACGGAATCATGTTTAGAATCTGATTACAGTAAGTGAATGAAGTCGGAGAAAGAGTTTTTTTAATTCCATTCCCTAAGGGGGTATAATGGGGATGAAAGTTAGGAGGGCCTAACGGGCGAAGCCGACTAATATTTTGCTTAAGGGGCTGCCTCATGATTTTTGTCCCATACAAATCAGATATTTCGTTTTTCCAGTTTTACGCGACAACTGTATGTGCTAGGCTCGAAATAAAAATTTCTATTCAAAGATAAATAAATTCTAAAGTTTCTCATGGAAAGAAAATAACCAAAATCAGTTACACCTAAGTTTTATGAAGCCTTGAAAATCCTAAATTTCACGCGTATTTCAGCCAAGTTTGCGACTCGAGTTCTCTAAATATATTTACTAATTTTAAATTTTCTCGACATTAAAAGATAGATAATTTCACATACTTTAAGAATACACTAACTAGAATTTGATAATTCTATTAGTTTTTGTAAAAACATAGAAAAGTCGAAGTCCTTTTCGTGTTTTTCAAAATACCGATTTTGTTGAGAAATCCTACTTTCTCATATTTCTGGTATGTAAATATTGGTCTATCTTATCGTATCCTTGGTTACCTTATCGATTTTAATAGTAGTCCATCCTGCTCACATTTTTCTAAAGAGATATGGACAAAATAAGCCGCGCGTATAACTGAGTTCGTTGCGCTGTGATGCATAGACTTAAACTGAAATTCAAATCCTGATTCTTGCGAAAAATTAAAGAAAGAAAAATTCCAAATGATTACGTTTACTGATGAAGAAGGTCACTTGAGTTGTTCAAGTTGCGATAATTTTAACATTTATTTCAATGGTACAGTGTTTATCTGTTTTTAAGATTTGATGATGCTCTTTAGATAAACCTAGTCTGGTTTGAAGTGTTTCTGGCTCTATTAAAAGTTAACTTGTTTTAAGGGCTTTATTTTACCTGATTCTATCTTTTTTATCTTGCAAACACAAAGCAACGAATCGGCGAGAGTGTCCTTTCAAAATTTTCCACGGGCTAAACCGGGGCGGAAAGTTGGTACTTTATTCAGTTGGTACATTCTTCAGGCTAAAACTTTTTAGTACGATTTTTCAGTTGCGAAATGTATTTGTAAAAGTTTAATCAAAGACATATTCCCCATTTAGCAAGCAAGCTAGATGCACAATCTATATATAAATACGTGAAGACAAAGTTTTGTACCCCCTAGATTTGGCATAGTAAAGTTAAAGTTAATATGGAGAAGGTGTGCAGAAAATATGTCAATGTCAAACATGGCGGTTCGCATAGAGTAAAGATGGTCGCCAAAAAACAAAGATAATATAACCACTACGTTACACACGTTACTAAAGGCGCCCACTCATTCGTCCAATCGCCGGCGCGCCGCCATAATGTCCACCGAAATCGACCACAGACTCGTCCAATTCACGCGCCACCATCCGTTTTCAAATCGTTGTATGGTTGATTTCGATAACCGGAACGATCTGTCACACACACACACACACACATCCACATGCCTTTGTTTAATCGAATCTTGTGTGTCTGTGTGGGTGAGTGAATAAAATTGCATGTGATCTAGATCGTATAATATACATTGCTAATGTGTGGCCTTGTTTTCAATCTCGATCATACGGCGGCCGGACCGAAAATTTTCTGTGAGATACCGGACCAGTGCGTGGCCTACTTTAGCCGGTCTATCCAAATCTATTTATTTAGCCATTATGACAACTTTTATATGACGCGACATGAGAAAGTAGATTCTCTGAAAGTGTTTAGGAATTTAACACATATTTATGGTTATGTCGGTAATGATGTGTTGTAAGATTTGTGGAAAAGATGGACCGGTTGCGATGAAATCGGAGGTAGTTTTATGGAATAACGGCAATCAAACGAACCGACATTTCACTAATTAGTTGTGGCATTACCTTTGTTGCTCGCTAGTTGTTGTTGACGGTTCTGCTCGCAGTATCAAATATGCTTTATCCCTTTTGTATATAAAAATCCTAATTCCAATGGCTTATCCCTTTCTGGCTGATCTATCGTAATTTTCGATATAATTATTCTGAAAAAGTACAAGGAATTTTTATTTTTTTTCCATAATATATAATTTCGGTCTGTGTGGAAGATTATTATAATTTTGAAAGTCCCACTAATTTCTATACAAATTGGTTTAGTAGATTACTAAATTACTAAAAGTAATTGTAAAAAATAATAGTCCCACTAATTTCTATACAAATTGGTTTAGTAGATTACTAAATTACTAAAAGTAATTGTAAAAAATAATTTATTTTTGGTTCAAAACACAAACTTTCCATGTCTTTTTATTGTTAAATTTGAATATGATTATTAGTTCTACAAATATAAAATAAGTTGAAATGTGTTTTTTCACGGGTTGATTTACAGCTCCTGAAACCGTGTTATCGGTCCCAGGGTACCCAGGAGAAGACCAAGTCTCCCTCTTTTAGTCGATGGTATTTGTGAGGTTATACCTAACGAGCGGCCAGTTCTGTTGAGGTATATTTAGATGGAAAAGCCTCTAAGTGTGGTAAATTATAAAAAAACCCAGTGGTACATGGCCGGAGACAGTCGTTACTATAAGGGGAAGTTGTCGATGGGAAAATGAGTGATGAAAGAGCAGAACGCATTTATCTAGAATCGCGAGCAGGATAGAAACAGTAAGCGATAATTTTTGTTTAAAATGCAATTTTAAAAAAAATCTTATACAACATAGAAATAATTTTACAATGAAAGGATTATTATTGGATAATTACCAAAAAAATATTCATGTTAATTTTTGTAATCGTACCATCTATATTACAGCCATAAAATTTGATAAATAAAGTTTTCAGAGGTGTATTTAGGATTTTTTTCTATCGAGAATGTTTCTAATCGTATTTTCAAAACAATTGTTAATATTGTTAATATTTGTCATATCCTTAAAATCAATATATATATTTTTCAGTCTCGTAAATAGATCAGGTTTTCTGAAAAATTTGATTATAAATTGCATTTTGATGACTCACTTCCCCATTTAAAACGACTAAATGAATTAATTTCCATAGTCCATAGTCCACTGCACGTGTAATCCCGGGCCGTTAGTCGCAGCAATGCTAACCGACCGCATCACTGATACAATCGCTTCTCGATATGCAATTTGCTGGAATGCATCGTTAGAAAGTGCAACTACGTTCAGACACACCTCGCCCGGGTTATACTGAGTATTAAGATCTATAGGAGTCGATAGCCTAATTGGTACAGTGTTGATTGTCTTAAAACCGGGAGGTTCTGGGTTCAATTCTGCAGCAAGTGTAAGCGCAGCACCAAGCTTGCCACCTATTCCGTTCAATATGGACAACTGGCTACAAGTGGACACTGTTACTGTTACATGGGGTTTTTCTCATTCGAGCTTTGAGAATCTGTCTTCTGAAATTACATTGGTCATTGTTACCTGTCCACCTTGTGACGTGATTATCTTCAACTAGATTTCCGCCCCCGGCTTTGCCCGGTGGATATGTGGAACAAAATTAAATATAGCCTATGAGCATTCAGGGATAATGTAGCTTCCTATTTAGTGAAAGAATTTTCAGAATCGGTTCCAAACTTACAAACTTAACTTCTTTCGTAATAGTCTGAATAAGGCTTTTTTAGGGATATAAAAAAGAAGTCGCCTGGAAATGGAAAATTCGGGCAAAAATGAAAGTGTTTTTTGTATGAAGTCGAGACCATAATGTGTTAATGAATGGAAGTTAATTCGGGCTTCATAGCACAATATAAAAATGAGTCGGTGGCCGAGTGGTTAAGACGTCTGGTATTAACTAGGCAGACCCCGGGTTCGATCCCGGATCCCGGCCATGTACCAATGGGTTTTTAATTAAAAACTTACATACATAATCCGACAAACCACACTTAGAAGCTTTTCCATCTAAATATATCTCAACAGAACTAGCCACTCGTTAAGTATAGCCTCACAAATACCATCGGCTAAACGAGGGAGACTTGGTCTTCCGCTGGGTACCCTGGAACACTTCACATAAATATTAGAAACCGCATTTTCTAGTTGTTTACGACAAACCGCTATACTCGTGATTGCAGATTCCCTATGAAATAACAGTGGTGGGTAATAAATAGTTATTTGCGACGGCATTTGCTCTCAAAATTGACGCTTAGCAAACGGCAAAAGGCGGTTCCAGAGGCCTGGGCTTGCGGCGACGCGCGACATTACCCTGCCTATATATTTACTGATTTCTATTAATGTTTGCTATTCATGTTGCAATATCTAGTCTAAGTCTAGTGTGAGGGCTTAAACTGTACCGTTTACTGTTTAGAGGCATTTTATTTACCCGTAGGATCTACATTCTACATACAACTTTACTAGAGAATAACTAAATACTTATATATTAGAGATAGATATATGCTACCGCGGACTTTTTTGTAGATAATTTTATTCTACACAATTCTTTTCTACATCATTTTGGTTTAACTTTGACGGATTAGACAGCAAACGCTGAAATCTCGCTGCTGCTAATTTTTCCCCAGACTTGATTCATTTATAGTAGGTATACATTTTATACGGTTAATACTCAGCTCCTAAACATGATAGTTCCATGTTTAATACTCGTAAACCTTTCTCGTGAAACAACCTATCTAATATTGAAAACTGCAACAAAGTTTTTGAGTGAAATGGGCACGTCGATAGCCTAATTGGTAGGACAGTGGACTTGAAACTGGAGGTCCTGGGTTCGATTCCTACCGCTGCCAAAAGCTAATATGTGCTTAATCGACTCCTCGTGCTTCGGAGGGCACATAAAGCCGGCGACAAGTCACCAACCCGCCTGCCAAGCGTGGTGACTATGGCAATTCCTCTCAATGAGCTCCACTAAAATGGTGCGCTAGAGGGAGACCATGATCCAGCAGTGGATCTTAAAAGGTTGATGATGATGATGATGATGGGCACGTCAAAACAGAGCAACGAATTGACGTGATTTTTATTACTAATATTGTTTCAGTAGTTTTTTTAATCATTCCTGTTCAAATAATTGCCTTGAAACCGGGAGGTCCCGGGCTCAATCCCCACTCGTTCAAAACAAAAATCTAAGCACCTGCTTTATGTCCCTTCTAACAATAACAGATATTTACATCTGTGAGAAGTGACACATAACAGGCTTGCCACCTGTTCTGTTCAATATGGACAACTGGCTGAAAGTGGACACTGTTACATATTGTCTGGCCACACGGCAAGGTATAAAGGTGAAGGTGTGTTGTTGTTGTTGTCTGTTTAAATAGTACAAGATACAGAAAGAAGAAAATTTCAAAAGCTTTCTTCATTTTCCCCCTTAAAATTCAAAATTAAATTGATTCGAATTTTCCTTCCTCCTCCTAGGAAAATAGTTAGGCGATCTAGGACGTCAAACATGCGGAAACCTAGTGTTTCCAATCATTAATTATAATTATTATGTTTGTATTTTAACATAATCATCATATAACGTAAAATCTATTGCGACAATAAAACGACAGAAAAATACAGTGGTATAGGGGCTAGTACTAGACGCCCCCCCCCCCCCCCAGTGGCAGAAAAAATTGTTCGGTGATTTACACCCTACACGTCTCCTTTGGTATATACGGTATTATTTGCTACTTGCAACTTGGCGTTACAGTATAATCCCCAGAACCGTTAACTCGGCCAACAACTGTTAATAGGATTACAGAACACAACTGATTGACTCTGACAAATATCGAAGCGGCACCTTAAAGGGCTCAATTGCTCATATTATACAGAATGTGTGTCAACCGTGTGTGGCATACATTGATAAGTTTATATTTTTATACTTATTAACTTACCGCCCCCGGGTTCGACCGTGGATATTTCGATGCTACTTTTTGACGTGAAGGGCGAAAAAACCAAAACACAAACTATCAAATTAGGATTTCGTATGAGAGACAGATCCTAGCATATTATGTACTTTACAAACGAAATAGTTTCTATGTTTGCAGACTAATAAAAGGAACTTCCGTTCCGTGTATTTCTTGTGAAGTGATCGATGGGAAAATTAGTGATGAAAGAGCAGAACGCATTTATCTAGAATCGCGCGCACGCGAGCAGGATAGAAATAGTTAAGCGATTCAACGTAAGCGATAATTTTTGTTTAAAACGCAATTTAAAAAAAAAACTTATACAACATAATAATTTTACAATGAAACGATAGATAATTACCAAAAAAATATTCATGTTAGTTTTTGTAATGATACTTCATACCAGATATATTATAGAAATAAAATTTGATAAATAAAGTTTTCAGAGGTGTATTTAGGATTTTTTTATTTTGAGTAAAATGTTTCTAATCATATTTTATTTATTTAATTTGGACGTGCACAACAGAAATACATTTATTTATGCTTAATGTTAAAAATATTAGAAAATAAAGTTACAATGTACTTCCTACAGGATGCACGTACAGCATGAACAAAATATAAATACTATTATTATACCTACAAGTGGGACACACTAACAACTCAACAATATAAAATCACAAAAATAGAAAAACCTATAAACACACATAAAATTACAGCTTTCTGAGGAACCGAAAACAATGTTTATTTCCTTTTCAAAGGAGGAGAACCTGCTGTTAAATATGTCGACCTGGTTGCCATATTTTATAGCCACCTCGTTGTACTCGCGACACATCCTGACTATCGGGTTATAATATGAAGTGTTATTTTTGCCACTTTGAAGCACGAATATGTTAGGGTTACGTGACCTATGTCTTGTGTTATTGTGTATGGAAGACAGAAGATGGGGAGAGTCAATGTGGGAGTGGAGAATTTTATGTAGGTACAGGAGGTCGTACCTGCTGCGTCTATCCTGGAGAGATATCATTCCGTACTCCATCAGTCTTTGGTTATAGTCCAACACAGAGTTTTGAAAATAACAAAACAATAACAATATTTGTCATATCCTTAAAATCAATATGTATTTTTTCAGTTTCGTAAATAGGCTTTCTGAAAAATTTGATTAAAAATTGGATTTTGATGACTGTGAGTTCCCCTTAAAAACAGATGCTTTCGAAAATATACCATTATAGGAATATTTCCTATAACTATCTATCATCACGCCTTTCATCCCAAAAGGGGTAAGCTGAGACAATCGTATGCCATTTGTTACGATCCTATCATACTTCTTTCGCTTCTTTTATATCTCGGCGATTGTGTACACTTTTAATATTTCCATCGATCAATAAAAGTAGGTACACCTAGGTCGTCTTCTGCCAGAATTTTCTTTCACATCAGCCATATAAACCTTTTTAGTCAATCTTTTATCCTTCATTCTTTCTACGTGTCCAAACCAGCGTAAACTACTTTTCTACATTTTAGACACAACATCATCTTTTACTCCGGATTCTGCTTTATTCTACGTAAAGACCGCATTTACATTGCATTTTTTTAAATTAATATTATCTTGAAAATAAGAAATTATCCAAAAATTAGTACCTAAATCGTGGCGATTATTTTTCCGCAGATATTCAGATACCAGGGGCGTCGGTGGACGAGTGGATAAGACGTCGGCTCGCAACTGAAAAGTCGCTGGTTCGATTCCTACATCCGATCATGTACCAATGGGTTTTTTATAATGAAAAGTCTATGTACATTATACGACAAACCGTACGAAGAGGCTTTTCCATCTATATACCTCAACAGAGCTGGCCACTCGTTAGGTATAGCCTCAAAAAAATTGGCTAAATGAGGAAGATTTTGTCTTCCACTGGGTACCCGGGGGTCGGCAAGGGTTTCGGGAACTGTGAAGAATAAAAAAATAATATATTCAGATACCATTTTCTGTGACCATATCCCACATTGATATATTCTGTGACATATTGCTCATTGTATTATAATGGGTCAAATGGTAATACAGGGTAGAGACTAGAGAGCGACTCGCACAATGTGAACTTCGTCCGGTGCGGTAATTATCTGTCACAATAGGGCATTGTTGTAGCGACAGTTCTGATTGTTAGTACTACCTACTTCCGGTTTTTGGTATTCTGCGTTTGCGCATGTCGTCGGCTGATCGAGAATTCAGCCATTTCATGATATGGCTAACTAATATCTGGCATAACGTTAAATAATTAACGTTTGTCAATTTGTTAAATCACGCTTGACCATATCACTACATATGTCTGTCTATGCCCTTTTCACACAAAAACTATGCAACGGATTTTCATAGATAGATTGATTCACCGAAACGTTTCTTCTTCTTAGTCGTGGTGCTCTTGACAGAGCAGTCGTGGTCAATCATGGCGGTCCACAGCGCGAAGCACCTTGTATTGACTCGCCATGGTTAACTTTTTTGGGAAGAATAGTGCAGTGATTTCCCCTTGCCTTCTGCACCAGACATTTTAAGACTATTTAGGTCTTCAGGCTCGCTGTAGCCTCTTCCAGCCAGTTTCCTAACTAGGTGTATGGGTTTATACCGCCACTGCTAGGTCGCCAGAGCCTCGTAGTAGATGGTACTAAGCATACAGGTAAGCATGACATTTGGGGTCGGATAGATATTATTCCGTTCTCCTCCTTACCCCCCTCACACCATCGGCTAAAATAGGGAGACTTGATCTTCTGCTGGGTACTCTGGGTCCGTAACACGGTTTCGGGAGCTGTTGCCTTACAAGTGAAGAAAAAAGTTTTTCATCTCTGTCAAAGAAATCTGTTCAGCAATTACTAGGTATAACTAATAATGAACCATCTGTTATTATTGCATATATTTTACAAGTATAAGACATGGACCTATCATGTTCAAGAGCTGAGCTTTAACAGTATAAGTAAATTAAATCAGGGGAAAAAGTTAGCCCCAGCGAGCCCCATGGCTGTCTAATCCGTCATAATATATATACAGATATAACAAAATGATGTAGCACATTTTAGTTGGTCATATCATGAAAAGGCCAATTCTACAATCGGCCCACGACACGCATATACAATTTATAGGTTTCTCTCTTGTTTTCTAGATGCTTCTTCATGATGTGTCTGTTGTCACTGAATTTTTTGGGATTACAAAGAAACTTCAGCAGTTGTCACGCCCCCGTGGAAAGATTTCGCGATTCTTATTTCAGAAACTATCTCTATAACTAATATTGAGAACTAAAAGATAACGATTTAATTTTGTACTATCTACCCTCCTCACTTAATTCCACAAGAACTGCCCGGGACAAAAAAAATAGCCTATGTCACTTTCCTTTCTTCCAACTATTTCTGTCCAAAAAATTACGTACATCCGTAAATCCGTTATCACTTTCGCATTTATTTGGATACTATGAACTTCGTACCGCCTGAGAATCCGTGCTCGAGATATCATCAAAAAAGTCGTTCCATACAAAATCTATGAGAAAGTGAATAAATTTTTTCGTGCATTTTTTTAATGTTTTATTAGTTATTTTGCTATTCGGGGCGGAGACAAATCCAACAAATCAAAGATCATAAAAAACGGTCCAGTCGTTTTTGACTAACTAACCCGACTTTGTTTTACAATTTCAAATAGATTATGCACAATCAGCTTTTTTCCTATATTTTTCTACACACACACCTTCACGGTTTATATACCTTACCAGAGGCACCAGTAACAGTGTCCACTTTTTGCAGATCTTATTTATTAAAAAAAAATTTACAGCAGATTGTATCAGTTTGCGGATATGAATCGATTACGAACATCGAATCATAAATATTGAGTACAAGCCCCCATTATCATGTACCACGTGGTACGTGGCATGCAATCTGCGATCATATATCAGGAACATCGATTATAAAATCTGTATTTTTATCAATTTACAATTTCACTCACGAAGAGATGTCTTCAAGGTGACGCCCCTTGAGTTCTTGATTTTATTTATATTAATTACTAATTTTCCGCTCCGGTTTCGCCCGTATAGAAAAAAGCACTTTCAGTTTTTCCAGAATTTTTAAAATTTTGAATAGGAAATATGGGTGGTTAAACTTTGCCCCCAAATTTTTTAATTGGTCAAAATTTCGCCGTCGAGACGATGGGCCTTTGGACCGAGACGGCTAAAACTTTCACCCGCAGCCTCAGCAAGCCTCTCCGTCTGGCCACTGGAGACCCTCTGAGCAAGGAGTACTTTGTACAGAGGATCAGCGTGGCTATACAACGAGGTAACGCGGCAGCGTACTCGGCACCCTGAGCACATCGTCTAGACTAGACAATAAAAAATTGTAACCTTTTAATAATAAAATTCATTACCTATTAAAAAAATCTCTAATTGGTCAAAAATAATATAATAATTATTATTATTTTGAATTATCAATAAGCTACAGAAAACGCGATATATATAATTGAAGAGTAATTGGTACAACAGCACTTAAAAAAAATTTTAAGAGCTTTATGATAGATTATGAAAGAGAAAACATGGACAAAATAATCCTTTATTTTACCACCCATATTTCCTATTCAATAAAACCAATTGAAAAAATAACGACTTATTATTATTTACAGAGAAATTGGGAATAGTTTATCCCCATACAAATTATGGATATAGGGCTTTTAATCTATCTATCTATCATCACGCCTTTCATCCCAAAAGGGGTAGGCAGAGACAAAGTAAATAAACTCGACCAATCGTTGTTAACCGCAGCTCAGATAGGAAAGTGTTTAAGTGGGTCCCCGAGGCGTATCGTCCGCTATCCGCTATACAAAAACCCACAAGATATCTGGAATATGATGATGATGTAGTGCAGCCGTCATGGTAGCTAACCATCTGTAACCCACTTTGACCACCCAGGAAACGGTCGCGGAAATATTACTACACTCTGTAGGGTTAGCATAATAAAGGACCGGCCAAACACGACGGGTCCGCATCAATGGCCAGCCGAGGAATTCCCGACCCGAGAATGCCGAGCAAATTGATGGGTCGGGCAAAGACAGAACACGGATTTGCCCGGACGCAGTCCTAGTCCTAAGTATGCTTATCCATCTGTTAATTACATGACGGGACCTCCCTAGTGATATAGTGGGGATTTTGTTGCGATCCTTTTTTTTTTTGGTAGAGGACTCTACCAATTAAGGTATTGACTATACTAGACTTAGTCCGCCCGTGGATATATTTGGTATAATTTCTACTTTCCCTTTCAAACACTAAACATATTTGTCAGAAATTCTATCTAATTTACCTTGAATTCCTTAGATCGTGGGTGTGTTACCATATATTGGCCTATGACGCTATAACATAAATCTGCCCGTGGGTCCCTCCGTGCCGAGTGCTGCGCTGTGAGCTGTCTCGGAAACAATTAGCTTCGACTACGTGACATATTAGGGATTGGTCACGCCGAAGGAAATCTCGACTACACAAGTGTAATATTGTCACGCCTGTTTCCCAAGGCAGGCAGAGAGTATAGAGCGCCACTTTTCTAGATCTTTGCATACGACGAAATGTATGCCGATTTCGATGAGCAAAATCAAAGTATACGACTTCAAAAATGGTTTATTAAGCAAGTAATTAAATATTTCGTCGCTGATTTTGAAGACTGTTGGTGTCAAATTAGAAACTACCTAGCTCTAAATTTCCCTAATCTATATATATTAATAAAATTACAAACAGATAACATTTATAAACAAATACACATAACAATATAAAAACCTTAAATCTAATCTAAACATTAAAAATAACTAAATAAACCAGGTCCGCGTGGAAGAATACTGGCTGCGTTTCCCCGCTGAATCGCGATGCTGTTTCGTTGAGCGAGGAAGGAGCCAGTCCCTTGTCACCAGAAGAGATGATTAGTCGAGTACTTTTTGGCATTTGAACTCCACGGACCCAGAGTTTCTACACCAAACAGCACAAAGTAGTTTTCAATAATTGAACTATATTTGCGCCGTTTGTTAGTGTGATTATATTCATTAGAATATATTTAATTTTGTACCCTAATTTGTAATTTTTGAAGTCTGTTAAAAAAAGTTAATTAGATTGTTTTTCCGTTTAAATATTTGTCCAGGTTTGGTTTCAAATAAGCGGCTAAATGATTTTTGATTAAACTTGATTTTAATCTAGTCTAAAGTCTAGACGGTCAGCCAGTTGCTAATAATTGATAAGATAAATCAAGCAACGCATGATATCACCTTAAATATATATACTTACATCATATATTATAGCATGCACATAAAACCGAGAAAGCGAGACGAGTTTTTCAACTTTCAAAATAACGAAATTAATACTTTGAGCTAATGTAGAAAACAAATCAATCTTTACATTGTCTGTTATAGAAATAGATTTCTCGATTACATTACAGTTAGTGTGACCTTTATAGATGTGTAGTTCGCGTGCGAGTTTCATATCTATAACACGCCTACGATTGTCAAAGAAAGTAGCTAAAATCCAATACAAAGCGTACACCAAAATGGAGTACCCGGTTGTTGTATTTCTTGATAAAAAGACAATACCTAGAAGAAAAATTAATAAGAACATAGAATGTCTTTTGATAATAAGAAATTATCCCAAAGTTGGTAAATCGTGGCGAGAAGTATGACTGATGCGGAAAATCGTGTGTTTTTAAACACATGACGCTTTTATACTATTCAGTGCGCATGGATATTTCTGGTTTGTTTTTTACTGGTCTCAGAGTACCCACCCAGTAGAAGATAAATCTACCTCATTCAGCCAATGATTTTTTAAACTACTGAATGAGTGGCCAACTTTGTCTGTTGAGATACGACAAAGGCTTCCTTTTAGTGCAGTTTGTCGGACATACGTTTTTATCACAAAATAATATTAAATAATTTGCCATTTGTCAGTACAATCCTTTAAAACTACATATTTTTTATAGTGTCACCTCACTTGGCGTATTCGTGTGTTCTGTCAAAGTTTATATGGAAGCTTTGACAGTTTTCCGTTTTCGTTCTTCTTCGGGGTCACCACTTTTCCGTCTGTTTCCTGCCTGTTGGGTTGGCAGGCTTTGATTATTATCAGCGACGGAATAAAAGAAAGAATCTGAATGCAGATGATGTATTTGCGTGTTCCGTGTTCTATTTAGGAGTTAGACTAAAGGGCAGCTATGAACTACGTTATGAAATATTCTATGAAATACTCTGGACGCAACGAGGTGATTTCGGTCCGACTCAGTGTAAAAAGGTACTGTGTGATTTGGCGTGATTGACTTGACGCCGTCTTGTGGCGCGTTTATATATTGTATATATCTGACAAAATAACAAATACGCTAACAAGAATCGTCACTTTCTTGCGGAAATTGTTCGATTCCGCTGTAGCTCATTCTCAATTTTTATTCCCTATGATTTAATTATTTTTTATTAGCTTTTAAGGTGCCCACAGAATTAGACGATCGCCGTCCGGTCCACCGAAGACCACAGACTCATCCAATTCTTGTATGAACGGTCCCCTGTCCGTTTTCAAATCATCGTGTCTGTGGTCGAGTTCGATGCCGGACAGAGCACGGACTGCTGTCCACACACACATTACACAGATTCATCCGGACGGACCGAAAATTTTCGGTGAGATATCGTCCGAGTCTGTGGTGGGGTTTAGACTAAGGCTAGGTTTTGATGAGAATCTAAACTATATAATACATAGGAAATAGCCACTCACCGTTTACGAGTCTCTTGTTAAAAACAGACAAAAATTATCAATGCATTCAGATTTTGGTCTTAATTTTGAAACCACAGACAGAATTTGAAATCCCCTTAATTTTCTACAAAGTAAGTTCAACATGCACGCGTCTTTACATTTTCTAGCCTCACTTTAAATTGTGTAAACGACTATACTGGCCCATTAGAAGTGGACGCGGTGCCGCCGCCGCCGCCGCCCTAACGGGGACCTGTGAATAGATACCACGAGTACTAGAAACTAGTCGGACCGCTCACAGATTTACGGGAATGCTTTTAAAGTACGTTTTAAACACTCCAAATTAGATACTGAACTTTTATCTTTACCATTTATATTCCCTGACAGAAGATTTTAGGCCATTGGGCACTGCTTAGTGCTTAATCGCCTCGATATGGAATTCCAACTATACAATGGGATGAATATTAATTTTAGTGATGCTGGAAAACCATGAAATTAGCACGTGTGAAAAAATATCGAAAGGAGGCCCCCTTTATCCGTAAATTACGTCCCATATTAAGGGGGAGGGAGGGTCTACAAAGTGTGACAGGGGGGACGAGTTATAAGCTTCGTAACGAATTCTAAATTTAAAATTGCAAAATATGACGTCACACCAGGGGTCATACAAAATGTGGGGGGGGCTCCAAAACTCATGAAATTCGTGTGACGTAATTTACGGATGGCCTCAAATATGGATGAATATCATTATTCCTATTCCTAACATATTTTAGAATTTTCTATCACTGCTGATGCTAAATTATTTGAAAAATCTTTTTTTACAAAAAAAAACTATTTATAAATCGAAATTTATTTAAAATAAACAATTTAAAATATTAAACAGATGTCGCTCAAACAATGCGATGCGGAAGCGACCATCGAGTGGGGTATCACCGCAAGCCGCAACCGCCAGACCTTTTTATGACTGAGATCTGAAACACCGTTACCAACTTCTAATGCACTGCCAACAAATTAAAATAACTACACGATTTCTAGACGGCAAAAATTATGTTCGTATTTCTTCAGAGGAAATGCATTCCGTAAACATCCTGCCATACACAATAGAACGTGACGACAATGATAGTATCTATCATGAAGACGATGCGCGTGCGACTTGAAACTATGATATGGGCGTCATACTTCAGCTACGTAATTATTGTGGCGAGAACTGGTAGCCGTGTTTCGTACATATTTTATTAATTTCTCATTCATAAAAACCCATCGAGTTAAAAATATTTAGAAGCCCAAAAAAAGCAGCCCGTAGTACCGAATGATAACGGAATAAGAGGACGTCCAAAGCCAATATCTAATCAAACAATCTCTATAGAAGATTAAGTAACGGTGCAAAACCTGAAACCAAACCTTATATTCAAGGATCTAAGGCCATTTTAAAACAAGTATTTTACAGGGATGTGCCCATACTCCATCAACCTGATTCAGTATGCCATACCACATCCGCGAACCCTAGGTCATCTAACATATAATTGCGTACCGCTACATGTCACCGAGATTAGCATGCGAGATTGCGGTCACCCATCATGAGGGCGTGGCTTCCGTCAGACAGATACACTAATGGATCCATCACAGAAACGTCTCGTGAGAAATGTAAATCTCGTGTAATTATTGTTGAAGATCTAGATTCTAGAATATGAACTGGATTTCTTAATTATCCAAGAATGGTACCTGGACCTAAATAGAAAAGTTTATAATCCCAACTAAAATTTCAAATTCGAAATAAAGATATCAACGGGGAGGGGGGGGGCAAAGCAAGGCAGTTTAAGGCCTGCTAGTCAGTTGATAGTTTGCCACTTACTTGAATTAATTGAATAGTTGAACGCTGAACGGAGTAGATTTTGGAGAAAGCATGTCTTGTTCTACGTTGCAGTTTTAAGTACCTTGATCATTTATTTGTTTTATATATTTAGAAAAGCTTATACAATTACTATTGGAGCCTATGGGTAGAAAATGCAGCGACAATACAAATCCGAAACAAAAATATTTGCATTTAGCTCCACTTAGAAATTGATCCTGGAATGGTAAACCAACCTTTGGAAAAAATGTTATAGCCTCAACAGTAGGGTAAATTAAGATAATCCTTTATTTTTAGATTCACATAACAAAATAAAAAAACTCAACTGTTAATCTATCTATCTATCTATCATCACGCCTTTCATCCCAAGAGGGGTAGGCAGAGACAATCGAATGCCATTTGTTACGATCCTGACATATCTCTTTCGCTTCTTTTATATTCATCATACCTTTTATACATGCTCGGCGATTGTGTGTACTTTTAATATAGTATAAAAATAGTGACCTACCACCCTACGAATAGTAAATGAACCATAAACTGTTCGTATAGCACATTATAGTGCTGCCAGTCTAATAAACAATGATCAGGCGCTTGTTTCAAGACCGCCCGTAAGGTTTACGGGACTCTCCTAAAAGGAGTTAGGAATTCCAACACCGCTACACCGAAAATTATTACCGGCACCGTAGCGTAGAAGGAAGCGTTTGTATCATAAATTGAAATCAAAGCTGCATTGAATAAGTGCTGGTCATTCATTGAGTATGTAAGGTTGTGCTCAGAATGCCTGAGGGGTGAAGAATATGTGTGAATTGTATAATTGGATGTTTTACTCTAAGACTAAGAGAAAACGCTTTCTTAATCAGACGGACGGTCACTCACAGTTAGACAGAGAAAATATCCAATGGATTTGCTGAGAACAAAAGGCATACTTTTTTTTTTCAAAATGGCTTCATCAGGGTTTAGATGATTCCGCCATGATGATGATGATGATGTCAAGTATTATAGACGTCACAGTAACAATAAGCCGATAAATAATCGGTAGGTAGGATGCTCCGCGGACGGGATTAAACTGGATTCCCCATCACGTCTCCGCGGGCGCGTGCGCTATTCACCAAGGCGTGATGTGGAATCCAAATTAAAGAACTGACATTGATTTCGCAACATTAGGGTAGGGCTAAAGAGCGCGAGAAAACCTGGCCTAAATTAATTTTCACCTTATGTATATCAGCAAATGTTTTGCCAAATATTTACTTCCACCAAACCAAGTTATGTTGTAGCGTTCGTTGAAGTTCTTTGACAAATTTCCCGAATGTTTGGTTTGTTAATGCCACGTGAAATTAGACGTGTTAAATTAGAACTTTTCAATGCGGCAGTTTCGTCGGTGAAAGTTATGATGATTTTATTGACCCGCGAAGTGTCGTACCTATAGCGATGTGTGGAAAATTGTCCCATTAACGCGTATCTGCCGACACACTCTTAATGATAGAAGTAAACGACCGTTTCTTTTTACGTCTCATATAAATGCGCAAATCCACATGTGTGAAAACATTTACATAATTATTATTACTATTCAAGTATTCATAGATATTTTGCATTATACTCAAACGCACAACCTCGTAATTTCCTGCACACACACCATCACGACCTAATTTCCATGCGGTGTAGCCAAAGATACCAGTTAACAGTCTCCACTTTTAGCCAGTTAAACAGATGGCAAGCCTGTTGCTACACTTTAGGGACCTACAGTTGTCACTTCTTTAACACTGTCCTAGAGTTTTGCCTTACTTGGTCTAGCTGTTTAGAGATTTTTTTTACAATGTGTAATATTTCGTTATCGATTGATCCGTTGCATCGTGAGCGACGCACACGCAAACAGTTAGTTCTATTTTTACATAACCACAGGTCATCAACCGCACTAATTTAAAATCTGTCTGTCAGTCTATCAAGTAACTGTCCGATGCCCACCTAGATGCCGCAAGTTGTTTGCTCTTGATTACTGTCTGCTAATGCTTCGTCCATAATTACGTATGCTGATAGGGAGCTCTAGGTGGGATGGGTCAAGAGATTAATGGCCTCTGATGACTCTACTCCGGGTTAATATCGACCATTTAAAGTGTGTTTGTGATAGATCATGTCGTAAATTTTATTTATCTCGCGTGAATTATATAACTTTACTACACACTTTTAATGGTCAAAGCTGTTAATTGCATCATAGCACAGTTAGCTATGTTGCTATTTCTTTTAAAAAGGAGTGACCGTGTTATTTTATTTACTTATCTTAATATCAGCTTCAAACTTCATGTACCTACTGTCTACTGTATTAGGTATAGACAGAACACTAAAGAGATGAAGGCTGTGTTGTTAATTGCAACTGCCAGAATGACATATAGTGCTGCATATTGTGGCGCGGTCTTTACTTGTACTGACCATCTAAATAATCACTAACTTAGTCGTACATAGACTTGGTAGACTTGGTCGCTGCATGTCTTGCAATTTATTTAAATAACTAGTTACTTTGTCGGCCACTTTATAATTGTTAAAAATAAAAAGTTTAATAAATATTTATGAATATAATGAATATCAGTTATATTTAAATTATTTGATGTATCCCATAACTATATCTACTTATAGTAGTTGCCTGCGACTTCCTGCGCGTTGTATTAGGAATACAACGTTTACATCCCATTTGACCCTCTTACGGGTTTATTTTCGAAAAATCCTTTCTTTGTGCACCTCTACACCTTTCAATTTTTATATTTATATATTCAGAGGTTTAGGCTGTGCGTTGATTGTCATCCTGTAAGCGACGCGACGGTTTTATATATTTAGATAGATATCGAACAAAGTAAAATAACTTTCATAAAAATTAACTGGAGTTGACAGATATATACAAATAAGTTTTGCCTATTATGATGACAATATTATCTCTGAGAACTCTAAGAATATTATGCATATTACAAATACTAATTTGATAGGTGTGATCAAAACTGTAAATTAGTCTGCAAACATACATCTCACGATCCCAACACCGCCCTATTTGCCCCATCCAATGATTTGTATCAAGGAAATCTCTTGGTGAATTACAAAAAATATATGTACTTATAAATAATTTTTTTTCACAGCCGGACACCGTACCACAATCCAGCGTAGATATGACCAGTGTGTTAGAAGTGAGCGAAGCTGACAGCGTTACTGGTCACGCACATAGCCTCGCCATCACAGCGCCTGAGAGAGTCACCTTTGTTAAAGGCACGAGTCGAGAAGAAGCACGTTGGTGGGCTGATGTTCTGGCAGTGTACCCACGTAGCAAGGTAATATTACATAATTGTATTTATTTATATTAAAGTCTTTCGTGGGAACTTTCTCATTTTCACCATGCCATCTTCCATGTCAAAAGCATGCAGGCTAATACATATTATCATTAACATAAAGTATATTTACCATCAATCTGTATCCTTCAGAGTAAACACGAAGTCAAGACATAATTGCAATGGACATCATGTTTCCCGCTTTACCCATGCATTTTTACATCAACAAAGTATTGATTTGTCCACCACACCCCATACTTAGAATCTCAGCCGTCCACTCTCATCGACTTCCTTTCTCGACAAATCGCAGAAAATTATTGCTCTCGATAGGAAAATGCGGTATTAGGATTTGCGGGGTAGCCGACGGTGACGGATAATGAGGCTTAAGTGCGAGCGTGGCTTCCTGCCAGGTCGCGTGGTCCGTCGGACGCGTGCTGCGGCCCGGCAATGAGCTGCCTCCAATTAACGCCATCGCTTGCACCTGGACGACTAGTTTCATGATATCTCGTTTATTTATTCATCGATCGGAGGATGCGCCTACTCGTTTTTGTGATTAAAAATCGAAAGCGTGTCCCGTAGATGTAATGTGACTCGGCACCGAGACAATGTGAGCGGTCGGCGTGACGCGTGACGGTGACGAGACCGGTTCTGTTGTAGCCAGAAATCCTTGAGATCGCTATCAAAACATTATGCGGGCATGATGCCGCGCGGACCCAATGACAGGTGTAGTTGCATGCGGTGCAATAACGCTCCATATCGGAGAATGGTTGAATTGACACCGGCCATGACCGTTTCGCAACTGCATACTTAATTACTGTCAACAGATGCCTCGAGTTTCTGTAGGTTCAAATTGCAATTGCTAGAATTTTCTTAAGTGCTAGTGTACTGTGTAACTGAGCTTTGAAAGCTTTACTCGGAATTTTATCAGTTTAATGGAACACTGATGACTTCATGATTCGCAAACTAATTTGTTTCTTAGAATTGTTGGGGCGGACTTTAAATTAGTTCATAAAGACCGTCAGACACGATACGTCCCAGTTTTCTCGAAATCGGAACGCCTCAATTAATGCTGGATCGAATTTCGTCGACTAACCTCATTCCCCTATTTAGGAGTTTGCGACACCAATTTCATTATCTTGGAACTTCGAAAATAATATTAACTGTGTTGTATGTTTAGTAAGTTATACCTAAACTTAGTTTTTGTTAAGCAATTTTAATATTACCATAAGTTAATTCATTTTCGGAAATTTTTAGATTTTATTTAATTCATGACGATGAAGCAATTAGATAATTTTAACTTCTTGTAGTTATAACTTCATTATAAAATTTCTTGATTCGTTCGTTCCCAGAAGTAGGTAATCAGAGAGAGTCTAGTTTCACCACAGCACCAGCGGGAATGTTAACTTTTACAAGACATTTTTCTCGTCAACCTATCATTCCCATGTATGATCTAAACGATATTGACAGGTGGCGAATGTTGCCGACTCTATTTGTAGTAGTTTTTCTTTCGGACCACGTCGCATCTGGTTTGCTGCTGTGAGTTTTCTCACCGTTCCTTGCTAAACATAGTATCTTGTCTTATAGCGTACTCGTACGTGACATGTGATTGAAGCTGTCTCGACTCTTGTATTTATTCTATCCGCATGTAAGGTTTAACCACCCTTTTCTTTACTTTTATTATTATTGCCTTATTTCGTTATGTTTTTTTTATAAATCGGTTTTTAAATCATTATTTTTTAATATATTTATTTCAATCATATAATAACAATATAAAAACCTTAAATCTAATCTTAACATTAAAAATAACTAAATAAACCAGGTCCGCGTGGAATAGTAGCAAGAATACTGGCTGCATTTCCCCGCTGATTCGTCGAGCCAGAAGAGATGATCAGTCGAGGGGATATATCTTTAATAAACTTTTTTACATTTGAACCCCACGGACCTAGAGTTTTTACACCAAACGGCACAAAGTAGTTTTCAATAATTGAACTATATTTGCGCCGTTTGTTAGACTCTGCGATTTCCACCGCAGCTCCCGCTTGATGTTTCCCTGAGATGAGACTGGGCTAATGTGTCCACGCACGTATCATCCTATACAAGGGCCCGACCTCGCTCCCAGTCCCAGGGAATCAGAGTCATTCCATCGGGTCACTTGCCGTCTTCCCGGATTATTCCCGTTGGCTCTAGGAGAGCAGGGACTTCTATTGACGCAAGAGCCCTTTTGATGGTATCATCGAGGGAGCTGTGGCGAGAAAACCTGCCTGCACTTTTATGCAAGAAAGTCTGTGAATTCCAAATTGATCAACATCCTTTCCACATCTCCGATCTATGTTTAATAAATATTAGTTTAATAAGTGACAAAATTATGTAAATACCGATCTCCCATAAAGCGTCAGACCTTGGGTTGAGGTAATCAGACAGCCGACAAACAAGCGTCAAAACTCATAATGAAGCCGAGAACTGGCCTTCACCGCCAACAGGTTCAACTCAATTAGTCGATGCAATTTTTTAATACACGCGGAAGTGGCATTGTGTCATGTCATATGGTCAATCCACTGCATGGATACGGCATCGCTTGATAGGAAACTAACCTTATATGGCAGCGGGAAACGATATTTCCTTTTTTTATCGACGTACCCCATGGTCTTGATTGACGAGGCGACTTACTTAAGAGGCTACCTTCATATTAAATCATATTTTTCAAATCGTTTTGAGTGAAACCTAAAGCTCTTAGAAATACAAAAAAAATTACATGTTATAATTAATCATATTTCATATTAATCTGTTAATCATATAACATGTTTTAAGAAACTTTGCTCGATAGAAAAAAATTGCAAAGTAGCCTCTGAAAATAGTCTCCTTTCCAAATTTCTCAGTAGTACATGAAGTATTGTTTATTAAATTAAGTACAAATTTGTATCATCTATTACTAAAGTAAGATGTTAATTTAGATTTTCAATAAAGCTACTCCTTTAATTTAAATAAATTATTTTTGATTTGTCACTTAGGACGTTTGTTCCAAGCACCTTCCGTGCGCCTCTTCTCTTTTGTTTATATTCAATGCGACAGAGAGAGATTCAGCGGAGAGACCAATCGATCACGTAGCGCTATGGTAGCGCTAGAGTATCGTATGAAGCTAGGCCACGCCCCTCAAACTACGATTTTATTTGAATGTATCGTCTTAATACCGAAAATACTCTGGTTTGTTTTGGCTTTATTAATTACTGGATCGTTTAGTTCTGAAGTTCTTGTCTTGTTATAGTCTTCTGAGATTGCTTATATATAAACTTGTTTTTATTAAAATTATATTTCTTGTAAATCTATCATCACGCCTTTTATCCCAAGAGGGGTAGGCAGAGACAATCGAATGCCATTTGTTACGATCCTGATATATCTCTTTCGCTTCTTTTATTATATTCATCATACCTTTCATACATGCTCGTCGATTGTATGTACTTTTAATATTTTCATCGATCAATACATTTTTTATATTTTCAATAAAAGTACATCTAGGTCGTCCTCTGCCAGCATTCCCTTTCACTTCAGCCATATAAACCTTTTTAGTCAATCTTTCATCCTTCATTCTTTCAACGTGTCCAAACCAACAAAAACTACTTTTCTTCATTTTAGTTTCAACATTATCTTTCACTCCGCATTCTTCTCTAACGACATCGTTCCGGATGCGGTCAATACGCTTAAATCTATAGTTTACAAAGTTTTGGTCAGCTGATACCCTTGTTCCAAGTAATTGCAGCGATGTGAAATGCGATAGAAGCAAGCTAATTGTTCGAAAGCACATAAGTCCACGCCCGCTCCCTTTTAATGGTTATTTGATTCTGTTTTGTGATATTGAAGCAACCAACCTCTTAACTGGGTAATTCACCAGATTGTTAATTGCTAGATATGCCGTCGATGTTCACATTGTTAGACGCAATCTTAGGCAACGTAATTCTAAAACTGTTAAAAAGGGCTCGCTGCCAAAAATGCTAAGAACCAATTTTCTTTAAGAATATGTGCTATAATTGCCGTCCGCACTTCTAAAAATAACCACTTCTGATGAAGAAAAAAACCGCCTTCAAAACCAAAATGTGCTTTCCGAAAGCAAATGCACAAGTCACTATAAAAAAATACCCAAATCGCTTCAAGTGTGCCTATAAAATTTGAAGAGTTCTCAATTTCTCCAGGATCCCATCATCAGAGTCAAGAAAAAAAATCCAAATCGGTCCAGGCGGGGAACATACATGAAAAAAACATAAAAGATTCCGACGAATTGGGCCTGGATTTACACTAGGGGCCACAGGGGCCAGTGCCCAGGGCGGCAAATTTCCAGGGGCGGCAAAATTCGGAGGGAGAAAAAAAAAATTTTGCGTTATCGAAAATGCGTTAAAAAGTATTGAACTTAAGAATTGAAAACATTTGCACAATGAACGTTTATTTATATTAAAAAGATTAAATAATTGTTTTTATTTATTTTAATTTTTTTTATGTAGGATTTAAGTAATTTTTCACTGTGCCCCAGGGCGGCACTAAGGATAAATCCGGCCCTTGTCACCTATTCTGTTTAATATGATCAACTGGCAAAAAGTAAACACTGTTACTGGTATCTCTGACCACACCAAAAGGTATATATTTATGCCTGATAGTACTGACAAGTGCTATCATTCAATCGAACTAATTGTTGATGTAGATACATTACATTCACAATGAGAGTTGAGCTCCGTAGGTCAACGATCTTCTCATCACGCGGACAGACAGTCACGAAAATTCTCGTATCACCGAACCTATGGTTTGTAACTCATCCAATAACTGAATATTTTATAGGAAATAATAATATGGATTTTTAATATCCCATTTATTTTATTCCTTACTTAGGGGTTGAATTTTGATAAACGCCGAAATATGTTTTTCTCAAGTTTCAAGTAAAGACCAATAAAATATTACTTACCATACAAACTTTGTCAAACTTTCTCCCCTTAGGGGTTGAATTTCGAGAAATTTGAATACCTACGTAAAATGGGCTATAAGATTCCTCAATCAATTTTTTTTCTAGTAGTTTTGATATTTGATTTTCTATTTCTCGTCTATCTTCCGTTGTGCATCTGTATGGACGTTTGCAACAGTATTTATCCAACATCAAGTCAATGTGAGCTTCATAATCTTGTACAGTGCCGATGTCATATTTATCCTTAGCAAAGATTGATTTGTATTTGTCTACTAATTTATTAATTTCTGATTTTTGATATGAATCTAAATGGTTTATTAACATTTCAAATTCATCACAGTTTATATTTTCACTGAAGTTTATTTCCAATTTGTTTATGGACTTAGTGTCATGTTCTACTATCTCCACTTCATTTGGGATTATATTTTTTCCTTTTGGCTTGTTACATTGTGTAATCTTTAAATCTTCATTTTGTATTAAATTGAAATTTTTTATGCAATCCAAACCAATTAGAAAGTCGTAATTGAAGTTTTCATTGTCTATTATAAAAATATCCATAATTTTCTCTAAATTATAAATTTTTATTTTTAATGTTACAATACCTTTTGTTTTTTTCTCACCATTAATAGTTTTTAAGTTTACCATTTGTATATCCCTTTTATTATCTTTCTGTTGTATCTTTAATAATTTAGCATTTATTAGTGACACATTTGAACCTGAGTCATAAATACCAGAGACATTTAAAGTATCATTTAATAGTAACTTTATTTTTATTAATGGTGGCACTTCTAGTTTTTTAGATTCTTGTCATTCAATTCAATTTCCAATTCTGAGTTATTTACAGTTTTCACCACTGATTTTTGTTTGTTTGTTCTAAACCAACAATTTTCCTCAGGATGGTAACGTATCCCTTTTTTTTCATTTACACAAATCTGGCATGGTTTCTTTTCCTCATATTTTTTTGGTTTTGTGTCAGAATTTGTATGTTTTCTTTCATATTTATTTTTCCCAACAAGATATTCCAACTTTCCTATTTCATTGTAGAGATCTTCCGTTTCTTGTAAAGTTTCTCTGTCAATTTTGTCAGTCACATAATTAGGCAAGCCATATGCTATAAGGTCAATAAGTGTTCCCGTATCAATGGATTCCAGTAACAATTTTTCTTTTTTTAAGGCATACTCAAGTAACGAACCTGTTTGATATTTGAAGGCAAGAGCATATCTAATGGGGGACCACCCTTTGTTTGCAAATGTCTCACAAAAATTTTTTTCCCATTTATCCCATTCAGATTCTATTGTATGCTTAATTAACATGCAGCTATACCAATCTATACTTGAGTATTGCAAAAAGTTTTTTAACATTTCAATTTTCTTTCTGTCATCATCAATTTTAAATCGTTCACATTCCTTATTAAAATCTTTTATCCACTGGTAGGCATTTGAGGTTTTGCCAGAGAATTTTCCAATCATGAAATCCTTTGCAATTTTTTCTAAGTTTTTAGTTTCAGATTTTTTTTCTTTGTCTTCAAGTAATTTCTCCAAAAGTTTTTCCAATGTTTGATTTGAGCCACTAGGGTTAGATGATTCAGCATGTTTTGTTTCTTCAAAAATTTCTTCTAAGTACACATCATTAAACTGCAAGTTTTGTTCTTCATCCAGATATACTTTTGAAATATCATCTGTCAAGGTTATCCATATTTTCCTTGTTTGATATCGTTTATTTAATGATTGTTTTACCTTGGCATAGTTGGAGGTATTTGTTATAACTTGATGGAAATTTGCAGGTTGTTGCTCTGTTGGTATTCCAAATGTGTGTCCGCTGGGTGTGGCTATTGATGTTATACATATTATGTTTGATTTTCCCTCTGCTGCTGACTTGACCATAAAATCAAACCTCAATTTCTCCATTATTTATTAGAATTTTCTTAAAAGCAAAAATGTTGTTTTATAATAATCTTTATATTTAGGAGCAAAGACGAAACTGCGTTTCTCTGTGAAAACAAAAGTTTTATTTACCATGTTTTTAAAATACATTAAACATCTTTTACTTACATTAAATTACAATAAAAAATGACACTCACCTGTGAAAACAAAAGAAACAACATTAAAGCCTTTGTTCCAGGTTTTGTGACTTCTAAATTAAAGTTAAATCTTAATAAATTGCACAAATTAATTTCTAATTATAAAATCCAAATGCAACGTAGTGTCACAGAGTAATCAGGTCGAATGCCACCTCACAACTGTCAGTCATGATATTTGTGTAGGCTGTGACGCAACGCGGCAAACTCAAATTATATAAAAACGAGAGATAGTGTAGTGCTTTCTTTACATACGCTTATCTGTCGGATTAGACAGCATACGCCATGAAAACTCGCTGGGGCCAATTTTTTCCTAGACTTGATTCACTTATACTGTTAATGCTCAGCTCCTAAACATGATAGGTCCACGTTTATTACTCGTGAACCTCGCTGGTGAATCAACCTATCTAATAGTAAAAACCGCAATATAATCGGTTCAGTCGTTTTTGCGTGAAAAGGGCACATATAGACAGAGTAGTGGTAGTGATGAAATGATTCCATACTAAAGCCATGCCCCCTTATAGCTTTACAATCGTTGGTACTTCAAGAACGTTTACAATAGTAGTAGCATTTCCATATTTCAACTGTTTTTGGCGTTATTGTTTTTTTTTATTGTCTCTATTTTTCTATGCGACAATAAAATGCACATCTGCGTCAAGGGCAAAGTGTATAAGACCGTAGTACGACCCACAATGGTATATGGTGCCGAATGCTGGCCACTCAAAAAACAGCAGACACAACAACCACATGTAGCTGAAATGAGGATGCTGCGCTGGTCGGCGGGCGTCACCCTCTTGGACAAGGTGCCTAATAACCATGTACGTGGAAGTCCAAAAGTGGCACCGATACCTGAAAAGCTCACCGAAACACGGCTGCGTTGGAATGGACACGTGATGAGAAGGCCCGAAGAACTAGACCCAATGACGACCCGAAATAGATCTAGCTGCCGAAAATTGAGCGATTAGGAGAGCCGACCCCAATTAAACATGGGATAAGATTGTCTCTATTTTTCTGAAATAAAAACGTAATCCGTAATATTCTTTCGTGATCGAATTGCGATTACAATGGTGTTTAGTTCAGTCATCACCTACAATAGGAGGCGGTCCGTCACCAGGGGGCGCCTGTTCCGCGAACTAGAACAACTCGTATCCGCTATCACTTCCCGACATTCCTAACATGACCCTCCACCACAGATTACTTAATAGTTACAACTGCAGAGTGACCGCTACTCCATTATATAATCTCTATCAAGAGAAGTGTGCAGATGGCAAGGGGAAACCACTGCACTATTCTTTCCAGGAAAGTTAAAGACCAAGACTGCTCTGTCAAGAGCACCACCACTGATAGAGGATAGAGAAGTGGAACGGTCTGCCTTTCTCCGTGATCGCAGTTCTTAAGGTCCTCTAAGCGAAACATGAAAAGCCGCCTCTACAGGTCCACCTAGCAGGTAGTTCTATGTCATAGACAAAGCTGAAGAGTTGAACGCGCTTATCTCTGAAACTACCCGACGGATTTGAACAATTATTTTTGCATTTGATAGCCCATTTCTTTAGGGCGAAGCAGTAACTATTAAGGCGGGTGCAACCGCAAGGCACATAATCTATATAAATAAAAATTTGATACTGTTAGTTGGTAAGCGAATCACTTGAGAACGGCTGGACTGATTTGGCAATTTTTTTTAAGGTTCGTAATAGCCTGATGAAGGTTTTTAGGGAAAGAAAAAGGCTTGTGTTTAAGCGGCGCCCAAAAATGTATCTATTTTGTACCAAAAAAAATCTAAACGGTTACCAAAATGGATGAATGGTCACCAAATTACGTTTCCTAAAATATTATGAAATAGATCCATTTTTGGTATTATTGACTGCCATAAAAATATATAGACGCCTTTAAAATACACTTTATACTTAATAAATTTTATACTAACCTAACCTAACCTACCTACCTTACTTGGTGACCATTTATCCATTACTTGGTGACCATTTATCCATTTTAGAAACCAAATAAAATATTAGTACAAGGCGTGCGATTTTTCTGATGTTTTTTCTATTATTTTGGATCATAATATGATATACTTTAGGACACTTTTAATAGTGTCAATTATTTTATTTGGAGTTGTTTATTTTATTTGGTGCCTAAGCTTAGAGTCTTAAAAATATTTTTGGTGTCCGCGTAAATTATACCCAAAGAAAAATTGGAAAATTTCCTTATAATAAAAATAGAGCCTGTCTAATCCAAGACTTTTCTATATTTTCCAGGGTCGTCACAAGAGAAACGCGACGTTTCCTGGTGGTCAAACTGCAAGTCTTCTTCAATCTACAACTACTCGAAGTAAGCTGTTTTTACTATGCAGTTTATATATTTAGAGTGCTTATGGTCCCAGGGTACCCAGCAGAGGCTTTTCCATCTAAATATACCTCAACAGAACTGGCCACTCGTTAGGTATAGCCTCACAAATATCATCAGCTAAACGAGGGAGACTTGGTCTTCAGCTGGATACCCTGGAACCGTAACATGGTTTCGGCAGCTGTATTGCAACCCGTGAAGAAAAAAAAAAGTTTAATATCGCTATGACGTATGCATTGTGACAATGTAATTTAACACACCTTCGCAACTTTTATACCTTGCTGTGTGGCCAGAGACACAAGTAACAGTGTCCACTTTTTGCCAGTTGTCCATATTGAACAGAACAGGTGGCAAGCCTGTTGCTGCACTTAATTGACCTAGATGTGTCACTTAGACAGACGTAAATATTTGTTATTTTTAAAAGAAGTGCGGACGTTGCCCTCCGAAGCACGAGGAGTCGATAAAAGATTGATGCGTAATGTTTTTATTGGATTGAGTGGGAATTGAACAATATAAAAAATATTTAAGAACTCGGGGGTAGCGATTATACATACTTTGTTTTGGCATTATGTTAATACCCTGTATCCACATGCCACTATCCTAACATACATTCCCTTATTATTGTAGAATATTCTGCCGATGCATCTACTCTGCGGGACGTGGCAGATGGCTGTGGGCCTCGACAGAGATATAACAGTTGTCATGGCGGTGCTCCTGGCACAACCACGTGGCCCGGTCCTCGTGTACAACCGCCACAACCAGAGATACCCACGTTAACTGCTCCAGCCACCATTGACACAAAAGGTATTAGATATAACAGATTTTTCGGTTTACACGCTCATTACTACATAATGCGTCCGTGGCCGTGTGGTTAAGACGTCTGGTATTAACTAGGCAGACCACGGGTTCGATTCCGGATCCTAGCCATGTACCAATGGGTCTTCCGCTGGGTACCCTGGCACCGTAAAGAAAAAACTACTTATCTGATGCTACTACTGCGGACGTTTTTGTAGATAATTCTATTCTACACAATTATTTCCTACATCATTTTGTTAGATTTGACAGCATGTACACATGAAATCATACTGGCGTTAAATTTCTTCCAATCCCGACGTGATTCACTAATCATCATCATCATCATCAACCTTTTAAGATCCACTGCTGGATCATTGGTCTCCCTCTAGCGCACCATTTTTAGTGGTGCTCATTGAGAGTAATTGCCATAGTCACCACGCTTGGCAGGCGGGTTAGTGAACGGACGTGTTTACGTGCCCTCCGAAGCACAAGGAGTCGATTTAAGTACATATTCTTAAAGAAAATTGGTGCTTAGCATTTTGGAACGAGTAGGATTTGAAACCGGGAGCTCCGGTTTCAAGTTCACCGTCTTACCAATTAGGCTATCGACTAATACTGTTAATTAATGTAAATTAATTGTTTAATATTCCTTCTGAATCAATCCATCTAATGGCAAAAACCGCAACTAAATATGTCGGCTAAAATCTTAATAAATGCTAAACGAAGCATAGCTAATACATTCAGATTATTAAAATTGCATCATTCAGGCAATCTCGGTGCGAATGGACCAAATTATATATGTAAACTAGGCAAGACTGCAGTTAATGAGACTCCTACTGCGTAAAAAAGTTGCGCAGTCCGCAGCGACTCGTGGTATTTTGTGACACATTTGCATATCCCATGCTGATCTTGGTCTAACTAAAGAATATACTGTATATTATTATCGTCTCATGGACAAATATTTTCAGAGATTCTGCAAAAGAAAATTCACGACAAATAGAAATTATTTAGGCGTAGAAGCGCGTAACCAACAAAAAAATGCACGTGTTCGAAAATTTTGCATCTCTTTCACTCAATATCTCAATATAGAAATAAATAGAGAAAGAACATTTCCAAACAAAATCGGTACAATATAAATTAACTTTAAAAAAAATAATCAATATTTTGTTGTAAAATTTGAAGACGGTTGGTGCCAAATTAGGTTACTGAATATCTGAAAAACTACTGAACCGATTTTCGTCATATGTCTGTGAGATAATGTCGAGAAATTATTAATCCTTAAAAAAATAAGTCGTCAGACTTGTCATAAAGTCAGGTTTTTCAAAATTACTGAAAAATTAATGAACCAATTTTTATGAGGTAAAAATGGGACCAATCCGGAAGAATTATCTGTCGATTAAAAAAAATCATCAAAATTGGTTCATAAACGACGAAGTTATTCGCGAACACACATAAAAAATAATAATATATATATATACGGTCGAATTGAGAAACGTCTTTTTTTGAAGTCGTTAAAAAGACACAAAACGGACTTCAGCAATTCAAGTATTGTACAAAAAATATTAGATAAAGCAAGTTCTAAAGTATGTGAAATTATTTTTACTCGATATGTAAAAAAAATACATGAGTAAAAATGTATAATAACTCTCGAGTCGGTTGAAAATATGCGCGAAATTGATGACTTTCAGGGCTTCATGAAACCTAGGTGTAGGTGATATTGAATTATTTTTTACATATTGAGTATAGATAATTTCATATACTTTAAGGATCCATTAACTAGAACTTGCTAATTTTAATAAGTATTGTACAATACTTGAATTGCTGAAGTCATGAGGCGTCTTCTTAAGTTTCTAATCCGCCCCGTTTTCTTTGTTTATTTGACTATTTTTAATTCATAGGAAAACATATAGGTATACGTAAGGGGCTAGGATTCTCCACAAGGTATAATTCCCGGCAATTAACTTGAATATATGTCATCTACTGCGCAGTACAAATACCTATTTATTTTAAGATTTTGTACTGCGCAGTAGGTGACAGATGTTCTAGTTAATTGCCGGTACCTATACTATTTAAATACCTATGCAATTAAATTGAGATAAAATAAATATTGCGCTCGGTCCTCGGGGTCACCGGAATCGCAAAATTTTGCATGTCTTTGTGTTAGGATACCCGTGGGAATACTTCAACAGATGGCGTATTTTACAAAATAAATGTCTAATTTTAAAAGAAACATTTAATTTTAATTTGTTTGTTTATTTGCCGTAATTAGAGGGATAAATAATCTTCAAAATGGCGTATTAAACATTAACTTTGATACAGATATCGACAAAAGACACCTTTAAGAACATCTACTTTCATTTAGTAGTCTCAAAAAAGGAAGTTGGCAAGCCTATACTGTCAAAACCAAATATCAGAAAAATAAACAGCATTTCTACCTTCCTCTAACGGCATTATAGCTATGAACGTACTAGTATGTACAGTCCTTTTGGCCTTAAGCAATAACTCAGGAGCATGCATCAGATTGTAACTTGCATACACGTTCGTCCACAACCTGGATCACATAACTCTGGATTTTGGGGTCGGGGGGTGTGGAGAATACTGAAGATACTTCATTACGATTACACGTACCAAATGTTTAAATTAACCAACTAACTTTACTATTTAACTAATAGTAAAATTAATATACATAATTGTTTTTATTTTACTTATGTTGTGTATTATGTCTGACTTACTAGCGCCATCTGTATTTCTTAGAAAGAGTTACACTTTACGCGTAACTGAAATTCTACCTTACCTAAACAAAAAACTTTATAATTGAAATAGTCAGTAAAATGCAGGTGTTCTTATTTATAAACTTTTCGATCATGACGGAGACAAAAGTTCTAACATTTACATTACAAAATGCACTTATATTATGATTAACTATAGACTTTTAAAATATTCCATCAATACATCTTCAATAATCGAGCAAGAGTTATTGTTAACATAACATAAATATATTTTCTTACTACAAATACATGCTATATGTCATTTCGTATTCGAGACGCCCGCCGTGAGAAAAAATCATAAAGGAATAATAAATATAGACAAGGTGGTTTAAATCATTATAACACCTACTGAGAACTCCACGCCAATAACTTGCTATTTTGCGGTCCGACGCGCCTTGGTCACTTTTTAAAAATATAACATGTTTTGCTCACGGCTTCGTCACGAAACTGCGAAATAAATAAAAAAACTAGTCAAGTGCGAGTCGGACTTGCGCACGAAGGGTTCCGTACCATTATCTATAAAAATGGCAAAAAAAAAAAAAAAAAAAAAAAAAAAGTTTGATGTATGGGGGCTAGGGTGTCCCTTAAAATTTAAGTTCGATATATTTTTATGCATACCTTCTTAAAACTTTCGTAATAACCCAATATTGAGTAAGAAAAAATATTAGCCCGTTTTATAAACGATAACCCGTGCCGACTTGCGATTTAAACTTTTCCATACAAATTGCGCGGGTAATGCGCTGCGACCTGTAACTATGTGTTTAATTTGTCATTTAATTCGTGATTTTTAAGACTGTTAGTGCGCTATTGTTAATTCCTTAAAGATGTCGGTGATTTACGGAGTAATAAACAAAATGTTTTTCTTATCGGAGTACCTAGCCATCAAATAAATGTTACAAAATTACCATCTAATCGACAAGTTCTCGCTGTTATTTTACAATATTCGCGAAGTCAAGCAGACTGTCAGTGAAAGTGCAAATTTTGTAATTAGAGAGTGTATTATATTTTGGGAAAAATCAAGAATTCCCACAAAGGCATTTCCGAACACTTTCAAGAACTGTGAAAATAATTTTAAAATTAACCTTGATAACTTGTTTCATATTGCACATTCTGATGCATTTGAGATAATGAAAATAAAAGAAGTCAAAGTATTTTTAAGGAAACAGAGAAAGCTAGGTCGACCGGGAAGTTTAGGTGGTGTGGACAAAAAATTGGTGGCGAAAGAAGAAGAGTAAGGTAAAGACGATTAGAAGAGGAGGAAAGGAATGTAAAACAAAGAGAGTATTGGCTATTGCATTTACTTCCACCTCAAATAACTTGGAGTGTCCAGAAGGTTCGGACGAAGAACAGATTTTGAATTCTGAACTCAGCTTACAAGACGTTCCCTGCCCTGAAAAAAGTTCAAAAAGAGGTAGAAAGAATACTATAATGCCTAAACTTGTCGCAGTTTTAGATCGATGTCAGTTAAGCATAAGAGACTCCGTTTACATTCTTCATGCAGTCGTAGATGCGCTTAGTATGCAATGTGCAGCGATGATTTCGCTATTAACAAATCCTCGATTCAGCGAATTCGTACTCAGACGAGAAAAACCAGAGCAGAAGCAAACAAGGTACCTAACATAGTCACAGTCCATTGGGATGGGAAACTATAACCCGATTGGATGTACAAAGTTCAAAAGAAGAACGTTTGCCCATTATTGCTTCATTTGACGATAGAGAACAGCTTCTTGCAGTGCCAAAACTAGAGAGCTAGAAAACATCAAGCTAAGCCGTCTGAACTGCTCTCTTACTGGAACCTTCATAATAAAGTTCAAATAGATACAACACCTTCGAATACTGGTCATCTCAATGGAGCTAGTGCTGTTTTGGAACAGACATTAGAAAGAGAATTGTTGCTTTTCGCTTGTCGTCATCATGTTTATGAATTGGTCATAAAGACAGTCTTCGAAACCAAGATAAAGCAAATTAATAGTAGCCCAAATATTCCAATCTTTAAAAATAATACGCTGGATGATTTTGTATTGAAAAGAGCAAACAATTTCTATCTCGACTCCAGATCGACAACAGTTTTCTTCAGGAAGATGCATCTTTCTGGCATTACAATGCTGCTTCTTTAAAAGAAGAGTAAGTCGTTTGAAGGTTGTAAATGACACTGCTGTCAAATTAATGCAAGATTTTAACGGACTTATCACGGCAGAAGAAGAGCAAAAACAATTCTTATTGCGCTTTGTCTAGGGACATAGAAATTTTTATCCGGACGGTAAAAAAACTACAGTAAAGAGTAGTTACCCTGGCTGATTGTTATAATTTTATGTTTTAAAATAAAGATTAATGTTTACCTTATTTTATTTTAACTCTTATTCACCTAATTTGTTGCATTTATATTATTTTTATAGCAGATCGAAATATCAGGACAAACCACGATTTTAAATAAACTTTGAAGCTCAGTCGGCACGGGTTGTGATCATGCTAGAAAGCTGAAATTTCATATTTGAGTATGTTTTAGCATTAATAAAAAAAGTAGAGGCTATGCATATCGATTAAAAAAAAAATTTAAAAAATTGTCAAATAAGGGACACCCTAATGGGGGCCCCCTTAAATATTTATTTTATTCTGTTTTTAGTATTTGTTGTTATAGCGACAACAGAAATACATCATCTGTGAAAATTCCAACTGTCTAACTATCACGGTTCATGAGATACCTACGACTGGTGACAGACGGACAGACAGACAGACAGACAGACGGACGGACAGCGGAGTCTTAGTAATAGGGTTTCCATTTTTACCCTTTGGGTACGGAACCCTAAAAACAATTTGAGTTTGATTAACAAAGAATGAAGAAATAAAGATATTTTTTTAATATAATGAAAAAAGTCCCATAAAAATCCTAGCGCACCCGTGGATGGAGCCCATACTAACTTTCATCCCCTATTATACCCCCTTTGGGGGCTGGATTTAAAAAAAGTTGCCTATGTCCTTCCCTAGCATTCAAGCATACTGCATATCAAATTTCATCAAAATCGGTTCAGTGGTTTAGCCGTGAAAGCGTAACAGACAGAGTTACTTTAACATTTATAATATTAGTATGGACTAGGAATTTAATTCTACACATTATTACAATTATGTTTCTAAAGTTTTTTAAGACCTGTCTTATTTGGTAAACAAACTGCATGTCTTTTTAACGTAAAATATTAAAATTTGTTATGTTAGGTCTCCAAATGTAAAATAGGTAATAAATGTTAATAAAATGGTTAATATAAATGTTTACCAAATAAAACATGACTAGAAAACGTATGATTTTGACATGCGCTTTCGACATATATTTTCTTGGAATAGAGCTCCTAAGTGATATGCGAAAACGCAGATCATAAGAGTAAATACCGCATTTAAATCGGTGTATGGTTAGATCTATCATACTGCACATATACGCGCGCCGAATTTGGTAGACAATGTGATTTTGAGGTCTATAAATGTATTTTTAGACCCCTAAAACTTACATTATTTTGTGGAACAAAATCTGAGATGCATCTTGTAGTGACCTTGACTGGTTTGCGTTGCGTGCTCTCGTAAATTATAATCTGAAAAGGGCACTTATTTTAAACTTGGTGTAGCGCCTCAGGAAAATAACAATATAATAATAAACAAATATAAACTAGTTCGCAATTATGTTTGCGAAACGAGATTCTCACTTTGTAACCGCTGAATATCCATTCTATTTTTGCATAAACTAAATTTACAGCCCAACGAACTCAGTTTTACGCGCGGCTTATTTTGTCCATATCTCTTTAGAAAGATGTGAGCGAGATGGACTAGTATTAAAATCAATAAGGATAAGATAAGACAGACCAATATTCACGTACCAGAAACATGAGAAAGTACGATTTTTCATCAAAAAAAAAACAAATTAGAAAAACACGAAAAGGACGTCGGCTTTACAAAAATTATTAGAATTATTATCTATCTTTTAATGTAGAGAAAATTGTAAATTAGTAAATATATTAAGAGAACTCGAGTCGCAAATTTAGCTGAAATACGCGTGAAATTGAGGATTTTCAAGGCTTCATAAAACTTAGGTGTAACTGATTTTGGTTATTTTTTTTTCCATGAGAAACTTTAGAATGAATATATTTATCTTTGAATTTTAATTTCGAGCCTAGCACATACAGTTATCGCGTAAAATTGGAAAAACGAAACATCTGATTTGTATGGGACAAAAATCATGAGGCGTGTCCTTAAGTCTTTGTCTCTGTATCTGAAAGTTTGTCCAACATACTATCTAAATTCTTAAATAAACAAGAATTTCACTTATTGTAAAAATTCTAGTGTAAAATATCTGAAAAGTAATTATAAAATATTTCAAATTTCAGTATACACAGATCAGCCGGTATCATCAGCCTCACCGCCCACTAGAGACAAGATCAATGGTGAAGAGAAGGCTCGCACACGGAGACGAGATTGGTCTGATACGGCAAACGGTGTCAACATTGAGGATGGTGAGCTTAACTTTTTAACAAATTATACTTGCTTGACTGTTTGGTCCTTCTTAGTAGGACTAGGTTATCTCCCTATGTTGTGTATGTTATGTTAAATTGATTGACGTTTTCCTATCAACAAGCAACGTATGGTTAGCTAACCTCTAAATTTTAATCAGATGAACGTGGCAGACTTTTCCTTAGGTCCATTTTGTTTTTTAATATTTTTTTAAATACACAATTTACGTCACACAGGAACTACGTCGAATGTGCCCGTACTGCTTCCTCCACAACGACAGTACGACGAACAGTTGCGAGACATTGCGGCATCGCTCACTAGGCCGCGCTGTCGTCGAGCGCTACCGCCCTTAGAGCGACCTACACGTCTACCACCAGATAGACTACCAGTTAGTATATTTACATGTTCACAAGCTATTTCCCGCGGCTTTTATCGCGTGGAAAAGTTACACAGAAAATTCATTCAGGTTGTGTAATAATATTTCTAATTCCTATGTAAAATAGTTACTTAATGGCGTCATTGTTCAGGTACGCGGTTCTCCAGACGGAGGCTCGCCTCCAGAAGAAGGAAACTCAAGCTCTGCGAGTGAAGGTGGTGAAGTCAACGAAGCAGCAGAACCAGCTGAGGGTGGGCGGGTAGAACTGCCAGCAGAAAGACTGTTACATGCTAGAGCTGGGTGGTTGACGAGAAGAGGTGCAGGGGGCTGGTCGAGACATTGGTTCGTGTTGCGAGGAGCGGCACTTCTGTACTTCAGGGATCCTCACGCTGAAAATAGAGGACTTATGGATGGTGTTATAGATCTCAGTGGCGTGGCCAGAGTAGTTGAATTGCCCAGCTCTACTAATGGATACGCTTTTGAAACAGAGGTATGTGTGCCTTCAGCTCTTTTTTACTTCTAATCGTGTAATAAAGTCTTTAGTTTAATAATTATGTTTACCTTTTTTCAGACGTGGGACGGAAAAATCATTGTCCTAGCTGCGGTCACTGCAAGCATCAGGTCAAACTGGATGTCCGCCATCAAGAAGACAGCTGGTCTACCCGACGCCGGTACATTATCTCTCATTCTTCGAGAAGATAACGATCAAACATCAGAATCATCAGCTTCACCGATAACGCCAGTAACACCTATCACTCCAAGATCTGCACCATTTTCTTCTGACGAAGAATACAGAACAGCTTCAGAAGGAGGTCGCAGGGATAGTGCCGATTGGGGAGATCTTAGCACACAACCGCCACCTTCACCTATACTCAGCAGAACCCCAATATCCAAAGTTAAAGACAAGGTCCGAGCTCGGGGGTGCCATCAGACTGTCACACGAACAGACAATCTCAAAATCGAACGTGATGAAATTGATGCCATTAAAGAGAAAGAACATACCCTGGAAGATATGGAAGACGACAAGCCAAGTGAACATCGCAAAAGAAGTTACACATCAACAATAGATAAACAATCTATAGAAATTGACGATTTACGTAAACAACTTAAAATAGCCCTTACCGATGTTGCAGCTGTAGAGTCTGAGTTATCGAGGTTACGAAAGTTGAAAAGCGAATCTGTATTAAGAGAAAAATCAATGGAAGATCTTGTTAAAAAATTGCAAATGAAGGAAGATCAGCTCGCTCTTCGTACGAAAGAAGCGGAAAGTTTACTCGCAATTAAACAACTGTACAATGATGACAAAACAGTTTGGGAAAATAAAGTAACTGAAACTCAAAAATTCCTCAAAGAATCTACAGAGCAATGTGAACTTCTCACAAGGCAATTAGCTTCAGCACAAGAATCCATTCAGCAACTGCAACAAGAACTTACTGACCTTAATGAAAAGTTACACAATAGTGTCAAAGAAAACGACTACTTATATGGAAGAATCAGGGAACTAGAAGGAAAAATATTAGTAGAGTCGCCAAGTAAAGAGAAACGAAAAAGTATCGGATCCCTTAACGAATTAGCAAACTATAACGAAGATCTAAATGTTACTACAATGGATAAGAACAGTCTTGTAGAAGAATATGTGGAATTACGAGCACGATTTATGAAGGCAATTCAAGAAATAAAAATCATGAAAAGGGAACTCCGAGATTCTTACAGTTTATACGATGAACTTGAAATAACTAACTTGAAACTTATAAATGAAATGAAGCTTAGAGAACAATGTAGTAAATCGGAAATAGATTTAATGGCAGCTCGTATTCAAGATTTGACTCAGAAGTTAACAGCATCCGACAAACAAGTACGCACTCTTAAACACAAAATACAGAAAACTGAATCCAGAGAGAAAAGGCGAAGTTTGTCTCTGAAAGGAAGAGAGTCATTTACGATTGGGAAGGAAGTCGAAGAGAAGTTGACTGAACTTGAAAACAAAATCAATCTCCTCGAACCCTGCAAGGGAGCCCCCATCGTGAACACACACTCTAAAAGTTCGTCTCCTGCCAAAGAAAAACCAACGAAGACCGACGGTGTCGTGGATGAAAAGAGGATGAAAAGATTGGCCGCTCGGTTGAGAAGAAAATCATTGGACAGCGCGACCAGCTCGGAACCCATGAAAATGCTTGTGAGACTGAGTTCCTTAGAAACCAAAGTGGCGTCCGCGCTCGAAAATCGCCGAGAGTTTGCAAACTCGTGCGAATCTTTAAGTCAAGCGACGAGGTCGACCGACAGTCCCATGATAACCGAGAGTCCGGAAGAGGTCACGGTCGGGACACACTCGCAGCGACACCTGCTCGACAGGCTGCAGAGTCTGGAGTGCGTCGTCATCACCTCGAGGGACAAAGTCAACGAGTGTCTGAGGCAGATGAGTGCCATGCGCGCCGCCAAGTCCAGGAGGTCACCTTCGCCGAGCGTGGAGAAGAAGTATAGCATCAAATCTATGGAGAAGTGTCTCACAGATGTCAGCAGGCAACTGCAGGAGTGCTTCGACAAGTGTGTGGTGCAGGGAGGAGCGGAGACCGGGGAGGGGGGAGTGCACGACGAGGTGGCGCGGGTGGTATTGCAGCTGGAGGAGCAACTGAGAGACAAACTGCTGGACATCTCGCGGAGGAAGGCCGCGCTGTACGAAGCGGGCGAACTGACACAGCGGGCAGCACTAGCACTCATGGCGGAGAAGCTGGCGTACGAGGCCGTGCTGGTGGCGCGGATACAGGAGGCGCTCGACTCTACCGACGGGAGCAGATTCTTCGCGAGATTAATAAAGTCTGAAATAATCGAAACTAGTCAATTAATTACTAATCTTAAATGTAAGATATCCGGCGGAGGGATCGTCTACGACAGCGCGAAGACCTCGCTCGACCATCTGGCGAGAATACTGTCGAGGAAGATAGACATGGTCCGGGAGGCGGACGACACGAGGCCGCGCGGGGCCGAGCTGGTCGCGCGAGGAGCCGACCTGGACGCGCTTAAGGAGGCGCAACGAGAGGTGGCGGCCGCTGTCGACCGGTACAAGAGTGACAAATTGGCAGAGCTGGCAGCCGCGCTGGCCTGCGAGGCAGGGGGTGGAGCCGCGGCGGCAGTCAGCACGGAGGCGGAGCGCGTGAGGGAGGCGTGGGCGGCCGCAAGGGACGCTCTCGGAGCCGAGCTGGTGCAGGCGGAAGTCGCCCGTGCTATGTCTCGGGCCGCGCGCACCTGCGACCGCGAGCTGGCCGCGTCGCGTGACTGTCGCCTCACGTTGTGCGCGCAGGACCGCGCCGACCTCGAGCTGTGGTGGCGCGCCGCCCATGACCACCTGCGCTGTGAGATGGACGCGGCCGTGCGGGACATAGCGGCTCGTTACAGGGAGTGTCGCGCGGGAAGACTAACCTCCGGGGAGCGGGAGCGGGGAGGGGGCGACAGTCGCGCGCTGCTGCAGCGTCTCGCAGAGGTGCTCGCACACAAGGCGCTCGTGGACGCGCGGGTGGCCGTGTTGGAGGGGACGCACCGCGCCGCCGCTCCGCCCGCACCCCGTGACACCCCCACACCTCCCGCCTGTTCCCCGCACCCCGCACTCGCCTCGCTGGATGCTGACCCCGCGCACGAGGCGGAGTTCGTGTACTTGTTCCAGCAGTTCTCGCACGAGTGCCGCGCGCTATTCTCCGGCGACTGTTCCGGTAACAGTGAGGACCTGGAGAGGATCAGCGCGAGTCTTGAGCGGGCGGAGGAAGTAGTGCTGGACGTGCAGCGGAGACTGGCCAACGCGGGCGACGAGACAGGGGCGGATATGTCCACAACACCCGAGCCCGTGCAGATCCCTCAACCCGTGCAGTCATCTGTCGCTCCGCTGACGGCTGTGCACGCTCGTTGTGAAGCTCTACGTCTGCGAGTGGAGACTCTGTCCGCGCTCGTACCGTGCCAGCACTGTCGCCGGCTGCAGGAAGCGCTCGAGAGGTACGTGTCTACACTACACACATAGTATCCTAATCATAATCCTAACTGATATTATAAATACGAGTGCGTTTGTTTGTTTGTTTGTTTGCCCTTTCGCGTAAACACATAGCTATCGACGTGTTTTTGCACATTTCAAAAAATTCCACTTATTTTAAAATTATTGATTTACTTGGTGTTAAAATGAAATTATTATGTCCAGACTTCAGAGTGAAGCATCCCGGTCGGAAAGTGCTCGTGCTCAACAACAGAGCGCGCTGGGAGCAGCTCGTCGTGCACGACAGCAGCTGCACGTGCAGCACGAACGTGAGCGCGCTCAGCTACGAGAGCGTGCCCGCCGACTGGAGCGTCGTCTGGCAGCGCTCGACTCCGAGTACTCCGCGCAGCTCGATAGTTTGCGAGCAGCGTATCAGGTTTGTACCTATATTTTATTTAAGTAAGTATTTACCTAAACTAGTTTAGAGTAATGCTAGGGAGACGAATACAAACCCGATTTATGTATATTTGTCCTTTTTTCTCGCATGTATTTGTCTCATTTCTGCACAATTTCTTTCTATAGACCTCGTCCGGACAGTTGAGCTCGAGGCTCAACTTAAGTTGAAGGGTAGTTTGTGATAAACTGATCGTTAAAAAACATCTGATGGCCAATAATTTATCTGTTTCACACAGACAAATAAATAGAATTGGCCCAGATAGCAACGCCCTCTAGTGACAATACCGCATAGCAATAGCGAGTAGACCGGCATGAATACAACTCAAGAATATAAGTTTGTCCCCCAGAGTGCTGTGGCAGCCGACACGCACGGCGACGGTCTTAGAGCTCGCTACCAACAAGAGATAGAACAACTACGGGCGCTGTGTGAGAAGGGACTTGTGGCTATGGAGAGTTCTCACCGGCGGATAGTGCGGGACATGGAGGATAAGCACCGGGCCGAGCGGGATCAACTCAGGTAATTGTAACTTAAAATAGAATAAATTCCTCAAAAGAGGTCCCTTCGTCTTGTTAAGGAGACGCCTCATAACTTTTGTCCCATACAAATTGCATAACGACTTCTTAAATTACGCGATAACTATGTCTTAGTTTTGAAAAAATAGCATTCGAAAGTTAAATATATTTGACACAGTATGAATTTAGAAAATAGACAATTTCACATACTTTTCTTACTATTTCTAATAGTTTTTGTATAATACTGGATGAGCAAATGTCCGTTTTATGTATTTTCGCAAGACCGATTTTTTTGTGAAATCGCTCTTTCTCATGTTTCTGGTACGTGAATCTTGCCCTATCTTATCTTATCCTTGGTTATTTTATCAATTCTTTTTATAGTGTATCTCTCTAACAACTTTTTAAAGTGATATCGAGGTACACTTCTTTGTAGAAAATGTTTCGAATAGGCAACAGCTAAAGATATTTCTAAACATTTCAGGCTGGACAAAGAGCAAGCTCTGGCAGAAGAGACCCGCGCCACTTTGGCAGCTTTGGACGCGATGCGTAAAGCGCACGAGAGTGAGGTGCGCAGAGAAGTGGAGAAGTTTAAAGCAGAATTCCTCGGGCGGGGCGCGGCGCCGGCAGACCTCACGCAACTGAGCTCAAGACACCAGTTAGTGTCTGTTGTACTTTATATATTACTAGTCTGTGCGGAAACAAAACCGTCATACAAGAAGTCTGTCATTAAACTAGACTCCAATATCTTTGACCCTTGTTGTTCTGCGACGGTTCTCTTTTTGCACAAACTATAATCTAGATAACTTTTATAAACTAGATAAAATTTTAGGGTTTTTTAACTTTTTAAATTGAGCACATCTAATATTTAAAAATTCATATTCTATTATAGACTCAAAAACTGCTGGATTGAAAAAATATTTTTGCAATGGATAGCCCCAATTCTTGGCTAATAGGTTGGTATTAAAATTGATGGAGTGTTCTTTGAGGAATTATTTGATAATGTATATGGTTAATATTATTAATTCATCCATATAACATAAACACTGTACTTAAAGCGGTTTGCAATTTCAAAGCAACACAAAAGCTGGCTTCACTAAACGCAGAAACCTTTCCTATTCGAAAGCTTATCAATACATTTAAAAAACATCTAAAATATAGTAGAAAATAAAAGCATCCATTTATTTCCAGACAAGAGATGGAGGAGATAAAGCGCGAGATATTATCATTGTCGGAGAAATATTCTGTGAAGTGTGTGGAGTCAGCAGCCTTGGAGGAGCATCTAGCAGCGGCCACCGCACAACTGGCGCAGGCACAACACCATATCATGCAGCTTGATGCCAGGTACATGGACATTCTTCTATTTATTGTGAAGTTAAAACATCTATGTTACATATATCAATATATAACTGAGAAATTATATTCACACGATATATTGTTCCATTCAAAATATGCGCTGAAACGGCTAAATTAATTTTGATGAAACTTGCAGCGATCGCAGTGATACTTATGAACTTAGAATCTGCTTTTTTTCATCTTGACATATAAATGGTCTTCATAACATTATAAGTATACAGAAATACAAAGATTTTCCAAATATGGCTTAAGTTAATATGGAGGGATGAGCATAATACAAAAATATAAAACTGCCATTAAAAAAAATATTTGCAATACATTACATTTACCTACATTTTTTTTCTTTACTGGTTGCCTTGCAGCTTTCGAAACCGTGTTACGGTCCTAGGGTACCCAGCGGAAGACCAAGTCTCCCTCTTATGGCCGATGGTATATTATATTACATAAATTATACATGACATTTTCAGAAATAAACAACTGCGGGCACATTTAATATCGGAAGCTAACGAAATGAAATCATCCGAGGCGTCCACACTCTCGCAACTAATAGAGGAAACTGCTCCGGTAAGTTTATTTAATTTTACTCACAAATTTTACCTACTATGTTCCACGACACACGCTTGCACATCCAAAAATAGTGCTTTAAGTGTATATTACACTTTAGTTACGCTATTATTGCATGTTTACCACGAGCACGTAACAAAATCATCGTAACTCAAAAATCGATGTCTCATGTCTTGTTAAATACAAACTTAGTGTGTTAAAATGGGTATTCCATATACATACAAATAGTCATGAGAGATTCGCAGTTTATGAGTAGCAAAAATCTTCTGTTTTACTGAAAATCTTATCAAAATCAACCGTCAAGTAGGAACTTATTTCAACATACATACAGACAGACGCTTATTTTATATTATTATACTAAATCCAACAATTTATTTTACTTTTGACAGCTCGAGTACTATCAATTAGTGATGTCCTAATGTGTAACATTTTATTTTTGTTCAACGTTTTGTATTGTTTTATAAATATAACCAAGCGTATAAATTACTATATTAAAATAAACCATTTATGTAAAGCACTACTTTAAATGTATTTATTATTTGGCAACATCGATCAGGCAGGTCATAGACAATAGTCATAAATATCGATATCGATAAATATCGGAGCTAAAGAGCACGTCGCTTCACTTCACTATTGTAAGGAAAAAACAAACGTCCTTAAGTAATGCATTTTATGCTGTATGGACTCAGTTCCTTTGCCTGATCCTGAAAAGGAACAAATTAACCAAAAAAAAGGTCTATGGAACTGCATAGGCGTGCTTATGTCAAAAAGTAAAATAAATTAGAGTTACGCAAAGTGTGTCACTAAAAAGAAAAGAGAGATACATATCTTTTGAGTACAAAGAACTATATCCTTCATTTAGTTCATTTAGTTCACTAGATCACGGGAACTAATCGTACCATAAGAAGTATTTGAGTCAAAGAAAAATACCCGTCATTTAGTACGTGATTATTATATTTCTCTTTAGTAATAATAAACATAGAAATAAGCAATCAAAAACGACAAAAAAATAAATCAAAACGCAACTTCACGGGTCTCGCACAAAGTATAAGTTAAAAATTCTGCCCTATACATAATTATAAAATTACCTATTGTACATTTGTCTATAATATTTTTTTTATTTAAAACAATTTGGTATGTACAAACTTTTTTAGTCAAACATAATTGTACTTTATTTCAAATATGATAACGTTTACTTTGGCACCAAATTCGCGTGACTCCTATTGACCTGTCATGCTTATGTCGTGCATGTATTTCGCTTCTTCATTTATAAAGAAAAAGCGAGATACTACATTCCTTCAATCGTTCAGCGAGAGTGTAGGTACTATAGTGAAGTAAAGAACTAAAAGATATAGAATGTACTAAAGTGAACTAAAGATATATTGCTTCTGTGTAGGTGAAGTAGTTCTTTTTTGTCCTTCATACATTAACTACCCATCTCTAAAATAAATGGTTGAATTTAGTTTTAGTATAGTAAAAAACCTCCTTCATGTTCGGTGAGAATCCCATTATCTTTTAGAATAAAAATCAGCAATCTCTTTCACATAGACATAACCTAAGATACAGTTAATGCAGATAAAATAGTCTGTTGTATTAGGTTTGATGTATTTTAATTCTAGTGGGCTTCATAAAAATATATGGTGATTTCGCCATTGTCAAACAATGAGTGGAACCAATATGGCCGTGTCATGTTGTTCTGAAGACAAAAATAAATTAACTTCAACAAGCACAATTATGTCATTTATTTGTTAACATATAATTACAGTACACTTTCTTATCTTATTTAACTGTAGGTGCTTAGTTAAGGAGATATATCGAAAAAAATAGTTTTTTTAGGGTTTCGTACCCAAAGGGTAAAAACGGAAACCCTATTTACTAAGACTGCACTGGCTGTCCGTTTGTCTGTCTGTCTGTCACCAGCCTGTATCTCGTGAAAGACAGTTGAAATTTTCACAGATGATGTATTTTTGTTGCCGCTATAACAAAAAATACTAAAAAACAGAATAAAATAAATATTTAAGGGGGCTTCCATACAACAAACGTGCGCGAGTCCGACTCGCACTTGGTCAGTTTTTATTTATCTGTATTTATTTGCGATTTTCAATATAGGTATACTTTCGAGTATGTAAGATATTTTGATACATTGAATATATGATTTTTAATCGATTAATACCTATATTAAAATTTGAAATTACCCCCATTGCAATTACACTGCAAATTTTGTACTCCAGTTATCAACCTCAGAGGATTTAATTCTGTATGTAAAGTAAAAACTTAGATTTGTTTTTTATATTTTTATTTCAAAGATTAAGTTGTTTTAATATTTTTCTATCCAAGTTTTTGAGACAGACGACAAACGTCATCATTTAGGGAAAGTAGCGCTTCTGTTTTCCAACTTTGAAAATTCATTATATATAAAAAAACTAGAACCTACCTACATAGAAAACAAAAATATTCAAACTAGTTTTTAAAAATAACATTTATACTTTGAAATAAAAATATAAAAAACATACCTTAGTTTTACTTTACATACCGAATTATTTTCGATATATCGCCTTAACTTATTAAATACCCCAAATAAGTACAAAATATAGTCCATTTGCTATTGCTAAGTGAGGTATAAGGTAGCACTGTAATGCGGCTATGGTACGCGGTGTCTGTATGGTTGGTGCACTAACAGCATGCGCGCGAAGCTGCCCCGCTCTGGACACACCTGAGACATCTGGCGGCTGCCTGGCAACGAACTACGAACTCAGGTAACAGACACACACACCAGAGAAGATTTTCCTATTGAATATTTTGGTCCCACACTGAGATCTAAGGTGGAGAATTGTCCTATTTACCTATGCTGATAGGTATTTTAAAATTATGGTAAAAGGTGCATTACGTAGAGGTGGATAGAGTTTGAAGATATTTTGAGTGATATAAGGGGACATCCATTAATTACGTGAGCTCAAAATGGGGGGGGGGGGGAGGGGTCCAGTAAAATCTCATGAAATCTCACTTAAACTGAGGGGGGTATAATTGAAAATCTCACGTCAACATAAGTATTTTTTTTCTTCATATGTCCTATTGTAGTCTTATTTTGCCCACTCAAACATCTCATGGTTAAAAACATTTATTTTAAGAGTAAGGAAAAAAGTAAAAAGTGAAACATTTAGAGTTTTTAAAAGAAAAAAAAAGGTATAGACAATACCGATTTTATAAAAACAAATGTAGTTTTTTAACAACTGTAGCAGAAATCTCACGTATGGGGGTGGGGGGGTCCCACAAAATCTTCTTTGATTGATTGCTCACCAAGGGGGAGGGGGGAGTCTAAATTTAAAGAAAAATAGCTTACGTAATTAATGGATGCCCCCTAATCAGAATTAGGCAAGTATCCCTCCCACTAATATTATAAAAGCTGGATGTATGTATGTTTGTTACCTACTCAATCACGCCAGAACGGCTGAACGGATCTGAATGAAATTTGGCAACTTTTTATCCCGAAAAAATGTATAGTTCCCGTGGGATAGATTGGTTTTGTTTTTCACGGGATCGACATGATTTTTTGCATAGTGGTTGTTTCGGGGTCCGAGAATGACATGTACTACTTTTTATACCGCGAAAGCGGGCGGGAGAGGGGCAATTTACAGCCACGGGAAAATTTCTTTTTGGATCTATTTCCACACGGGTGAAACCGCGGACAGAAGCTTGTATCTACAAGTAGGTTTATATCTTAGGATAATACTTCTCTACCAAGTTCTGTCCAAATCAGTTCAACAGTTTAGCGTGATTGAGTAAAAGAAACCCAAACTTAGGCACACATTCGACATTATTTGAAAGGTATTTTATGGTCAGTACCAATTATGTTTACTGCATGACCTTTACAATATGTAGTTGCACTAATCAATCAATCACAGCTTCATGCATCTAACAGCACATAAACTAAAATAACTATTAGATATAATACTATTTTAATGTTTTCTATTTATTTTTAAATCTAAGAAAATATTTTTAGTAACTGGGGGTCATCCATAAATTAAGTCACACGAATTTCATGATTTGTGTAACCCAATCTGGTGTGACGTCACATATTGTCCAATTTTAAATTTAGTATTCATTAAAATTTAAATTCCCGATAACGTGTGACTCAATTTATGGAGGTCCCCCTAGTAGTAGTTTGAATATAGCCTACGTCATAACCAATTCTACTAATTTAACTTTCATACCAACAGAAACTCAAAGGAATGCCAATAGGCATGATGACTAAAACAAAACATTCTAATTAGTCCGTCAGTTAGATTATCAGAAAATATTGGACACGTATTTTTTCTTTTGTCAATTAAACAAAAAATTATGAATCCGTGACGCGTGACGTCACATCTGAGTACACTTTTTACCTAGAAGTGACGTCACCGGCCGCCACTCCCAAGCGTCACGCTTTGTCTCTGTAATTTTTTGTTTGATTAACAAAAGAAAAAATACGTGTCCAATATTTTTTGATAATCTAAATGAGGGACTAAATAGAATAATATTTTGTTTACCCTGTCATCTCCCCTATTATTTAAAGATAATGGCAGGAATAGAATTTGAAGGACCAAAAACCATATATTTATTGCCTTTCGTTTGCCTGTCATTATCTGTGCAAATAAATGTGCAATCCCACTCAAGTAGGTATATTTATTGATATTGCTATTGCTAAACTAGTAGAATTGGCCACCTTAGATAATTTGGTATATTTTTTGATATTGCTAAACTAGTAGAATTGGCCACCTTAGATAATTTGGTCAGTTGACAGTTCTTATCAGAATAGAATTTTAGATATTAACTTGAATTTATAATTTGCACCTTATATCTAAATCTAGAAAGCATTGTTCTTTTTCCCCTATAGACTTTTTTAATTTTACTGATTTTATTTTTAAATAATAATTTGACTGATACTTTATGAAGAAAATCTTGTCATTGTACAGTAACGACCTTCTAATCAAGCCGCGCAAAGAAAAATTGTGTAAGAAAACAGCGGCCTCTCCTAATTTTTTCATTTTAGTAGTTTATGAAACTGGTGCATAATTTGAGTTTAAAAACCGAGCGCATGCGAGTGTTTTATTACCTAGTTATATGCAGTTTCACACACTACTTTATCTCAACTCATGCAATAGGTAGGTATATAAAAGAACCAAAGTTAAAACAATAACAAAATTATTGATTATAATAATTATTCAAATTTTTAATATTGCTTGGAATTTTTGATATTTGGGCAAATTAGTTATTTGCAACCTTCTTGATCGAGTAAAAAGAATTTTTATAGTATTACTTTGTTGAGTAATAATTCGGTTTTTTTATATAAACTTTATTTTACATGATTAGATAAAATTATTTATCTGCGCGGGTTGTACTACACAATGAAAGATTTTCTTTGGTACTGTACCTTACTATCATATAAAGATATGGGTAACACAAACACAAATGTTAAGTTGTGATATGTATAACAGTATAAACGTAATAATAGGAATTATATTTTACTATTAATTTTATTAATTTTTAGTCTAATAGTCATTATAATTATAATGAACAGAGTATATAATGAACAGAGTATATAATGAACAGAGTATAACTATAAATAAATAAATAACTTGTTGCGACTCAACAGATGTTTTCTGTGTTTGATTACTAATGACAATAAGTTTATTGGTAATACTTGTGATAATAATATAACGTTGTATCCCAGACGAGGTCCCCATTAAGAACGAGTCCGCTCCTGGAGGCGCGCGCCCCGACCCGCAACAACAACATTCAGTTTGCAAAGACGGAGAGCACAAGAAATCTACAACTACACCCCGTTCAGGTAAGAAGAAAAAATCGGTTCTGTAGTTTGAGAGGTTACCCCTTACATCCAAAATTCCAAACTTTACCTTTTTATAATATTAGTATTGTGGCGGCACATCGCGTCGCGTCGATAGATGTCGCACCGTTACTATCTCATTGAAACCTGTATCGCGCCATTGAAAATATTTAATAGATTGGCATATATGCAACTTTCCAGCGACACGCGTTGGGGAGTATTCCTTTTACTCATGATCGTTGGATTGTTGTTTGTAGCCATTTCTATAGTATAGTATAGATGCACGACATCCGTGTCTTCAACTATATGTTTATTAAAAGTATCTCTTATTCTGTCAGATATTTTTCACGGATTGCCTCATTGGTACATGGCCGGGATCGAATCGTGATCGCTTAGATAATACCAGACGTCTTAACCACTCAGCCACCGAGGCACTTTTCTATATTAATTGCCTTTTAAAAAAAGTGTACCGACTTCAAAAAGTATGCACGAAAAGTGTGCTTACCGAAAGCAAATGCACAGTCACTATAAAAAAAATACAAAAATCGCTTCAAGTGTGCCTGCCTATAAAATTTGAAAAGTTCTCTATTTCTCCAGGATCCTTTCATCAGATCCTGACCTGATGACCATGGGACCACCTTTCAAACAAAAAAAAATCGAAATCGGTCCAGGAGTCTTCAAGTAATCGGGGAACATACATTAAAAAGAAAAAGATTCCGACGAATTGAGAACCTCCTCCTTTTTTTTAATGTCTGTTATAAAATGGTTTTCTTTTCAGAACTGAAATCCGGTCGGTGTTCGACGGCAGGCCGCACGAGCGCTCTACCACTCGTGGGGATGGTCGCAGAGAGGAAGAAGAGGTTTGAGCTGTAACACACGAGTACACGACAGCCGCTCTGGTCACTTCATTGTTATATTACTGTTATTATACTACTTCAGGCTATGCTATTTTAGTTTTGTTTGTTGGTACAGTGGCGATGGGTACATTACACCTGAGTGAATTAAATCTATTGAGCTCCCGTCGTCACTGCGTATAGGTCGCGTTAAACTTCACGACCGGTCTGAATATAGGCACGAGTCGCGTCGCAGTAGGATGTTTACTTTCATTACCTAGTTGTGTAATTACAATCTTGCACTCGCCTCGTGTTCAGAGCGGCAATAAAGTTTGACGCGATGTGTAATAGTAATTTTATATTATTGACATTATCAATTTATTATTGTAACATTTAATAAAATATAACTTATATGTAATGTTATTAATCGAGTGTGCATTAAGAAATTTACATTATGATTATTTAAATATATGTGGCCAGATAAGAAAGCTACCCCACCACGTAATGTTATGAAATTTAATCTTAGTTATTTCTTTGAGCTGTCAAATGAAGCTCTTCTCAACTATTTCTAAATTCTACAAAATTCTATTTTTTTTCACTAATTCAAGCACAGTTCAAAGGAAAACTAAGAAATATATATTCTCTTAATTTAAGTTTTAAATGTGTGTATGAATTGTATAGTTGTTTGTGTAAATACTAACATATTTTATAAACGATATTATTGCACTTTCAATATTCATTTATCTTTAACTTTATTTTAAGGATTCGTTACCAAAAATTGTATCATTTTTATATTTATATCATTGCACATCCATCATCACTACTGTACATTGTAATTATTATTTGACTTTTACTTTACGATGTGATGTTTGTAAACTTTTGTGTCAATAAATCTTTGTTTTTCCTTTGCTAACCGTAGTTCCAAATGTAGCTTTTATTTATAGAGGCATATATTTGTTTTTAAACATTAACCTATATGTTAAATTGTTAACGTTTGTTTGTGCAGCTACATGTAGTTTTTGATATATAATCCAGTTAGGAGCAGTTGGCGCGCAAATAGAGTTTGTGTTGTTACCAATTTCACTTGATGGGCATTTAGGAGTCTTCCACTAATACGGTATATTCACATTGTTATGTATAGTTTTCACCACCGCTGATCGTGACCGCGTGTTCACAACTTGCTCAATGTTTCTAGTTTGGTGTACATTAGCTACCAAAACCAAATTGATGTTAATATTGCACACAAAGTTAGCTTCTACCGCACGGACGCACTTATTATGTAGGACATCCCCATGTATCGATACAAATGTATTATTATAAAGTGTTGGTTTCTATATAACAAAGATTTTTAAATAAACTACATACTTAATACACGCTGTTTTATTTCACCTTTATTCCCGTAATTAAATGTATCATGAAAAATTTGCTTATCTTTTTTTTGTTCACTCTGACAACTGAACAACAGTAATTTTTTGACACGTTCAAGTTACTAAAAATGCAAATTGTACCAGGTTATAAGTTTAAGGAGAGTTATTATTAATTTACTCGTTGGCCTAAGTAGAATCCCTAGTCTGGAATTTTTTTGTCTCGGTGCCCCAGGGGCCCGACCTTTTCAGTAATTTTATTTTGGTACATTTGAAATGCGAATTGTACCAGGACTTAATAAGTAATAAGTTTAAGAGGGTAAATACAAAAAATGTTTTATGATTGCCAAATTCCTATAATATAAGTAATTTTTTATGGTACATTTGACATGCGAATTGTACCAGGAGTTAATAAGTTTAATTAAAAAAATAAATGACAGACGACGATAATCTTGCCAAAAGTTTAATATTCAAGGCAATGGCACGTCAAGCCGATGTTGGAGAGGCAACCGGATGGCGAGTGGTAATCTGGGCCTTTGAGTGGTACAGAGTCCCCTAGTAGCGGCCAAAGTAACCCCAAATGGACAGGTTCGGCGATATGGGGGAGGGGCAAAATCGAAAATTTTTGAAAAGACAACCGGATAAAAATGCGGTAGCATTAAAGGAAATAATAATCCCTATTAATATAAATGCGAATGTAAGTTTGTTTGTTACGCTTTCACGCAAAAACTACTTAACCGATCATCATGAAATTTTGCACATATATTCTTGGAGGTATTAGAAGTAACATAGGATACTTTTTATTTAAAAAAATATTATTTTTTACGAAAGTTAAAAAAATTGTTTGTCAAAAAATCTCGAAATCTAGCTACTTTAAGGGTATATTTTATTTTGTTCGTAAATATCCACGGGCGAAGCCGGGGGCGATATTATATAATAATTTTTTTTTGCCAGCCTAAACACGCGGGCCGTTCTTGCACTAGCGAGTACAAAAAAAAAAAAAAGTGAAAAGGCAACCGCTTCAAAATTAGTGAGCATACTTATTGACACCATCAAATGTTGGGAAAAAATTGCCATCCGATCCTGATGGGCAGTTTCGGAGAAACAACCCCTCAAAGTCGCCGAAAAACACTTTTTTTCGATTGTTTCAACAATTATTATAATTAAAAAAAAATAATAAAAATTGTTCAAATCGGATGTCATTCGAAATTTATACTGTCCTAAGTACAAATATGTTGTGTATCAATGCCATCCGATTTCGATTAAATTAACCCCTATTTAGCCACCCCCCAAACCTCATGAAAATACCAATAATTCCATACGCTCAAAGAGTACAGAGACCACTCAAAGGCCCAGATTACCACTCGCCATCCGGTTGCCTGTCCAACATCGGCTTGACGTGCCATTGCCTTGAATATAAGAGGGTAAATACCAAAAATATTTCATGAGGAATTGACAAACGGCGATAATCTTGCCAAATTCTGTTTTTTTTTTACATTTGGAGATAGTTACAATTGTACCAGGATTTAATAAGTTTAAGAGGGTAAATACAAAAAATATTTCATGAGGAATTGTTGACAAACGGCGATAATCTTGCCAAATTCTGTTTTTTTTTTTACATTTTGAGATAGTTACAATTGTACCAGGAGTTAATAAGTTTAAGAGGGTAAATACCTACCAAAAATATTTCATGAGAAAATTGACAGATTGGCTTGGTGAGTTTTATCAGCAGTCATTTTCTTGCCAAATTGGGATATAAATATAAATAGAAGTATATTGGCTTGATGAACTTTCTCACTACAAATGGACGGGGAATTTAAATAGGTAATGTAAAAAATAATACATATATTATGTAAGTGGGTACTTCGTTTATTATAAAATATTTTTTATATTCTTATATTTACAAAAGTGTCAATTCAAACTTAAATTCTCTAAATATTAAACATATTACATTACATACATATTCCTCCTTACACAACAAAATCGTATTTAAGGTGGTTCGTTTTCCATACAAAAATTTAATTAAGATAAACTAATTAACTAAACAGTAAAAATGTCTAAATATGTGCTTACTTAACTATTTTCGGCTTTTATGTTGCGCGAAATCATTAAAAAATAACTTTTTTATAATGGAAATCATTAATATTAAAAATATTTTAATTTTTAAAAATACGCATGTGTGTGTGATCTTGATAGTCTAAACTGTTTCTATTATAAAAAAGTTATTTTTTATTGATTTTGCGCAATATAAAAGCCGATAATAGTTAAGTAAGCACATATTTAGACATTTTTACTGTTTAGTTAATTAGTTTATCTTAATTACATTTTTGTATGGAAAACGAACCACCTTAACCAGTGTTTAGATATGACAGATTTGTAAGAGAGTGATAAAACATACTTGGGAAACCGGAAAAAATCGATCCAGCTAAGGTTGGAAAGAAAAGAGAAGGTCAACCCAACAAAAAGCAGGGCCCGACATCGTCGAAAGTGCCTGCACCAACAGCAACGGACAAAGCTGCGAACCCGACTCCACCTAAGAACGCTCCCATGTGGGCGGAATCAGTGTTTGGAATCGACGTGGCCGTACGTGAGCTGAACGTCAACCAGGAGATCACCCCGACATTCGGGAGGTTACCAGAGGTTGTCGAGGAAGTTTACTACGCAATCGGAGGCGACGACCAATCGTTAAATAAACAAATGACCAAAGGCATGCTGATGTATTACAGCACAGCGATGCTATGGGCACGTTTACTTGACATAAAAGCCAAGCGCGGCAACGCAAACTTGAGCTATGAGGAAATAGAATTCTGCAAAGCTATAATGCAGCATGAATTTAACATTCCCCAACCCATCTACCTGTTTCTAAAAGGTATAGGTGAGGTCAAGGATCCGACAGGTAAAACTGTCTTTCTTGCAGACCACACCTTGCCAGTAACGGTAGTGCAAGGTCAGGGAGGTTATCACGCAGCAGTAGTGAATGAACAGAACCACAACCTCTTCGAGGAAATCCCATCACTGGGAATCAGCGGAGATGTTCTAATGGCAGAGTCATCGGAAGGGGTACATCCCGTACCAAACTTTCGTGTAACACCTCAACACACCAGAGCTACGCGCGCGATGTGCGGAAACTTTGGCCAAATAGGCGCTCGCAAAGAGGAAGTCAGAATCTTACTGAATTCAGTGGGAATAACCGACAACCAATTTGACGAAGTCGTAGGACGAACTCGTCTAAACATCAACTTACTGCAGAAGGTCAGCGATTACTTCGTGGGATGCCCAACATTCCGCAACGAAAAAGTAAAGCTGGATGCCCTCACAGTTGAAGGAGACGGAGTCCAACTCATTAAGTCTATACCGACTAATGAGAATGTTGATCCAAACGCGCGCTGGACGAGTCTAGTTATTAGACCAAATTCAGCAAACGCAAATACGATCACAGTATTTGGTGCCTCTTACATCATGGGCTACCAACTACACAAAGAGCCAATCGCTGAAAGCAACGCCAACTGGTGTTGTCTAGAAGCGTCAACCGCTCAAAATCCGTGGATGTTACCAGCACCATGGATTGCAAACCGAAACGCAAGGCGCGTTCTGCCACCAGGATTTGGAATTGAGAGATTCGTCTCCATTTCCGACTCCCAAAGAAACAGAACAAACGCAATAGTGCGTCGGATGATTATCAGTCCACGATAATCACAATGAGAAAAGACCGCGGCCACGGCGAGTAGCATCGAGGGTACAGTCAAATCTCATTAGATATAAGTTTAATTTCAAGTATATTCAACATTTTATATATAGAATATAGTTGAAACTTAATTTTAATTTTTCTTTTGTATTTTAATATAATTAGCATAGGGAGCAAATTGCATCTTCTACTAAAAATAATTTAAAACAAACCACGTTACCGTACTTATTCTCTAAAATGACATCAAGAAATAATAAAAAACCAATATCAGGAATATCGTTAATTCCGCCAGAACCCCGGACTACAAATAACCTAGGTAATATGGGCATGCGTGAGGACTGTGTTGTTAAGGCACATTGTTTTCGTACCCAAAAATAAAAAATCTAAAAAAATTAATTTGTTTCATCAAAACATAGCAGGTGTGTTAAGTAAGATGGATTTTTTGATACATGGTATATCTGAAGTGAATAAGGCAATAGGAGATATTGATATTATTTGTCTGTCTGAGACTTTCATAAAAAATGGATGTGAATCAAACTTAATCTTACCAGAGTATAAACTGGTGTCATCTTTTGGTAGGGATAAAGAGAGTCGAGGTGGAACGTGTATATTGTTAAAAAATAATTTACAATACAAATCCATCATCTTAACCACACCAAGAGCTTATCATTTTGAATGCTGTGCGGTGGAGATTCTTACATATAATCTTATAATAGTGTGTATATATAGGACACCAAACTCTGACATCAACATATTTTTTGCTGAATTAAGTAATATATTGCAAAATGTAACTAGAAAACGTAATAAACATATCGTATTATGTGGGGACTGGAATGTAGATATATTGAGTGATAATAAAATATCAAAAGAGCTCTGTGCAATACTAGAAAAAAATAATAACTTTACAATTCATATTAAAAAACCAACCAGAAAAAAGTCATGTCTGGACTTAATAGCTAGTAATATTGAAAATGTTATATCCAGCCTGCACTTCTTAGCCTTATCAGATCACGAAACGGGACAAAGCATATCCTTTAATCTGACTACTAAGGCAGAGTTTCTGCCAATCTTGCAACCTAAAGCATGGTTTCAAAGGTGTAGGGATTATTGTGAGGATAACATTAAAAAGTTTGTAGAATGTATATCAAGCCTATCATTTGGTGAAACTTATATACAAACTGACACAAACTCAGCATTTAATAAATTTCACGAACTACTCACACTTTTTTATGACTTGTGTTTTCCAATGACAAACGTTAAAATTGGTAACAAATGCCACAACAAGCGACGGTTAACCAAAGGTTTAAAACGATGCTGCGTAAAAAAGAGACAGTTGTATCTAAAATATCAATTCTCACCCATGAACAAAAAACTTACAATAAATAAATACAAAAACTACACTAGGATTTTAAAGAGGTGTATTAATGAAGCACAAAGGAGAGACAATGAACGTTACCTAGCTGGGGCTCGTAATACATGTCGTGCAACTTGGCGGATAGTGAAAAGCACCACAAACCAAACAGTCAAAATTGATGACATTAAATCTGTTATATACGATAATATAGCATATACTGATCCTAATATAATTCCTGACATATTTAATAGTTACTATATAGATATGACGAATGATAATAATGTTTATATTGATAAATCAACTAATAAATACATTCTTGACAATTGTAACTCCCTATTCTTGACCCCAGTTGGTTCTGCAGATGTTTATAAAATAATTAAATTCCTAAATAATACTAATTCAACTGGTTACGATAATTTAAATACAAAAATGTTAAAATTGATAGCACCACAAATATCGTCCGTACTCTCTTATATAATAAATTTATCATTTTTACAGGGAATATTTCCAGACAAACTGAAACTCTCTATAGTAAAACCCCTGTTCAAAAAAGGTGATAAATCAAATTTAAATAATTACAGACCAGTGACCCTGATACCGGTCTTAGCAAAAATCTTTGAAAAAATTATGTACAATAAAATTTACAGTTTCGTTACACATTTTGATTTACTTAAAGCGGAACAGTTTGGTTTCAGAAAGGGTAAATCCACGACACTGGCCTGTTTTCATCTCATAAAAAATATTATTGAAAATATGGACAGTAAAGAACATGTAGCTGCACTATTTCTTGACATGAGCAAAGCCTTCGACTTTGTCTCACACACAATGCTATTAGATAAATTATCACGTTATGGTGTTAGAGGTGAGGCCCTGAATTGGATACAGAGTTATCTCAGTGGACGGGAACAAAGAGTGGACATTGAGAGAATTATATCAAATAGTAAAATGACATTTAGCTCAAAATATAAAAAAAAACGAATATGGTGTCCCTCAAGGAAGCGTATTAGGCCCCTTATTATTTCTGTTATATATAAACGACTTGCCCAATGCTATAACGCATAAATGTATTTTGTTCGCGGACGATGTCACCATAATTATAAATTCTAAAAATAAGGATGATCTCCAGTTGAAAATAGTTGATAGTTTAAAAGAGATAACGGAATGGCTACACAACAATAACATAAAAATTAATATTAGTAAAACAAAATTAATAAAATTTTCAACCACAATAGACTTAAATATTAATTACAGAAATGAAATTATCAAAGAAACATACACTACAAATTTCCTAGGTATAGTTTTGGATAAATATATAAATTGGAAAGCGCATATAGATCAGTTGTGTAACAAACTTGATAAGTTCATATACGCCTTATATAAATTAAGCCAGATATCAAGTCAACGTACAGTGAACATTGCCTATCATGGCTACATATCTAGCTTACTACGGTACGGTCTCATACTCTGGGGTAGCTCGGTTGAATTCAATAGAGTATTTAAAATCCAAAAAAAATGTATAAGAATACTTTCAAGGGCCAATAAATTGGATAGTTGTAAACCATTGTTCCCTAAATTGAGTATTCTACCACTGCCGTGCCTTTATATATATGAAATGTGTGTGTTTGTTAGAAATCATCCTGATATATTCAAAACAAATGAAGAAATGTACAAGTCCAAGGGTAGAACAAAGAATAAGATATATGTGCCAAAAATGAGACTCCATATTTCACAATGTAACACATACTACATGGGTATACGCATATACAACCATCTACCCGACCAATATAAACAATTGACATTGGGATTATTTAAAAATAGTTTGAAAAGATTACTTTTGGAGAAATTGTATTACTCAGTAAATGACTATTTGAAAGATAATTTGACATAGACATAGATAGAATTTGAATTTGAATGATAATGATATTGACATTAAATTTATGATAATGATTTTATTTCACTGACATTTTATGGTACACGCTATGTAATTTGTTTGTAATTGTTGAATTGATGTATAGTTGTGAATGTATAACTGTAAATGCAAATAAAGTCGTAGGTTAAAATATTGTACGCCTTAATAGGCATCACATAGAGATCACTGTTTTGTGACACCATTATACTATTACATCATACTATGTGAAACAATAAATAAATTTGAATTGAATTGAATTTGAATTGTTAAACACCGTTTTGTGGCAAGGCTCATTGTGTAATATTGTTACATATAACATTTATATCCATTAATAGTAGACAGACCACCACCACAATCGGTTTTCCCTCACTTTTGCCTTCTGTCCACATAGGTAGGATACCATGCTGAAATCCCCCGGGGGATTTATTTAGATGAAATATTATATTTATATAGAATTTACTACTAAATCTGCAATCGCGTTATTTATTAGCTTACTGAATGAAGTTGCAGTACCTATTTCTACGCGAATCCTACCAGCGTATGAATATCTGGGAGCAAACTAAAGAAGACGGAATCGGGAAAAGACCATTGGAGAAACACGTTAGTGGTCTAAAGATACAGCTTTGAAAAACATTTTTGGTTCATTCTCAAATTCTGATTAGACTGTAACCCCACATTATATGTTACATTGATAAAGACTTTGGAAACAATACAGCAAAATGGAAATTTTAAGCCAGAAATCCGTGTGAAGGACAAACTAAGATCAAGAATAATATAGATATGACAGCTAAATAATAATACCAAGTGCGAGCAGTTTAGCTTAATACAAAAACCCGTAAGAGCGACACATACAGAAACAGTATTTTTTGTCTTCGTCGGAGTATCACTTTTTTTTGTTTGGCTTCATTGAAATTGTAGTCATACAAATTTGACGTACGCGGCAGTGGTTCTATAATTTTATCAAAAATCTGTCTCCTAAATTAACTAGTATTTTTCTAAGTGGTGGAACTGAACAAAGCGAGAAAAACACAATAATTATGGTGCAATTCTGCGTAATCGGCTGTAAGAGCCGCACAGAGCGTAAAGATGAAAACATAACCTTTCATAGGTAAGTTTAATATTTCGACCTTTGTTTTGTATAATCCTTGAAAATAATCGAAGTACTCATTAAGTAATGTACCAATACGTATTACATTTCGTAAAAAGCGTAAAGAAATCCGAGTAAATGCACTTTTATTTTGTTGTTTTGCATTTATATCCGCCTAAATTCAGTAGGGTATCGAACTGTATTCTACAAGCGGTTATTTGCAACTCTTTTTAATCTGTTCGTATTATATCTTATATAGGGTTACCATCATCTAGTTTCAAAATTACTCATATTCTCGAGAAAATATTATATATATTTATTTACATAAATATAATTGATAAATTTCAGGTTTCCAAAACGCTCAGAGCTGCATGATACATGGATAAATTCAACAGGCCGTAAAAATTGGATACCAAAAAGTCATGCGCACATATGTTCGCAAATAATAATGATTGTGGTGATGGTAATATGGAAGCTAATGTAGAACACAATGGTGAGCCAGTAACAATAAGACGAAGTGCTAGAGTGCCAAAGCCTCGCTCTATATATGTGTAAATTTTACTGAGTGTAACAACTTTTTGAGTTTTTTATACAGAAATTAAATATTCACAATGTGACAAAGAGGCTGTGGCAATCATATGGGCAGATTGGGCAGTAAAGAAATCCGATTGGTTTACCAATGGGTTTTTTATAATAAAAAATCTATGTTGTAACGTCTAAATTTCGCATCACGACCTCTGCTCGCTTTCAATCAATGCAATGGTGCCGATGCGCATGGTCGGAACGGCGCGACAGGCGACCGTTAATTCGGAACGCGCGTCTAACAGTTGTTTTTGGTTGAGAGCGGGTGAAGGGGATTTGAGATCTTTCTAGTAACCGCCGCGTGCGCGACAAACCTTTTTTGTGATCTATTTGTGGCTGGTGACAACCGGGAGCCCTACCGGCCTACGGGAAGGTCCCCGTTGAGGCGCGCTGTAACGACGCCTGTCCGCTACCTACTGGGATCCAGACGACGCCTCAAACAGGTTAGCCATTCTGCCCACGCCAAACCCTTCCCTACCCCCGCCTTCTATTAGTTTCCTAATTTGTCTGGATGGATCATTCTAGGTGTCAAGTCGTCCCCAGGGACGTGAGGTAACCTTGCGACCACCCGTTAGAGAGTAGCAACGATCCGGCCGGCCCGTCCAGAGCTGCGGTCTGCCCGTCCAGAGCTGCGGTCTGCCCCCCGGGGCGCTGTCTGGCATGGTCCGCTGGCCCCGCCGTCGCCGTCGGTCACCAGGCGCGGACCGGTCTTGGTCCAAGGGGGTGGGAAAAATAAACATTACATGGCGTCCGAACTAAATTGATACCCTAACACCCCCTTGATCGATTACTTGCCCTTTTCTTGTTTTTAATTTTTATATTTTTTATTTTGGTGAATTTTGTATAAGAATTGTAACTGCAATTCTAGCCTTATAGAGGGGACGGTAGGAATTGCTTACAACTTCCTAGAATTAAGTAATTAATTAAGTTACTTTTTTCATTAATTTAATAATCTAATACTGTATATACCTACCAAGTATTTTTTCATAAATTTTTACTTAAGTTACTCAGTTTGGTAGTTTTTTTCTTTTATATTCTTGGTTGTTCCTGACTCTGGGTCAAATTTTATTTAATTATTTTTGTCTACATATTTAATTTTTTCATTGTTTACAAAATTCAGTGTACCTACCTACCCACAAACTGAGTGGTGATAAACTTGATTACCTTATGGCTTATTGAGTGCAATTGTTAGTTAAGTCTATGTTAGAATTGTATTGAATTGTTGTTTCTATTTAATATAATTTAGGCTCATTGATGGTAAAGGTGCGTACATACTGTGTGCTACTTATTTTATTCACTTATTTATCTATTTTTTTTCATAGGAAAATCCTGTTTACCTTATTGAGTGCAATTGTTATTATCCGACAAACCGTACAAAGAGGCTTTTCCATCTATATACCTCAACAGAGCTGGTTAGGTATAGCATAAAAAAAAACATTGGCTAAATGAGGACTGGGGCCGGGAACAGTTCCTGGGAGCTGTAAGGCAACCCGTGAAGAAAAAAAAAAAAAGAAATTTGTCAGATCATAAACCGTTAATTTCATTATTCAATCCTAATAAGTCGATAGGATCAATTTATATTCCACTGACCGAACAACCAACGTGACTTGACATCCCGTTTTTGTTCTCTGCCACAGAGTATCTTATCATAGCAGCATAGGTCGCAGCCTATGTGTTTGTCTGTCTGACAAGTCACAACACTATGTAGTGTTCAGAACAAAAAAAAATGCTGAGAGATTTTGATGCAGTGCGGAAAGCTACGGATTTTGTATTTTGTGCTAATGAACAATTAAATAAAGATGACTTTATAGAAGTCCAAACAAAATTTCCCGAAAAAAAGACTTAAAAAAAAGAAATTGATGGCAGGCGAGACGACACGAGATGATGCACATACTGCATACAAGGTTCATAATGTTACTTTCGACACAATTTCTGTGGGAATGGATCGCCGTTCCCTAGCAAATGAACAATTTGTATGCTGACTTTTCGTGTCTAGATACGAAACGTTTCCCTGAGATACCTACTTAATAATAAATTTCAATCGGGTCTAGATGACTTAAGCAAACACTTGTAAAATTTGATGAATTAGCAACATGTGAAAAATTACGTGTTGAATTAAAAAATGTATCTATGCACTGGGACACACTCAAAACTTCTAAGAACATTCTAATCAAGGTGACGAAATGCCTTTAGGAAACTCAGAACTCGGAAGAAGAAATGTTTGTAGAGTGTGAGCCACGTAATGCACAAAATTGCGCAATTTGATGCTTCAAAATTTTACATAGGTTCATTGGACTAGCTTTTAAAATTTCTTCTGACACTATCATTGAGTCAAGTTGCTTGTAAAAGATCCTTTTCTACCCTAAAAATAACAAAAAATCGCTTGAAGAGCACCTTTTGTCCTATTTATAATTTGAACTTCTTCATGGCAATGGCTATAGAAAAAGATTTATTAATGAATTTAGATTGCGACGACATAATAGATAAAGTAGACGAAAGCAGTGAGCTTCTTCGGAAGTCATTGACTAATAAATAATTATTAAATATTTTATACTTACTTGTATTTTTAATAAATCAACGAATCAGCATCGAGATTCAGCGGGGTAATGCAGCTAGTATACTTGACACTATTCGACGAGGACCTGGTTTCGTTATTTTTAAAGTTTAGATTTAATTTTAATCTGGTTTATTTAGATATTTAGAATAATACAGATTGTATGTGAATTAAATAAATTGCAGGACTGGATAACAATGGAATGAAATTATATTGGAAATGTGATTATGCAATTGGAGATTTTAATACATCAGAACCAGAATAATTATTAAAAATCTTCGCCTTGATTACGAAACATCTAGTGAGTGAGAAGTTTGGAAACGTCGAGAAGGATCGATATGTGTATGATTAGATGTTTTATCGACGGTTCTATCTTTAGTACACAAATTACAGAATTGTATTATTGTTAAGATATATAAACACACCACTGTCACGTCAGTGTATTTAGCAACGAGAGAGAGAGAGAAATTTTATAGAAGCGATCTTCCAAAGAGCTGACACAAAGAAAAACAATAATACAACTAATGTCTGCACTAAAACAACTTAAATACAGTTACATTCAAAACAAAATAATAATCTTGATACATTAACTGTTGTAATGAATGGGTTTCATTTCAAAGCCTAGCTGTGAGCACTGTCGAGTTGGATGGAGACGAACCGTGGGGAGCATAGTAGTAGGTTTGTAATGTATTAAAATTCTATGATCTGTGCCACCGGCTGGCTGGGCTTTTTACGACAGCAAATGTCAGATGGGCAACGTGGAGGTAAAGAGTGCAGCCAGGCTGGCGAAACTAGGAACAAAAAACTGTTATATGGAATTTGGGCGAATTTTTTTGTTATACATGTCACAGAGCATGTTCTGTGTATGAGACCTCCCTAACTTTTAAATTGTGGTCGTGTTTTTGTTTTTAGTTCTTAATTTAAATTATTTTGTACATATATATTTATAGTGTTATGTGTATATAAGACTGAAGATGCCACTCTCCCACTCCTTAAATTTGTGGCGGGCGAGCCGAGCCAGTTGCCATGATAAAGAAAAAAGGATATTCATAGCAAAATTTCCTTTAGATGATTCGTAGCACGAAGAATAGAAAAGATTAAACGAAACAAGGATTTAATCATAAAGTATATACCATCAGAACTTAACCCAGCAGACGTAGCAACGAGACCAACCGGTAACACACAAAAACGTATAGAAATGGCTACATACAACAATCTAACGATCATGAGTAAAATGAATACTCCCCAACGCACATCGCTGGAAAGTTGCATATGTGCCAATCTATTAAATAATTTCAATGGCGCGCGCGATACAGGTTTCAATGAGTTACTAACGGTGCGACATCTATCGACGCAGTGTGCTGCCACAAACGAAAGAAATGGTAGACTGGACCTCAGTTTTTATTAGATTCTCCCAACAAAGATATATCCTTTCCCAATGCGACTACTTCCCTCTTGTTACGGGAGGATCTTTCCGAAACCTAGAAAAGATAGAGAAGGGGAAATACCAATGATAGGAAAGGAAGAAGAGATGGAAGTAGAACAAAATAGAGAAGGCCAACAAAGACAAGGGATGGGAGAAAATAAAATTGAAAGTTTAAAGAAACTACAAGCCGAACATTTTTCCAGAGAACTAGAGGGAAAAGAAACAGATATAAATGCATTTTATTGCATATTATTGTCACAGCTGTATTTAATTTAATGTTCAACAGCATTCTATCTTTAAAACAAAGTTGGGATTGGGATTCTATTATATTTTTATGTTATTTTGTTGTATAGACTTAATATAATATGTTCCTATTGAAAAACTACATGCAATAAAATGTGGTTTACACTTTGGGAACAAAGATTTTAATAGGAAAAAAAGTCGCCTCAAGAAGTCTTCAGGATAAATTTAAAGGCTGATCCATTTTCTGATGAAATGTTGAATGAGTTTCCATTCCATGTTTATAAAGCAGGTAAGTATATAATTTAAAATAGTTTTTTGACGTTATGATTTTATTTTACTCGTTTGCAGGGAGCAGCAGCTGTCGTCTCAGGATGAAAGTGAAGATGCAGCTCTACCTAGTAACTCAGGTATGTATCTCTTTTAAAATATATATTTGACAGCTGAACGTTTGAATGCGGCGAATTATTTGAATTTAGTCACAGAGGTTAAACAGGCGCGAAACTAAATTGAATAATTTAAAGTCAATTTTAGCAATGATAAAAAGAAAGAGTAATCATTATGACGAGGTTGAACATATTATGAAAAATAATATTGCAAACATTCACAACCACTTGAACACCGATAAATGTAACACAAAGGTATTTGATATTCGCAAGAGATGAAACAGGTCGCTTTATACTTTTACTCTTCTAAAGCGTATTTGTTGTTAAGAAACCACATAGCATTGCCACATCCTGCAACATTACGCAAAATGTTAGCCACGTATTCAATTCAATTCAATTCAAAATATATTTATTTCGTAGGTACACAAGGCACACTTGAAACAGTCAATTAGAAATACAATACACTTTTGAATTAGCAGATTAACAGTAAAATACAATTTATATAGGTAATAAAATGTCTAAATAATATGTCACTAAAATACAATTACAATTAAAAAAAACAAAATTGAAACATAAAATCGATAGTTAAAAATTAATTTATATGCCTATCTAATTATTGAAACGAGACAGCCTGCCAGAACGATCACAAGCTATGCCCACGGATGCTTATCATCCAAGTACTCAGATATCTTATAATAACTTTTGTTAATTAATTTAAGTTTTATTGTAACTTTGAATGCATTAAATGGTAGATTTTGTATGTCAGAGGGGACCTTATTATAAAATTGGATACATAACCCCTTATAGGAATTTTTGATTTTGTGAAGTCGACTCACACAACCCACAAGTTTATTTTTATTTCTAGTATTGACGTTGTGTATGTCTCTATTTCTTTTATATGAATCAATGTTCTTTTTGACATAAATTAAATTTTCAAATATATATTGTGAAGGAAAGGTGAGAATGCCATAGTCCTTAAACTTATCTCTAAGAGACACTCTTGGTTTCAATTGGTAAATTGAACGCACAGCTCTTTTTTGCAAAACAAATATCGTATTTATACTCGCGGCGTTTCCCCACAGCAAAATGCCATAAGTCATCAGGCTGTGGAAATAACCGAAGTATACCAATCTAGCTGTATTTATGTTTGATATTTGTCTAATTCTTTTGACTGCATATGCAGCAGAGCTGAGCTTCTTCGCCAATTCACCAATATGAGAACCCCATTGTAATTTAGCATCCAAAGTAATGCCCAGGAATGTAGTAGATTCTACAAGTTCTACATTGTCATTTTTTATAACTATATTTGTGGGTACCTCCATTACATTAGGTAAAACAAATTTAATACATTTAGTTTTTTTTTCATTAAGTAACAAATTATTTGCAGTAAACCATTCTACTACTTGAGAGATAGTATTGTTCACATCGTCATAGTTTGGTTTTCGTCTGTTCATTTTAAATAGTAATGAAGTGTCATCAGCGAACAATACTATTTCATATTTGTCTTTTACAACGTTTGTTAAATCATTTATATAGACTAGAAATAGAAAAGGCCCGAGAATAGAGCCTTGGGGGACACCTATACTGACTGCGGACCCTGATGATGTACTACCATTTATATCAACCCTCTGGACTCTGTCACTTAAATATGAAGTCAAAAGGTCAAGAGCAGGACCAATTACACCATAATAATTTAATTTCTTTATTAGAATGTCATGTTGAACGCAGTCAAAGGCCTTGGACAAGTCGCAGAATACTCCTATGGCATCCCGCGAGTCTTCCCAAGCATCAAAAATATGATTTAAGAGCTCGATACCTGCGTCAGTTGTTGAGCGGCCCTTAGTAAAACCAAATTGCTTATTAGACATCAGTTTGTTACTGCAAAAATAAGTAACTAACTGGTTAAGCATAATTTTTTCAAAAATTTTACTTAGAGTCGGTAGGATTGATATAGGCCTAAAATTAGTGGGGTCTGTTGTACTACCAACTTTAAATAAAGGTATGACTCTACTGTGCTTCATCAAGTCTGGAAATTTACCATCATCAACACATCTATTAAAAATACAAGCTAAATGGGGTGATATACAGTCAATTACGGAGTCAATAATTTTGACTGACAAACCGTGAAGATCGGCAGTCTTTTTCTTATCTAAACTTTTGAATGCTTTTATGATGTCAATGGGATTTATATGACGAAATTTTAGATGACACCTACAAAGCTCAACACCTTGTTTAAGCAGCGATTCCGCTAGTGTGGGAGATGAATTAAGAGACTTGGTAGTCGAAATCGGAATATCAGCAAAAAACTTTTCAAAAGCTTCTGCAACTTCTAAAGGTGTACCAAAAACTCGATCATTAATTTTCAACCGAAAATCAGTGTTGCGAGCCTTGCTTTTTCCAGTTTCGCTATTTATAATTTCCCAAGATGTTTTTACTATGTCCTTACTATTTTTTAGTCTATTATTTACAAACATTGTCTTTGCCATGGCGCAAACACGTTTAAATGTTTTCGAATATTGCCTAACATATTCATTAAAGCTTTCACTCTTTTTATGTGTCCTTTCTTCATAAAGCTCATATAGTTTTTGTCTACTTTTGTAAATACCTACCGTCGCCCAATCACAGAAAGCGAGAGAGTTATTTCTTTTGAGATTTTTCGATACAAAAACATTGTCACCTTCCCTTCTCAAGACATTAAAGACTAAACTATATAAAACATTGAGATCGTCACAATATGGCAGATAATCCAGTCCTGCCATTATTTTGCTCCTGTATATTTGAAGTCGTGTATCAGTTACAGGCACGTATGTGATATCTCTTTTCAGTGTCTTATCAATTGCTATATCAAAAGAGGCTAATTGACCACTATGATCTGAACTTAATGTATGGATTATTGACTTGTCACAAGGTTTAATATTAGTGAAAATGTTATCTATACAGGTAGCTGTTGTGCAGGTTATTCTAGTGGGCACTGAAAAAAGATTCACAAGATCATAGCACTTAAAGAAGGACATAAATCTACTACTTTGACCATTAACTTCTAATATATTTACATTAAAATCACCACAAATAACAATATATTTATTGTATGATTGCAATGTAGGGTTTATGATAGAAGTATTAGAATACTAACAATATCAAAATCCGAAAATGATACCAAAAATGTTTTTGATGCAATGTCTATTAAATATAAATAATATATAATTAAATATAAATTTAATAGAAATGTATATGACAAAAAAAGACAAAAAGTGGGTATACGTAGATTATGCAGGTATTGTTCCACACGATTCGGAACGATAAGCGACTAAAGTGTTTGTTTTTCAAATAGTATAATATAAACGTAGTTTTAAATGTCCTATCCCTATCGCATACTTTTTTATTGATAAAATGTCAGCTGCTATACAAGCACAGTCGATAATGACAGCAATACGAAGTCTTACTTGCGATGGAACTGCGGTTAACGTTTACACATGAAAATTTGGGGTGAAGGTTTAATTTACCGGATATGGGTAAAAGAGGGGTTAAGATTAGCAAATGAATTAAATGTCACTCATATTAACTTCTTAGACAAAAAAAATGTTAAGAAACTTGTACAAGATGACTTTATAATAAAATTAAATACTGTTCTGTAAAAGCACCTGCCAGAACACGCCCACGAACAGGGGCTAGAAATGCAAAAAAATCTATAAGTAGTACATAAAATTCAAAAATGTAACAATGAAATCATTTCCGTTTGCCGAGATACATTCTTGAAAACTCCGCAGATAAAAAAAGGAAGGGTTCGCGGTGTCTCAAAAAGATTTGCAGCAACAGGGACTGTGAGTGCAGAGAAGAGATAAAAGAACAGAAAAACATTAATGAGGAGTCAAATTTAAAATAACTAAAACTATATGAGGCACTCTCAAAGTCGCAATATTATTATGCATGTTTGTTTGTGATTGAGTTCTGACAAAATGTCTATCGAAAATAGTGAAAAACTGCTATACATGCAGAGACCCTAATGTCAAAAAAAGACAGTCAAAGCAAAGAATACACGGGGCAAAGAATATAACAAGAATAAACAGTGGCTTTGATATCCCTCAGATCAATTATCCAATTGCTTCAATTAAGTGCAACACGTCACATCAACCTTTTTAAACCAATTTATTAAAGACAAATTCTACAGAAAACATAAAATTATTGTTAGATGCATTTGTAAGTTTTCCTATAAATTATGACAAACAAAGTAAGTCTGCACAATTTATTTATGGACACAACAATACATATTTTAATATACCTACAATTGGTGTAGATCTGTTAATCGCATTTTGTCAGGAAAAATAATAAAAGGGAAAAGGGATAAAAGGCGGCACCGAAATTCAAAGTGGAAAGATCGTCATCCAAGCTCATGGCCACTGGTTTTTGGGATTTTGAAGGGATTCTGTTCATCGACTATCTTCCCAAAAAAAGTACAATGAACGGGGAGACCATTACGCCGCATTGTTGACAAAAGTGCGCCCAGTGGTTGTCGAGAAAAGGAGAGGCAAACTGGCGAAAGGTGTACTAGTTGTCGGTTGGTGCTGGCAACACTACTGGCATGGCACCACTGTGTGCGCTGTGAGAGATGCGATAGTCACTCTATGAAATGTACGCGTGGACAATTAATAGATATTATATATGAAAGTACAAAGAAGTGAATAGTAGTTTAATTTGTCATCATACTAATATTAACAACATTACATGGCGCAGTCGAATGAAAAACCTACAACAGCCCAAACAAGCAAAACGGAAGAGGTATTTGACATGGCGGCAAAAAATTATTAAAAATGTACCAGATGTCTTAGGTATTATTCTAAATTTCAGTCAAGTATTACATTGGATCAAGTATTACATTTCTATTTTCTATTCTATTTTTTTTTCAAAATGGCTCCATCAGGGTTTTGATGATTCCGCCAATGTCAAGTATTATAGACGTCACAGTAACAATAAGCCGATAATCGGTAGGTAGAATGCTCCCGCCGGCCTCACAACCATCACAGCACGGACGGAATTAAACTGGATTCCCCAACACGTCATCGCGGCGCGTGTGCTATCCACCAAGGCGTGTCGTGGAATCCAATTACTCTTTATGAATAATAGATTAATAGCACCAACCGACAACTTAGTACAAAAGGTGTCCTGTTTTGCAGGACAATGAACTGCGCAAGTTGCAAGGCGTGCGTGTCCTGATCGTGACAGGATCAACCACCCACCATATAGTCTAGAAGACCTGGCCCCCATCGATTATTTCCTCTTTTCAAATTTGAAAAAAGACCACCGAGAGATTTTCGAATGACGAAGAAATGAAGGCGGCAGTAGACGAGCATTTCGAAGGCAAAGACGCCGAATATTTTTTCACTGGGTTAAAAGCCCTTTATGTCAAATGTAAGAAGTGCATTGAAGTAGAGGGAGATTACATAGAAAAATATATTTTATATACATTTCTATCAGCATTTTTAATACCCTAGCTAGGCTCAAAATTTTTCAGCTAATTTTTGTGCATCTATCATTCACTCATTTTTCACATTACTTTCATTCTTTGACATAAAAAAAGTGAAATATCTGTCAGTGTCTTTTGTATCAACAACATCCTAACCTATATTTTTGTGCAGTTTATCCGTTTAAGTTTGTTATTTTATTTACGGAAAAATGTCTAAAGACAAGAAGAGAGAGCTAAATTTTTCATCCGCAGAAACTGAGCTGTTAACGACACTTGTAATATTCACATGTACTGGAAAATGAAAAAATAGACGCTAGTAACAACCAGTTGAAGGACCAAATATGGCGCATAATAGCCGATAAGTTTAACAGTTCTTCGGGCTTATGTGCTAGAGATAGCAAAGCATTGCGTGCAAAATATGAAAATTTTGACCGGTCGGAGTGGAGGAAACGGGGCACTAACGAAAAAGACTTAGAATATATATTAACCGTATTTAAATGGATCAGCGACTTTTCATGAAAAAAATAATTTTCGATCGTTTTTTTAATCCATATAACACATGCCATCGGATGAAAGGCATCACAAGGAGCAACTTTTGTCCCAGAAACTTTCCCCTCGCCGAAAAAATGTTTTTACTCTATATAACACCCATTTATTTTGATGCCATGGTGTGAAAGGTACAACCTTCGTCCAGGACTATTCCCGGAAACCTCTCCCTTGACCCCCAGGTCGGTGAAAAGTATAACCTAACCTAGCACTAAATAAATATAATAAATATGTACATACATACATACAAGAATATACCACCGCGGCCGACTTCACGTTTGGGGATTTCGGATGTCTGAGCCGGTTGGCCAACTCTCGACCCTATCATACAGGCAAATGTGCAACCCGGGAGTTATTAATATCCGACATGCATCGAGCTTATCAGGGGGTATATGCCAGACTTGGCATGGCGGAACATTCCTGTAAGTATATACAATACAGCATGGCGCCCGAACTGCAGGGAAGTATTAGCAGTGGTGCGTTGCAGAAAGAATTACTCCTAAAGAGAAAATAGTTTCACTAGTATTTGATAAATTGTCCTTAAATGAAAATTTTAATTATGATGCCCGTAAGGACATGTTCGAAGGTTTTCAAGATTTTGGTAATGATCACAATGTTGAAGAATTACATTTATGTAATCAGGCAATGGTTTTTATGATTAAGGATATATATATAGATTTTAAACAGGTTTTAGGTTATTATTTAAGTAACGATGTCTTGCCAGCGGACAAGTTGTATTAACTGTTTTTAGACATAATACAGAAGATAATTGACACTGGCTATATTATTAAAGCAATAGTTTGTGATCTGGGTTCAAATAATGTGAAATTGAGAAGAATTCTTTCAGTTTCATTAACTGAACCACACATAAATTTTAAGGGCCACAAAATTTACTTTATTTATTAAATTTTCAAAATACAGTTATGTCATGGTCACATGTGGTAGCCTTTTATAACATTGATTCCCAACAAATACCACGAATGGCGCCAAAATAAATTAAAAAAATATTACTCTTCCTCCTTTCAGTCCAATGTGAGTGTGTTTAGTTTCCAGATTATTTAGCCATTCAGTAAATGTTGTAATGTGACATTAAATAATATGCCTGCAAATGTTACACACAGCTGACTTTATAGAAAAAATAGATTCCTTTAATTCCAATCACTTAAATTAGATGAACTATATACCTTTTTAAAAGAACTAAAAGTATTTAATAAAAGAAAAGTTAATCCTATGTGTACAAATGGTTGGGTTTCAAATATGCAGCAATAAAAATGTTATGGGAGAATTTGAAAACCAATTATGGATTTAAATTTTTATTTACACGCAGGCTCACATAAGACTGTATAGAAAGTTTATTTTCTGTAATTAGATATAAGGGTGGCAATAACATTACTCCAGACAGTACTAAGTTTGGATGCAGTTTGAGGTCTGTTATGACAAATCAATTGCTTCAGCCTTCATCTGATAGCAACAATGAGGTTGATGCTTGTGATTTTTTACTGCAAAGAGAGCAAATTATGCAGAGAACCATAACTCTCCCTATAGTTAAAACAACTGATAACTTATATTTAGTTATCCTTTAAGTTATGTCAGAAAATAATACTGAATATTATGTATTAGGTTAGGTATGCAGTTCATTGTTACATGATCATTGCAAAAACTTAGTGTGTAGGCTCTATAATGACTATAGTATAGAAAACACACAAATAGAACTAAAAAATATGACAATTCTTAAAGCCTTTTTTTGAAGGAGCAAACTTATTATGCATATTCGATAAGTTTAACAGTTCTTCGAGCTTATGTGCTAGAGATTTATTTATTTATTTATTTATTTATTTATATATTTGGGAAACAAACAGTATACAGAATAACAAATTTCATACACAACATTAATAATACATATTAACCAACAAGGTTTCCACACATTAATTACACAAATAGGTACACAAACACATTATAGAATACAGAATAAAAGACACGAGAATTCAAAAAAAATAATCAAAACTTAAAAAACTTAAAAAACAAAAACCAGTCAGTTATCATAGTTAACATTCAGGGCTTTCTTAAACTTAGGAAGAGTGCTACCGAATATATCCACGTTACCAAATCTCTCATTAAAAACATTACAAGTACGGTTGATGAACATATTGGCATGTAATTTGGTTTTACATAATTGTAAACCAAATACTTGCTTAATCCTACTATTGATACGAGGACATCTGAATTCAAGCATATTCAAAAGAGAAGGAGAATCTACGAAGTTGTTTATTATTTTATATAGAAATATTAGATAGCAAAGCATTGCGTGCAAAATATGAAAATTTTGACCGGTCGGAGTGGAGGAAACGGGGCACTAACAAAAAAAGACTTAGAATATTTATTAACCGTTTTTAAATGGCTTTTCATGAAAAAAATAATTTTCGATCGCTTTTTTTATTTCATATAACACCCATTTTTTATGATGCCATCGAATGAAAGGCATCACAAGGAGCAACTTTTGTCCCAGAAACTTTCCCCGTGCCAAAAAAAATGTTTTTACTCTATATAACATCCATTTATTTTGAAGTCGTGGTGTGAACGGTATCACAAGGTACAACCTTCGTCCAGGACTATTCCCGGAAACCTCTCCCTTGACCCCCAGGTCGGTGAAAAGTATAACCTAACCTAACACACTACATACCACCATAATATACCACCGCGGCCGACTTCACGTTTGGGGATTTCGGATGTCTGAGCCGGTTGGCCAACTCTCGACCCTATCATACAGGCAAATGTGCAACCCGGGAGTTATTAATATCCGACATGCATCAAGCTTATCAGGGGGTATATGCCAGACTTGGCATGGCGGAACATTCCTGTAAGTATATACAATACTTGGTTTTTATTGCCCATTCGCGCAGTATGGCGCCCGAACTGCAGGGAAGTATTAGCAGTGGTGCGCCGCAGAGACTATAAGAAGCGTTGTCTTTAACAAGTCCAAAGTGTCGGTAGTTAACACATTACGACTTTTACCACATTTTTTATAAGGGTCAAAGTGTCTCAAGCGGCCAAGAAGTTTTTGAAGTAGTGAAAGCCCATCGCCGCGGACAGTTTGGACTACATTGGTAATTTGCCGCTTTTATACCGTGTTTTCTGTATCCGGGATATACACGGTGTATACACCGGAGTAGTCTTCTGAATCGTGCGGCGTCAGTGTGGAGTCGTTTTAAAATAGTTTGCCGGTACATGTACTCTCCCATATACCACCTTAAGCGTCGCTGGCTACGGCAAGTTCGGCAATGCTGTTTAAGTTCCAGCCACTGCCGTTCCACAGTGGTCGTGTGAAACGTTTGGTGTGCCAGCGACGGGTATCCCTAAGGTGGGGTCTACGGGAATATGTATAGTACCGGCAACAGACTGTATACTGTAGTTGATTGACCCTCGAATGTCCCGCCATGCCAAGTCTGGCGTCTACCCTCTGATATGGTCAATGCATGTCGGATGCATTATGTAACACCCTGGTTGCACATTTGCCTGTATGATAGGGTCGAGTTTGGCGGGTTTTGTCACGTATCAATTCTATGTGAATTTGATCAACCGGCTCAGACATCCGAAGGACCACGTTTGACGTTGTAGAAGCCGGCCGCAGTGGTACTTATTTGTAAACAAATGTGTTTCGTCGACTTCTACAACGTCATTCTGTCCACCTATTAGTTCCCTCAGTTGGCCGCCTGAAACATTTTGTCATTGTTTATCATATCGAACAGCGTGGGTTCCAAATGGAACTATCAAAAGGTGGCGATATTGAACAGGCATATGTTTCGCAAGTTTAACAACCAACTGCAAGACAATCTTAAATACAGTGAGTGAGTATTTTTCTCCCCCAACTGTTGTATTTATGGTAGTAGTTTGTTTAGTGGATGACGAGAGAACCTCAACTGACAGAATCCCAACAACTTGCCTAATTTTAGTCCATTCATATCAAGATTTCAAATTGGTCGCATTGGAAAATTTATTTGGAACATACGCCAACACATTTAAGCTTTGCTGGGGCTCTTGTATTACGGCTTAGCTAAATACTTGCCTCTTTTCTTTTTCATAAATTCAGTTACCATAAGTATATTTTAAAGTTTTAACAGTTCATTATAATAAATTAAATTCAAAGAACATTTTAATAAAAAAGTTTCTAACATAGGTACCATCGCAATTTTAAGTCGCCACTGCGATATTGATCTACCAATGCAATTATTATATACAACCAAGTTTGCTACGAGCTTTTAACATTCCAACAGATATCGAGCGCATGCAGGTTGCAGGCTATGGAAGTCGAACTCCGTTTCAGGATCCACTAAAGAATCGTAGAATTCTTCAACTTGTACATCAGTTGAAAGAAGAGCATTATTTGGAAGTGGAGCCAAATGTCTGTTGGATACCGTGCTCCCCGTGCCGTTAGTTAGTGCCCGAGTTCGGCTTCTTCCACCAACTTTTTCGAACAAACGTTATTCCTTACGAGAATAGATCTGGTGCTAGCCATGAAGGCATCGATTTCCCGGTGGGTGACCTGTCAGAGTAGCTAAAGCGCTTTTAAATGTTAATGATGAAGAAGGAGAAATATGCAAAGAAACAAAAACAAAGATTAATGTGTGTAAAAAGATGTTTTTAAATAAATTGAGCATTGGAGAGAAAAGTGTTCAAATATGGGTATCAGATAAAAATACTGAAAATTTAGGGGAAGTATCTGTTGAGAATCAAACGGACGAAAATTCTTTAATGAAGGGGGTGGAATAATTTCTCGATGGATTGCCTAAAGTAGAATCCCACAACCACAAAACTTTATTTAGTGCCTGTGTTTGATAGAATTTGCACAGAGTATACCAGCAAAAGTGTCGAAAAGAAAATAAAAGAGCAGATTTATGGACTGCATTTTGGTAAATTTTTAAAAAGCTAAATTTAGACATATTATTATGGACCCCTAAAAGGATCAGTGCAATACTTTTTCTGGGTACAAAACTGGTTCAAGATGCCAAGTGCTTGGCTTGGGGTTGCCCGGCAACTGACGCACGCGGCGAGGTTTTGGAGGAGTGGGCAGTGTCGACGGGTCTCTCGATTTTAAACGTGGGCACCGTCGACACTTGCGTGCGGCAGCATGGAGGCTCAATAGTGGACGTTTCGTTCGCTAGCCCGGCTGCCGCCGCACGGGTTCTGGACTGGAGGGTCCTAGAGGGGGTGGAGACACTGTCGGATCACCGATATATTCGGTTCGACCTCTCCGCCCCCGGGGACGGCACCGGCGCTGCTCGTCTGGACAGTACCAGAGATCGAGCAGCCCTGAAGGAGGCCTCCATTGTCCAGGCCTGGCAGCCCCGGCCCATGGCAGACATCGACCCTGACGCGGAGACGGCCTGGTTTCGGGAGGCCATGTCGCACACCTGCGATGCGGCCATGCCCCGAGCCAAGCGGCTGCCGCCGAGGCGAGCCGTGTACTGGTGGTCGCAAGAGATTGCTGACTTGCGCACTGAGTGCGCTGGTCTACGCCGCCAGTACGCGAGGCACCGCCGGCGGCGGTAGCGAGATGTAACACAAGACGGCCCGCTGTACGACGCCTACAGAGAGGCGAAGAAGAGTCTGCAGCGAGCCATCCGCCTGGCCAAGACCCGGGCGAGGGAAGAGCTCCTGGAGACTCTAGACCAGGATCCATGGGGGCGCCCCTACAAGACGGTACGCGGAAAACTCCGCATCGGGGAGCCCCCCGTCACGACGAGTCTTCAGCCTCGACTACTGGACGAGGTGGTCTCGGCCCTGGTCCCTGAGCGGAGGGAGCGAGACCCCCTCGACATGGCTCCTCCCGACTTGGAGGAAGACGCAGTGGAGGCGCCGGCTGTAACACCGGCGGAGCTGTAGTCGGCCACTGACAGGCTCCGGAGGAAAAATACTGCCAGACGGAATCCCCGGTCGGGCCTGGGTCTTGGCCATGCCGCAACTGGGGAGCCGGTTTCTCGGGCTGTTGGACACGTGTCTGCAGTCCGGCCGGTTCCCTAAAGATTGGAAGACAGGCAGGCTCGTCCTAATCAAGAAGGACGGACGCCCCGCAGAATCTCCCTCTGCGTATCGCCCCATCGTTTTGCTGGACGATGCGGGAAAACTGTTCGAGAGCATAGTGGCTTCCCGCCTCCTGACGCACTTGGGCCGAGTTGGTCCCGATCTCTCGGACCACCAATTCGGCTTCCGGGAGGGCCGTTCGACGCTGGATGCGATCCAACGCGTGAGGGCTTTCTTGGCGCAGGTGGTCTCCCGGGGAGGAGTGGTGTCGGCGGTGTCACTCGACATTGCCAACGCCTTCAATACCCTCCCCTGGGATCAAGTCTTCGAGGCGCTCCGTTTTCACGGAGTGCCCCGATACCTGAGAAGGCTCATCGGAGACTACCTGTCTGACAGGTGCGTCACGTACGTGGGGCGAAGCGGTGCTTTGTTGCGCAGAGAGTTGTCGTCCGGTGTTCCACAGGGTTCGGTCTTGGGGCCGCTCCTGTGGAACATCGGTTACGACTGGGTGCTGCGGGGTCCACTGCCCCCGGAACTAGGGGTCGTATGTTACGCGGACGACACACTGCTCTTGTCCGGGGGCAGGTCGTTTATAGAGACCGCAGAGGGCTATGGCCACCAGAGTCATCCATGGGTACCGTACGATATCCTTCGACGCGGCGTGCGCTCTGGCGGGGTTGCTGCCCTGGGACCTGGAGGCGCTGGCTCTTGCGTCGTTGCACGACTGGCGAGAGGAGGCCAGGGCCAGGAACTTGCGACCCACGCCAGCAGAGACGAACTACCGGAGACTCCGTTTTCGGCGGCTGGTGATGGCCGAATGGCGGGAGCTCTTAGAGCGCCCTACCGCCGGTCACCGGACCGTCGAAGCTCTCCGCCCCGTCATCGACGATTGGGTGGAGAGGCGACATGGACCCCTCACCTTCCGGCTGGCGCAGGTGCTCTCGGGACATGGGTGTTTCGGGAAGTACCTGTGTCAGATTGCCCGGAGGGAGCCGACGGCGCAGTGCCACCACTGCGACGGCTGCGACGAGGACTCGGCGCAGCACACGTTGGAGGAGTGCCCCGCTTGGGCCGAGCGGCGTCGGGAACTCGCCGCAGCTATTGAAGAAGACGTAACGCTGCCGGCCTTGGTGAAAGCTATGGTCGGCAGCGAAGAAGCTTGGGCGGCGGCCTCCTCGTTCTGTGAGGAGGTCATGTCGCAGAAGGAGGAGACGGAGCGTGAAAGGGAGGGAGATCCCGACGCCGAAGACATCCGCCAACGGCGAAGGGGAGTGCGCCGGCGTCAATATCTCCAGTTGGCACTCCCATAACTCGGGTCTCTGGCGGTCGGTGGAGGGGTCCACCGGCCGCATCTATCTAACAGAGATCACGAGGGCAGAATGCTGACGCGTCCCCGTGGCCCGCCGACTACCGGCGCGATGGAGTACCGTGGGGTTTTAGTGGGTTACAGTCCCACATAACCCGCCCCCTCACCCCCGAGGGAGCGGGTATGCATGATGCATTTCCGGACGTAAAAAAAAAAAAGGAAAGGGAAGAATGTAAGAAACTAAGGAATTCTGGACAATGTTATGTTACGGAAAAGGGTAAAAAAATCCCTGAGACACATTTTAAGTTACTAAGCACTTGTAGAATAAAATGTATAGAAAGATTTTCTGAAATTGAAAGGAAACAATGCTTTGATGAGTATTGGGCTTTAGGAAGCAGACACCGAAGAGCAATGTATATGGCCAGCCTTATTACTATATTACCAAAGAAAACACAAAAAACTGTCAGCAGAACAATCAACAGGGATTCTTATTGTAAATATAAACTTATAATAAATAATGAAGATAAGCCAATTTGCAAGGAATGTCTTTGTAGAACTCTTGGAGAGACTAGAGGCTTTGTTAACATTGTGATGGAGAAGAAAAAACATCATACGATACGATAGGACGTCAGCCACCTAAAAATAAAAAAACTGTAGACGATATTACAACAGCAAAGGACCATATATTTTTATCATTCCCAAACTATGAAAGTCATTACTGCAGAAATAGAACAAACAGGAAATGTTTATCTTCAGATCTTTCCATCGCAACTATGTTTCGTTTATATAAAGAAAGTTGCCCAAATCCTGTTTCATTAAAATTGTATAGCCATTGTTTTCATGAGTTAAATTTAAGTTTCAAAAAACCGGCTAAAGATACTTGTCACACGTGTGATTTACTGAACACTAAGATCTCATTGCCTGAAGGAGAGGAAACTTTAATTAAATTGAAAGAGGAGCTTACAGAAGATCATTTGCAAGCTGAAAAAGCTTATTCTGAGAAAAGGAAAGATAAAGATCAAGCCAAATGTAATACAACAATTCGAGCTTATGCATTTGATCTACAGCAATGCTTACCTACCCCTTATCTAAAAACTTCAGTTTCTTTTTATAAGAGACAGTTATGGTCCTTTAATCTAACGATCCACGATTTGGCAAACGACAAAGCTACATGTTACATGTGGGATGAAACCATCGGCGCTCGAGGAGCTAATCAAATCGCGTAATGTTTGTGGCATTTTCTTTGGAGTTTGCCATCAGAAGTTAAACTGGTCACTTTATATTCAGACACATGTGGAGGCCAGAATAAAAACAATGTGGTCGCAATGATGTTCATGTACTTACTACACCTTCACCCAACTTTAGAAATTATTAACCATAACTTTCTTGTCAGCGGACATAGTCACATGGAGTGCGACTCGGACCATGCCATAATTGAGAGAACAAAAAAGAAAACACAATTAAAAATTAACCATCTTAATGATTGGATGCAACTAGTAAGATCTTGCAAAACCCCTTCACCGTTGTACCAATGAAGCTGGAAGATTTTTTAAAATTTTCTGAATTAGGTTCTAAAAAAGGGCCATTTACAATAAAAAAGAAAGATAGTTGTGGTGAAAAATTTTTATGGCAACCTGTGAAATGGCTTCAATATAAAAAACCCATTCAAGAAATACTTTTTAAGACTGATATTGACAATGAAAATACTTTTAAGGCTATAAACTATAAAAAAGGGGTAAATCAAATTTAGACAGTTTTAAATTAGAAGTTGTATCCAAAGAGTATTTACAAATAAGTAAAGAAAAAAAAAGATTTGATGGATCTGTTGCCCTTGGTAGATCCCGCTTTTCATGAATTTTATAAAAATATAAAGACTGACAAACCCAACAATGATCCTGATCTAGATGTGAAAGACCCCGATTTAGATGAAGTTTTGGAAGAATGATATTCAATTTTAACATTTTACTCTATAATAAAAGTAATATAAAGCAATCCAAATGTTTTATTTAAGCATTATAAATTTAAGTCGTCACGAAATTAGTACTTACTATTTATTTTTATAATACTTTCTTATTTTTCAAATAAGCTTTCATTCTCAGTAGGTATTTAAATTTATAGATATTTAGGTGAACAACTTGACAAGTCATCAGTGAACAACTTGCTAAGTAATTTTTTATTGAATATTAATAATAATTGATTAATATTATCACAGTATCTGAAAATATTAATAAAATTGATATAGAATCAATTTAAAAATTATTGATCAAAATAAAATATGATTTAGCAACTATAATGTAAATTTAAAATGGCTGCACTGAATAATACACATTTCAGACATGACAACCTATTCACGCCATGTACGGATATGTTCTGCTGTCTACCACAGAACAGTTTGGACTTAACTGGAATAGATAGGATCCGTTTGGTAGCGGACGGGTGCAGAGCACAAAATAAAAGTTCTGTAATGATAGGGATGTGCTCAACCTGGCTATTTAATGCTCCAACACACGTTAATTCTATCAAACTAATTTTACCGGTGGCAGGACATTCATTTCTTCCTTCTAGAGTTTTCGGAATATTGAAAGAGAACTCAAAAAATACAAGCGCATCGGAATACGTGGAGATATTTGAAAATTATGACAGAGCGATAAACTTTGATAATATGAGTCTGGATTGGAAGTCTGCATTGAATTCTGTCATGAAGCTCCCTGGAAGCTGGCTTTTCCATTTGCTGCAAGCAAGCGATTCTTTATAAAAAGAAGTCACAACGACCGTTCCGAATCAACAGTTTTGAAAAAAGGAACATCAATTGAGATGTGGTACCTGCCACCTATCTCCAAAAAGAATGTAACGATAAACCATGCTAAACTTGCTGACGTTGAAACATTATTAAAAGAAAACATTTCGGTTTGGAATGGCAGACAAGAAGGGAACTTCAAAATTTAAGGAAGTACTGGCTCCTTCTAGAATTGCAGATGATACAGAAGATACTGAAGACATTTGCGAGCCAAATCCAACCGAAATTGGTTTATGTGTGTAATTTGGATTATGTGTGTAATTTGTTTTATCAATGTTTAGCTGTAATTCAAGTTAAATACTGTGAATTTCAAATGTACCTATAGTATGCCACAAGGTGCGACTAAACTACTAAACCAAGTTGTGATACGTCGAAGGAAGAACTTGGTAATATCAGTGCAAGCGAGGTGGTGTTCCTATCCCAGGTGAGCCAATTCCTCCCTTATATTAGCCCCACAAATCTCGCTGCGGATCCCTTCGAGGGCTCCTGGATCCGATTAGCCATTAGGATTGAGTAGGAGAACCGTTTGTAGTGTAATTTTTCACAACACATGTAATTCGAATAAATGATACCTAAGCATTTGTAGTTTATTTTTTGTGGGCTCGATGATTTTAGTAATTAGGCTGGGCCCCTCCCATCACCCATTCCCATCATCATCTATTATCTATCTATGATCACAGTTTTTATCCAATAAGGTAGACAGAGACATCAAATGCCATTTGCTACAATCCTGACGTACCTCTGTTTCCTATTTTCTGTTCTGTTCTTCACATCATGCATTATTCACATATAAAAACTTATATCCTGTCAATAATTTAGAGTTGTATGAGGGCAGGAACGGCTTCTGTGTGGTGTTTGTTCGTAGAGTTCCTCCAGTGGTTTCTGTCAGCGAGTATTCTAAGTCCGTATGATGAGTGAAGTTCAAGAAAGGACACCTTACTGCGGGCTGTGTCGGGGCCGCGGACCGCGTCTCTGTCTGAAAAATTTAATAATTTACTCAACTGTCTTTTGTCGCTTGCACTTTGACGCCCGATTCATGGTGTAAAGCAGCAAAGCAGAATATGCTTGTGGGGGTCCACAAACTCATCTCTAAGACTATACAAATAAAATAAATACATGTAAAGATCTCCTGCATACCTACTAATAAAAATTATACAACTAAAGGTAGCAGTACCATTAATACCGGAAATATTAGAACACGCTACCATCTATATACAGATGGTGGCGCCACAGAGCCGAGTAGCGGTGCTTTTATTGTAAGTTTTATTGTCGTTTTCTCGCAAATGTATTGAAAAACGACATTTGATACAATACGTTTGATGCTGAATTGTCATTTTAATGTAATGAATGACATACTCACCGTTCCGCACTTATATCAAAATTATGTACTTACTATGTCGACTGCCTTGCACAATTTTTCCAGTAGAACTTTCGCCAGTTTTGTTGAATGGATTATACCTCTGACCTCGAGGAGGGACCTTTGGTTCATCAGATGACTGCGACTTGCTCAGAGCCTCTGCTTCAGCTGTAACACATAGCTCTATTATATTTAATAGAATACAATGTCTAGTGCTAAGTAAATGTATAGCTCGATTCAAACTTTATGGCGGTTTGCGCGCAAGACTATGCACAGTGAACGATATTAGGTACCTGCGGGACGTACAAGGAGGGCATACCCCCGCGCGCACTCTCGTCACCTGCAGTCGCCAGGTCAGTGTATAAGTTACATTGCAGCTAATATCAGAACAGCCATAAAGATTGAATCTATCTATACCTACACAAACTAACAAACAAAAGCATGTGCTTCAAATTATAAACACTTATTACTATTACCTTTTTCTGGTTAATTTTATTCTACACATCTTAAATGTGGTAAGTCCATAATTAAGGGGAGGAACAAATAATTTCGGTTGATTTCTGAACTGAAATTCCCGAATTTTACGAATGCTATGAACATACAATTTGGGCATTGAAAACTAAAGGATTTTATCTAGTATTGTGTAGGATGAAAAAATTTATTGGTGAACATCAAAAACACCTTTTTTACTTTTAAATTTTATACGAATCTGTAGGTAATTTCAGATTAAGAAGATGTTTCCCTGCATGTGATCGTTTTTTTAATAAATAATTTATTTGTAATGTGCCGCTTACATCATTTATTCCGAGAACCGGTACATTACTGCATTCTGCAGCAAGAACGGACAAAGCGCCGTCGTTGTCTTGCATGAACCACTCATGCGCCTGAACCACGAGATTAGGGCGTGGCTTACGATTAGGAATTTCTGAGTTGTTCCTCAGCTACTCATGTAAATCAATGTATCTAATCTGCAACAAAATCCTTTCAGTAGTTTTGGAGTGAATCAGGCACAGACAGACAGAAGCGGCAGGGTACATAGTTTTATAATTTGTAGTAATTATTACTTGCTTTATTAAGAAATATCAAACCTTCCGCCTCTTCCAGCTGCCTCTGTAAATCAGCCACCATAAGCTTCATGTAGTCATAGCTGGCACATCCGAGAGCCTTCATCCACACCTCCATAGATGACTGAGAGTCTGTACATAGAAAGTAGGTGCGACCTCCTTCACAGTGGAACACTATCTTGAAACTGTAGTATTCTTCTTCACTTAGTTCTGAGGAAATAAATTATGTTTTAATCTGAGCTTGTAGCACTTGTGTTTGTCATTTCTTCACACCAAGAAAGAACAAGTCGACGTGATTCTTTTGCTCTGATAGTTGGAGGTCCGAAGAGTGACCTCTAATAGGCTATTTTTAATCCCGGCAACATTTAGGAATAACTTCTATAAAAAAATTACCATGGGTGAAGCCGGGACGACAAGCTAGTAATTAGTAATCCATAAATACTTGATAAGTATTCTGTTCATATTAAATCATTATTACCTGTCACTTCACTGTCACACTGCAATATAAAAAAGAATATCACATTGTATTCACCAATGCACTCTCATAAACAAGCCATCAACCTGTGAATAGCGCATCCAAATTCATTCAGTAGTTTCATGGTGTGTGGCAGACAGACAGATGCGAGACTTTGTTCAATACGTAGTGATTGATATTTAGTATTTACCTATAGTGCATCCTTCAAGGATCAGGAGAGCGACAGGTTCCCGGTCTCCCCGTTTATCGAAGGAGAATAGCAAGTTCCCTTTTAGAACAAACCAACGTCTTGTATAGGGACGAGTTGGATCGCTTCGAGTCTCCAGCCATCCTTCACGATCTACAGGCGTGTGGGCCGCCGCAAAAGAAATTAGATTCCGCTCGTTTATTTTCATGTTCTTGGAATGGCATCCACTTGTACGAGAAAACACAAAATCTCGAAACAATATTTAGTTTCAATTTTTCACTATACTGATTTAACCTCTGTGGTCGAACTGTGCTAGGTCACAGAGCAAGTAAATGCTAGGTATTCAAAAGGGTAGTTTATTTTTTAAAACGGAAAGACCGAAAGAATTTTCCAGTATAAAAAAGTACTCTTTGGAAAGAATAACAATCAATCACAGCTCAGACCACAGAGTATCAGACAGCTGCACGGGCTGCACGCCGCAAAATCACACCTTTACTTGCTCGCTCTGTGAATCACACGGATCACACCACAGAGCATAGTCTGTGCCACAGAGCAAGTAAAAGACACTGTCTGTCTGTCAATAGAAAGAGGACACTATAGAATGCTGGATATCTTTCTATTCACTCGCACAAAAAAGAGATAAAAATATCTAGTTGCTTGTGATAAAAAGAGACGGGGCTAGACATTTTTTGACCCTTACCGCGTGCCGGTTTTTTCATTGTTTAGCACATCATGATCTAAACAAAGTTTGAAATTTTCTCAAAACTTGGTGTTGCCCCGTCGGTGAATACTAAATAACCCATGTGAAGCGTAAATAATACGCTGAAATACTGTTCGAATTAAGTTGCTGCTTGTGTGAAGTCGGAGATTGGTTCCGAATTAGTTTTTTTCCAAATTATACATTTTCCAAATTCTATATTATACCTAATCTTAGTTTTGTAAATTATCAATTTTACAAATTCCAATTTTCCGAATGCTTTATTTTCATAATTATGGATTGTGCTAACTCTGAATTTTCCCAATAAGTACAGTTTGATACAAAAAGCAAAAATATGTTCAGTGATTATGTAAATAATAAGTAGGTATGTGTTATAATGGTATAAAGAGCTCATGTAATATTGACAAGGAGTCTATCTAGTATAGAGAATACTAGCGGACCCGGCAGACGTTATCCTGCCCAAACGTTGGCTTGGCTGCACTACTTCTACCCCTAAACCCCTACCCCTGCCCCTACCACTACCACTAACTTTGGATATTGTTTATACAAAAATACTAAAATCGCGATAAAAGAAATGGGGGATGGGGCGTGGCGGCGACCATGCGACTTTTTTCTAATACTTACATTTTTAAACTCGTGCTATCTTTGTAATGGAATGTTCAATCAATTTTTTGAGACGCTTACCATCATCAGGACCCTAGACATCATCTAGTACCAGAGTACTCGTGAATACAAATTAAACGAGCCCAAACTCGATGGGGTTACGGTAGAGAAAGCACTAACTAAAGGGCATGACGATGGAGATGAAACAAATTCGAAGATTAAATCCTAGAAGACAAAGTGGAAAGCTAGGATAAGCAAGACACAATTGAAGAAGATGGCAGCTTAGGAAGCCTATCAGCGCTCTCGGATCCCCCAAACAAATGAAAGTCGAGTTAAGTTTAGGTACGACGTTTGGTAACTTTAGCTAAGATAAACATAAAACAGAATATTACAGCTAACGTCAGTACTATATTGGTGTCTAATTCGCCATATCCTGACCCCCTCCCCACACAAGAGACGATCCTGAGCTATTAAGTTGGGGTCTCATAATAAGGCTAGTCTGAGTGAAAGACAAAAATTACTGAATCAAAACCCAAGTGAAGGTCGTCCAAATCCACATGACCGTCCCTCATCGGGCGGAGGTAAAAATAAAGCCAAATCTGTCAGTATTTTTTTATTACTTATTTAATGAGTGTTCTAGAGTTAAATTTGTAGTTTTAAATAGGTAGTTGCGAGTGATAAACAGCTCCTTGTATTTTACTTCTAATAGAAAAATACTATTAAAAAGAATTCAGTTAAGTTTCTATTTTAAATAAATTCTTGATTCTAAAAAGAATGTTTCTTAATTCCAATCTTTTTAAAAATACCTTAACGAGGGCAACCCTGATGTACTCATAGAGGTCACTGACTTATATTTTATGTCCCTTTCGGTGACACGCTCAGTCGCAGTCTATACCATACTCTGTCTACGGTCAATAGTGTCAATCAAAGAGGTACCTCTACCTTTTTTTTAATTGCCGCACTGATGACTGTGCTGATGACCTCCCGGAGATCCCCACCACCACCGCTCAGCCCAAAGAGCAAGCTCAGCCTGCGAGGACAGGCGTTGGGGGGTGCCAGATAGACCGATTGCCGTGAGAGAGCTCCACTTTACCGACAAACATATGCCACTTTAATTTGACGATTTTAAATTAATTAAAATAATTAATTTTAAATAAGCCAAAAAGAAAAAATAATTATTGAACAATGATAAAATCTATCATCACGCCTACCCAAGAAGGGTAGGCAGAGACAATAGACTGCCATTTGCTACGATCCTGACATACCTCTTTCAATTTTTTTATATTCATCATGCCTTTCATATGCTCGCCGATGATATTAATACGAAATGAAACCAAAAAATGTGGCTCAATATTTACGACATGAATCCTTCTTCTTCTCCTTGTCCTTACTTCACTTCTATATTTTAGTCTATTATATTTCATGTTATATAAATAAAACTGTCCAGATAAATATTTAATATTTTTATTTATAATTAATAACTATATTTCACAGTTATTTATAAAGTTATATTAATATCAATTATTATTTACTAATTTTCTTTTACGATTTCTAATGATTGCTCCATATAGAAAATTTGATTTCCGTATCAATCATCAGATTTGACCACTTAACGCTAAACATATACAATACGACACCCCAATTCCCTTAAATAAATTGACAATTCACAATAACAAAAAATGAAGTCAAAATAAAAATGAAAGCCTAAAAATAATTCATCTATAAATCTCACTTAACAACTGTACACGTGTACCTACACAATGAGTGATTAGTTAAAATGTGTGCTTACATTGGCGAAGAGGGCATCAAATACAACTATAGTATGTTAAACAAACTATATATACAACATCATTAAACATTCTCAAATGCTCTAACACATTTAAAACATTTTATATTCAACTAGGTATAATAATAGGCGCAACCTCCCAAATGCACACAAGCCGCTATTTACAAACAATAAACGTAATTCACTATATGCGGGTGTCATGTTCACATTAAAGGTATATTTACACATCTTGTTCCATAAGTACAAAACTTACAATAATTTAATATTATTAAAGTACTGTCCGCGCAGAGAATGTCGCATCTCCTCCGCAAACATTTTATACATATTCTGTTTTGGTAAAAAAAGAGTAACAAATTCTATCCATAAGAACTGAAGGATTATTTACAATAGCGTATATATCTACGCAATATATTAAAAATAAAAATCTATCATATATATATTGTATAATAATTATATATAAATTGCTGTTGGTGAGATTCTAGGATAGATTATGTCAACGTTGGTATACTATATGTAATATTAATATAAAACAAATTATCTAATTGCATTATAAATATATGTATATAAAACTTGTCAACAACAATCTATAATTTTCTAAAAACAATCACAAAATAATTACAAATGCTGATGACGATGAAGTTATATACTGGCTGTTCATTCTAAATTTACTACAACTATAGTGCCAAAGTGATGCTAACACACGAGTAAAAAGTCATTGCACCCCTATTACGAATCTCGGTTGCTAACAAAAACGTGTTGATAACCGTCCACAGATTAGTAATGTACGATAGAGTATAGACCGAGCGCGCGTACACGGTACATAAACTCGGCCTGTCATATTTACTCTAATCTGTGGACAATCGTAGCAATCGAGTTACGTAATACGGTGACTTAACTCTGAAGTGAAAACTATATTAGTGTTGGTGGATATAAAGCAGCATTTTGAAAAAATTGTAATTAATTATATTTATCTAATTGGGCTGCTTATACAAAATTACAAAAGGTATATTACCATATACAAAATTAGCTATAATATTGGTCGCATTAACTACGAGTATAAACCTCACATACTGACCCGAGAGGCACTGATCGTTAAATTGACTAACTTAATGCAGGACTAAAGCCTCGCCCGCCAATTACAGACTACATAAAAATTGGTGTATTTGTTTAAAAGAAAGTCAACAATAAACCTCGCCGCGAAAACACCCGATTCGAAATTGAATAAATAATATAATATGTAAAAATATACATATATATATACAAACTGTAAAGTGTAGTACACCGGACTGCGAGCGACCAGTCGCGTCTTTACAAATATCTTATCTCATTTACAAAAAGATGGTGTAACAAATCTAACACACTAGGTAGCTAACTCCCTTTGGTTTTAATATCTGCAATATGCATAACAGCCCCCTATTCTGCATCTCTGTTACTAACAAAACCGTGTAGATAACCGTCCACAGATTAGTAAATATAACAGTCCGAGAGTGAGAATACCGTGCACGCTCGCTCTTCTCGGTCTATCGGACATTGCTAATCTGTGGGCTGATACCAACAGAAATCCGGAATAGGGGCAGGGGATTCTATATAATTATAACAAAATGGTTGCCGACACCTGTCACCAGTAATGCAACTAAATATCGCTGTCAATTCAGTATAAACCGACTACATAAAGAATGACATTGAAAATGGTAATTTTGTATTTGCCTCTAGCTCGCACACTTAATGAGTGAGCGAGATACAAATAGGAAAATCATTACTTTCAGTGCCATCCTTATTGTAGTCCGTTGTCAAAACCTTCAAGGGGTCACTTGTTTGCAACGAGAGTCAACGTGGAGACGGACAAAGAGGAACCATTTAGCTGTTGGCACTCTTAATATAATATTGAACTACTAGTAACAGAGTCTCGACACTTGATTACATTGTGACATTCGATTTATCAATTAGAAAATTAAATAGGTCCACAAATACAATATATTATTATACTATTTATTTAAACAACATAATTGTTGGTATCAAAAATAAATTGTAAAATTAACTAAAAATCGCTAAATTAAAATAGAAACACGCTCTCCTCACGGAAGTACTAGCTAACTACATTTGGTATTTCATTATCTCTAGTTTAGAAAACTTCCTCTCTCCTACTGAATACATTTTGTAGAAAAATATGCTATTTATGTACTTTTAATTATAAAGTTAGTATAATATATATATTCAGAGCATATACAAGTATATTTCAATTTTGTCAACTCGCCTGAACCTAGTCAAAATTTCTAACTTCGAGTATCAAATGTTTAATTATCTAAACTTTAAAAATTTCCCTATAAATATTTATTTATAATAATTCTACGGTACTAAAATTAACTTTACGAAAGTATAATAACGTTTGTTGCTCGATATCATTACGAGTTGGAAGTAAATAACAAAATAGAAAGACTGAAGGAAGGAGGTGTTGCCATGTCTGTTGGAAGAGGAATAAAGATGTTGAAAAATAAAATAAAATAAAAATAAAAAACAACCATTAATCTCATTACAAGAGCTAATTTCAAAATAAATACATTTCGTCGATTGATTTGAGTGATTACATCATTAAATGAACACAATATTAACACATTTAACTTGACACTAAAGTCGCCATCTTTGTTTATACCACAGACAATTAGACAGTGCGTCCACAACCTTATAAAAAACTTTCTATACAAAAAACCCCGGGTTTAACCCTAATAGTCTGCGGTACAAACATTATTCAGTATAATAACAGGCAAAGGGCTACGCTGTCGAGCCAATTTTAATGGTAATGTAATTTCATCAGGTGCTCATAGAAAAATACTTTATTTTTAACGTTAGAATGAGACAATTCCGAGCTATTCTATCTGCCACGCACTATACCGCTTCCAGGAAGCTGTAGGGTAGATCGCTAATCAGGTCATTATGCGGACACTTACGGCCGTTTTCACCAAACTTTTGAAACAATTCTTAACTTAAGTTTGGTGAATTGACATATTAGTCACGCAAGTCATTAAACATTTCACGATATGTCATAAATTTCGCCAAGATATGAATATCAAAGCGTTCAGTAAGTTGGGTTGTTATTAGCGGTGTGTATAGCAGCGTCGATGTGGTACAGCCTCATGAGAACCTGCATGTGTATGGGGAGACAGGAGGCGCGGTCCAGGCGTGTGTTCTCGTACGAGAGCCACGACAGCGCGTTGTAGCCCTCCAGTACGTATCTGTAAAATGCATGTACATATTAATTTTGGACCAAAATACTTATCAACTTATTAAATTTGGTTGACAGTTTCTAGATTGTGCAAGGTTTAGTAAAGTGATAAAGCGTTCCAATTAGAGTTAATCAGATTTTTATTACATTCTATGTTGTATGAAATGGTCTTGGTCCACAAAAATGCATGACGCTTACTAAAGTCATTTGACACCTTCAGTAGAATGCATACCTGAGCACATCAGTGGTTGTCTGCGAGTCGAGCGGATGCAGATGTCGGTGCTGCGTGAGAGTGAGCAGGTCGTCGTTGGTCTGGAGCGCGCCGGCGTGCAGGTGGAGAGCGTTCTTGAGGAAGGCGGGACACGCGTCACGCAGGTGGGCACAGCCGGCCCACCACCAGCCGGGCATGTCGCTCACGGGGGCCGTCGACACTAGGTATCCCAGCGCGAGGGGCTGTTGCAGCACGGTGCCTACTTGCTCACTCTGAGAGGGATGAATTGACAGATGGTTATTCTCAGTAACTCTATTGAAATTATCAATTAGAATTCTAATTCAATTATTGCAATTTTTGACAACAGTGTTCTGGGCATTGTATTGATTGCAAATTTATATAAACTTTCATATTTAATATGTCCCAATAATATGCAGTTTAGTTTTAATATAAAACTTTGAAGAAAAATATAATAATATAAAATCCTAACTTATCTTGTTTTTAATAAGTGATTATCTTACAAGTGTCCATAGAATGGTACATGTGCGATCTAACTCTACCACTGTCGTTCAAGCCTCTATCTACAAGTACATTATACATTATACTAATCACTTTCAATTTATGTTCGGTAACCACTATATGTGTGAGAGAGAACATATTATCCCAATTACCGTATCGTCTCCGCCGCCGTGTCCGTAGGCGGGCGCGTCGTGCGTCAGCTGTCTCGCAGGACTCCCTTCACGACTGCCGGTCGGATCGTCGTCGAGTCGTCGCGGCGAGCTGGCCGCCCACATGAGCATGTCGGCGTTGAGCAGGTCCGTCATGTTATCCTCTCCCATCACGTCCTCCCCGAGGTCCACACCGAGGTACATCATGTCGTCCGTCTCGCCGTTGGTCATGGGCGCCTCGAACGGCATCTGGTTGGACTGTGGACCAGATGCATGGAGTTTTAAGAAACTATATAATGATCGGATAAAAATACTCTCTTAATTAAGTTTTTATTACACAAATATAAGAAATGCACACTCAACTGATTGGTCTAGGCCTAGCAAATATTATTGAATGATATGTTATGAATAAACGGTCATATTCCGCTACGATAAAAATACAGGAACATGATTATAGTGTTAAAATTAATAATGCCATATTTTATTAATTTTATCTTTTCTAAATAGCAGCTATTTAAGTTCACACGATTCACAGATGTGGCGGAAACTGAGTGTACTTATCTAACCGTAATACCTATTTGACTGATGACATTACACCGTTTACCTTGTATATTCTTGGTTAGCGATGCAACATAGCGTTTACCCACAACATCTACACATATTAGTATTACAAGTAGCGTTGGCTACTAAGGAGGGTTGCCTCACCTGGGTGGTAGCCGAAGTGGGAAACACGAGAATGTGCGTGGCGGTGACGTCGCGCGGCGTGTGCAGGTGCGACGCTATCGAGGCCTGACTGAACCGCTCGTCCGGCGTGAACCGGTCCGCCATCAGCCGGAGACACGAGTCCGGCTCGGTGGAGATGAGACATGCGGACAGGATGCAGGGCACCCCGCTCGGGTACAGCACGGCGCAACTGCCGCAGATCTCGCGCAGCTGGGCGGACGCGCGCGTTAAGTTCTTGCGTGATAGTAGCCAGCTCCAGCCTGGTGGGATACAGAGATAAGAGACATTAATTAAAGCAAGTAATCATTCAATTCACCGTCCCTTTCGGAATAAGGGGCTGAATAAGACCCCAAGGAACACTTTAGCGCCTCGCGAGCCCTGGGACTAGCAAAATACTCACATACTCAGTGTCCATGGTCAGATATACATTTGAAGTAAACCAACCAAACCACTGCATTACAGAGGCATTATGATCGTTAAAAGCCTCAACAGACTGGTCATTAAACAGTTTCAAAAACAGCATCGGCTCAATAAGAGAATTGTCATTCGCTGGGTACCCTAGGGCCGGTAACACTGTAACGTTAGGGATGAGGAAATAATACGAACCTTAAGAGACTTGTCATTCGCTGGGTACCCTAGGGCCGGTAACACTGTAACGTTAGGGATGAGGAAATAATACGAACCTTTGAGTTCTCCATGTCCGATCCGTCCAACCCTGCCCACTACGAGCCTCCACGGCTGGGCAGCTTGCGACATGACACCCAGAGTGAAGTCCATGAGTTTAGTGAGACCGAGTCGACGAGCAGGCGCTTGTCGCCTTCGACGCGATCTGAAAACATACATTTCAAAATGTCAATTCATTTATCAGTGCAGTAGTGGATGGATATGTTTGTGAGATTGATAACTGCCGTTAATCGTCATATAACAGGACATACCTAAGGGTAGGTGACGGTTGGACCTACATATATCAAGTCATAGGAGCATTAAGGCATCCGACATTTTTAACACGCGTATTACCTTTCATTAGATAAAGCGTAAATTGGCGTAACAATGAAAGAAGAGCGGCCTCAAGCATCTATGAGCGAAGCGACCGATCAATAAAAATATTGGATGTTTGGTTGTTGTTTCATCAGGCTATTTGGATGAAATTGAAGGATGAAATTAGAATATAGGCTGCTTTTCATCTCCGAAATGGTGATAGTAGAGAGCCTTGATAAAACCATAAAAACAATAACCTGGCCGGCACGTGCACATTAATCGAGGTAGCGTCGAGCAGTTCTCCGCGCGCGTCCGTCACCGCCGCGAGCAAGAACCGCTGGTCGTGAGACAGACAGTAGGAGAGGAACAGCACGCCGCACTGCTCAGCCGGAGACGGCTGGCCCCAGGTCTCGGAGACGTCCTTGAGGGCGCGCGGCGGGGCTAGCACGAACGGCGGCGTGAACAGCTGGTAGGGAGCGCGGTTCTTCTCCTGGAATGTAGGTTGTGGTAAGTTGTAGTTTACACGGACAATGATGAGGTTCACTTTATATACTTTTTGGCTATTTCTCTCTCTTACTTAACTCATTAACATAGCATAACCGTCTCTTACATAAAAATCAATGGCACTCAGCTCAGGCAAGTTTATGAAAACACTTTGGCTGGTTCATTAATTTTGGATTATTTAGCTTTATTATGATTTTTCTGTTTTCTGTTACACGCTTTATATTGCCTGTGTGTAAACAAATTTAGTCGATGTTAATCTACTTTAATTTGACACTTTGCTTCAGATGGCATTTGGTACCATCGAGCTGATCGGAAGTAGATAGTGGAACTCTTCAATGGCTACTGGTAAAACCCCCGAGTTTAGGCTTATTTGGCTTGGCGATTGTGCGTTACTGACAGAAGACACGTTTTTCAAAAAGTTTTTTAGGCTATATATTTTTTATATAGGCCTCCGCGATTTTAATTTAAAATAATACTAACATCCTTAGACTTGAGGAACAGACTGGCGTTGGCCGCGGTCCCGAAGCCGGTGAGTGACTTCCCGTTGGCGTTGTGCGACAACAATCGTCGCGCACCACTGAACACAGAGAAAGCCAGAGCGCGCAGCTCTCCCGCCCAGCCGCCGCCGCCCACGCCCGACGCTGACCACACGCCATCCAGAGATATTATCTGAAATAAGTTAAGTTGCGATAGTTTGACTTGCAATTTCACTGCCATTGTAATCTTAATTAAACTGCGTGCAATAACAATCTAAAATTAAATTATCAAATCTATGCATTTAATTAGTTATCCTGCTCGAAGGACCAAAGCTACAACTTAAATAGAATGCGTAGACTTATAAAATGTTAAAATATATTCAAACTTATTGTGAAATTTCTACGTGACGTGACGCAATAAAGTGCATTGGCCGATACTACAAGTATTAACAAAATTGTCACAGATGTTGTGACGACATTATTCGAAAATAGTACATTTCGTCCTTCGAACTTCATTCAGGAATAACAGAGACAATTTTAAAATCATTGTCAAACTATATTTTTTATTATCTTCTAGTTCTAGCCGTATCTCACCTTGACCAGCGGATGGTGATGGTGCAGCGCGTGTTGCAGCTTGGCCGCGAGACGCAGCAGGGGGACCAGCGAGCGGGCGGCGTGTTGACCTCCCGGGTCCACCACGTACACCGTCAGTAGGGGACAGCCGCGCTCCTCAGCGTCGCCCGGCACGCCCGCACCGCACGCGCCAGCCGGACCGCATGCGTTTATGGCGGCGCCGCCGTTTAGGGGGCTTTCGTTCTCTGTAAAGGTGAAGCGGGCGGTCAACACTAGTTTTAAAAGAGAACCGTCTCTTTTAAAACTTGTGTTGAATTGATAACTCACCTTGGTCACTTTGGCTGTTAGGTGTGGGCGGATGGTCGGGCGTGGACGGCGGCCTCATGGGGGAAGGTGCCGAGCGGTCCATGTTCGCGTAGTGCGAGCGGCTCGAGTCGGTCTCGAACAGTGCGTGGTCGAGCGTCATGGAGGCCAGCTGTGACACTAGCTTGGTGCGCAGACGTTCAGAATAGCCGCGTACACAGTCCCCGGCGCGACCAGGAGGTAACTCGCCCAGCCACTCGTCCGGACCGGAGGCGGGCAGCGGAGCCACACGTACCAGCCCCTCGGGCGCCACCCGACACAGTGGCGCGTGACGACCCAGCCGACACGCCTCGTATGTGGCAGACAGCTCGCGGAAGAACACACGGAGAGGCTCGTGCAGCGCGGGGGCGTCGGGCGCCAGCACCACGTAGGCGGTGTCGCGTGCGGGAGAGTACGGTTCAAGTGCGAGTCGCTCCCAGCACTGCAAGGCGTGCGGCGCCAGAGAGACCCAGTCGCGCTCGTGACCGACCAGCACACACGGCACGGGCTGCGGCTCGCACAGATCCTCGTTACCGCGACCGGCCAAACGGTGAAACTGTCGCCATGTCAGCGGGCCCGACACTCCGTCCCACATGCGCGTGCCGCAGCACCGCTTCTGTATTGCATCCTGCAGCAGCGGCCTCAGTCGCCGCATGAGCGCCACCACGTCCCGCGATGAATGCGGTCCGTTAGCGCTCACAAGGGCCCACCTTGCGACCCGCGGCGAGCTACCCGCACGACCGCGACACGCAGCACGCAGGGCGAGCGCGGCCGCGTCGCCTCCGTCCAGGTACTCGAGCAGGTTGATCCTCGACTCGTCGCCGGCCCGAGACTCGGAGGAGGCGCGCGCCGCCCGCCCGAGCGCAGAGGCTGCACCGCCCAGCGCGACACACTGAGCGAGCACCGCACTCGCGACCTCTGCGAGCGCCGCGGCCCTCCCGCTGTTCCCGCTGTGTCTCGCCGGGTCTTCAGCGACGCCCGTGATCTCCATCTCGTCCTCGTAGAACAGCCCGGCCCGGTGCGCGAGCCGCCTGTTGAGGACGGCGCTGAACCCGCACGTGCACCTGACGGGGTCGTCGTCGGGCGGGACCGGTGCGGGGGAGCCGCCCGGAGACCCGTCGGGAGAGCGCGGTCCGGTCGTCGTGTGAGGCAGGTACGTGACGGCGTCGGCCCCGCGGATGTTCCCGACCACTTTAGGCTCCGCGTTACAGACACACAGCGTGCAGCTGTCGAAGTTGTGGTCCCGGAACACGTTCAGTACTGTGTCGGCCAGCAGCACGTTGAGCATGAGGGGGCAGGCACGTGGGGCGGGGGCGGCCGGGGAACGGGCTGGCGGCTCGGGCGGATGGCGACGGGGCGGGGCGACAGGGAGTGCGGGGGGAGGAGGCACCACCGGGGCGGGGGAGGGACCGCCTGCGGGTGAGCCGGCGGGGGCGCGGGCAGGGGTGCGGCTGCCGGCTGATAACGCTCTAGGTGTGCGGCTGTAGGTACAAGAGAAAGGACATTATTAATGTTACATGCACTAATATACAGTTTAGATCTATAAAATATGTAAATACATACTTAAATGTAAATTGTCCTAACAAATATTATAAAAGCGAAAGTGTGTTTGTTTCTTTGTCCTTCTTTCCAGCCACAACAGAGCAACCGGTCGACGTAATTTTTTGCACAGGGATAGCTAGCTGGAGGGCTTAAGACTGACATAGGCTACCTTTTATCTTTTCGGGATAAACTTTACGTCGCATGGGCGAAGCCAGTATAAGTATAAAACATTAGATTTGCAGTAAGCCTAACTGGCAACTTATACACCTATTATTATCTACACACTGTGAATGTGGTTTGGTACTTACAATAAAAAGTAAATACTATGCCACACTTATTTTGTGTACCATTAAAAATAGTAACTAACACGGTTTCGGGAGCTGCAAAAAAAAACAAACTACTCACCGGTTGACATTGATTGAAGCGCTGCTGGTGACTACGCCGCTGCCCTGGTCCTGCTGCCACCGCGGGCGGTACACGGCATGCGACGGTAGCGACACCGCCGGTAAGTGCTGACTCGGCAGAGACTGCAGCGGTGCGTACTTGCTGGACCCCTCGTCCTCGCACACAGTGGGCGGTTTGAACACGTACGACCAGTCCTGCAATCATCAGCAATCTATGAAATTCAATTTCTGATGTTTGAGGTAGAAAAGTCTACCAGGGAAATAGATTGAAATGTTATTATAGAAGTGGAATATTTTCACTAGCGCGATACAGTATTTTCTGTTCTCATTAGGTGAAGGACCTAAAGGCAATGCTAGTCTGTATCATGTGCGATTTGTTAGCGCAAAGACCCTTGAAACAGGCTAAGGCCATTATTCATAAACGTATTTTATCGTAGGTATAAGTTTCTCTAATCAGGGGAGTTAGCACAGATTTTGACAGCGACACTTTCGTTTCGGTCGAATGGCCTTGAACAGGCCAAAACGTTCATGTCCAACAAGGACCGGCCAGAGATAGCCCGGGGCCGAGAGGTCCGGCCCAACAATGTGCGTGCAAATTTGCTATGCCGGGCAAAGACAAGTACACAGAATTTGCCCGCACATTGTTGGGCCGGACATTCTCGGACCGGGTATGTCCTGCACAAGAATGCCGAGCAATTTGCTTGGCCGGACAAAGACAAGTACACGGAATTTGCCCGCACATTGTTGGGCCGGACCTCTCGGCCCCGGGCTATCTCTGGCCGGTCCTTGTTGGACATGAACGTTTTGGCCTGTTCAAGGCCATTCGACCGAAACGAAAGTGTCGCTGTCAACATGTATGCTAACTCGGCTGTACTTACATCGATTTGCTGCGGCTGCGGACTGCCCTGCAGGTGTTTGTGCTGTGCAGGCGCGTGGTGCGAATGCGACGTTACGTCGTCTGGCAGCGTGAAGCCGGGCGAGGGCTGCGCGTTGGCCTCCAAAGAGGGCGGGGTGGGGAACATCTTGCTGAGCTCTTCCGCGCGCACTACTCGCCCGGCGCAGCGCAGCTCCTCTGTTGATTTGTTGGAGTCGGGCGGCGTCTGTACCAGCTGGGGGGCGATATTAGATGCTTATAACGCTGTTATCTAAGTCATAATATACATGTAACTTTATATTATTTGTATCACCTACTACAGCTTTGAAATAAAATGAAGAAACCGTCGTCAAACACCCTCTGTAGGGATAAAAATGCATTTTTCTTCTCTATTGTCAATAATATTCTAATAAAACATGAACTTCTTAATACGTCTATACAATTGATGAACATAGAAAAAATGTTTTATCCTATCACATTACGGCAGGGTTTAATTGGCTCGACATGTACAGGGGGGTGAGCATAGATTTGACGTGACATCTTTCGTGTCGACCGAAAGGCCAAAAACGATTATGTCCCTACAAAAGCCAGCCACGGAATGCACGGTCCGAGATTGTCCAACACTAGTATGCCGAGCAAATTTGCTTGGTCGAGCAAAGACAAGAATTTGCCCGTAAATTGTAGGGTTGGAACCAATGATATACTATATAAACTGAGGTAGATGCGTGATTGACGCTCAAGCTATAGCAAGGCAAATGAGAGGTAAGTGTCCCACTATAAATTTGGTCGCGCACAGTCACGCACAATCCTACGACTAGTGTACATGTCTCTCTTGAGTAGAATAATCCGCAAAAACATCAAGAAAAATGACATCTTGTGTGTTCCGCTTTTGCAGAAATTATACTGCAACTGTAAAAGATAGAAATGATAACTCATTTCATTGGTAAGTACAGAAATTTTATAATTATGGACATAACAATATTTTATTAATAATAATGCGCTGTTGCCAGTTCGCCGCTTGCCTGAGCGAGACGAACGATGCATTTTGTATGAGAGTGATAGAGAAGACAAAACGAAATGGCCGCGACAGACTCAGCGACTGATTATGGGGATGGTTGGTAATATCGAACCTGTGAATAAATTACATGAACCTATTTAAAAAAATTATATATTTTATTAAATGTACGGAAAATATATATACATAATTATATTTACATTATTATAAATTTATATATTATATTATTGTTGTATGTATAGTATTATGATCTTATTGTATTTATTTATCTTTTAGTCTCCCTAGAAGCGGATTAATAAGAAAAAAATGGATAGAGATAATCAGAACCCAAAGACGAGAATATGATTGGTTGCCAAGTTTTTACTCTAAGATTTAGACGTATGGTGCAACGATACAACCAGCAGTTTTGCGAAGTGGACATATTTTCACATTCTTTGTATATATTTAGGAAAAATATCTGTAACATTCTAAATAGTAGTTAATTGTAGTAAACTTTTTTTGTATTATTTGTTATTTCTATATTTTTTGGAATTTGCATAAAAATATCCTGTTTTGAATGTATGTATAAACAATACGTTTGTATAAACAAACGTCACTAACTATATGACAGTTATTTTTTTAATATGTATCTATGTTGTAGTAATCTTTGTTGTATAGTTGTTTGTTGTCCAGAATAAAAAAAATTAAAGACTTAATTTTAAATTACACTACATAATACATAAATAAGTAGCATACTTTCATTTAGAACTGTTCAGCCGTTTGAGCGTGATTGAAAGACAAATGGTCTATTTGTTGTAAAGTCATTGATTATTACATTATATTTATTAGTAAAATAAAAGTTTTTTAATTACATATTGTATATTTTATTATTCCAAAAATATTTCTAAGTAAAATATTGAGTGTTCCATTTAGACAATCTTCCCCTAGTTCCTCCGGAGAAGGTCACGCGTCGATGACGTGTCGCAACTTAAAACATATATTTATCTCTTTTTAACAAATGGATTTCGGTATTGAGCTGTGTTTCTCTATCCCTTTCATCGCTTGAATATATAAACGTAAATAATTAATAGGTAGCTATAGTATTGTTCAAGCTGTTTATTATCTGCATTTAGTATGGGTATAACGTGTCTACTTATAGTACGTCATTGGTTGGAACGTCTCGGCCCGTGCATTCCGTGGCTGGCTCTTGTACGGATATAAACGTTTTTGTCCTTTCGCTTGTGACGTTTCGTCAAATATATGCTCACCCCACTGTCTACCTCAACCTCACTCTAGGCTAGCGGACTTTTAATATATAAGAACTCTACTCCCCGCTCTAAAGACATGGGTACACGAGACAATCATCAATTGGTTTTACTCACAATTTTTTTTAACCTCGTCACCACTATGCTAAAGAAATTAGTTTATTATAGTGCACGCAATCCTTCGCGTGCAAGTAAGACAGCGCATATCAAATTCTCTCCCGCACTTGCACTACATCTTTGTGACGTCAACCATAAAATGTTTGTTTAGCTTGCACGTTTTATGACATCGTCTGCCGCGATGGAATGCGTCCACTATAGCCCGTAACTAACACTGTAAGCAAGTAGACGTATGTTTCCGCCAGCAGTTGTCACAGACTGTCCATTGTCAATTCGATACCCGTGCCCACGAGTCTGTATATCTGTATATATATATATATATGTATAGTATGACGTCACCGGTACCATTCTACATAACAAAAGTAAATAAAGGTGCAACACTCACAAGTCTTACCGTCTCGTCCCCGCTGGCCGCGTCGTCAGAGTTGTCGAAGATCTGGTCGAGGTCCTTGAGGGTGGGACACAGACCGTCCGACGTGAACAGGTTCTTGTACTCCTTGTTGTCGTCCTGGATACCAACGTTTATTTAAAATATTTGCAGTAGTTTTTTAGGTATCTCCACTTCCTGGTTTTTCTTATATTGGTTAGGGCTATTCAGATGAGTTTGCGTCTTGCCCTCATAGTACATAATATAATGTTTGGTATGCATGGAGATTTATAAGTCTTCATAAATACGGGATCCGGCCAACGGGTTTTTGAATTAAAAACTTATACTGTACATAATCCGACAAACTACACTAAATCAATATAAACCATCTAAATATATCTCAACAGAACTTGCCACTCGTTAGGTATAGCCTCACAAATACCATAGGCTAAACGAAGGAGACTTGGTTTTCAGCTGGGGACCCTGGAACCGTAACACGGTTTCGGTGGGGTTAGCATACATTTTGACAGCGACACTTTCGTTTCGGTCGAATGGCCTTGAACAGGCCAAAACGTTCATGTCCAACAAGGACCGGCCAGAGATAGCCCGGGGCCGAGAGGTCCGGCCCAACAATGTGCGGGAAAATTCTGTGTCCGGCCAAGCAAATTGCTCGGCATTCTTGTGCAGGGCATGCCCGGTCCGGGCTATCTCTGGCCGGTCCTTGTTGGACATGAACGTTTTGGCCTGTTCAAGGCCATTCGACCGAAACGAAAGTGTCGCTGTCAAAATGTATGCTAACTCGGCTGGAGTTGTAAGGCGGGTTGTAAAAAAAAAAGAAAAATACGGTCGCAGCTCGAAGTGAGGTTCAGTATTGAGTTGAAGTTGAAGTGTGATCACGCTTGTGACACGAATCCTATTATATTTCTATATCTGTATTTCGTACAGGTGTCCAATAAATTAATACCAGTGTATATAGACGGTATTTTCTATCGAACGAGCCTATACGTCCGTAACAAACAATATTCGCGTAACATCCCACCTCAGTCTTTTCGACTTTGACGCCCACCGCGCGATGATCCAGGCAGGGCGCGGCCGCCATGTCCGTGTGGTGGTGCCCCGCGTACAGATCTCCGCCCGCGTCCGCCCCGCCCAGCGACACCTCCTCGCTCCACGACCGATCCGCACTCTTGAACCGCTTCACGGGGTGCTCCAGCCTGGGGGGAGAGATAATATATAGAAGGGGACCACGTTCGTGGCGGGGGATAAGATGCGTGTGGTTCTGTCTGTCAACTTGTTTATAGCACGATACAATGAGGATAGTTAAGAGGGTTAACAACTACAGTTCGTGACTTTTTTTTCATGTCCACCTGCATGGACTGCATGTGTTTGTGTGCGTAAATAATGTATTTTCTGTCATTATAGTCGGACTGGACTAACCAATTTTGGTCCCCAGTATGATAAAGGTTCAATTTCAAAATAAAACAGATCGCGCGCTGATTTTAATAGCACTTTTTAAAAATAATTAAAAAAATATTACAAAAATATTATAATTGTCATTTTAACGCTTAAATTCTAAAGAAGATGTTGTTCTATTGCAATCAATAATTATCAATTAAAATGAAGTGAGATTTATAGAGAAAATAACAATTTTATGGGCTATAATTTTTACTTTTTTTAATATGATTGTTGTTAATTTCTGAAGAAAAGAACCAAAATATTAATATATTTATTGATAACTATTTTCCTGAGGATATTTATAGTCTAATAATATTTTTTTATTGTGAGATCGGCAAGTGATTTCAGATATTAGAAGTTTGAAACTTGATGAAAGCGAAATTGAGGAAAACCGTCTTAATTATCTTGTTATAATTCAAAAATTCTTTATTAATTTAAAAGTGTTCTCAATTAACTTTTTATATAACAATATTCTCTATAATGTGGCTAAATAACAGGTAATTTCTTCAAGTGCTTCATGAAAATTATACTGTTCAAATAGTACAGTTTTTGATTAAAAACTACGATTTACTCTTAAACGCTCTTAAAGCAATAAAGTAGTGTATATTTAACAAAATAATGAAAAAAATTAAAAAGAAAGGTAAAATGTATTTTATTTTTTACACAACGCAAAAACCTTTCAATGCGTTGCAGCGCTTAAAAATATATAATTTAGCAGGTGTCAAACACATTAACAATATATCATGTTGATGTGACGATGACTTCCGCATAGATTTAAGATAATCATTGAATCAAATTTCCATCTATAAAATATCATGTTCATAAAATTTACCTGAGATTTCCAAATGATTACCGAAATTCTAAATGTTTTTTTTTTACTATATGTCTCAATATTTGACCTGCAAAGCAACTTACTTTATCTCGATATCTTACATATATTCATACTAATATTATAGGCTACTTTTTATCCCTTTATTTAAAAAAAAAACCACAGGCGAAAAGCTAGTAAAATTTGTAGTTCTGTACTCACCACGCATGCACGCTCGTGTAGTCGTAGAGCATATGCAGCTCGTGTTCATCTTCAAGCGGGTCAGGCTTGCGCTCGGGGGGCGGCAGCTGCGGCCGGCGCGGCAACTCGGGGGGCTGCGGGGAGGTGGGGTACTGCCGGGCGGGGGGCGCGGGCACGCATGACGCGGGAGTGGGCGGAGCCAGTGGGTCGGGCGTCGGGGCCGGCGTGTGGAGCGCGGTCGGCACGCACGACGACTGCGGCGACGACGGAGGCAATTAGTATAATAAATAGCACATTTTGATCGTTTTATTAAGAGATTGTAGTTCTCGCCAAATAAGTTTAGCGAGATTAAGCGCTAGAGTGGGGAGGAAGCCCATACAAATAGTATAGAGCGCTGTTTAACCATGTGATACTTATCGGCTAACTTATTTGGCGCGAGTTACATTCAAAGTCAAAGGTTAGTGCTAGTATCAATATATTACCTGAACATGCGGTATAGCCGCGTGATGATGCACGGCGGGCGAGGGCGGCTGCGGTCCTGCCGAGGCAGGTGCGGACACAGGAGCTGCGGGTGATCCGCCGCCGCAGCTGCCGGGCGAGCACGCCCCCACAGATCTGCCAACACTCTCTTTAATACATACCGTACTGGGGCGCTATTTTATTAACATCTTACTTAGCTCTAAATAAACCCCTTTATAAAGTTGGTAGTAGGATCCCTGTTGATTTTAAAGGACCTAGCACAGAAAACGCAGGCGCGCGTTGATTAATTATCACAAAATTGCGAGCCAATCACGTGCGACTTAGTTCTCTAGTGACAGATATCAAAAATAAACCTTAAACAGTCAAATAACATAATTGACAGTTTGTCGTCATTGATAATTAGATGCAAGTTGGTTTGATAGGGGGGTAACCTTGCAGTATCGAGTAGTTTTCAAATATTACAGTTACAATTTCAATACCAACATCAAAGATTTTGGTATACCAATGCAAGAAATGGCGATTATTAAAAAATGTGTATTACCAAACCTATGAAAAATGGGATGGCACTGATAAAACAGTTTGAATGGCTGTAATGAGAGGTAGATGTTATGGCAGTACAATGAATAAATTCCAATAATAATGCGATGTTCGAGTAATTGCCTCTTTACCCTGTCAGACAGATTAAACATAAAAATATTGACATGCAACATCAAGAAAACACATGCCTATTCATGCAGTAAAAGGCGCCACTACTCATCATGCTCTATATTTATGTAATTTTGTCTGTTACGTGTTATGGCCTCAAGAGATGTGTAGGCGAATTAAAAATGTGTGTGCACCACTGAATGAGGTTAGTCAATGTGTATCTGAAAGTGACTTAATCAAGTGTAGTAATTATGCTAATATAAATAAACACGCTAAAGGATGCGACTCTAAGCGAAACGCCCAAAGCCACGCCTCATTATAGCATGTTTACAGGTATGAATACCAAGCAGTTTATGCATATTCGTTTCAATTATATGATAATGGGTATGTACAGTATGGACCACTCCATGACCCGGCTATTCGAAAATATTGTTATAATGCGGTGTTGTGTAGTTGACGGTTGTTCAGCTAACGATAAGTGATAATCGCCGGACACGTTGACGTACTAAACTGTCGAATAGAGAGAGATAAAAGTGAAAGGTCAAGTCTCACTTCGTAAATTTTCAATAAATTTGCCTCCTCCCGATCTTTCCTCGCACTGCCCACTCAGTAGGAAAAAATATATGTCCAGAAACAATTAATTGATTAAACTGTCAACGCAAATCTAATTAGACTCAATTTACTAAGAGAGATTTCTGTACGTTATTAGTACGTTTAGTACGCCAATGAGACCGGTGACCAAGTATCACTTTTCGTTAGCAAACGAGATACGTAATAGGGCGGGCTGAAGTGAAGACGCTGGGCGGTGACCGAGGAAAATATCCACCAATAAGATTCCTTCAATTACCTAACCGTGCAATCGTATTGGCGTTTTCGTTACTCGGTCACCGCTCAGCACCGTATGCTCCGAGAACGCCAAAAGATGTTCAAGAGTAGGCGAAATATAGGCAGGGAGTATCAGTACTGTATATATTTGGTATTGTAAATGTATGATAAGCTATATGTGTAGTATGGTGACCCATGACCCAGACTACCCCCCGTGGTACTCACAGAGCGTCGTGCCGGGCGCGCCGGTGGAAGGGCACTGGGCGGGGCCTGCGCGCGCGCCGCCACCTGCACACACGTCACGCTACCACCATGCACAGTGCACACTGTACTTAGTACTAGTGTACTAGGTTCGACACTCGCTACGGACTAGCAAGCCTATTGCGTACTATTATACTCTGTTCATTACAAGAAGGTATGTCTGATACAATGCAAACTTTTCAGTATATATTTAACAATACCTAATTAGTTATTTTTAATGCATTTTCATATAAATTTCCTTCATTTAAATTTTATCACTCATACCGTCATATAATGAACAGACTGTATAGCCTCGTATTTCAATGTATAATTTGGACTACAACGCAATAGGCTCTGTTGTTTACATTCGTGTCTTTGGCAGAACTGAGAATCATTTTCATAAAGCGGAATTACATGGTTCGCGTTTGTCTTGCATTTTGGAGGAGTTTACTAAACTGAATCATTCAATGAGTCTAGGCCCATAATAATAGCGAGATCCCAAAAATGTCTTTCGATTAAAGCATAGGTTCTCAAACTTATTTTGTCTACCGCCCACTTTGAAAATCAATTATTTTTCAGCGACCCCCAATTTTTTTTACTTTACCACATTTTAAAAATCGCAATGAAATTCATTAGATACTTTAATTTATATATAGTGCTATATAAATTTTTCTGGGCCCCTTGCCGCCCCCCTCTAGGCCTCCAGCGCCCACAAGGGGGCGTTATCGCCCACTTTGAGAAACACTGGATTAAAGTATTCTATAAATAAAAAGGCTCGTTTTATGAGATAAATCATAGTATACGCTTTTCCGTTCCTTGGTTGAAGCGTGTAATTCGGGCTTTTACGAAAAATATCATCAATTATGCCAAGACAGTATTATTTATTATAAAGGCTACTAAGTTCTACAACAGCGCCGTACAGCGCATACATATTACTACGCATACATAATTACATATATACTTATTATAAATTGTAAACATTTTTTTTTAATAATAAAGAACATTCACATACAATCATAACATCTACCTAATTACCAGGCGTCGTTTATTTTTAATCTACTGAAGTTAATATCTCGGCAACACTGCAAAAATATATTTGGTCTTATTTGGGGAATCACTGGGCTTTTAATATTACAATGTAAACGTGACTTGAGCGTTAACCTGACGTCAAGCGAAACTTCTCCAAAGCCACTCAATGAATCCCAAATAAGACGCAGATAAATTTTAATCATAAATAAATAAGTAAATAGAAAAATTCATAACAATACAATGCAACACACATTCCGCTTTTACTAACTACCTTCCTAACACCTTTAATAAAAATAAAAATATTAATTTAATTTTTTTAAATGTGTTTTTGCGACTCACTTGGCGCAGGTACATGAGGTTTTGCGGGTGGGATCCAAGATATCACTCTCGGGCTTGTCCGGATGATCGCCGTTGCACACTTCCATAGACTGAAAAAAAATCAAGTTTTCAATAAAAATGTGTAATTTCAATAGTCTATACTCGACCAATATAATTAGAGCCACGACAAGTATGGCGCTGCATACTAACTTTGGCTTTATAATCTTGGTCGGGCTATGTCACATAAGTTGATTTGACCTATTTTTAATTTAATTTGCACCTACTGCACAGGCGCACCGAATGTTTTTGAAGTACTTCTATAGGCGTGTTATGAAAAAATTATGAGTGTGAAATATTACGATGCAACGAAAAGTGCCAGTACGAAGTTGCCGAGAGTGAAATTTTACGACGCGCGCGCAATTCTCAATTATAATAAGTCATGTTTAAAACTTAATTATGTAATTGAATTCAATTTTTAGCAACCGCATTTATGATCACTCAATTTTATTTCCATTAATTATTGGCGTGCTAAATAAACTTATTTTAGTATTAGGTATGCCAAAAAAATATCTAACGCGCGTACATAAGTATGTACACAGTTTTTTTTATAGATAGCACGATGAAGGTGACAAACAAGAGCGCATTTAGTTAGGAGTATGTAAATGTCAAAGGATCAACTTATTTGGCGGTATATATACAGTGAATGTGGTCTGTACCTGTGCGGGCTGAGTGAGCGCCCGCATGGTCCGTCCGGCGAGCGCGGCGGCGGGCGCGTGGTCGGGAGCGGCGGGGGCGGGTGGGCGCGCTGTCGACGGCGGCTCATCACTGTCCAGCGGGGCGCACACCACGTACTGAGACGGGTACCGCATGCGCACACCACCGCACACAACCTGCAACATAAAATGACAAATTAGTAAAGGAGGAAACATACCACTCGAACGATAAGCCAGCAATTCCGAATCACCGATGAGTATTGCATACATCGGAGGTAATTTTAGATGTGTAACACCTTAGCTTACACTATGTGTCATACATTTGTAGGGAATAATTTCGTGAAATGTCTAAAGGTATGGAAGTAAAGAATTGTTGAGGTTATTTATTATTACACATCATGGTTTTTACTTTACATACCGAACTGGCAACTTCTGTAAGACTCGCGATTTTTATTAATCTTGTTGCTTGTATCTTGAAATTGGTTTCAAAAAATGTGGGAAGGGAACGAAGCAATGCCCCCAGATCTCCATGAGCGCCGCACAGAGACCTACCTTTTCAATCTAGGATATTTAGAAACACACATTGATAGAATGCCACTAAATGTTGCTTCCATTTAAATAATTAACGCCTTTAAAATTAAAACAATTTCGGGTATCTCTATTTAATTATCTGTATCAGAAAGCCGGCAAGCCTGAATCATTTCGTATGAAATAATCTCTGCCGACACAGCCACATCATGCATGGCTGATGTAATTTCGTTTTTTTTTTGTTGCTGTTATAGTCACACATAATATGATAGTCTGGATCAAGGGAGCAGACCCACCTCACATCCTTATGGCACTTAAAATCGTATCATATCATAAATGAAAGAGATTTTACGATACCAAATGCATATACGAGCTCTTTTCTTTATTTGACGTAAGTATTTAAAGTAGAGATAGATTTAACTTTAAAATACACGTGAAATTAACTTCCTAATGTGCATGCTACCTTGGCCGTGACTGTCGCTCACTCATCTCACCTAGAATTGGATGATATTTCGTGCCAGTTAGCTTGGTATAAATACTGACCTCAACAGCCCTGCAGCCCTGCTCCAGCGGGTATAGTTGTCGCCAGGCGTCGAGCAGACGCGCGGTCGTCGGGTCAGTGTCGTTCCACTCGCGCCCCGTCACGGAACCTTCCAGCCCGAACGGCGCCAGGATCACTGCAAGTGTTATAGTGGTAATGTTAGCAAATTGTATAAGATAAATCAACAACAATTTGGATATAAATTATAGGTATAATTCGTAGGCCTGGGAGGTTAATCTTAACTTCAATTTCAAATAATGGCGGCCATATTGCACGTAGCAAGTTTATAGCCGTTAGCGTCAATGGCAGCCATCTTGTCTGTAATAGTAATAATGGCGGTCATCTTGCGTGTAAAAGTGGCGGCCATATTACACGTGACAAGTTTATCACCTTTAGCGTCCTTATGGCGATGGTCAGGCGTGGCGGGTGGCGCGAGCTGTGCGACCCGCGCGAGCCGACGCGACGTGAGCGTCCTAACGGGCGGATGCTGCCTGACGTCCACAGACGCGCATACCGTACTCTCGCCGTGCAGGAAGAACGCGAATGAGAAAGACAGGTGCCACGGGCTGAAACATGTACACATTGTATATTTAGATCTGCTTTAATATTAACATAATAATATTGTGATCAGCTATTTGTCACAACTCTGAGTACTCTCTGAATTTTGCGTGTAGATTGCGAAAGTAGATTATTTTATTTTAAACAGCAGGAAACCATGTAGAGGCCCCGGGCTACCCAATCCAGGGGAAGATTCATCCTCATTTAATCCATGACGATATTTTCTGATGATACCTAACGAAGAGCTAGTTATGTTTAAGTATTTTAAGATTTAGTTCGTCAGATTATGTACATAAGTTTTATAAAAAAAACCCATTGGTACACGGCCGAGGTGGGGATCGAAGCCGTGTGATAACGCTCGCATATCCAATCGTTCACCACTCGGCCGCCGGCGTTAACCGCTCAATCGGGACCCAAATCCGAATCTTCTAGTCTATCGAAGGACCGAACTGAAACACGCAATTGATTGTTTCATATATTATGTACGGCAAGAAGTAAATAATACACTATACTTAATGGTTTACAAAAATGTCAGAAGGGAACGAAGCAATGCCCCTGATCTCCGCGAGCATCGCACAGAGACCTTCATTTTTAATGTAGGAAGTGGTACAATAATTTAGAAACACACATTGAAGGTATGCCACTAAATGTTGCTTCCATTTGAGTCCAAGAATTTGATTACAAAAAATATTCAGGTATACATAGGACATTAATTCACCTTTTTCCAACGTCTTCGTCGCCATCGTAAGGTTGCACAAACCACTTGCCAAGTCTCACAAAGTCGCGGGAGAGCAGACATCTGAAAATACAACCAGACATTACATAAATCTTGATTACCTGAATTCAGGAAATTTTGGTTAGTAATATCTACATGGCTTTAGTTTAATGTTTTGTCACTCTCATACCAATTACATAGTTCATAATAATAGAGTGATTTATGACTTAAATCCAATTGGTGCCAATTAGACTGATCTATGTTAAAATTAAATAGTCCGACTTCTGGCAGCCTAATAAAACTCAATTTTCGTTCTTTAGAGCGAAGATCTAAGAATAAAGCTTTTACTTTTATTGGATGCAATATTACATTAGTTGGTGCCTGATAAGCACACGCTATCTATAGGTATTTACGAGGGGATCATATCACGAGCTTTCGGTGGCTGTAGTTGCGCCGACGAAACTGTTATTTTGAGCATTGCGCGCGCGCAGCTATCTTTGTACGCCGCCAGTTCACAAACAACAGGTTCCGTCCGAGAGGCATAGTTAGAGGTCGCTCCACATCGCCGCGTCGTCGCCTGCCTGTTACCGCGTTGAACAGTTACGAGTGCAGCTAAACGGGTCATCGTTGATACTTTCTCTCTTGGAGGCGCTCGCGGTGTTGCGCGCGCGCACCGAGGCGCTCTGTCATCGGTGTCGGTATATGTAAACTAGACAACGCGCGATTTCACTATAGGTAGTTAGTTCGCGGCGATTAATTCATGCGTCGCGATGCTAATGCGCACATTTATAAAGCGTTTACGAGGTCGATGGAAATATTTTAATTTTGACACATACTGTGTGAATTAATTTTCTTTGCGTGTTGCGACTTCTTGTAGAACAACCGGAACCGATAGAGATAACCATTTTATAGTCAAAATCCAACTATTATAAATTTTATTTGGGACAAACGTTTACTTTAGACTTATAGAGCAAAATAAGACAAACCCCTTTGATTAAACCAATTTCCAAAAAAGGAGGCATTATTATGTAATTATGTTCGGGTTTTTCGACACTAAAACATACTTCAAACTTTGGAGTGGGCCCGTCCAAACAAAGCAAATAATATATAGAAAAATCCGCGCGGAAGGGATATTCCGTTGGGTGACTTTGGTGAGGCGCCTAGTGTAAGTTCCATTATCAAGTCTAAACACGGAGTGACGCAACGCGAGCGATAAGAGAGGATCTGCCGGTAATCGTTACGGGACGACGCGACGACGCGATATGCACTCGAGGCGAGTTTCTTTTCTTTGGCGGGCGAGGGTCGACGACCGCGCTACTGGTGCATTCTGAGTGTTTTACTACATTTTTTGTTTGGTCCTGGTATCCTTCTAAACTTCTAAATGATTTGGTTTGTTGAACTTTAGCTGCAGAAGTTTTTTCTAAGGTCAAAAATCCAAATCTGGTGGAATTCTAACTGGACATTTCCAGAAACGAATCAAATCACGCAATATTTTCTGTGGGTGGACATTTTTGGCTATCAATCACAAGTACCTACCATATATATACATTATAAAGCATGCCAGTCTGCCTGTACTAACGAGAACAAAAAACGACATTCGGACGTCGTAGAGGGCGTCCGCTGCAACGACCTTCCGTCCCCATTAGCCCATTAGTAACAGAGAACTAATTCTGTGTGGCCGTTTACCCTTTCAGGTGGAGAGGCACGCAAGGTCGAGCATAATTTGAATCAATCGCTCGTGTCGCTGAAATACGGAGCTAGGCAACATGGCAGACAAAGCTTTACAGTTCTGCTAATCCACCAAAAGCTGTTTTTCGCAATATGATAAAAATTTTGAAACTTCAACATGTTGTCGGGTTTCAGTTGGGAATTAGTATAAGGATAAATGCACAGGGGGCGTCTTAGAGCGATTATAGTCTGGGCGGTATAAAAATATGTATAATAAACGCACCTTTCGATGAGGTTATGCAGCGCCTTAAAGAGCAAGGACCTGCACTCATAGGAGAGTCCGCTTTCCCACGAGCCTTGTTCACCCTCTGAAACAATGTTAAGTAGTACGTTAATATTAATTGAATAATCAATTTCCTCTTTAGAGAGTCGCCTGTTATCTGCACTTATGTGCATGATAGCACATCTTTTGCACGAAAATTCATTAAAAATCCTTACAAAGAAGAGACTACAAAATCCTTCCCTAAAACTCTACAAGTTCGAACTTCAATAAAGTCTGAGCCTTTTAATTGATCAAAGTATGATCATTACTTTTAATCGATATTTCTGCCATCTATGCGAAAATAATAACGCAAACAATGTTTGTAACTCAATCACAGATCTCTACAAGTTGAACTCCAATGTCTGATCCTTTTCATTGATCGAAGGTATCATCATTATTTTTTAATCGATATTTCTGTCATATATGTGAAAATAATAATGCAAATAATGTTTGTTACTCAATCACAGAACTCTACAAGTTGAACTCCAATAAAGTCTGAGCCTTTTAATTGATCGAAGGTACCATCATTACTTTTTAATCGATATTTCTGTCATATATGTGAAAATAATAATGCAAATAATGTTTGTTACTCAATCACAGAACTCTACAAGTTGAACTCCAATAAAGTCTGAGCCTTTTAATTGATCGCAGGTATGATCATTACTTTTTAATCGATATTTCTGTCATATATGTGAAAATAATAATGCAAATAATGTTTGTTACTCAATCACAGAACTCTACAAGTTGAACTCCAATAAAGTCTGAGCCTTTTAATTGATCGCAGGTATGATCATTACTTTTTAATCGATATTTCTGTCATATATGTGAAAATAATAATGCAAATAATGTTTGTTACTCAATCACAGCTGAACGAATTAGATTATTTCCTATACCTAGGGTAAATCAGGCGAGTGATGGGCTTGAAATGTATACGTAAAATACGTATTGAAGTGTATGAAAGACGTGAAAGATTATTTCTCGACAGAAAGCGCAGATAAACGCTAGTTTTGTTCATAACTTAGCCGTCAAAAGATTGTGAACAACGAGAGGAAATCTTTTAGTCAACATACTCAACAACTATCAAAGTAGACGATCAAACACCGTTCTTCCAATTCAAGTGGTTCTCTTTTCCTTGGCCTAAACTGCATTAGACTAGAAATTAAAATTTACAATTCAATTTGCGGTAGAAATTACTGGGTCAATATGGTGGATTGTTTACATCATTGTCCTGTAAATTAATTCAATCTACATTGTGTGTATGTTCTACAAAAATATTCAATCATTGGAATTCAATGAGTAATTAGATTTTAGATAAACAATCACTATCTACATATTATAAAACAAACGCCGCGTCTGTATGTCTGTGACCTTTTCACGCAAAAACTACTGAACGTATTTTGTTGCGGTTATCACTATTAGACAAGTTGATTCACCGGGAAGGTTTACGAACATGGACCTTTCACGTTTAGGAGCTGAGTATTAACAGTATAAGTGAATTAAGACGGGAAAAAAGTTAGCCCCAGCGAGTTTTCATGGCGTATGCTGTCTAATCCGTCAGAGATATAACAAAATTATGTAGAATAAAGTTATCTACAAAAAAGGCCGCGGTAATATATATCTATCTCTAACAGATAAGTAGTTAAAAGCATATTTACGTAGGTATTTAAATTGTTACAAACCCATATTGTACCCGTGCGAATAAATAGAAAATACCTAGACCGAAGCCGCCAAAGTGTACTTTTCACTTTTTGTGTGTATATTGTTTTGTTTGTGTGCAGTGCAATAAAGTATATATCTATCTATTTTAGATAGACATAGGCTGTTTTATTAATAAAAAAAAAAGATATGATTCCGTAATAATAATTATAATATGTGACCAATATTTGAAACTAAAACCGGGGAAAGCTGGGGGCGGAAAACTAAGACTATGACACAGGTAGGTACCAGTGAGTGCATCATCATCATAATAATGAATCCCAAATATCAAGACTAGTGCACCGTAAGTGCATACTGCGCCGTCTCCACTCTCCCAGTGCCACCCGCCCGCACTTCACGCGAAAACAAGGTGGGCGCGACGTTGCCGCTCCATGCATAGAGCCGTCCTTGTTACGCGCGGTAGGCGGGCGGTGTGCGGGCCGGGCGGGGGACGTGACGTCACACGGCACCGCTCGCCGGGCACGTGTCCGTGTTGTCTTGTCGCACACACGCGCGCGCTAAACAACTCGCATTGGTCGAGACTCGAGACATTTTTCTACTAATTGACATTGAAATTTTTCTTTTGGAAAAAATTCGCCTCAAATATGCCATCTCGTCTCGCGCACACAATCGGATCGGCTGCGGTTTATTCAACCCGGTTTTATCGGGAAGCCCGCACGAATCGATATGATAACGTCCTTCGCGCGATAATGTAGGTACCGCATTCTGAGACCACTTTGACCGCCACGCCTAACAATAATGATATGTAAAGTAAACAAAGACGAGTATCGCGTCCTAATAACCTAAATACAGAAAGGAGGGAGCTGTGTACGTACGACAGAAGAGAAAAAAAACCATGTTCTGGAGCGCATCCAAATGAAACGCTACCGGATGGGGAGTCAGCCTTGACATTCGCGGGGTCCAGGTGCGCGCGCGCACACTGCTGAGGGCCGCTCATTTAAAGTGGGGACATTATCTCTACTTTACACAGTAGCCGATACATCATACACTCTAAATGGAAAATTATACAGAGATTATTAAATAATTGGCGTACATGCAATTATTATATTTCACAATAATGACAATGTAAATAACAAGACAATGCAACTTGATTGTATTGCTATCACTGCGCATGCCCCCTTTTAATTTAATCGCACGTTCGTTTACATCTTATCAATTTATTATTAACTACTTGAACTTATTGTCGAATCGAACAATCAGTCATTTAACTAATGGCTATGGCTTGGTTTTTATTTTAGGTTTCACTTTATTACAATTCCACAAAAGTGCTCGGACTTTTGGTAATGATTACAATTATATTTACAGATTAATTTGCATATACGGAGGGCTTTTGTTACAACACTTACAATGTGACCATCACCAAACTAACCGCTGTAACCGATAGGGTATGACGGCAATGAATAAAACCATGGTGAATCATTGAACCGAGACGATGTAGGTACTTCATCGACAATACAACAATTATTTAACACAAGTAATACCTATAAGGAAAATAGAAAGAGAATATCAGGCTAACTTATAGGCGTATAGAGACACTTGCCTAATAAAACTGTAAACTTTGTGTCTGACACAAAAATATTTGCAACGGGATTTGAAGGATGAACGAAGAATAAAGAATTGCAAAGCAATTGCAATTGCTAACCCAGTTCAAATGGAGTTTTCAAAAACAGTTGTTTTTAATTCATCAGCAAATGCTTTAGTTTTCAAATAGGATACAGGCTCTCCCCTTTTGAGTTTAGTTCCCTCCTAGGAGCAAACGAAACTGCTAAATAGATTTAAAAACAAATAATCATCGTATCAACGGAAATTAGTGACCTGAAATAAATTACAGTAAATGGAAGGTTTTCCTTCTATATATTTTTCCGTTATTTTGTCTGGCCCAGACTAGAATCGCGCGCGAGTTCTTCTAGGCAGGATGTATAAACAAATTAACGAGGGCGGAGTCGCGGGAAAAAAATAACTAGGTAAATCAATCGTGAACGTAGGTTACCGGCAAAGGTAAAAACTGTTACAAACGCCGGATTTCTTACAGTTTTACGGGGCCTTTGTTTTTATCAGAATCAATAGTGTAATGCGACTGCACAATCTCATTGGTCGAGAATCTGGTCAAGGCTGTGTTTACAGAAGCGAGTGCATCTAAAAGAGAATGTAACTGCGCGCCCGGCTGTGCGCACGATGAAAATGTTACGATGGCTATATGTAAACACTCTATGTATTGTATTCTATATCAACGGTCTTCGGTCGAACGACACTTGATAAATTGACCGAACATTGACGTTTATTTAGCAATCAGATCAGTTTCAAAAAAGAGCCATCTTCATGGTCGTCATTCCGGTTTTTGTCAAAGAAAACAAAAATATTTCTGAAATTCTTCTAGTGGCTGCAAGCAAACTGTGCCAAATATTTTAAATCGATAGGCTAGTTAAGTACTATGGACAAACAGGCGTGATATACTAGCAGATACCGAAGCCCCACCATAAGGCCAAACCCTGTTCATTTGCTGACAAAAACCGTTAAGAGCCTGGTGGGAAAAGATCAATGCATCAAGTTTGAAGTGTGACATTAGGGGTTGCGGCGAGCGGATGCCGGTCGCCGGTCGTCGCGACCTTGCCGCAGGATCGATACCGCCTGAGACACCGCCCACCGTACCCTCGTGTACCGTATCGCCATCTAGCGCCCTGTGCTGCGACCACTTCATATACCCAACTCCGCATAACACCCTGTCATTTTGTCTAATGCTCAGTTTTTGAAAGGCATACATTTCGATTTGACAACTAGACCTTCAAGATGGGGGTTGGATAGTTTTCTTTACCATTGAAATTAGCTCGACAGTGATAATGATACGCGCAAGAAACTCGTGCTCGTTTCTTCAGAGCATCCTCTGAGCCAACTTTTACAATATGAGCAGTAACTAGGACACTAGGTTGTAAATCGTGATCATGAGAACACAAGGTGTGGTAGGCAGACATATTAGGTGCGAATCAGTGAATGTCTCGATGCGGCCGTTGATTTGGTGTATAACAATATGATTATCGGTCGGCACGTGGTCCGCCGCCCTCTCTCTCGCACCACCGGCACCACCGCCCGCCCACCGCGACACACTCTTGATAACCGGAGGCGTTATGTAGGCGCCGATTTGTTAACATTTTCACACAGAGCGGCCTGTGAACATTTATTGATTTCACTACCTCTGAACGCGACACACCGATCGTTTAGCGGTTGTAAACCTGTAAACTAGGTACACTTTTTCTGGAAGGCTCGTCAAGAGTTAATTCACGAATAACAAACATGAAACATTTGTCAAACACCTGAAAATGTGCGGATTTCATAACAGCACTCACTATTATGAAACTAGTCTTTTTGAAACTGAACTGGGCGTAGGGCAATTTGACGTCATCTACCAAGTAGGAAAAAAAATTAACTGACTGACAATAAACAATTCTACATTATCAGCGTTATTTTAATTAGGTAGTAGGTACTTAGGTAGGTAAATCCACAAAGGACTGAACAAAACAAATCAATAATGCATTATCGCAGAAAACAATGGGCAGGTAGGTATAGGTCGCAGATCGCACGAAGGTCACCAATCGTCTCACTGGGAGCTATCCTGATAATAATTGTGCAAAAACCGCGCACCGGTATGCAGATCATCCGGTAACACCTACTTTATCTAGGCTACCTAGGTATCGCGGGCGAGAAGACAATAGTAAACAGCCCGAGACCGAGCGGCTGAGCGGCTGAGCGGGCGGAGAGTTGGCAACGTCGCGTCGCGAGCTTTGTTTACAACCGGCCTGCGTCTCCGCAACCGCTTCCGAGGTTAACCGCTCGACAATGTATGTAGTACTGGCGACACACCATTGAGTTAGGAATTTTTTATATACAAAATAATAGAGTTCGCACTAACATTCCCTTACAAGCACGGTCCTTCAAGCCGGATTTCCATTTTTGATATTTTTATTAGCGACATTATTGTAGATGAGTAACATTGAATTTCGCGGTAAACCTAACTTACACCAAGAATGACGGCTTACAACGTTTACATATTTTATATGTCTAACCCTATCTCTAGTTGTAGTTCTTGACTTTATGCCGCAACCGATTTCCAGGTTAACCGCTCGACAACGTTCTGGCGACACTGTGGACAATGGTTATCTACTTGCTACAGCAAGCTACGTAACAATGTTTTATACCTATTTCATTTTCTTTATGGTAACGGCAACCTACCTACGATGTTACTTCACGCTAAGTAAGCAAACCTCAATTTATTGATCCCGCCAAATGAACTTTCAAAGACCGACCCACCAGTCATTATTACAATTTACACAATAGGCAGTAAATGCAAGTTTTATATAGCTTAAATAAGGTTTAGACATTGTTTAAAGACCCGCGAATTATTCTACAAAAGTAAACTTAGTCCATAAAATAACATCAAAGATTCAATCAGGTAATTATTATGCGTTATTGGTTAGTTTAACTCTGAAAGATAGACTGCCAAAATGCATACTAATAATATGTACCTAAAATAAAGTGTGAGTTTCTAAGAATTAAACTCGAAACTACAGGACCGATTTAAAGAATTCTTTCACTACTATGAAATAGACATTAAATAGGTTATTTTTTATTATTCGGGTTCCGGGTTCCGCAGAAATAGCAATATTTGTAATTTTGAAAATTTTTATTCTAAAAGGCTCAGTCTTCGTATCTACCGTGAAAAACACTGTATCTAGGTAAGTAGGTACATTAATGTTACAAATAAAAAAATGGAAATCCGGCTTGAAGGGCCATTTTCAAAGTATGTAATTTTAATTTACATTTTCACATACAATTATTGGATCCTTCACGACGTCGATGTTGAAGGGGGTAATTAGTAAGTCACAGCCATTTTTCTCGAGAAAGAGAATGGGTTGCTATTACGCCTATCAATAATTCCCACGGAAGAAAAGCCTGTTTAACGCACGTCACGAGCAAGAAGTGGAGCATGGTAGAGGTTTCGTATTAGTTTCCAGGACCAATCCTTACTCGGCCCAACAACAGTGGCAGGCCACCCAATCGTCAGGCGCGAGTGTAAAGCCCTCCAGACGACCTCGGCGGGGTTCGATCCGCCCCGCGCGCGCCCACGTGTACGTGACGTCACCCGCCCCGCCCGATAGAGACGTCATTCGCGCAACGATCATGGCGCGCGGAAAAGCTCTCTCTGATCTGATGGGCGGATATCTCGATGACAGATGACATGCTTGTTGAAGTGGCAAAACTTATACTTCGGAAGTATTATCTTTATATTACTGTTCAGCCCAAACCGTTTAGTATAATATCGAAACGAAATAAATTACATAATAATCGCTAAAAGTCTTACCACAATTAATTAGCAGATTATTCTGGACATATATATTGTGACATAATGACACAAAAAAATTCCCACCAAATTATTATTGGTAGCGACTAGACTTGACTAGAGGGTCTCACAGCAACAAGAAGACATTAAAAAAAGCGGGATATGTATTTCAAGAATCAAGACTATTCGCAATCGTCAAGCCATCGGTTAATCGAGGAATAAATAACCGATACCGCACGCAAGTAAAGTAGTGTGTAAGTGTATGTAAACGAGGTATTGATCAGCGTGTATGCCCGCGACACAGCTGCCGTGTACTATATGTATGTAGAGCTACACAAGTATACGCATGCACAAGCTGCCAGCTGCCGCGCCCACTACAATGTGAAGCTTTGTTTTAAGCTCCCCGATTACAAGCGCGCGACAACATCTTGTCTGCATTTCACAGGAGTTCCTTGGCGTTATGCTATGGTAAATCGACGTACAATGCCTGTCAAAATACTGCTAGATGCTAGAGTATATCGTACCGTTTAAAAGTGGAATAGATGTCATAGTAAATGTCTATAACTTACTGTTACCACTGTAAAATGAATGTTTACAAAGTTTACGTTGTTATTAATAAATCATAATCAAAATAATATTATAATAGAAGTACTGAATATAAAATCGAGAAATTAAAATGAAAGTACGAAAAAGTAAGGGCCATTCACGCACTCTTTACAAAGTTTTCGATATTGCGCGTGCGCATCAATAAATAGACTAAACGGCTCGATACGTCACGCCGATTTTATTAATAAAACTCGGTTCCGACAGACGATCACTGCGCGTTCATCAACTCCACGTATCGAACGTTAGGTATTATATAATTGTAACAAAAACTACACATGCATACCGACGACATCTGAAACTTGACAAGCGCGCCTCTTTCTTTATTTTTTTTCTTTCGACCACAAAATGCCTCAACATACAAACAGTCTCAAAAAACAAATATTTCATTGACTACTCTAGAAGTTCTAGAACTACCAGTAAAACATCTGGAAGTTTCGATTCAGTAGATAGGCAAAGCTGCACCGTTAGTTATCCGCACGAGCTTGCCGCGAGAGCTTCCCACGGTCACTTGTCATTACAAACATTGACCGCGCGTGCATTAACATGCCGCCACGGGACGGCAGCAATGGATGTCGCCAAAGGCGATATTATAGTGTTAGAAGCATAGAAAATAGAATACGCAGTGAGATAGCTGATGTCAGTAACGGTAACGCTCGGTAAATTCTCCACGCTCCGGTTGGCGTAATCGCGACCTCGCTACAGTTAAAGATACTGGTACTGTACCAAATATTAAATTTGAGTAATTTTGTAACGGCTGGTGTATTAAAGCGGAATTTTGTCAAATTGATCCATATAAGAGATGAATCAATCAACAACATTGTGTCCATACATTTATTTGCTCTTTTCAACCAAAGCACTTCAATTTTGTTGAAGCGAATAAACCTTTACAGAACAGTGGCCCATTTCTTCAGCATTCATGAATGCCTTTGTTTACAACAAAACTTGCTACAACTTTCATTTCTGCAAGTATTTACATATCTACCAGCAGCTAAGAACAGCTAATAAGGAGCTGGAAGAAAATAAATAAGAGTTGAATACGATATTTTAGTTCAGCAAATAACACCAGTGTTAAATAGTGGCAAACCAGATATCGATTGTATCGAACTACCGACCCCTATTAGAAAACGATACGGGCGACTTCGACGGGCAATCGCTTAAGAGGGGACTGACAGGCCGCGGAGGGTCAACGGACCGGGCCGGTGTGTGCGCCGCCTCGAATATTTCACTCAGAGGAATGGGTCGGTTCGGGCCACATTCCTGCGGGAGCCGACTGCTCCGGTTTATTTTGAAAGACAATTAGACATTGTATTGTAGACGCTGAGGTTTGTGTGATTTGTGTTTGCAAACAAGACTTTTAAGACGATTCTTAACGTTATTTGGAACTGCCAAACGTTAAGAACGTCTTGAAAGTTGGATGGAAACAGCCGTTTGACTACTGAAAGTCACTCCGTTTAGGACCTTGTTTCACAATGCATAAAGTGTGCAATTGTTATCCAACACATAAAGAACTGTCAAGTATTTTGCATTACTGCTCGAGGAACAGGTAACAGGCTACCCAGCGGAAGTCTTCCTCCTTTAGCTGGTGATCTTTGTGAGGCTATACCACACGAGTGGTCACCGGTCAGCTCTGTTGAGGTATATTTAGATGGAAAGCCTTTTAGTGTGGTTGAGACATTTGCAGTGATGTTAAACTGACTCGGATAATGTTTTAAGGTTTTCAGGATCGCTAAAAAGGCAATAAAATAATTGAAATTATTTGGGGTCAAAACAATAGGTACCCCATCCTATAAGAGATAATTCGCTACCTCGGTAGTCCGGGTCAGTGACAGGCCGGCCAACTCGTAAATGGACAAGAGGCGGCGACGCGCGCCATTGTCATGGAATTTGACGTCGCGTGCCTCGGTGCGGTTGTCGCGAATCGTAATACTTTTTATAGTGCCTTCAATTTTAATGGAATCAGAATCGAGCTATCAAACTTTACGACCAGTCTGGGGCATGGACGCTTTTTAATATTCCTCTGGGCCACTTATGATTATTACATCGCGATCAACAAAAGCACCAAGTGAATCATAACCGAGCCAATTCCAATGGAAATTTAGCTGCACCGTTAATATTCGATACGAGATGCAAGAAACTCGAGCTAGGCTAGCAACTCTTGAGGCACCTACTGTTACGTTATTTAGTACCATATAGCGTTAGCTGTTCTTATTAAGGCCTGTTATAAGAATGGTACGGCCCTGGACGCACACGCGAAGTATCAGGTGTCGAAGCGACCAGACAACCGGCCGAATGGGAACCGGTCAAGTCGCCCGCGGCCCCTACGAGGGATGGCGAGCGAAGTTTGAAAGTGAAATTTTTAATGTCAATTTAACACATCAACTTTGTTTTTAGTGTGCATAAAGTAAACCTGCTCGGCGTATAGAGCGAAATATTCAAGGTACTCATTACTCATCACCAGCGAAAGTTCGCCGCTCATCACAGAATCACAACTTTTGCTCAATACCAGGCGGTGGTGGTCATTTGCTTGTCTTACAATACTTGTCCATCCGTCCGTCTGACTGATATTAATAGACGAAAAAATCCGAAAATCACAGATTATAGTGTGGTGTTGCCTGATGACCTACTTATAGAACAGCAATGACAAAGTAGAGTTTCAGGGATTAAATTGGGAATGAGAAAACAATTTTGCAATGGTATCAAATGAAAGCTTATTAGAGCTTATTTATGGCCTGCCTTAAATAACTAAACTTATTATTTTTCATAGGAATATGAGTGAAAAGAACGATGGGATGGTACCGGAAGAAAAACCATAAAATAAAAACATGTATTGCCAATGCCAACATTCAAACACCAAGTAATTCACACGAACAACAGACCACGGTGCAATATCGAAACGGCCAGTAATATTGTAATTTACAATTGGTCACGCATATTCGCGATCGTTTTACGAGAGGAAACGTTTGTCGTAAGAATTTCGTCTACCACCTTAATTGCATTGACTATTAGCCTACATAACGCGAGGCGCACAACCGTGGGGCTAAGATAGGTTTATGACTTTAAGGGCCGGTATTTCAATCGTTACTCAAGTCTTACACTTAACTAAGCTTCACCTAACTATAAAGCTAAGCTTATGCTCTTACGCGTATTTCAGTATCATTCTAAGTGAAGCTTTACTGAGTTGCACTTAACAGCAAAAAGTGCCAACATTTTGGTGGTATTGTGCGAAGTTATGTCAAAACTGTCAGATTGACAGACAGCGGCTGATCATAGAGTAGTCTTGGAGCCATAATAAAAAAGATGAAGAGGATATTTTTGATTGTTTACATAAAAATTGACACTTAGCAAAAAACAAATCAAATACTAAATAAAATTAAAGTAGGATTGCATGTCACGTCTTGGTGTATAACGCACGCGCCCGCCGAGACGTGATGGGGAATCCAGTTTAATCCTGTCCGTGCTGTGATGGTTGTGATTAGTCGACGACTAATAAGACATATCACGGTTGGCGTGATTATCTCAAATACCTTTCGGCTTTAAACACTATAAAGGTTATATTGCCTTTTCCTCGGAAAGAAGACTACCAAAAAATATAAACGTTATACTTGACATTGGCAAATCACCGACTGAAATAAGTTTACATGTTATTTGAAGATAAATTCGTAATTAATAATAATATAGGTATGTGTATTTTAGTAGTCGCAGATTTTAACTTGACCAATTTTTTATTTTATTTTTTTATTTTAATTTTTAATATTTTATTTTCCAGCTGCTAATAATCTACTTACTTAATTTTTATATTCTGGAATTGTATAACTAAGTAATATATGGATACATAACAATGTAATTTATTTTTATCTATTTATCATCACGCCTTTCATCCCAAGAGGGGTAGGCAGAGACAATCGAATGCCATTTGCTACGGTTCTGACATACCTCTTTCGCTTCTTTTATATTCATCATACCTTTCATACATGCTCGGCGATTGTGTGTACTTTTAATATTTCCATCGATCAACATATTTTTTATATGTTCAATAAAAGTACATCTAGGTATTATACATATATTTATTTTTATTTTTTAACAAATCTGTAAGTGTAAATATCACAAGTCTAAAACTGCCATTTTAGGTCGTGTTATAATCCGGGGACTATACTTACCTAATTTTTTTTTAGCAATACTTACCGAATATGAAAATTATAAAAAATTGAGGTTATCTTAAACAAATTAATGTAAACTTATTAATTGTTTACAATTTTTTGTAGGTATGTTGTCTTTAGAACGGGCGCACAAATTCTATATAAATACCTAGGTAATTATTGGTAGGGAATTCAAACAAATTTTAACGATTACTTGTCGTAACTCATAAGCATCGATGTATTAAGCTAAGCTTAATGACTTGAGTGAAACATCAACTGTCACTTAAAAATTTGACCCTTAAGGGTCCCACTCAGGAACGAATTTGTGTTGAGTGAAGGTTGAAATACGATACAGTAAAGTTAAGCCTCACTTAAATTTTATTCCTAAGAATAGTAACAGTTGAAATACCGGCCCTAAAACTCCGTCCTTTTGTGTCCTAACTAATAAACCTTAAAATTGTTTTATAAGGGGTTGTTTCATTTCTTTCCATCTCAAAACACTTCAACAAAACTGGCTTCGCATTAGATAGCCTCAAAAATATTAACTTGCTATTGATAGGACCATCATTGCGGCTGGTAATAATGTACCAAGGCAACCCGTGATTTCTCAATGTTTAGTTAAAGGCTAACTTCTTCTTCCCGGCCTATTTCCATTTCATTTGGGGTCGGGTCTCCTGGTACTTTCGCGCCACACCTCACGGTTTTGGATTGTCTTACATGATCCTTTTTTTATTGTTTGCGTCCAGGTCGTCATGACATGGCCAATGCCCATACCGGCGCAAGCGGGCTTCACTCATCTTCTCGGAAATGCACGCAACCATAAAGGTTCCCCGGATGTGGTCATTTCCTATTCTGTTAAAGTTAAAGGCTAACTATCTGTCAAATAAACCCCGTAATAAATAACTTCGTTTTACATTCACGTTACGAAAAAGCTTACAGGAAACACGGGCCTTAAACGAAAGAGAAATGTTACGGTGTCGAGTGTTTACAAAACTTGGCTACCGTCTCGCCGAAACTGTCGATTGATTTATATCAAGTGGATAAGTATGTTAGTAACAAATGACATCAGAAGTGGGATTTCGACATTTTTTCATCCTACAGCCGAAACAAAACAAACAAACCACTCTTACTCCACTAATCAGCTAATTGGGGAGCGAGGGAGATGCGCCATTACCCCGTCTAGACAGAACCATTGTTTTACATAACGAGACGTGAGACTCTTCGCATTCCTATCCTTTCTACATCGCGTAGGAAACCAAAATGTTAGTTTATTTGAAAGCGCTAATGGGAACTCGATCTCTTGAGTCAATCACATTCTAGATTTTATAGTTTTACAATAATTTCTACACCTGTGGCACAACATCATTAATATTTTGCGCTAAAAAGCACGTCATAAATTAATATGCAGTGAAGTTTATGTGTTTACTGCGTAATTTCTTGTGCCTACTTCTTATCTATTAAAGATAGAGATATGCTGCCGCCGACTTTCTGTAGATTAGGTATTTAATGATTTTGTTATATCTCTCTAACAGATAAGGCATCATATCCATCCAGAGTGCGCTCCGAGTCTGTGATATCATAACAGTTACAATCGATAATCGAGACAAGGCATCATTTCCAACAGACAGTTATTAAAAGGGCATTTTAAAATAAAACGATGAATTAAGAAAACGCAAAAACACTAGGTCGACCATTACAAAAAAGAAACCACGCCACATCAAACCGTATAATGAGACACTTTACATTTATTTGATATTCTATTTTCACGTTATCATCACGATAAGTCAATTACGACAATATCGGTCCGGCAAAAGCCACACATGTGTTTGCCGACGGTAAAGGGTCCCCCCTTAATTGAGATCAGTATACGCGGTCACGGATACTAAGCGGACGACCCTCTCTAAACGTTTACCAATTAGCTGGGTGAGAACTGGCGCCTTTTATCTTTTTAACAGCACAAGCCGCATCAACAACTAGCCGAATTTGATGAGAATGAGAACAAACCTCATCTACGAACAATTTCTGAAAGGTTTATTATAGAAAAATTGACTAAAAAGGTTTATATGGCTGAAGTGAAAGGAAATGCTGGCAGAGGACGACTTAGGTGTATTTTTATTGAACATATAAACAATGTAATGATCGATGGCAATATTAAAAGTACACACAACCGCCGAGCAGGTATGATGAATATAAAAGAAGCGAAAGAGGTATGTCAGGACCGTAGCAAATGGCATTAGATTGTATCTACCTATCCCTCTTGGGATATAAGGCGTGATGATAGATAGATAGTTTATCAAAGTTAAACAGAAGACAGATAATGTTATGACAATAGTCAAAAGGCATACATATTCATGTTGTGTGTTCATTTACCAATCGGCAATCATTGATAAGTCTTTAACTCTTGACAAAGCTTTAGGTTGCCAAACAAGTGGCCAGTGCTGTTAAGGCTTAGATATCAAAAAGGGCTAGAACCCTGAGGAATAGCGCTACTATTATGTCTATAATACATAATAACAGTATTTGAATACACGAAAATATAATAAAAGTAAACGATAAGATATAACATGAAAGCCTCTGCTTGTCTCTACAAGCGGCGATAAAATTGAGTTTAATACGCTTTACAGAGCGGGGGTCGAGATATCACTGTAATCTGATGTTATAATCAAATTGATTTGGGGAGCTTCTATTTACTAACAAAAAAAAGCATACTGGACGATTAAAAGCTTGGTTATGCGTATATGTTTACTTTAGTTAGAGGGTCGATATTAGACGGTTAGAGTGTGGAAATCGATTAAAAAAAATTAAGAAGTGATAGGTATAAGTATAATTCTAATAAACGTGGCAACATCAGGCAATAAATCTATTTGCAGAACCGATGTGAAATAAAGAGTCAATTGAAGGTGACATCTTTGCACCATCACGTTGATTCTGATCATCGAAATAGCGTGTGATAAAATATAACTCGACCAAGATTTATTGTGCTAAATTTAGTATGCGGTGCCATACTAGTGGTGGCTCTAATTATCTTGGACGGCTTGTACTTTATCACGCGCGATATATAACGCGAGTTCAGAATCAATGTGCAGTAGAGTTATGAATATTGTTCACCAATGACGCGCGCGATGTTCAGCAAATGGGTGCGCGGGGTGGTTTTCAGAAGTGTCGAAGGGTCGGTGGGGGGTAGGAAACACGGGGCGGCACTGTGCCGGAGCTCCAATTGATTCTCTCGAAGCGCGCGTCCGAATCGATACGGAGCGCCCGCCTGCACTCACTATAACCGTCACGAGAAAATCACTGTGCATACGCCAGTACTGACAAATGTTCTATATTTTTTATTACAGTAGCAAACTAACCATTCATAAACAATCTCAAATTATTAATTAATTAACACCTGTTAAGGGGATCTATCCAAATCAAAAGACATTTTATTTCGTAGGTACAATATTAGAGTAGTACACGTGAAATAGTCAATAAAAAATACAATTAATTAATATATTTCCTACATTTCATTTTTATACGCTTTTGAATAGTCAAGAATAAAACATCAAATAGACAATTCATTTCTGAAATAATAAAAAATAAAATAAAATATTACAATTATGTCTGAAATAATAAAAAAAAAAATATTAGGTACAATTATGTCTGAAATAATATAAAATGTGCAATTTGTGTCTGAATACAAAAAATACAATATTATATTATATTATATAATCTTTGTCTGAAAAAAATAAAAAGCAGACTCATATACATGTAAATAAAAAATAAAAAATACAAACAAAATGTCACAAAAGTAGATAAAATTGAGCCAATGTCACATAATATATTAATTCTACATCCATGGATTTTTTTCTTCTTTCTATCTACCGAGTAGTCAGGGACGGTAAAGCCGACTATTAATCCTTTGTAGCGTGGCCAGAGGTCACAATGCCCATATTTGCGATTTACCCATACTAAACAGTAGTTTTACTTACGTACCGTCCGTCTGTAGCACGAGATTAGCTTTATAATGAGGATTGAACCCGGGACTAGGGAATGCAATACCGGGGTACCGGGATCCCGCTGGACTGGCGGGATTACAGAGAAGCGTGGTACATACGTGTTTCTCTAAGGTGCGGGGCGCCGAGCCATAGGGGAACGGTGTGAAGGCGCGGGGCAAAGAATTCCCCACCCGCGCCCCTTGTTTGATTACTTATATTTTGCCAGTTACAACTTGTAATTATGACGCAATGCAATGATTTTTTCATTGAATATTGATTGTCATAGAATCTTCAAAATCAAACTGAACTTTATAAGAAATAATATTATTTTGGGCAGGGTATACGGTACCCTGCAAACACCTGCGACCTTTTCTAATAATTTTATTTTTTATATTTATTACATATATTAATAAACCATTTAAAATGTACCAAAAAACTTATTTAATTTGGGTTAAAATTAAAACCATGAAAACGAGGTCTATTAGGTCTTTATTACGATTATTTACGATTGATTTCAGAGGTTTAAGTTGATCCCGCAAATACCTGGATCCCGCGGGACTAAGAGGGTTCAGTCCCGCAAATACCGGGATTGAAATTATTTTGCGGGATTGCATTCCCTACCCGGGACGTTCTAGCTAGATCAATATCTACACGAACCGTTGCCGTCAATTTCTAAGAAAGAGCACCGCCGCCATAAGAAATCTCATTTCGGTCCAGTAACAAGTGGCATACAGGAAATAATATACGCATGCGGCATCGTTTTAACTCGCGAACGTAACTCGTAATTATTTGTAGCCAATTGCTTTGTTTTTATTGCTAAACAAACATGAATAAACACCTGCACTCTATGAAAGAGAATTGTATATTTATTTTGACGCCGAAATCTGACGACTTTAACTTAAAAGCAACCTTGGGTTTTTTATTGTGAGAAAAGCAAATGACTCTACCACCACCTGGTATTAAGCAATAGTGGTGAGTCTATGAGTGAAGGCAGTTGCCTGTATTGAAACGAGGATTGCGATCGTCGCATGCCTTTTCCCGTACACCCAAAACACAGGGCATCTGTATGTCAATTTGGCATTTCTTCGTTACTTCACCTCTTCCCCGCCCCCGTGTCCTCTGGACTCATCCAATCCGTTCCCAATCACGACAAGACAATATTCCAATGCGAGACTTTAAGTCGAGGGGCAGGGTCGATAAGTGATAGAGGCGAGGGCCGGCTGCACCGAGCACGCGTCGTGACATTTTCCACCCCCCAACCCCCGGTAAGGGACGCTGTGCCGCCCACGTGTATACAACGTCGATAAACAAACTGTGACCTTAGCGAGCGGCTTTTCAAATTCACCAGAAAACCAACGTTAGATGTGCATCGTTTGTTACCTATGGCCACGCTGCAAGGTGTAAATTTTACACTGTAAATGATTATGATAAGTTGGTTTGGTATGTTTGCATATTAGTAATCCATCTTAGCGTTCAGCGCACTGCATTGCTGAGCTGTAGGATGTATTGCAATGTACTAACGCTGAAAACCATCCTACGAGTCAGCATAAATATGGAGGATGTATTCAACGCTATACGGGAAAAATAATTCAAATCCGATCTGATTTTAATAACTACTTGGTTGACAAAACGAGGCGCGTCGCTCATTAGAAAAATATTCCAACCACATGTTTCATGATGCATAAATTAGGTAGGAACCATACGCGGTTCTACCGCGAGCAAAATAGTGAAAATCTGGTTCCACTGAAAAGGTAACAGGGAATCCTCATGGCCTATTCAGCTAAACACTTAGACCACAAACCCTTACTTAATTATACACTTCATAGTTCATAAGAATTTCCTCATAATTTCTAGTAGATACATATAATTTTTTTCACTCTATGTCGAGAGGGGTATGGGAGTATATTACAGGCAGTTAAAGCATTATGCATTTTTAGTGATTTCATTTCAATTAGGAAACTGCGATCATCAAGCATTAAAAGAAACAAATCCAATAATAATTTGTTATCGTTGAGGCGGCAACGAAGGATATTCGACGAGGAAATGGGAAAGCTGAATGTACACTGCTCCGGGCGAGAGGGTAGAAACTAGAAAGCAAAGCACCCTCGGTTAACGATGTTAGCCGATAAATAAACCCTAAATAGACGCGCGTCTATCTCAAAGTTTGCCAGTGAGGTGACATATTGACGCGTCGCCACTAATGTAACCTTCATACTAAGAGTTATTTCGATTTCAAAATACCTCAACAGCACTGAATATCTTGTCTTCTGGCTACCTTTGGATGGATGTTAGTCGAATACGTAAATAATTATCTAGTTACTCCTTCCTAGCATTTACAAATATATCGGCGTGGTCAGAAATTCAGAATCGTATATATAAAAAAAAATAAATAGATGCCTGATGTAAAGTAGCCTATTATTATTTGAGTTCGCATAAAAATTATCAAAAGTCTGGTTATGTCACATAATGTCACCTAAATACAAAAGGTGGACGTAATAGTTAAGTATTATTTAATGCGTATTACGAGTAGACAAAGAGTTTCAGAATTTATATTTAGCAATCACCACGGGTGATCGCGATGTCATTGGCAGTGGGGCGCGTGATCGGATATTTCCTATTTCCGCCCTCAAACGAGTACCTACTTGCAAATAAAAACGTAGAGGACATTAATCTATTTTAATATTCGCATTACAATCTAAGAAGATGACGTACCTGTTCCCTGTACATGATCCTTGATTTCGGATAAGGAAAGACTGCCCGCGGGACTATCACTGAGCTAGACATCACGACATATTGTACGAAAACAAGGTGATTATTTAGAAAAGCTTGTGATGATTGGAAGGAAATAGACCTCGAAGACATAGCCGTAAACGATGGTCGGTCAGGTGTCCGAAAGCCTGGAGACTTTTATAGCCTTCCATCAGGCGGAGGACCGCAGCTGATGGAAGAAAGCTGTTTAGAAGCTGATCGTTCCACGATCCTTAATAATGAATGGTTGACTAAGGAGGAGGAGAATTTCACAGATTTGATCAGAAAGTGTCTTTATCCAGACATATCTTTCAAAATCCCAGTTATTTAGCATAGACAATTTCTATCAAGACACGGGGAGTATTTAGGTGATAACGTCGTCCAGGGTAGATATAGCAAATTTTGAAATGAGCTCTATCATAATTTAGTTAAATGATGACAGACAAGTCTATCTATCTATGCAGAGCTATCAAAAACAATGTACAATAAATATATCAATAAACTAATAGACTCCTTTATAGAGACACAATAAGCTTGTTTGACAACCACAACAGATAAGTCGTGGTGATACGGCCTCCATATCTATTGCGAGTCAATATCGTGGCGTGGTTACGATTACCAATCTAATTATCTGATTGTACAGATCTAGGTGTATACTACTTAATTATACAATATCATTAACCGGTTGGATATTTCATTACCATACCGTGTTACCGGCCCCAGCGGAAGACGAGTCTTCAGTTTGCAGATGATCTTTCATTTTGAGGTATTTGAGATCGAAAGGCCTTTTAGTAAAGTTATACCATGGTAACAAAGAGCCAGTCGCTGTCATTTCTATCATTTTCAAAAGAGAGGACTTCGCACCCTCCAAGTACGAGAAAGTAAGAAAATTGGTTCTAAGCTTTTTTGGCGAAAAGTTCAAGAGCTCAAATCACCAAATAGTACACAAATATCATATATCACACTATCTCCGCCAGTAATTCTGTAATAAATTTCATTCCAAATCAGTCCAGTCGGTCAGTTATCATACGGGAAGTAGGTTTCCATTATTAGTTTTTCAACGTCAATCAGCACAATATGAATATGGTAGCGGTAAGGGTATGGAGCGATAATGCGGTCACGCAGGTTCCGCGCGTCCTTGCGCCGCGTTGCGATCAAAGCCTTATCAGGAAATAAGGTAACCGGGGGGAAATCATATCAACCTCGACACATTTATAACGGCACTTCGATTACTTTTAACATTGCCATTGTCAATAGCGCTTATGAGCGAGGCGCGTATTGGAAACATTAAATAGGGCATACTCCGTTAAACAACACTAAGGATTCACGACCTCAACAAAGCTGGCGACTCGTATATAGATATCTTCAATAATAGCATCGGCTAAATGAGGAAGACCTACCCTAGAAGTACCTTAAAGCCTGTAGCAAAAACGATTCGTGGTCTCCACCATGGAGACTCCATGAATACTTCTTCATTTCATCGAAATAGGCCCGACATAAATATCTGGGGTAGTGTTTCGGGTTCCGTCTCTGCAAAATAAGCCATTAAAGCCTAGTTTACTTTCAAAGTAAACGCGCAGAGTAAACACAAGTTACCTGTACCAATACACAGTACATTGTCGAAAATCGATAAGATAGTATTGTATATAACGGATGTCTGCTTCCTTTAAAAAAATTCTCGAGATGCGCAAAAAAATTTTCAACTTGAAATGAGGCCCTAACTGGGAAAGAAGTAGGTGGTGGTGGTAGCCATTCCAGAAAGCCCTACGGTTGGGGGCACCCATGAAATTGAGAATTCTAGCTGAACTAAGTCAACAAAGCTTTGTAAGTTAAGTTTCGCTCAAACCTAACGATTAGCACTTACATGCGAAGTTACGCAACAACCACCGAACGAGGTGCTTGCGCCTACGCATTTGTTATGTTATTTTTGGGTCAACCATAACAGTTTACTACTGAATGAAACAATAGTAAAATATACTTTAGCAATAGTGTTAGTAGCCCAGGCCATTAGAATTGCGTGAGTGATGTCGAGTGAAGTGAGTACACGAAGTAAACGAGATGGCAAGGTCAAAGTAATTGTGAATCGCCCATGCCGACCTCTTGTCCTGTACGCGGACAGATTAACAAAACCACCTAGTATTGGTACTTCTCAAATGTCTGCAGTGTTTCTCGATCTTTTTGGTGACATAAAACAAATTTGACTCATTTATCAATACCCTTTCAATTGCAATTACATAGCAGTCAAAGGGATGTAAAATGTGTTATGTTATGTGATGGATAATAATTGCCGCATTAAATTTAGTCTCTCAACTCACAAATTCCACTTGACCTACATAAAAAAATGGCGACTTACTCTCCCAAATGAAACAAAAGGCCCACTGAAACCCGCCCACAAAAGGCTGTCTTAAAATACCGCAACGTAAAGACGGTGCAGCACCAATAAACGCCCCCAATGCCAATGTCAGTTTTCCTCGACAGAACTGTAATGAACTCATGTGACCTCACCGATTCATAGCGAACTAATGTCATCGCTTTATGACGCTATCGTGACGATCGTCTAGCGACTACTGAGCTACCTGTACTTAGCATTACGACTTGGCTATCAAGGGTGGACAGATATACATGCGTGTCTTTGGGGTTCAGAGTACAGGTGCCGTTTTCGAAAAGCTATATAACTTGTATTTTGTGTCATGGTAAAACTGGGACAATTTAGTTGGTAGTCATCATGTACCACGTGGTAGGGAAAAAATGTCATGATTAAATAACAAACGTCCTTTAAGCCCCCTTCCCGACCCGAATTAAGGGATACAGGATTTATTCACTTAAAAACTTTATCTAATTGAGTAACAAACATACATAGCATCAGTAGGATAATAATAATAAAAAAATACTAAACGGATCACGGGCGTTGCGGAACGTAGAAAGATTATTACGAGTGGAAAATTGCTAATTGAAATGGGCGTATTTTTAGCCAACCTTTGCAAATACCTCGGCAAGCCCGAGTGCTCTACAATCCGCCTTAGTAATTAGTTGGGGATATTTCTATACAAACCCGGAATTTTCTACTAGACATTGCGATGCTAAAAATCTTCATAAAATAACATTAGCAGAGCTATAATGCCCGCCAGCTAAGAAGTGGCCCTGTCCTCTCAAGGTTTGCACGAGTTTCTTGCTAGCTTCGTATCGTCATTAAGTTGTCATCAATCGTATACTCGTATGACGTTATGATGACAGAGACAACGCTCTACAAAACTTAACTCTTCTAAAGTTCGAAGCCCGAAGTGTATTACTCTTGGCCGGATACTGTAATTTTGTAAGTTTTCCATAAGAATCGAATTATGATGACAGTACAAGACGCAAGAAACTCGTGCTAGTTAGAACTAACAAGGTGCAAAAAGTACTCACGACTATTGAGCAGCTCGGGCGCGACCAGCCCGTTCAGGTCCGGCTCCTCGCCGTACCAGAATATCCAGAGCTCCTTGGCGGCTCGCAAGGATAGCGGCGGTGGCTGCGGCGGAGGTGGTGGCGGCGCAGTGATGTCATAGTGGTCGTGGGGCGGCGGCGGCGCGGGCACCCGTCGCCACACACACAGAATGTCCCCGGCCAGACAGTGCGCGTAGCTGCTCACCACGGGGTCGGCGAGCGGGGTACCCTCGCCGCAGCCGGGGGAGCCGCCAGGGCTCTCCGCCCACACCAACTTACGCCATTTGATGCCGTACAGCTCCGTCTGCGGGTGGGAAAGCCATAGTCAGTGGTATACTCTGTGCAACGAGCCAATATCCTAATTAATATCATTTTGTCCTCCATTCACGTCAACACAGAGCAACGGATCGACTTGATTTCTTTTCTGACATAGCTTCGGAAATTCTTCGGAATAAATTCTTGTCACATTTTAAAAAATCCACGGGCGAAGTCGGGCCGCTGTAAAGCTAGTTTTATAATATGACATGACCATGGGTCATCATGGGTGTAGCCAATTAGTGTGCTTTTCTCCTAGACATTGATAGAATTGCTTACATGTAGAAATAGATGAAACGGGAATCTGGGAACATTAGATGCAGAATGGGATCACTAACCTAACTAAGCCACCAAAATCACTAAAGCCACTACATCCCCGATTTATTTTAACCCCTCTTTCCCCTGTCTTTAAACCACGATTTGTCATTTTTAACTACTATACATTTTTACAGTAATTTCGAACAAGCCAAAGCAAGAGTTCCAGAGAGCAAGGCCATCGTTTCTGCTACATTCATGTCAAAAATAGATTCGCCGTGATACAATGTTCTAAAAGTCTCATAGTAGGTCGTCTAAAGACGAGCTAAATCTGCTTAATTGAATTTTCTTATTAGAGTACGTGAGATATTGAAGTATTCGTAGGTGCCGACTACTTTTGAAGACGCTAATGAAGGAAGTGTCACGTAGCATATGCCGCATACAATACCATAATTATTTACATACTAATATAGAGTTAAGCTAAGAGCGTATCAAACATACAATCTGAAACAATAAACGTTATTTGCTTGCCGCGATCTGGACTTCAGACGCACCCCGCCCCAGAATCCTTCAGGTGCCAACATCTTTTGGGCCCTCCCAGAAACAGTGTGAACCACTCTGAACTGAACCCCTTATCCCAGCATAAAATATACACCCTTTGCTCTTGCTTCGTCCAAACCCTGTTTTTTTCTTAATAACTTGACACAAGGCTTAAGTATATGGAGATAATCAAATACCTGCATAATTTCTAGTGTGATGCAACATAATGAACTATGTCACTGTGTACTGGGATTTATTTCCTCTTAGTATCCAAGAGACATTAAGCTTTGAAGGTTGCCGTTCAGAAATTTCAGAACATAGATGGTATGGGCTGGCTGGAAATCGCGATAAAATTAGACTTGGCCGCACGCCAACCGCTGTGCCATTGCAGGTGTGGAACAAAACATACGCACTAGTGCCCATCATTCGGAAAGTTATCGACACCTCGAGTCATCAATACTAGGGTTGTTGGCATCGACTTGGACAGGTGTGGCCTAATGATATATCTAGCCGGTATTCATTTGGATGTCTCTCTGGTCAGTGGGAACGAACCATATTTAAGTATAAATATGGCATACCACAAACTCTTATTAGCAGGCCTTGTGGTATGTCCTTTGTTACTAGTGCGAACAACAGAAGCGTACAATATAACACAAATTACTTATGAAACAATGATAATGTATTAGATAAGGTACTATTTTCATAGTCATGTGAATTGATATTGTAGAGGGAGAATTATTGTTAAGCAACTTTTGCAATAATGCTCGACAAGGGGGCTGGTATGAGGGTTTTTCGTCATAGTCATTGAGGAAATTTCAATGCGAATATTACAGCGCCGTTAATGAAATTCTGGCTGACTCGGGGCTGTTGGACATCGTCGGTTTTATCTAAGAAAATACATAATTAAAAAAATAACTACATAAGCCACCCCACAAAATGCACTACCGAATGGCAGGTGTTGAGACGCAACCTCGAGTTCAGAGAACCCGACACAACCCCTTGACGCGCTCGCATACATTGTTGGGAGTACCGTAAAAATGCATTCATTGGCGCATTACGCATTTCCGCTCGGTTATTATCTTGGAGTTATTAGCGAGATTAGTTAACCGAAAACTACACGGTTAGTCACTTTCCTGTATTATTCTTATCTAAAGCGCGATTCAAGTAACTTTTATAGATTTTTTTATTCCACCGTTATAACCTATCCTATTTGGTACGTAGACTTATACAAGATACCTACGCAATACAGGTAATTCTGGTTAGATGTGGCACTACATTATAATCACACGCCAGTTTCAGGAATTTATATACTCGCTAGCGTACTAATCGTACGAATATTGATCTCAATTTGCCAGGGGTTAAGCAATTATATACGTTTGACCTATAAGTTTGGTTGGTTAAAACAGGTTGTTAAACGGGAAGACGTTCCGAGTTAAAGTTTAGTAAACTGTGGGAAACTCTTACAGGCAACTTTACAATAATAAACTCTTGAACCGAAATGACTTTCAATCAAATTCAACTTATAAAAAGCTGCTTTTTTCAACTTGAGAGGTGTATTCTATAGTAAATTCGGTTGGCATGCTTGCCGTTCGACGTCACTGCGGCACAATAGAAAGTGAAGCGACGGAGCGAACAGCGAGCGGCTTAGAAAGCTGTCACAGGCGCCTGAAGTACCTACTGACGCATTCCTTAGCATTTTGTGTGAAATGGGTTACATTCTAGACGAGACTTCAACTAAGCACCACAACCTCTCGCGGAAGGCCTTGATAACAACTGTTACTGGTGCAATATGCTATCTTGTAAGCAGGTACTTTGTGGTATGTACTAGGTCTAATGTCCAACTGGGGCGGTATAGTGTCTTAATGAAAGGGAAAAACGACCAGAGCATAAAGTTCTTTTGCCCTGCTGTGACATTGTTGTGAGATTATTGCATTGCCAGTTGCATAAATGAAAGTGCCACTTTAAAGTTACATGAACACATCTACCGAGGGATCAGTTTGAAATATTATCCTGCTGAGAAAATTAAAACAGTCTATGTGATTGCACAAAATCAAATAGATTATTAGATCTATGTATTGCTTCAGCATAAATTTCTGAGTAGGTGGTACTGACAGAGATAACATAACTATGTTTACATCAAGAAAAGCGATTGTCAAACACGATTAAGTAGCAAAATTGGTACATTACTTCCATTATCCAAACAATGAAACCGTTTACAACGATGCCTAAGTAGCAGATAAGTAGCAAACAAGTACCTACGTAATGACGGAATTTGTATTGAAGCGATCAAATCAAGGCTGAGCCAAGAAGTGAAACCAACAAACGGCCCAAGGAGACGGATAAAGTAGGTGCAAACTACATCATGAGAGTACCCGAGTACCATAAACTGATACGTAACCGTGAATGGAAAAAAACTACAATGGCCAAAAAAGTCGAGCACCGCTAGTCGAGAAAGAGAGAGAAAGGGAAGGAATGCGCGACCGAGAGGTCGGGTCGTGGGGGAGTGAGACTGCGCTAGTGTAGAGGCGGCAACGTCGCGTGCGCCGGTAAACATTCGCATGCCTCCCGCGGACGGACGGCCTCAACTATTGTTGCAAACAAGTTGCAATCTTGCAACTCTACTCGGTCACTCGGAAGGCGCGCGGGTGGTGCCGTCTGTGGTGCGGTGCTACTACCATTGTATGTGCAAACTGCGAATTGCTGCGTGTAGAGAGTATTTTATGCATATTTTATATTTTTATTGCAATCACGTAATAAAAAACAATATTATGTTACATGTGTTAGCTATTTTATAATTATATTTCCCGACTAGACCCGAATTTATAGTATATGCAACATGAATTTCAAAAACTTGCAATACAAAATTTTTACAAAATATTACAATTCTTTACAAATTATTACAAATATACAAAATTAAACTGTTTACATTACTTAATGAATTATTGCAATTATCATTAGGGACCTCTCGAAGAGTATAGGCCTCCTCCAAATTTCTCCACTCTGCTCTTTCTTGGGCCAGTGATATCCAATTCACTCCAGCCAACCTCTCAATTTCGTCTGACCATCTTTCCGGTGGTCTGCCTCTTGCTCTTTTTCCAGGGGGGCCTGGCCAAGTGGTAATTTTCTTGGTCCATTTTTTTCCTACCCCTATTATCTATTAAATACTAGCCGATGACGTCCGTGACTTCTCGTGAAAACAATTTTTTTACACGGGGGGTCCCTATTTCTGGGACAAAAAGTGGCCTAGATCACTCACTGAAAAGTCCTCTACCTGTTTGCGAAAATCCCGTCAAAATTTATTTGGCCGTTTCGAAGATTAGTCCGGATAAACAAACAGACTTTACCGGGTTTGGTTAAAGTGTAAATAACCATATGAGTATATGATATGAGCTTAAGATAAGGCCGTTACTTCGAAATCACAGGGAGATAATTATATGAATTTTGCTACCGTGGTCTCCTTCATAATATTTCATTCTACCCAATTTTATCTCTAATAGATTAGGCATCATAGAGCAACATAGTGATAAGAGTCATTTTTAATACACATCAACTTTCCTAGTGAATACAAACCGGTACAAAAAATGTGTTCAATTCGGTTCAGTTCAGGGAACAATTCGCAGACATTCGTCCGTCCAGACCAGGCCCTGATTTGAGGGCCCCCGAGACGAAGATCTTACACGCTCATTATCGCATTTATTTGCGGCCACAATGTATGCGAGTGGGCCGAAAAACACAATGTCGGGAGTGCGAGCGAACTTCGAGGAAACGCTTCCACAAATCATATATTGAAGGTCTTTGTGGTTTTTTTAATGTACAGACAAAAGACCACTGAAAACAACACGAGAGTTTGTTGACCGACGTAACCCAGTAGTAATTAGCCTGGTAAATGATGAAAAATTAATAAAAATGTAAAGCTGAAAGCTCAATTATAGAGATAGTAGACTGTTATTTAATTAATATCTAATTAACGTTGCCTAGAGCCAATCAGAACTCCCTTTCAAAACTTAGATTTTGCTTATAATATGTTTATATGTGATTTTTAATCGTCTTACATAGTTAGAGAGATGGAGACAGAAAGTGGTTGTAAACACTTGCCGGCAGAAAACCTCTTTTTCGTGTAGTCTTTTTTGTAGAGGGGGGCTCAGACTACCCGAAAAAGAGGTTTTCTGCCGGCAAGTGCTTACAACCAACCACTTTCTGTCTCCATCTCTCTACCTAACATAACAAATGGCCACTGGACAGCCCCTTTACACGCCTAAATCTCACTGGAGTGACTAAAGCCAAAGAATTTAAAGATATTGCATTGTTAACGATGCCACTCAATGCACCGGTAAACATTTCCTACAAACTGATTTAAAGCACATAAAAACTTCGGAGCCAAACACGTGCGATGTCGAATTGAGTTGTTGCATCGTAAATAAGTAATAAAATCGACGCAAGCGCAGCTGATAGCGGCTCACTTCAAATCAGAGATCCATGAGGTGGCTGATACGAATTACATATTTTTTATAAACAATACAAGAAAAATCCTATTTTCTCGAGATAAAAAGTAGCCGGTCACTCTCCAGCAATATCTGTGCAAAAAAAATCACATCGATCCGCTTGGCTTGAAACAAAGAAGGATAAACAAACAAACAAATAATATTTATAATATTAGTTAGGATAAAATAATATGGAAAATTATATTCTTAGTTGGCTACATCTTGTCACGGATGATAACGGCCAAAACGATAAAACAAACGGAGTGGCTCATAGATAACAATATAATTTGATAATACATATTTTATCTTAAGCACGATCTTGCCATCAGCAAACAACCATGCTACCGAACGTCTAACATTTATAAGCTTTCCGCCCGGTTTCACCCGTGGGGTCCATACTAACATTCATCCCATATTACACCCCCTTAGCTTTGGATTTAAAAAAAGCAGTCCTTTCCTAGGAGTCAAGCTTTCCCCGTATCAAATTTCATCCAAATAGACAGGCAGAATTATTTTCGCATTTATAATATTAGTATTGATAATAAATGTTACAGTAAAATTAGACAGATTAAGTACGATGATACTTAATAAAATCGTCCTACCCATATCACCCAACTTTCCGTCTCTACATCACACAAATTTTAAACTAAACACTGTTTTGTAAGGGGGATATAGTGTATTTCTGTTAATAGGTACCAATATCTACAATCTACATTCTAGTGTAATATGACGCTATTTACACGACAATTAAACATTTGTATTTGTAAAAAAAAGAGATGTTACGCTTTCACGACTAAACCACTGAACCGATTTTGATGAAATTTGATACGGAGGAAGCTTGAAGAAAGGGAAGGACATTGCATCCAACATTATGATGAATTACCAAAGCCAACGTCACATATGACCTAGAACTAGGCACATATTCTCTCTACATTACTCAGTTAATAACATCACAATAAATTACACCGTCGCGCGTCGCCAAGGGCAAGGACGCGGTACCTACAGCCTACAGATTTAATATGTAAATTATTATAGTTTTTTTATTATATTGTAAGTTGTTTTCCCAAGTTTGCTGATTAAAAACTACTAAGCGGCTGTGTTATATGTTGATACGTAACTTACGTTACATACTGAGGATTAATGCTATGAAAGTGTTGTTTTTAAGGAACTACTTGATAAAAAAATTGGCCAAGAGCGACTCGAAATCGCGTGGTGAGGGTTCGGTACCATTACAACGTGAGAAGTTTACGACAGGATTTTCGTTTAGGTTTTCCTGTAAACTATGAGGCCCTATATTTATTTATTTTTTCAAAATTTTAGACTCCTTAGTTTCGGATATAATGGGCTCAATAAAATTTTCGTATTTTTTTTTTTATATAATTTAAACTATTCTTTTTAAAATTATAAAAAGCACAAGTATTTGTATTTTTTATAACGAGCCCTTTCATTTGATGTCAAATGTAGCACTAGAAAAAAAATTTTTTTTTAATCACATAATGTATGCAGAAATAAACAACTTACAACTAAAAGTAAAATGAACATAAATAATGCAGTTTTAGTTCCATCACTTACTTATGGAAGCGAGACTTGGGTATGGAATAAGAAGCATGAAAGTAAAATAAATGCAGTGGAAATGCGGTCTTTACGTAGAATGTGTGATATAAAACGTATTGACCGCATCCGGAACGATGACATTAGAGAAGAATGTGGTGTAAAAGATGATGTTGTGACTAAAATGAAGAAAATTAGTTTACGCTGGTTTGGACACATTGAAAGAATGAAGGATGAAAGATTGACTAAAAAGGTTTATATGGCTGAAGTGAAAGGAAATGCTGGCAGAGGACGACCTAGATGTACTTTTATTGAACATATAAAAAATATGTTGATCGATGGAAATATTAAAAGTACACACAATCGCCGAGCATGTATGAAAGGTATGATGAATATAAAAGAAGCAAAAGAGATATGTCAGGATCGTAGCAAATGGCATTCGATTGTCTCTGCCTACCCCTCTTGGGATGAAAGGCGTGATGATAGATAGATAGATCACATTAACTGCTTTTTAGATACTAAAGCAAAAAAGACAGACAAACGAACAAATTAAAACAACAATATTCAGTGTACCCAAACAACACACTTTAAACGTGTTTACACTGCGCAAACGCAACAAGCTGTCTTTTGAGGGGCACGCGCGGCTTGCTACTATGTCACTTGAATATAAACAAGCTAATTATAAAATGTTTAGACGATCAACTACAACATTATCAATTGTGACTGAATACCTACCGTTTGACTGAGCGGAATATTCACCAATAGCATCCTATCCTGTGATAGTCTTAGGGCGTTTATCCACGACGCATACGAGAGTTCGTCGTGCGGTGCGTCATGGAAGAACGGCCATAGATTTAGTACTGTCGCTATATCGTCACCGCAAAAAACGGTGAACGGTGTCGTTATGTGGCAAAAGTCCATATACAAGCGCTCTGAATCGTCACCTTATTTTATCGTATAGTGTCGAAACGGGCTTGTATTCCACAGCAAGAGAGTTATAGAACAATCTTCACCAGGGTTTCTGAATCTGGAGTCCGTGGATACATAGATTTATTGAAAGGTCCCACCTAATAAAAACTATTTTTTGAATTCCCTTAATTTATTTCCTTAGAATTTTATTCGAAACAGGGCCGTGGGATTTTTTAATATGGTCCGGTTATGTAAAAATCTTATCAGAAATCAAAATCATTGAAAGATTCCGACAAAGCTTTTCAATTTACCTCAACAGAACTGGCCATTTTACAGGTCTAAGGCCTCAAACATATATACTATACTAAATCCAACCATTTATTTTACTTTGACATAAGCACGCCTATGAAGTTTCATAATTATTGACATGCATGCAACCATAGACAAAAAATGTAATACTTCATGGAAGCTGTTTTTTATTTACAATAGTGTAGCGACGTGCTCTATAGCTCCGATATTTATCGATAGCGATATTTATGACTATTGTATTGTCTATGACCTACTTGATCATAGAGTACTAAGCCTATGGAGGGGCCATAGACGGGCTCCCCCTTTCGCCAATTTTTCCCCCTTTGACCAGTTATACTGACCAGGTGCGCAGTAATAAGTAACCTTAGATTTTGTTGGTATCGTTTAGTGTCGCAAGACAGAGCTTTAGGAAAATAGTTAATTGTGATGTTTTAAATGGGAAAGGAGATCTAGGACGTCAAACTTGCTGAAACATAGTGTTTCCAATCATTAATTATAATTATTATGTTTGTATTTTAACATAATCATCATATAACGTAAAATCCGTTGCGACAATAAAACGACAGAAAAATACAGTGGTACAGGGGCTAGTACTAGACGTTTACCTCCCCTCCCGCCAAAAATGGCAGAAAAATTTGTTCGGTTATTTAGCTCTTCCCGTCTCCAGTCTTAAATACTCAAAGTACTTGATCGATGTTGCCAAATAATAAATACATTTAAAGTAGTGCTTTAAATAAATGGTTTATTTTAATACATAAAATATAGTCACTTAAAAGCCTGGGTCTATTTATAAAACAAAACGTTGAGCAAAAACAAAATGTAACATATTACGACATCACTAATTGATTAGTACTCGAGCTGTCAAAAGTTAAATCAATGGTTGGATTTAAGTAGTATAAACGAGGAAGATTTGTCTGGGTCCGGGAGACAAAAAGAAAGTTCGACATTACATTCCGTACGTATACGGTAGGAGTTCACAGAGGTGGCGAGTTATGAATGAAATCAATTAGCACAACAAAAGCGACCCAGTCGCATTCACTTCACAGCGTGCGACGGCTTACAAAATCGTCTCAGACAACACTATTACGAACATTCATTCGTTTGTTTAATATACCAAAACATACATATTAAATACTAGCATTCCGCCCCCGGCTTCGCCCGTGGATATTTACAAACAAAACAAAATATACCCTCATCAATAGTTTTCGCAGCGCACGCGATGTAAGGAATTTCTTAGCTAATTTTTTTACACCTTGGGTTACATTATTGGAGTTTTAGTAAGGATCCCTAATTTAAAAAAAAATAGTATATAGCCTATATCACTCAGGGTGAATGTAGCTTTCCAATGGTAAAATAATTTTTGAAATCGGCACAGTAGTTTTTGAGTTACATTAATTACAAACATACACACGAAAATACAAATCTTTCCTCTTTATAATATTAGTATAGATGGAGTCAGTCAGAGGTAAGCTACTTACTTCTATTCTCTCTCTTCACGGGTTGTCTTTACAGCTCTCGAAACCGTGTTATCGGTCACAGCGTACCCAGCTGAAGACCAAGTTACCCTCTTTTAGCCGATGGTATTCTAACGAGTGGCCAGTTCTGTTGAGGTATATTTAGCTGGAAAAGCCTCCAAGTGCTGTTTGTAAAATTATGTAGGTAAATCTCATTGGTACATGGCCGGGATCGAACAGTGGTTATTTCTACAAATTTTACGCCAAAATGGAGCAAATAATCGACGTGATTTGCACAGAGATAGTTGGAGGGGCGGAGGGTGACAAGGCTACTTTTTGTCCCGGGAATTTTTCGGGCTCAACTCTCATGTCACATTTCAGAAATATCCATGGGCAAAGCCGGAGAGGAAAGCTCTTTACTAATAAATTGTCTTCGCAAGAAAACGAGTGAATTTGGCGCCCAAGTTAAATTATTTGCCAAATTTTCTGACAGCTGTCATTGAAATAGGTATCCTGGGGGCCGGTAACGCGGTTCCCGCCGTATTTTTTCAAAGCCTATATGAACGTAGAGTCGTTGGTACCGAACATCGTAGGTTCGCGCCGCCCCCGCCAGGTCGCTGACCGGCCTCTGGCGGTAATCCGTTACGAGAGAGCTTTACCGTCGGCACCGCTAGCATCTACCACGCTTGAGACGTGCAGTCTTGGGCTACCCCAGGATGGGATGGTGCCGCGATCATACGGTAAAAAAGAGAATGACAAAAGGAAACTACGTTAAAATAATAATAGTTTATAAAAATCAAACGAGCCCAAACTAGATGGGGTTACGTCGTTTCGTTACAGAATTCCACATTCCGGCTCATCATCAGGACCCTGGACATCATCTAGGACCAGAGTACTTGTGAAGACAAATCAAACGAGCCCAAACTCGATGGGGTTACGTCGTTTTGTTACAGAGTTCCACTATCCACATCCTGGCTCAATCATCAGATCAGATCGATGGTACCAAATTATTGTATTGTCATCCTAATTTTACATACACTTGCAAAGCGCCAAATCGATACGACAATTAGTAGTTGGTTAAATTCAAATTTCAATATTGTTAATAAAATAATAAATAGCATAGCGGTATGGAGCAGTGCGTGCATAGAGCGGCTTTGCGAAAGGTTTGGAGTTTTGGACTAAATAAGTCGGGATTCTCGTAGTTTACTTTAAAACTACTGTACCAATTGAGTTGTCAATCAGTTAAAAGTTAAGTTCATGCCTCATGGCATGGGATACTTCAAATGGACACGCCTTCATCATTTGCTACCACAAGCAACATCGCAAAAAAGCAGCGACTATGTAGATATGCTCTATCACAATTCTTCGCTTGAAGGACCCAAGGTCATACGTAATCCTAATATTATAAATGCGAAAGTAACTCTGTATGTCTGTCTGTTACGCTTTCACGGCTAAACCACTGAACCGATTTTGATGAAATTTGATACGAAGAGAGCTTGACCCTAGGGAATGAGTAACGACAGAAGATGAAAGTTAGTATGTTAATAGCACGGGCGAACAGCTAGTCTATACTAATACATATTAATATCTCTCAAACTACGGAACCGATTCTAGAAATTCTTTCACGAATAGAAAACTACGATATCCCTGAGTGACGTAGGGTATATTTTATTTTGTTGGAAAAATCCACGGGCGGAAAGCTAGCTTATAATAATACGTCAAATAAACCCCCATGTGTTCGTTTCAAAGTCGTCGTACAATTATTTTTTATATGTTGGACAACAAATTGCGGCCCTAAAATTGTAAAATCTTTCTCGAAGCCTACATTCCCACGCCTCTAACCACACCGGCGCGGCGGCGGACGCTCATTCAAGTTGTCAAGTAAACAAACTTCTGCTCCAGTTGCGATGAGCCGACCAGAGTGGGGGAGCCGAGCGGCTGCCGAGGTGAAAGCGAATCGTATTGCCTACATAGATAGAGTTGTTACACTATTATTATTTTAAAATTTTAAAGAAATAATTGATCATAGTCAATTATGGTGATAGCAGACTGATAGGGCGTGTGTAGGTAGAGTAAATTAAAGATGAAGCAATCAAATTTCTTGAAGCTAATAAAAGTGATCCATCCTTTCTTCTGTGTGGTAAACAGACATGAAATATACAAAATTAGCTTTCTGCCCCGGCTTCGCTTTGGAAATTTTTGGAAATGTAACTAGAGTTTATCCCGAAGGATTTCCTGGAAAAAAGTGGCCTATGTCCAACAAAATCACGTTTGTTGTATATGGGAGCCCCCTTAAATATTTATTTTATTCTGTTTTTTTTTTTGTTATAGCGGCAACAGAAATACATCATCTGTGAAAATTTCAACTGTCTAACTATCACGGTTCATGAGATACCTACAGCCTGGTGACAGACGGACAGACAGCGGAGTCTTAGTAAAAACACGCACTTTCGAATTTATAATATTAGGTTATAGAAGGTTAGGATTATAGAATTCGCGTGTGAAGTCGGGTCGCTTGGATAGTGTTTGGAAAATCACCCAAATATTACAATCAGTCCAGTAGAACAATGAAATTGCATTTGCAAGAAAACTATGCCTTTGTAAATTTCGAACAATATCAAACCGTAACAGAAGCTCGAATCATCAGATATCAAATTTAGCAACGATTCGGTGTCATAAAGGTTGATATGACACCGATGAGAATTACGTAAAAAAAATTGTATATAAATAAAACGAGTTTTATTTTAAAATCGCACACAAGGTGGACGCGCGGCGCATATCGATGACTAATTTGCATTGTTGTATTTAATTAGGTCAATCACAACATACCTGCTTCGAGTCCTAATTACCATTCTTTGTTTTTCAATTTTAAATGAAGCTACTGGAAAAAGACGCTCATCATGAGTGAAAAAAAATGAGCAGAATGGAAATGCAAATGCAAACATGTCCTGCCTAACTCAATGAACGACTAGGTAGGTACCCTGTCTGTGCACACAGGTCACTTTTTCAGCTTGGAAAAGTGGGCAGAGAAATGTTGCAATTTTTCTATATCTACCAGTGAGAGTGTTTCTAAGAAGTAAACTCATAAACTACTGAAACGATTTGAAAATGCTATTTTATTTAAAATAGCTGTTTCCCACGACTTCGTATGTGACTATTTCAGAATGTTGGCAAACATACACTTCATACATAGCTTTTGTCATGTTCACCTCTGCCCACCCCGTTCCCGTCGTCATGCCGCGATGGTATATAGCCTATGTTACTCAGGGATAATGTAGCATTCCAATGGTGAAAGAATGATCAAAATCCGTCAAGTAGTTTTTGAGTTTATTCGTAACATACATACAAAAATACAAATCTTTCCTCTTTATAATATTATTAGTATTAGTATAGAAAAGATTAGGATTTTGTAAGATATATAAAGTTAGAGCTGAAATCTTCACATCTTTTCCAAAACATTTTTTTTCATTACTTAATTCGTACTTAATTCGTTTTTTTAAGTAAATAAATATAAAAAAAACCGGTTGGATCTTAGTGAAAATCTGGCCCTAAATTCCTTCACTAATTAACTTGGAGCGGCGGCGCGTGCCGCTGACAGCGCACTGACCGCCGCCGTAAAGAGGTTACGAAGCCCGATTACAGACTTCTCTCTCACAAATACGTTTTAATTTATGGGGACTCTACATTCAACGTATCTTATTTGTATGGGGTGCGTGTATGAAAGAAGTGATAAATTTAGAACAGTCTATTTTTCTGTTCAGAAAATTGTCTCTGCCTACCTACGCCAACTACATTTTTTCTATAAAAAAGATTGTAATTTTCCCTAAAATTCCATATTAAATTCCCTTAAATGTACGACCTAGGCTACTAACCATACAAATCAACACCGAAAAACGCATGCGATTGACTCCAGAAAGATCACAAAGTAATACCCATAATTTAAAGGCAAAAAATGTGGGTCACAAGTCACAACATCTTCAGTTGTCTTGACCCACATAGCGCTGGGCGAGGTTGCGATCGACGATCGACCGACCGATCCCCACACGTAGAATCTATCCTCTTGTAAACTGCCGGCTTACTCATGCCATTAAACAAAACGGTAAACAAACACGCGTGGACGTAAGTAATATATAAAATTTAATTGGGACTAAACCAATCCGGACACAATCAGCGAAGATACCTTTTTGTGGATGTAAATAAGAGGCATTTGGACCTCAAAAGAATTGGCCACTCCTTATCCTCAAAAATGGCATCGGCTATACGAGGAAGACTTCGGTTCTGACCCGCGACGATAAAAAAATCTCTATAAATGTGTTTAAAAAATATATGTTTTTTTTATTGTAAGACAGACTTGTAAGTGACTCTACCACCGCCTGGTATTGAGTTGGCGAGTCTATGAGTGAAGGCAACTACTGCTACGAGAATCGCAATCCTTACATTGCCTTTACACATTTCACTTGAAGGACCCTCCCTAGGTTGTATGAAGCCAAACATAATGAAATTGTAAAAGATCTAGGTGAAGGTCAAATTCGCGATATCAGCCCGCGTTCCCCCCAAGGACTTTTCACTGACCTTGTTTCACTTTAATAAATAACAAACGTTAAACACACAGTGAAAACTTGCGCAAACTCTACCAGAGCATAAACTATCACTACATATTATTATAAAACAAAGTCTACCCCCATCTGTCTGTAACCTTTACACGCAAAAACTACTAAACCGATTTTATTGTGGTAGCTTTAGAGTACTTACAATATCCTACAATAAAATCGGTCAATCAATAAAAAACAACTAACCCACAGAAAGCTTGTTACCATGGTACGCCACATGACCTAATCAAAACCAATTGGTAACCTGAACCAACTCTATTGGTAAATGATAACAGTTGGCTACTGTAACCTTGATAAGTGGCCTGGTGTCACCAAACTGATAGCGAGTCCATAAAACATTGTTTGGTTATCTGTACAATGCAAAGTTACCTATATTTCCCTTTAATTTGTAATCACCGATCCTTGATGAAAACAAAATAGATATTTAATTCTGAACTCTTGACATTTTTAGGAAAATCTAAACATTTATAAAATCACTCTTGACTCTCATGTCTCTCTGACTGTCACAAGGGTCTACCGAAGACTACTCGGGAGTATGTAGGCAGGCTTCTGGTGTAGTACATGCTACTGAGGACGACTTGCAATAACTTGGAAAAGCTTGTGGTGATAGGCAGGGTAGAGCAAAATAGACTTCAAGCATGAAGCCCTAAACAATGGTCCCGATCAAGTGTACGGAAAACCTGGACACCTCTATTACCACAATCCTTTATCAAGCTGAGGACTGCAGTCAATGGAGGAAAAGATAATTGAAGAGATGCTGATTTTGATGAACATTGAGCATACCTTATGGCCTTAAAATTTGCTCAATATCTTATAGTGTTCCAAAAGAAACCTATTATGAATCTGTTTGTTTTTTCTTTTTAATTATTTTTGCACAGATATATTTTGAGGGCCCCAGAGTGACATTGTATGTTATTAATTATTTTTGCACAGATATATTTTGAGGGCCCCAGAGTGACAAATTTTATCTTCTTATCACTTTTCAAAAAATTACATGGGTGAACCCTGGGAAAGAGTTATTACCTAACTAAATTTAGTTTGGTAATAAAATTAACCTATTATCTAATATGCTAATTAAATAATTGTTTTGAAATGTAATATTTGCTAAAAGGTGCTGAATTTCTGAATGAGCAATAACTATGAGTAGGGCAATTTATTGTGGCAGCCCCCTCCCCTACAGATTCCGCGCGCGTCAAGGTGAGGTGAGAGGAACTACCTAGTCAGACCCTATTAATAAAAGTGAAATGGGCGGTTGTTCTTTGATTCACTAAAACAGAACTAATAAAGTTGTTGAAGAAAAAATTGCCAAACAAAGTAGTTTATACTAAATCCTAATATTGTGAATATGACAGTGTTTGTTTGTATGTCCTTTTACATAAAAACAGATCAACGGATAAACATTTGCTTTCCAGGGGCAAAGCCGGGGCGGATCGCTAGTACTTTATACCTAAGGCTTATCACATTACTGTAATGGTCATCAGAGAATTAATTACATAATGAGATTAAAAATAGAAAGGTAATTAATTAGTAATTACATTTGACAGATATGAAAAATTGTTACTCTATCTAACACCTTTATTACAGAGCCAATGTGTGTGGGTAGAGAGTAATGTCTCGAGACCTTTTGTCAGAGGCAAGTTGGTTCCTAGTTAATAGGGCGTGCAAATTACAAATTCCTATAGGAAGGAGAATAGCGTAGCGACGGGGTTGTGCCGTCCGCAAACGACGCATAAATAATTAGACAATAACCGGCGGGCAGGGCAAGAAATCGGTAATTTGTATCGCGGAGATAGGCGGCCAGACAGAGACGGCTGCAGGCGCGCGCCGAGATGTGGCAACGCGTCAGGTGGCCGACACGCCCCCGCCCCGCGCCGCGCTATCACAAAATATATACTTTATATTCGCGCCACTTATCTCTACATATCATATCATCATGTACACCATGCGAGAGAAGCCGCCGGGACTCTAACACCTGCCCAAATAACGCCAGTCCTACCTATTTAACTATTTCATGAACCATTTTCAGGACTTCTTGACATAACAATGATCTAACTGAAAGTTATCTACTGATAGTTATCTACTGATAGAAGTTAGTAAACATTTATCAACATCGCACGCTTTATCAGTTCGGCTACTTCTGGAAGTGTAGGTGCATTCGTATAGAAATCGATTGGTTTACTAATACTAATACATAAGGCAGTAGGGTCATTTTCGCATGACGAGCCTGCCTGCCACTAGGAAACCGCTCCGCTATGCTCCTACGGTAACCCAGAATTGAGCAGCGGAGGGCACGTCGCACGTAGGCGACCTCCGGAAGGCGGCGCGCCACAATTGTAATGATTTCGAAATAAAAGTACTCAGTTCGACTTCTTTCGTCGATGTAAAAGTTACTTACCAAGGCGAAGAAGTTTGTGTGGCAATCCTCGAGACTGGCACCGTTTGTTTGGTGGTTTTGATGCGTCATGGTAGTCCGGGACACTTCATTTTACTATCACAACACTTTTCTCGGTAAAAATACGAACAAAAACCACTTATAATCTCAAAATCATCACCGACGTTCGGCGGAGTTTTCACCTTTCAATGGCGACTGGAAAATGGCGGAGAGGAACAACAAGCCAAGCCGATGGTGGTGCCACCCACGGACAAATATAGAACTATCCGTTCGGAAATGTTGCTACGTTCCGTTCACAATTGTCTCTGGCTGGATCGATTACATTTGTTTTATATTAATTTCCCGTATACATTCATTATTCAGCTGTAATTATTTTTATTAAAAATTAGAAAACATATATTTAAAGGTGTGTATTTATTTAAATGGAAAGAAATAATAATATGTGGATGGCATGGACGGTCAATAATTTTGATGAGTAAGACGGAATTCAAATTGTTTGTGGTTAAATTCAACTTGCTCTGTACACTGTGCCAGCGTTTCCACAATGAGGGGAAATTCCCCTTTTGAGGGGAATTTAGACGCCAGAGGGGAAAAATAGGGGAAAGGGTTTGAAAGGGGAACTACAATTTAAAAAAATATATTCGGATGAAACTCGTCTATAACACTCACAAGACGTATAAGTAACTACATGAAGTAGGTTTATCGTTAGATGCACTTTATCAAGACAGCTTTATATTATTTACATAGGTAGTACTCGTAATCTTTCAGCATTACAAGCCGCAAGCAACATAATCAATCACTACGGCAAACAAAGTAAGAGTGGAGTGGACTCGGTAGAGAGTAGTATATTCCTTGGGAGTGGATCACAGGCAAGTTAAGGATGTCGGACACAGATTATGAGTGAAGTGTGAACCACAGACAAATAGAAGCAAATAGGTTTGGTAGGAAATTGACTTAGAGATTATGCTTCTATTAGTCTGAATAATTTTCGAGGGAGAAAAAAGGGGAAAACTCAATTATTTTCGAGGGGAAAAAAGAGGAAAACTCAATTGAGGCAAGGGGAACTGAAACTACTAAAGTGGAAACACTGCTCTGTGCTGCTGTCAACTTTGTTTGACATTTTTCAATTTTCATTTTTCATTCGTAATTTTTGCCAATTACTTTTCAACAAAATATTTGAATTTCGTTTCATTTCATTTGATTTTGTTTTCTGTGTTGAAAAAGACTAATTATCTAAACTATAATATTAAGACTAATTATGTTTAAAAGTATCACATCAGGTTTTCGTCTCTACAATTTACAGGTTAGTTTTCCCCGCATCATTACAAAATTTCCTATTTATTTATTATGAAGTATTTGATCACCCGCACATTTTTAAAGTAATTAAAATATTTGTACTTCAACTGCACAAAACATGTGTACATACATCTGTAAATATGTAACAATAAATATTCTTCGTTCTTATACATTCAGAACCATATATTTAGGATAGTCTCGCGGGCGCTCTACAGAACAATTGTTTGCTTACCACCACCTTTTTAGTTTTATATCAAATCAATAATAGTAAGACCTCGACTATCCAGATGGGCAAGAACAGAGTTCTGTTGGTTTGCTGAGGTGGCCACATTAAAGTCTGCAGTAATGAAACAAAACTTAATATTGAAAATGGCTAATGTAACTTTGTAATCATTTCAAAAGATCTTTACATAAAAGGAGAGGTATATAAGTATAAAAAATATACCCTCTTACCACAATAGTTTATAGTTAAGTTACTTTAAAATAAAAGAGATTACAACTGACTTACTATACTATAGTACTATATTATAGTCTAATCATATTTTTTATATTCCGTTTCAGGTTATTTCTTTAAGACACAAGGTAAAGAAGCTACCTAAAGTTGACAAGAAATTGCAAGCTGCAGCTGAATCTTTAGCAGCTAGGGGGTAAAAAAAATTAATAATTATACTAGCTACTAGGTAGCCACAGCTTCGTCCTTAAAACTTTTTGGAATGTGGCAAGAATTTATCCTGTAGGATTTCCAGAATAAAAAGTAGCTTATGTCACCTCTGGCTGTCCAACTATATCTTGGCTCTGTTTTGATGTGTAAAAGGGCAAACAAACACTTTGACATTTATAGTATTAATTATTTCATAAAGCTATACTTAAGGAACATAATTGCATTCCTCTTAAATACAGATACAGAGTGAATATTATAGAACAAAGGTTTCCCCTTAATATACCACTTGACAGATACACCCCTTTTCTAAATACCCCATACAAGCCAAAAGTTTTGAATTTACCTAATACCTAATGCTTAATTTGCACTACTAAAACTAAAGTTTGGTTAGTATTTTTACTACTACAACTTTCCCATTATAATATTTTCTGATTTGTGAAATTTCTAGGTTTCTACGTCCCACAAAACCTTATGATCCACCAGCTAATGTTGAGCAGAAGGTGCTTGCTATATGTACAGAAAATGGTTTGAAACTTGGTTCACGGACAACCTTCAATGAGCTTGATGTAAAATTTGTTGTACTGAGTACTTGTTTTAAAGAGACAGGCCATGGAGTACCAAATTCACTTTTACACACCATAGAATCTATAGGTATGTATTATTTTAATTGTTTTTAACATAAGCACAAATGTTCCTTTCAATTAGTGTGCTTCTGAGGACATATTATAAATTCAACATCCATAGTCTTTTGAAAATAATTGATTATGAATTAACAGCAATAGTCTCATTAAGTAACAACTGGCTAAATGTGGAGTCTAGTACATGCCGTGAGTGATGGCTTCTTGAATTGCACATATAAAATGAGTTTGTCTGCAAATAATGTGAATTTAAGTTATTTTAAATACAATATTTTTCTCATAACACTACAATTTAATATCTATTTTTTATATATATACAGCATTAAAGAGTTGTATTTAAAATAAATTAAGAACATCATAACGGAGCCCTATCATTAGTGTATTTATCAACCTAACTTAGAAAATAATACGACTTTTCAATTTATTTTTTTGTAACAAAATGTTTAAAAACTCATTTTGTGCAAGTTTTGGTGACTGGACAAATAATTAAGAACGGGAACAAAATCAAAACATCAGACATAATTTTTTCAATAAAATTTAATAAATTTAATAACATGGCTTAGGACGTATTAATATGTTTAAAAAAATGTTAATTTAATATTTTGTAGGATAACCATTGTTGGCAATAACTGCACTGCAGCGACGAGGCATCAAGGCTATATAGATTTTCACAAGTTTGAATAGAAATCTCGTTCCACGATTGCACAAAAGCTTTATAAAGTTCGGTTAAATTACTTATTCTTTTAGCAAACACACTCTTCTTTACGGCATACCAAAGATTCTCAATGGGATTCAAATCTGGGCTATTTGCAGGCCAATCCAATATAGAGATATTATTTTCACAACAAATTTTTTTTTAACTGAATGTGCAGTGTGCTTCGGATCGTTATCATGCTGAAATATCCAGACAACTGGTAATGTTTCCTCACCGTATGGGATCATTGTTTCTTCTAATATTTCTTTATATTTAAACTGGTCTCTAGCATACCTTCGATTTTTCTGACAGGACCTACACCATGTCCAGAAAAACATCCCCAAACTATGTTTCCTCCTCCATGTTTAACTACTTTTTTTGTGAATTTCGGATTTTGTGCTTGGTTTGCAGGACGACGAACATACGATTTACCGTCTGAATCCAATCTATTTATCTTCGTTTCATCAGGAAACAATACTTCTGATGTTTCCATTGGCTCTCCGTCCAATTACCATACTTTCGGGCGAAATCTAACCTCGCTCTACGATGCTGCCTCGTGACGAGCGGTACTTTTCGAGCGAGTCTTCCAAATAATTTAGCTTCAACTAAGCGTCGACGTACCGTACGTGAGCTTACACTTTGTCAGGGACCAAATACTTCATTTCTGATATTCTCAGAGCTTTTGAAAGGATCCACCTTCGCTGAACGAACAATCATGTAATCCTCACGAGATGTCGTTTTACGAGATTTAGGTTTGCATGGGATATCATCGGTGGTGTTAAACTTCTTAAAGTGATTAACAGCATTATAAACTTTCGTTTTAGAGCATTTCAAATAATTAGAAATCTTTCCATAAGACCAATCACGTTGAAATAGTGTCACCATTCTTTTCTGTGTGGATGAATCGCAACTTTCCTTCTTACCCATTATTTCTTTAATAATTATCAAACTTTAAAACTAGGAAAATTAACGAATAAGGACTCTCATTTACCGCGCAATCTAATAATACATTTATTTTTACTAAATTTTGAATTTACAACAAAACTATTTTGCGTTCTTAATTATTTGTCCAGGGGACAGTGCGCTCAGAATACAACCTGCTTTACTTATTATATTAAAAAATATAAAAAAGTTAAGATGTTTTGTATAATAATTATATCGATTTATAAGTTGATAATATAATTATATTATGATGTGATTAAAAGTTATTATTGATAAATGAAAACAAAGATATGAAAAAACATATGTTTTTAGGATTGTTCGCTTGTTACCGTTCTTAATTATATGTCCACCACTGTATATATCTTCATAAGTTTACTTATGGCTCCGGGAACCATACAATGTCTTTCTTCTTATGCCAATGGAATGTGTGAGCCTATACCTAGTGATTGGGTTTTTTGTATTCACAAATAGTACTTGTATTTCCCATAATTTAAAAAGTATTGGTTTATTAAAACATGAGATCTATTTTTTTTTAACTATTTTCAGGAGATTTGGTTGAGTTCTACAAAACTCCTGTAGATACCAACACTCCATTTGAAGCATTGAAGAAAATGGACTTGCCTAAGAATTTACATGTACAGAAGGAGTATGTCAGATTCCATCCTGGTAGGTCTCTCTATTATGCAAATATATAAAAAACTAAAATAATTATATAATTCCAGATATTTGTATATTAATTATAACGAGACCTTTCATTTGATGTCACATGGTGCACTTGAAAAAAAATGTGTTTTTAAGTTTTTAATTTTTCCGATTCGATTATTACGCTATTCGTCCGTGATTGGGTCAGCAAACTTACATGTACCAAATTTCAACCTTTCTCGTCCAGTAGATTCGGAGAAAATAATCTGTGACAGACAGACAGACACAAAAGTGATACTATATAAGGGTTCTGTTTTTCATCAGATGTATGAAACCGTAATGACACCTATCATGACCATAAAAAGTTAAATTCAACCTTGTTTATTTTCAGACAAAGATACCCTATTTAATGGTAAATCTGCATTCCCATTGAGCTCTACAATTGTGACCGGTTTGGAGGCAAGAAAGAAGTATGAAGGTTATGCTGCCAAACGAAGATGGCCTTGAGCATACAAAGATTAATGTTGTACAAGTAATTTGTTAATTATTATAAGTAGATAAAGATATGTATTAATATGTAATGTCAAATAAATTATAAGTTATGATGTATGACCTCTTTTTTTATTACCTCAGGGGGGGCATTGGGAAGTCAAATCTTCAATGGATTACCTCTTTCCCGCAGTATAAAAACTGGTTTTGCTCCGAAAGACAATGGGGAGATGGGTAAAGAGGATAACTATATTCCAAGTATATTCCCGTTTCCCCGCCAAGTGGATCACCATTTCAGATATATCGTGTTCTGAACGTTAATAGTGTGATCAGCATGTCAGCGCCCTCTATCGTGTGCGGTGTACAGTGTTCCTTCCCACGAAGCATAGCGTATTGCGGGCAATGACGTAATATACATACTTATTGACTGCGGGTGTGTCTATTTAATATAAAAGTGTATATAGAGATGTCACTAAGTACTTATTTATTAAAATACTAGTTTTTCGCCAGTGGACATTTTAAAATGTAACATAATAATGTACTTATCCCAAATAATTTCCGTGGTAGAAAGTAAGCTGTGTCACTCTCCGGCCCTCCAACTATCTCTGTGCATAAATTCACGTCGAGCCGTTGCTCCGTTTTGACGTGACAGAAGCGCAAACAAACACGCTTTCGTATTTGTGTCAATGCCGAGATGCGAACATGAAGTGTAATTACTGCTCAGAGATAGCTCATCCTGTGAGGAATCGTCATAAATTGTTACTTGCTCAGCAATGATATTATATTGTTGAAAGATAACAAACCACAATGCAGATTCTATCTAAATACATTCTACTTCATATAATTTTGATGTAAACAGAATCGTAGGCAAGGAATATACTAATGTGATAGAGAGAAATGGTACGTTGATAATGGTGCCACTACCACGAACCTTAATAACAAATTCTACAGATATGTTTCTCCCGTTTGAATATTTTGATGAGACAGCAAATGGTGAATGTTATTGGGAAGGGCTCAATTGAGGAAAGGATAATCGTCTGTATGTTTTTTATAACGAAAGTGCCTCTTCTGATTGTCTGTTGCTCAGAATGCTCAGAAAAAAGAACTTTGATCTGTTGACTGTGTATTTCTTCATTTATAAAGTCCCTCGTTGCGTCTGTCTGTTCCTGAGGTCTGTTCTGTTACTACCACGTTACTACTTACCTACATATTATAAAATAAAGTCAGACAGACAGATATACGGACAGACAATTTTCTTTTTCCTTAGTCGTAGACAATTTCACGAAAACTTAAAATATTATGAGAGCCCAGTCGAAAGCAATATCCAGATTTCTGAACGTAACCAAATATTGAAAAAAAAAAAAAGTAACCAAATATTTTTTGACAGTTTGTTGACGTTTATATTTTGAAACAAATTTAATAGGTTAGAAATTAGAAATGAAAATTATGTCGAAAATGATTAAAATTCGTTTTAATTACTTTGTACCATATAGTTATTAAATACTGTTCATCAAGATGCATCTGTTTTTGATACTTTTGCTAATTTTTTTAGCCATTTATTCATGTGTATCTTGGTAAGTTTTAGTAATTTGAAATTTTTATTTTAAGTTCATTTTGTTACTGAATGTATAAAAAAATATATCTTCCAGGCTTCTGCCGACTTTACTGGCATGGCTATTTAAGAGGAAGTACCATATAAGATTGAAAATTGGCCGAATTGCAGTGCCAAAATTAGTTTTGAAGGATATCAGTTTATCAAAGGATGGATATTCAATTGTAAGTAATAAACCATTGTGAAAATAATTATAGGTATCTATCATTAGTCTACAATACCACTCATATAATCCTGTATATAGTTGATATAGTTTTCATTAGACTACTTCTCACATTAGACTGTTGTATTTTGTATTGAAGGTACAGGTTTAGGTAGGTACTCATCCAATATCCAAAAGGCATTTTGTCTGATATTAACAAGTATTTGGAATCTTCATGGTCTTTATACCTTGTGGTGTGGTCAGATACACCAGTAACAATGTTCACTTATTGCCAGTTGTCCATATTGAACAGAACAGGTAGCAAGCCTGTTGCTGCACTTAAGGGGACACCTCATAACTTTTGTCCCATACAAAAAGGACTTCAGCAACTCAAGTATTGTACAATACTTATTAAAAATAGCAAGTTCTAGTTAATGGATCCTAAATGTATATGAAATTATCTTTATACTAAATGTATAAAATATGTCAATATCAGTTACACCTAGGTTTTATAAAGCCCTGAAAGTCAACAATTTCACGCATATTTTCAACCAACTTTGCGACTCGAGTTCTCTTAATACATTTACTAATGTAGGTATTTTTTTTTACATTTAGAATAAAGATAATTTCACATACTTTATGTATCAATTAACTAGAACTTGCTATTTCTAATATTTTTTGTACAATACTTGAGTTGCTGAATTCTGTTTGGTGTATTATCGCAAGATAGGTTTTGTTGAAAAATCATACTTCCTCATGTTTCTGATACGTAAATCTTGGTCTATCTTATCTTATCCTTGGTTATCTTATCGATTTTAATACCTAGTAGTCCATCTTGCTCACATATTTATAAAGAGACATGGAAAAAATAAGTCGCGCGTAAAACTGAGTTCGTTGCGCTGTGATGCATCAACTTAATGGACCTAGATGTGTCACTCGTGTTTAAAAATAGTACATAGATGGTACTGATGTACTTTAAGCACACTTAGCACACCCATACATTTTTTTTGGATACCAAATTTTATGTTAATCCATCCAGCTACTTCAGTTCCTCAGAGATTTATTCCCAAACAAATTAGCATTGCAATGTATCTGAGATTTCTTAGTCACTATTCAACTCTAACCTACATTATTCATTATTTTTTAATTTGTACATATATAGGTACTAGCTAGCTTTCTTCCTCAGCTTCTGTGGAATTTTTTAAATGTGGTATGTATAAGAATTTATCCTGAAGGATTTCCAGGATAAGAAGTAGCCTATATCACTCTCTGGGCCTCCTAACTATCTTGGTGCAAAAATCTTGTTGATCCTTGATTGCTCTGTAGTTAACATTTCAAATTAAATTTTCAGCATATTGAAGAAATATCCTTTCGAAGCAGTTTCTTTAATTCAGAAATCAATAAGCTTGTATGTGTTGTTGTTAAAAACGTGAGCATCACCAACAATGTTGAAGAGAAACGAAGTGTGGTTGTGGAGACCATTCTGAAACCACTACTGTCCAAACAAAACTCTGCCTCTAGAATTGACCAAAATGATGAAAATGTAGCCATTTTTAATGAAGATCTGAACAGAGACCTTAATGAATTGACACATAGAAAGCTTCTGGATTTTAGAGAGAAAAAACTACCTCAGAGTTTGATTGTTTTTGCTCAGGTAATCATTTGTTATCACTTATAGACAAATACTTTCATTAACTAATATTTGATCAATGTTTCTCAATAATTTTAGTTTCACAACCTCAAGTAAAAAAAATCCATGACAATTTTTAAAGTTTTCTTTACTGACATGACAAAATATGTCTTGACATAAATAGAGGTGAAACCGAGAGAGACCTTCTTTTTTGCATACTTCAAGTCAGTGAATAAAAGGATTTTTAAATATGTGCCCTTTTTGACGTATTTTGTCCCTGAGATTCTTCTTAAGTCGACGCATCACAGTGCAACAAACTCAGTTTTACGCGCGGCTTATTTTGTCCATATCTCTGTGAGCGAGATTGACTACTATTAAAATTGATAAGGTAACCAAGGATAAGATAAGATAGACCAATATTCACATACCAGAAATATGAGAAAGTAGGATTTCGGCTTTTCTATGTTTTTAAAAAACTATTAGAATAATTGAATTCTAGTTAGTGTATTCTTAAAGTATGTGAAATTATCTATTTTTTTAATGAAATTTAGGATTTTCAAGGCTTAATAAAACTTAGGTGTAACTGATTTTGGTTATTTTCTTTCCATGAGAAACTTTAGAATTTATTTATCTTTGAAAAGCAATTTTTGATTTCGAGCCTAGCACATACAGTTATCTGATTTGTATGGGACAAAAATCACGAGGGGGCCCCTTAAGCTTGTATTGTACCACATCTCCATATCCTCCACAGTTCCCCTCCACACTCTACCATCTCTCTTTATGATGGTGTAACTTATAATTAACTAATTTATTTATTCTTAATTCTAGTTCATGGGCATTCACATCTTCAATGCATCAGTGACATACCACAAGGGAACTAGTTCTGTTAACAACTGTATACTCCAAGCAAGTGTTGCAGAAATACATACGGACGGCACGGCAGGTGGTCCGGCGAAAGCATTAGTATTCTCAGCAACTTTGGTTGATGTTTCTATGAGATTGTTGCAAGCTGATTCTTTGAAGTGTATGGGAGAACTGACTTGTGGTCTTCTTGTGGAAGGGGCGGTTAAAGCTGATGTACCAGTTAATGTTGAGGTATGTAATCAACTAATTTGGAATCAAATGTGGTGTACTAGACTTTTACCACAAATTAAGGAGAGGATGATAGGAAGTGAAAAGTCTAGGACTAAATTATAAATAATCTTGTTCTTTTTCAGCCTGGTTAGCATGACCAGCGAGATTTTGTCTACCCTGTGTAGAAAGACATATGCTAGAAAGAGAAAGAGATAATGTCCCATAAAGACAAAGCAGGACAAAATCTCGCACGTGAAGCTAACCATGCTAGTGAGAACTTTCTTAATAGCTCTCTACATTTTCTTGTCAATGAGGCAAAATAATGACGAAATATTAGCGCCCTAGTATGCATGATAATTTTTCTACAGCTATACAAGTCTAACTTTCCGCCCTGTGGAATATTTTGTTATGTGACATGAACATTTGTCCCCAATGATTTCCAGGGTAAAAAGTTAGCCTATGTAACTCTCCGGTCCTCCATCTATATTTATGCAAAAAAACCTCCCCAATTTTGTATGTGGATTTTTGTAAATGTGTCATAGGAATTTATCCTGAAGGACATCAGGGATAAAATTTAGCCTGTCACTATCAAGCCGTCCAGCTATCCCTGTGCAAAAAAACACGTTGGTCCATTGCTCTGTTGTGGCGTGAAACTAGGACAAACAAACACACTTTCCCATTTATTATATTAGTTACGATCTAACTTCCGGCGTCGGTCTTTCCTCCTTTCTACAACCTGGGGTCCTTCAAGCGAAGCGTGAAAAAGCTGGCGGACTGTCGCGCGCATTCATGGACCAGCCACCTATGCTTAATAATTAGGCGGTGGCAAGGTCACATGTCGTCTTCTCTATAAAAAAAAAATTACAAGAATTTTAAAAATGTTTACCTATCGGGGCACTAGTGTTGCTAGGGAGAGATGTATGTAAGTGGTATTAATATGTAAGTATTTGATACAAAGGTATCCTTAGGGAGATGGCAGTGATGTGAAATCCATTTTGTTTCATCTTATTTCTTACATGATCATTTATCATTCCTTTTTTACTGAAAATTATTGGAATAATTACATTGCTGACAGAGAAAACAATAGTTAAATAATTTATTTATAATTCTTCTTTCTCCAGTTTTATCCAATGTTTAATTGGGGTTGACTCTTCCAATCGCTATTTGCCGGCTTAATCTATTCCGGGTCATCAGTGGGTCTAGTTCTAGCTGAAAGTCATGAGAGTCGGAGTATGCCGCGGCGTCTTGGTCCTGACTCAATGTCCAACACTTTTCGGGTCGTGTGGTCTTCGGGCCTTCTCATCACGTAGCCGTGTTTCGGTGAGCTTTTCAGGTATAAAATTACATAATTAAATTCTAATATTTCAGAAAATTCATACAGTAATCAATGACCCTATAGTAACACTGCAAGGTGACCTGATTGGCTTCATACAGACTGGTAAGGGGCAGGGGAGGTCTACAACGACTATGGAAGTGTATGAAGATCAATTTAGTACTCTCATACAAAGGATGTCGCCTGTTATACCAAAGGTTGGTACACATACTTTAAACTGTAAATACTCGCTTTCCACGCTGGCTTCATCCATGGATTTAAAAAAAATGACATAATAATTGCCCTGAAGAATTCCTGCTAAGAAATTGCTAGAAGGTGGGTAGTAGGGTGGAGCGAAATATTTTTTTATTTCGCTTAAGGCTTATGCGGAAAAGTTGCTAATTAGTGTCAGTATTAAAACTTATTACGGGTGTAATTAAATTAAGTTTATGGAAGTACTGCCCCCAGAGCATCAAAGTTATGAATTTTAGGGAAAATAGGTTCTTAAAAATGAAAAATCAAATATAATAATACTTTTTTTATTTAAATAAAACAAGTTTCCGGTTAGCTACAAGTGATAAAACTAAAAGAAATAAAAAGAAACACCCAAGTAAGTACCATTTCTTATCCAAAAAATATGTAAGTAAAGTATTTTTTTTCAATTTTGTAATCTTGTTTTGAAATGAAATATGAAATGAAATAATTTTTATTTGCCAGGGATTTTTCAGACCTACATGTGTGCGTGCACACTACATATATAGTCCAATAACCCTACCGTGACTTACAGTGTGCAAAAATTTCCAAGTACCTATTATGTAACATTCTTAATCACCTAACAATGTGACAATCAAGAAATCCAATTTATACACACAACATATCAAAAAATTAAATGAAGCTATTGTTCGAACATCAAGAGACTAGGGTCATCGCTGACATCACAAAACCAAAATACAATAAATTATCAATACAGATTACATTGTGTTTAGAAAATAATTATTTGTATTGAATAAGGGCATAGTACGACACGATTCTATCTTGTTTCTGATCCGGCCTTCTCGTCTCAATGGCCCACAAACTGCTGAACAAGATTCAGTCACTAATTTGATGAATCTTTCGGTACCTTGAGTGTGACAAGGAAAATGACGAAAACCTATTAACATTTCGGAAGTCACTTTTTCGGTATCTGCCAAGGCCGCTAAAATCACCTCGGTCGGAATAACTTTGGTGAGAGGTGGTTCCGAACTTCCGAAGGGTTTTCTCAGTCTATGAGCTCTGTAAAATCTTGTGCATCAAAATTGAATTGCGGCAATTTAAAAACTCTCAAAGAAGTAAAGCCGGTAGAATGATCACGTATCTTTAAAATCCTTCGAAGGGTCAGTTCCCTGATCTGTGCTTCCGATTGTCCGCTAACATCGCAATCAACACATTTTCATTGTGGCCAAAATACCCATTTTGCTGTATAACATGATCTATTACTTGTTTGAGTCTATCTGGCAGGTATCGTGACAATTGTATTGCATGAAATAGATGTTTGGATCCATAGAGGCAATTCGGCTGAGTTTTAATGCGAAACCAAACTTTTATCACGAACTCTGACAATATTTTCAGATTTTCAGATGGGGTTTCGGTCGCAACGTAGAGCCGAAGTATACTGTTTGCCGTGGTAAGCCACCTTAAATGAAATACTTTACCGGTTTACGTTTCGCCAATCTTTCGTCACACTCGCCCTTGCTGATTGCTAGACACATTTCTAAAAGATACAATTGGACTGTACTCAAATCATCACGGCTCTTCGTTATATCTGGCAAACAACACCTTATAGCAGTGAATGATTTGACTGGAAGACATTCGCAATATTATTAAATGCCTTCTCTATCGGACCACTAAAGCTTTTCGACCCTGTAGTAGTACCTATTCAAAAAGATGTCTTAAGCTTAACTCATTTGCGTGCAGTTGACATATTAGCCATTGAAGAGGACAGTGTAGCTTGTATTCAAGCAGTTTGATAATCCCGGCTCTATTACCCGTGTTAACAGCAGTTCCATCACAACCGATAGTTTTTGATAAATCAATAGACTTTTGTACAAAGAAAGAAAACAACTTACTTGCTATAGTTTTAGCATTCCCGGACTTTAGAGAGATATATGGCCTAGGTATTTTGAACATGGATGTGCTCTTCAACTACAACTCTCCTTATACCGTCTTCAAGCGTCTTGTTCTTTCTTCCATCGAACGAAATAGCAATATATTCTTGACAATCAGCCAAACTGTTTTCAATAACATTTGATCTTGTTTTTGACCGCGCCCTACGAATATTAGACCGATCAACAACGTTCTCAATGTTTTCAGTCGATAATTAAACCAAGGTCTTGGAGCATGGCAGACACTATGGCAGCACCGGCTCTGTCAGAAATTTCAAAACGGTCCAATGATCTTGCAACTGCCTTAAACGATTTTCCTGGTTGCACGGAGATACTTTGCGTTGATATACCAGCAGATGTCGATGGCAAATCATTTAAATTTTCACAGGGTTTTTCAACAATTTCCTCCGAAGAAAAACTGGATCGTTCTGTGCGAGGTGAATCTTCGTTTTTCGTCGCAGGTATTGGCACACGCCTTCCGCCCCTCACCCCATCTACTTATGCGCAGGTGAAGTGCATCGTGCGTCTAGTCAAGACGAAATTTTACAAAAGTCAAAGATTATTTTAAAAACATTTTGTAAAGAAAATGTTACTTTTGTTGACTTATATTGGCTTTTGCGTATATTTACTTATTAATATTATTAAATATAGAAGAAAAAGTGCTATATTTGACTTACAATGACGCTATGAAAAAAAATTGTTTTTTGATATTTTTCGAAAACATCAGCTCCTGGGGGCAGTACTTCTAGTACTTTGTTTCTAATTATATTTTGCATACGTAATACTTAAGTGTATTGGCAACTTTTAATAACCCCGCGAAAAAGAAATTTCACAAAAAAATTTTTTTCATACATTGAGTGCTCCACCCTAGTGGGTAGCCCGTTGCTGCATTTAATGGACCTAGATGTGTCACTTCTTTAACAGACATGAATATCTGTTATTTTTAGAAGTGCGGACGCTTTATGTGCCCTCCGAAGCACGAGTAGTCGATTAAACACATTCTTAAAGAAAACCAGTGTTTAACATTTTTGGTATGAGCGGGAATTGGTAGAGTTGGAAGGTCTTTGCATTTCGTACATTCCTTGGCTGGTCCTGTGCGGACGCGTCGATTTTGGCCTTCGAGTCGAAACGAAAGATGTCGCGGTCCAAAATATGTTAGCCCCACCGTAGTCAAATAAATACAGAAGATCCACTACTGACTACTCAATATTATAAAATTAATTAACGTTTTTGTAAATTAATTTTCAGACATTTAGCTTAAGGATTGAGGGAACAAAAGTGAACTACACGCACGAAACAACCAAAACAAACTTTCAGTATTCACTAGAAAGTTTACAGGTTTGTTGTATAATATAACAAGATTTCGCCCGTGTATATTTTCGAACAAATTAAAATATAGCCTATGTCACTCAGGGATATCTTAGCTTTCTATTCTTGAAACAATAAAAAAAAAAAAAACCTTTTTATAATACTTTATAATTTTTTTTTGTTTTTGGCCTTTTTCGAGACGGACAATGATTAGATAAAGCAAAAAGGTACTGTGCAGTACAAAAACAAGTCATCAAACTTCTTCATTCAAAACAGATAATGTCCATTGTGGCAAAATAATTATGATTTAGCTTTCTATATGTATATGGGTTGTAGGTCAGTAATGTCAGTATAGGGACCTCCGAAACTATAAGAGATAGCAAATTGTGATCTAAGGAACCATGTCGTCGATTTTAGAGATTAGAAAAATTGCATTCATAGATAAATTAAACTTGTACACTACGCGGGAATCGAATCCGGTCAGTTTGAAAAATAAAACTGAGGGTATTTTTATGTTGTAAGGAGTTTGAAAATGGAATGTGAACTTCTTAGTTTCCCAGGCCGAACTGCAATTGTTTAAAAAAAAATTCAAATAAAAATAATGGCGGGAAATTTTAAAACCATTTTGTTATAATTTTACGTAAGTCTTTTTTATTTTTGTATGTATGTGTAGTTTCTAAAAATGTCTATTGAAAGTACAAAACGCAATAACCCGATCATTACCTAAACGAGTTAATTATTACATCCAAGAGAATAGCTGTTATTTCGAACTGTTCCTAAAATAATATTAAATACATGGTTTCATAGCAACATTTACTCCTTACAACCAACCTGCACAATCAATATCGTAATAAAAATAACGTAAGTTTTTTTTTCAAAATGACCAGGTTCGATTCCCGAGTAGGTACACTATTAAGTTTATTTAAAATTAGCTGTTTCCCACGACTTCGTACGTGACTATTTCAGAATGTTGGTAAACATACACTTCATACATAGCTTTTGTCATGTTCACCTCTACCCACCCCGTTCCCGTCGTCATGCCGTGATGGTATATAGCCTATGTTACTTAGGGATAATGTAGCATTCCAATGGTGAAAGAATGATCAAAATCCGTCCAGTAGTTTTTGAGTTTATTCGTAACAAACATACAAAAATACAAATCTTTCCTCTTTATAATATTACTAGCGGACCCGGCAGACGTTGTCCTGCCCAAACGTTGACTTGCCCGCACTACCCCTACCCCTACCCCTACCCCTACCCCTACTCCTACCCCTACCCCTACCTATAAAAAAAATAAATAGGGGTGGACCACCCTTAACATTTAGGGGGATGAAAAATAGATGTTGTCCGATTCTCAACCCTAACGGATATGCACACTAAAATTCACGAATATCGGTCGAGCCGTTTCAGAGGAGTTCAATTACGTACACCGTGACACGAGAATTTTATATATAAGATTTTAATATTGTCCACACGCGAAGCCGGGGTGGATAGCTAGTATAAACATATTAGAAATAGCTGTTTCCCACGACTTCTAGTTTCAAAATGTTGACACTTCATACATAGCTTTTGTCATGTTCACCTCTGCCCACCCCGTTCCCGTCGTCATGCCGTGATAATAAAAAGTATCCTATGTTACTTCTAATACCTGCAAGAATATATGTGCAAAATTTCATGATGCTCGGTTAAGTAGTTTTTGCGTGAAAGCGTAACAAACAAACTTACATTCGCATTTATATTAATAGGGATAGTATTAATGCAGTTTTTCTTATCTCTAAAATGGACCACTTGGTTTCTCAGAACACATTTTGCTATCTCTTGTAGTAACTGACCCATCTCGATGTTACAACCTGTATAAAACACAACATGAGTCTGCATATCACCTATAAGCTAAAATCTACTGTTCCGATTTGTGTTACTGTTAGGATTTCATAGCCATTCATTATTATCAGTAATTATTATTCCTAGGTAAACTCCAGATTTAGCGCCTCGAGCGTAGTTACCGAAACGATGTCGGAGTCGATGCCGCAGTTGTATGTGGCGTTCCAGATGGACCAACTGAGACTTAACGCCGGCACAGACGGTTTATTGTTTCTTAACAAACTGAAATTAGACGCTAAGGTAAGAAAACATGATATTCAGTGGCGTGCGGTGGGTTAACTGGGCAAGGCAACATATCTGATGTCGTAAAATGTTATGTTATCTATAACAATTTCAGTGTTACATTTCAAAATATTCCTCTGGCAAAGCTGGGGTCAAGGGCGGATTCAGCTTTGGCGCCAGGGGGGGGGGGGGGTCCACATAGTCATGGTCAAGTCACAAGAAGTTATAATTTAATTTTGATAATAATAGATACAAGTAAAAAGTAGGTATTTTATTAATAAATGTAAGTAATGTACAGTACGACTAAAGAAATAATGCGCATAGAAATCTTCGCCATACTTCGTATTTCCGACAAAAACCGAATCACAAAACGCAAATTCCTAAATATTGCATTTGCACTTTAAACCTTATGGGAAAGAAAGTAGGGTTCAAGGTCATTTAAAACACGTGCAGAGTTTGACAGCTGTCAAGACTCATTGCCCTTTATGCTCTCACATGTTTTAAATGAACTAACTTGAACTCTAAATTCATTGAGATAAGGTTTAAAGTACAAAAGCAATATTTAGGCGCCATGTGTTTTGTGATTCGGTTTTTGTCGGAAATACGAAGTAAGGCGAAGATTTCTATGCGCATTATTTCTTTAGTCGTACTGTACTTAAAATCTATATTGTGACAAAAAATATATAAAAACATTATGTTTAACAATTTTAATTAGTGGTCCACCTAGGTCCTGGACCCAGCCCAGGGGAGGTTCATGACCCCCTTGGCTGGGGTGGAAAGATAAGAAAGGTTCATTATAACTAGTGAAAATCTATCGGGATTTCTAATCTATCAAATTGTTCATGTAGTATATTTTTCTATACTATCTATACAAATAAATAGAATTAAATGTTTGGCTAGAATAGGCTCCGAAACGGCTCAATGAATTTTAGTGACATTTTTAGGGGTCACAGTGGGTACTTCGACTAAAAATCAGATATTATTAAAGGGTTAAGTGTTATCAAAATTCAAAGACAAATTTTAGACAATGTACATACGAACGCTAGTATTCTATTCTCATGGAACGCTAAAACATAATATTTATGCTGCAACTTCTAACCGAATTATAAGTATGCGCAGCCCAAAAGAACCTCAATTACATACTTAAATTATGAAAAATCAGAAAAACAACAACCGCGCATAACCTCAAAAATTAGCTTTTTTTTATTCATCCCTTTCTGGGTTAGGCAAATGAAAAATCCATGCAGTCTCGTCTTCAGTATCAAAAAATTAGCTAATCGACCAAAACCTTCGCCATTGTCTTTAGCGTTATCTACAGGGAATGGGTAGACAAGGAGTTTATACTTGAAGGAGTTTGTATACAATAAATATACTCCTTTCAAACTCCTTGGTTTCGTCAGAGTGAAGGACAGTTTAGTTAGGTCACGTGGTTGTATTTCAGTCGGTCTCATACATTTAAAGTTATCTATTCTACATTCTATTCTATTCGTTTAGTTGTCTAAGCCCGCAGGGCAGAAAGCTGGTTTAAAATAACGCTAATTCTTGTTTATATTTTCAGCTAGAGAAAGGTGTACTGAACTTGTACATCATTATAAGTGTTCTTAACCTACTGTACAACCACAAACACATTTACACGTGGTACAGAAACAGTTTAAGGCACGTCAAGACGACGCAGTCAATGCAAGTTACTGAGAAGCAGAAAACATGTATGTAAACTTCTTTAAAATTATACTGATAAATATTCCTAAAGTATTCTATTCTATTTTTTTGTGTTATGGCTCCATCAGGGTTTTGATGATTCCGCTAATGTCAAGTATTGTATAGACGTTATAGTATCAATATTTAATTTAATTTAATATTAATCGATAACTACATACTTGTTTCTAATGACAGCCGTACCAGCTTGGATGCAACACTTGTTTGACAACTGTGTGGTGCAAGGTTGTGCGGAGTTGAGAGCTGTTACCTTGCACGCTTCTCTTCCTGAAGACAAGTCTTTAACGGTCGGATGTGCCGGCTTGAAGGTTAAACTGGACCAGCTCAATGAAGCTAGAGGTGGGCTGTTGAGTGATAACTGCTTTTATTTTTAGTATATTGCTATACTTTGTAAGTTTGAATGTAGGGGGTAATCTCTGAAACTACTGAACCAATTAAAAAAAATATTACACGAATAGAAACCTACAATAATATCCATGAGCTAAGTTGGGGGAGGAAAACTATATAAGGAAGTGGCTGGTCGATTTCTTTTGGTCCTTAATATGATTTTTCTCGTGATTTTTTTGTGTATTTATTTATACGGGCCTGGGAACTGAAGTAAACGACGCCAAACAACTGTGCCGATGTGAACATCGCGCGAGTACCTGTGCATTATTCAAAATTTGTCATTAGTATGACCTGGTACAAGGCACTACAAGACACACCGTCGCAATTCATCACTTGTGAATATATTCATAGCGGTACAGTTGTTTGGCGCGGTTTATATGACCGATAGTGTGAACGGGTAGGTGGTCTGGTAGTAACACAGTATACAATAGTAATAACACACAGAAGACTCTTTTCGTACATTTATTACAAATTCGAATGAAAATATTACTACAAAGGAAGGTATGGTCGCGTCGAAGCCAATATGTATGAAATTGTACTAGCATTAATTACTTAATCGGTAGGTACGTGTTTGCTTCGGGATTTTCCCACTGAGTGTCTAGATACCTTATATTATTCCTATATAAACGACCTATAGCGCGACCCATGCAGCTTATCCTTAACCATACATTACAGAGGAGCCATACACGTCTACCATTGCCCGCTTGGTCGTGGGATGTCGTCATTGGAGCACCGAGGTACTGATAGACGCGGGCTGGTGTAAGGCAGGTATCGGGAGCTCTCTACCTCAGGAGCCGCCGCATAAGAAGTTGCATTCGTGGGGGACTACCTTGCTGCTTGGTGTCGCGTTGGTCAAGTGGGGTAGCCATGGGTCGAAGGATTCTAAGGTTTGTATTCCCATTATTGTAATATTATTCCCTGAAGGGTGCGTCGGTCGCCGAGTGGTTAAGACGTCTGGTATTAACTAGGCAGACCACGGGTTCCATCCCGGATCCCGGCCATGTACAAATGGAAATTTTATAATTAAAAACTAATGTCCTATCAGGAGCAGAATTGCAAGGACCACTAATAAAAAAAATCGCTTGACACTTTAAAATTACATGAAAACTATGTCAGTTGTGACTTGATCTGATTGGTTCATATCTATTTAAATGTCATAGAGCTTTAATGTGATAGGTTGGCATTAGAAATGAATCAATATGAAAACTTCAATGTGCATGCGAATATAGCCTTTACGGGGTCCTACCAACGCTGCTCCTGATTGCACATAATCCGACAAACCACACTCCCTCTAAATATAACTTAACACGTGGTCTTCCGCTGGGTACCCTGGAACTGTAACACGGTTTCGGGAGCTGTAAGGCAACCCGTGAAGAAAAAAAATTTAATAATAATATATACCTCAACACTGCTCAACTCCTAAACGTGACAGGACGTGGATCAATCTATGTAATGGCGAAAACCGCAGTAAAATCCGTTAGTTTCGGGACAGACGCGACATGGGATCGGGACACTGATTTATAATTATAGTGATATTGCCGTTTGATCTGTAATTAGGAGTGACCTACTTTTACAAGTAATTCTGCCTACTCATAGAGTATTAAGACTAAGGAGGGGCTCCCCCTTTCGCCAATGTTATGTTCTTTGACCCTTAAAACTGGCCATTAGGGCAGTAATAGGTTTCGTTGGTAACGTTTTGTGTCGCAAGACAGGGCTGTAAAGAAATAGTTATAAAAAACACATTTTTAAATGTGATAGACGATCTAGGACGTCTAATTTATTATTATTTCTCAAAGGTGTTTCATGTCGGTACGCTATATATTCCTTAATACTTCATCAAAATTAATGTTTGATACTCCATTTTGAATATTATTTTCCTCTCTAATGACGAAAAATAATCAAAGAAATCAAAATTAAATGTTTCTTTTAAAATTAGGCTAATTTATGTATTTTGTAAAAGACGTCATATGTTGGAGATCACTAGAACTAATGGTGCGAAGTCGTCTAGTTATTTATAATTATTATGTTTGTATTTTAGCATAACCTCCATATAACGTAAAAGCCGTTGCGACAATAATACGACAGAAAAATACAGTGGTACGGGGGTTAATACTAGGCGTCTACATCCCCCCCCCCCGCCTCATGGCCAAAAGTGGGTAAAAAATACTCACACAACTCCTTTAATCTTAATACTCAAAGTGCCTTCTAGAATCGAATGTTGATACCATAAAATGTTCCAGGTGGAAGCCATGATGGATTGCCTAAGATTCGAGTGGAGCAATACGTTAGCAACAACCATAATAGCGGCTATTCAATGCCTCAACCAATACAAAGAGGACAACATCAAAACGGAATCTCCACCACAAATCAAGTCCAAGTTAAAAGTGACCGTGAACGTGGCATTGTCTCACATTAATTTGTTTTTCATAATTAATGATTCCATGTGTATAATGACGAGGGTTGATGCCGTGTCGGTTGACAGGAACTTCAATAAAACTGGGGTGGTTATTTCTGACCTGAAGGTGGTTGAAATGGATCCATATAAAGGTAAGTCAAATTAGTAAAAAATGGTTTTGGGTGCCTTGCAGCGTATCTTCGGCGTACCCAACATTTACGCAACCTTTTGTTGAAACACCTTCGTGAATGATGGATTCGAGGGAGGGGCTTGAAATGCGACCAACTTCGGCTTGAGACAATTTTTTTTATCAAATATATATAAATAATAATTAAATGCTGTTCGTTGGTTAGATTTAAAGATAGTTGAAAAATTGCGTTCCGTTCTGTTCTGTTGCTCCGTTTTGAAGTGAAATAACGACAAACAGACAAATATTTTTTTATTTATAACTAGCTGTGCCTTGCGGTTGCACCTGCGTTAACAGTTACTGATCCGCCCCTTTGGATTGTTATATATAGCTTCTTTAAAAATTGAGCTATCAAATGTAAAAAGATTTTTTGGTAGTTCCAGAGAATGGTGCGTTCAAACAAACTCACAAATTATAGTAGCGATACCGGTCTAGAGGCCTCAAGGTCACCTGCGCGGTCTACTTTTGGAATGTTCACAGGTATCCTAAGAATTTTCAAATTATTTCCAGGCACCGTATCATGCCAGAGATCCGAAGACATAGTTACCAAGGTGTTCCACGCCAAACTGACCAGAATCGAAATTTTACCACCGAAGAAGACCAACTCATCATTATTGGACGTGCAATTTCTGGAAAACGTGGACTTCCAATGGAGCGCCAACTTGCACCTTAAGGTCTTGACCTTTGTGAGGGCTGTGAACATGTTTAAGGAGGAAATACGCGGTGTGATGGCAGACGATGTCGTTCAAGTTAAAGTTGACAAACATAAACGGAGGCTCGATTGGCGGTGTAGTTTCAGAGGAGAGACCAATATTGCGTTTGTTCTGTCGAAACAGAATAGTATGCTGCTTTTGACTGGTATGTATTGTAGAATTGGTAGCTAAGGGTTTTACTTATACACCTTGTTTAACAACTGTTTAGTTATAAAGTACTAGCGACCCAGCCCCTGGCTTCGCACGGGTAAAATATCGGTTTATAAAAATTGTAATACCCACACAAATTAGCTTTTTACTACTTAACTATTACATATAAATATATGCTACCGTGGACTTTTTGTGGATCATTTTATTCTACACAATAGGCATGATGACTAAAAAATTCTAATTAGTCCGTCAGTTAGATTATCAGAAAATATTGGACACGTATTTTTTCTTTCGTCAATTAAACAAAAAATGATGAACATATATCCCGCTAAAATTCCGTGTGACGTCACATTTGAGTACACGTTTGACCTAGAAGTGACGTCACCGGCCCCCACTCCCAAACTTTGACGGGCTTTATCTCTGTAGTTTTTTGTTTGATTGACAAAAGAAAAAATACGTGTCCAATATTTTTTGTTAATCTAAATGTCGGACTAAATAGAATAATATTTTGTTTACCCTATTCTTTCCTACACTATTTTGTTATATCTCTGACGGATCAAACGCCACGAAAACGCGTTGGAGCTAAGTACTTTTTCCCCGGCTTGATTAACTTATACTGTTAATTTAAATATATAATACCGTCGTGTCGCTGACTGACAGACAATCAACGCACAGCCTAAACCATTGAAGATATAATTGTAAAGTAGGAGGTGTAGAGATGCACTAAGAAAGGTTATTTAGAAAATCAACCCCTAAGGGGGTGAAATTGGATGTAAACGTTTGATTCCTAATACTACTAAAATAAAAAAAAACTACACTATATTTTAGTATAGGTACAATAGAAATTTTTATATGTCAAAATAAATAATATTGCCGAAATAATATACTTAGTAATATTATATTTATTTCAATTATAGATGACACAACGATATCGTACCAGCACGCGAGCGGCCTTTATGTAGGCTGGGCCCAAGTAAAGGTGGTGCTCAATGGGGACCAGGTGGTAATTATTGACGGGTACTCTATGGAGAGGGTCACCGACGACCCCAATATTAGGGTCGAGAGGAAGGCTAATGAACACTTTAAGTTGCCCTGGAATAAGGTTTGGTAAGTGTAAGGGTTTCGACCTTAAAATACCTCAACAGAACTGGAATGAGGAAAATTTGTCTTCCGCTGGGTACCCAGGGGCTGGTAACCCGGTTCCGGGAGCCGTAAAGCAAACCAAGTAAAGGACACCTGATTAGAGGGGGGTTAGCATGCATTATAGTCGAGCTATCATCATTTTGGAGGCGTCTACTAACGATATCCTTTTTCACGTCATGTTTAACATACAGCTGCCATCTTATAAAAAACAGATTCATTTAAAAAATCATAAATCGCTACATATTATAAAACAGTCCCCCGCCGCATGTCTGTCTTCCTTTTCACGCAAAACGGTATTTTTTGCGGTTTTCTCTAGATAGGTTAATTCACCGGGAAGGTTTACTAGTATTAAACATGGACTTATTATGTTTAAAAGATGATCATTAACAGTATAAGTGAATTAAGTCTGGGATAAAGTTTTAACAAAATAATATAATAAGTATAAAAGGACGTCGGAAATAATTGTGTACAATAAAATGATCTACAAAAAAGTCCGCGGTAGCATATATATATATCTCTAATAGATAAAGTGCGTGCAGCCACTTTCAGCTTGTACAAATGCATAATGTTCTTTAAAATTCGTAATTTATTCAATATTGAAATATGTAGTGAAAAATATTGCGTTTAGTTTGCTATCTGAAATTGCGTGTTTCTTTTTTAATAATATTATATTATAACTAATATTCCAGGGGTGTGGACATAGAATCAGTGCGAGTGATATTCCCATACAAACACCGTTTCGCTGAAGCTATACAAGGCGATTTTGTATCGTTGTTCAAGTGGATTAAAGTTGTACATAATATCACAAAGAAACCGTTCAATGCTGAGAGCCCGCTGCCGAGCGATCTGCGCATCAAAGTTAGTATCTCTAAATATTACTAGCTTTTCGCCACCGGCTTCACCCGTGGATATTATCGAACAAAATAAAGTTTAGCCTATATTAACCGATATCGTAGCTTTCAATTCGTGGAAGATTTTTTACAAACGGTTCAGTAGCTTTGAGAGATTAAATATTATTTTATTTTATTTTATTTTATTCTGGACAACAAACAACCATACAACAAACATTACTACAACATGGATACATATTAAAAAAAATAACAGTCATATATGGTCAGTGACGTTATCCAAAAATATTGTATAAACTTACATAAGTACATTCAAAACAAGATATGCAAAGAAAAAAAACAAAACTAAAACTAAAAAAAAAGTAAAACAATTAACTACTATTTAGAATGTTACAGATATTTTTCCTAAATATATACATTATTATTATACATTATTAGTATAGATTTCTCAAGGGAGTTTTTTGTCTCTGTGCCATATCTCCCTTAATTACTCCATCAAAACCAATGAACGATTGAGTCATAATTTTGACGATTACCATTACCACTAGTGGTTTTAAATATTTTAAAATTTGACTTATAACAATCATAATTTTAATAAAAAGCGAATTATTCGGACGGGCCTGTCGCTACCTATAAAATGCAAGCAAATGTCAGCATTTTTTTTCTTCAGAAAGAGGCAAATTATTCCACATCCGGTCATGGCGCCGAACGCAAGCGTTTTCGTCATGGCGTGATGTGGAATCCGGTTTAATCCCGGCCGCGCTGTGATGGTTGTGATTAGTCAGTGATTAATAAGACATATCACGGTCAGCGGGATACTCTTACCTACCGATTTATCGGCTTACTATTGCACAAGATTAAACACTGGAGACTGGCAGAATTGCGACGAAAGTCAGCACTGTTGCCATATATCAAAAGAAGAAAGAGGCAAATAAAATTGCTGCCATTTTAAATTTCAGTATCGTTGTATATGATGAATTTGGATGTTGTATTTGGATGGGCGCTATTAAAATGAGAATATAGTAGATTTTAAGGAACTGTGTGTTTTTTGTTATATGTTAATTTTCCCGAAATTTTTGGCTTGCAATGCGATTGTGATAATATTTATCACGTTAAATTTAGGTCTTTCAATCGAAACATGTGATTGCAATTGTTTCTGAATAAAATATTCGGAGGCCACGTAATTCTGTCTGTTGAAAATGACACATCTATGTCCAATACGTGCAGCAACAGGCTTGCCACCTGTCCTGTTTAATATGGACAACTGTCAAAAAGTGGAGACTGTTACGGGTGTCTCTGACCAGACAGGTAATGAAGAAGTGTGTATATTTTTTTATCTAATTATATATTTTTTTGTGTAATTGTAGATTGCCGAGTTGCTCATAGAAATGAGCGATGACCCGTTCGAAGTTAAACTTAGAGATAACTACGAACTTCTTGAGGACGAGTACATAGAGAGCGAAAGGAGAAAAACTATGCTTGATGCAAAGGTACGACGCATATATCATTTTTAGCGTTCCGTACCCAAAGGGTAAAAACGGCAAACCTATTACTAAGACTCCGCTGTCCGTCCGTCTGTCTGTCTGTCTGTCCGTCTGTCATTAGGCTGTATCTCATGAACCGTGATAGTAAGACAGTTGGAATTTTCACAGATGATGTATTTCTGTTACCGCTATAACAACAAATATTAAAAAAAACAGTTGACTAACGAAAATCTACTGGACGAAAAAAGTTGACAATCATTGATGTATAGCGTAAATAATCTAATTTCGATTTTGGAGGTTAGTTTCGAGGGAAAAATTTTAATTAAAAAACAAATTAATTTCATGTGACATATCAAATGAAAGGGCTCGTTATAAGAAATACAAATATATATTTTTTAGATGCATACCTTAAATTATATTAAAGAAAATGTACGTCTCTTTTTGCGTCGATTATTTGTTTCTACTGGTACCCAGGAGCAATAAAAATGATATGACAACTATGAAAGGTATGATGAATATAAAAGAAGCGAAAGAGGTGTGTCAGGATCGTAGCAAATGATATTCGATAGTTTCTGCCTACCCCTCTTGGGATAAAAGGCGTGATAATAGATAGATAGTAGTATTATTGGATGCGTTAAATTGCTCTTTACAGGTGCAAGAACTCTGCAAATCTCATTTATTCCTGCCGGCTGGCAAAGTGGAGGAGTTGTACGCCGCGCTGCAAGCCAAAGACGCTCAGATATACGTCCAGCGATGTAGAGCCGCGCCGCCGCCCCGCACTCGCCTGGTCGCCTGTACGCTGTCCCAGCTGAGCGTGCTGGCCCTCGCTGATCCATCTCTGCACGGAACTAGCAACGCAACTGCTTTGTTGAGGGACATTGATACCGATACGTGAGTATCAAATATTCCATGTCTCTAATTTGCTTCAAAATATATATTTGTGGAACACCCGCATGCACGGTGCTAAAAGTTAATCCTAAGGGCGCACGAAACGTGGAGTTCTAAATTTGTACGAATAACGTTATATATTAGTTAACAAAGCATATTTTTTCACTGTCAATACAATCTAGTTTGACTACCTTTTTAGAATCTGGGGGAGTAAGAGTAGCGTAGGGTACATTTAATTTAACTTAAACTTACATGATATGAGCTTTTGAAAAACCTTTTTCTGTGCTATCGGTATACTTGTATTGGTTGCCTTATTAGATTGTTTGCTTTTAAAGTTTGACATACAACCACTCACCACGATCCTGGCACACCTCTTTCGCCTCATTCTAATGCATATATCTTTTTATGCATTCACTTCGATTTATATCTATCTATCTATCATCACGCCTTTCATCGCAAGAGGTGTAGGCAGAGACAATCGAATGCCATTTGTTACGATCCTGACATATCTCTTTCGCTTCTTTTATATTCATCAAACCTTTCATACATGCTCGGCGATTGTGTGTACTTTCAATATTTCCATTGATTAATATAAATCTTTTATATGTTCAATAAAAGTACATCTAGGTCGTCCTCTGCCAGCATTTCTTTTCACTTCAGACATATAAACCTTTTTAGCCAATCTTTCATCCTTATTTATTTCGATTTCGGGTGTCTTTAAATTCCCCTTTTTTTGAGTTTGAAGGATTTAATAAAATAATATTACATCATGTTTTGTCTCCAGCCCGTGGCCCGAGGAGGGTCTAGAGTGCAACACCTTGTGGTGTCGCGCGGTGAACATGCAGTGCTCGTCGTGGCAGCTGCTGCTCCGGGACTTCCCGCAACCACTACTCAGTCTGCTGAACTTGCGGACCTGGGGTCTGCTGCTGGGGGCGGAGGGGGCGCCGCCCGCTAGGGGTACGTTTGGAAACATAAATGATTAAACTGCCTAAGTCAACGCGAAGAAGACCTGGCTGAGAAGAGAGCGCTGTCACACTGACAATTAATAATCGTTTTGAAAAAAGTTACTGATACCATACGCGATACGACCCGTTCCAAATTGGGATGATTTTTGTAGGATCATCAAAGGATATATAGGTCAAAGGACTATGGAAATTGTTGATAATGTATAGGCAATTCTAGTTTTCTACACTCGTCAATGGTTAATATGGTTGTCAAAATAATCCCCCCACTTTAGTGATTTCCTCACTGGAGAAGGTTTCTGTCAAATCAGAGGATTGTAAAGTACCTCGGGAGAAGGAAATTGTCAGAAGATCCTTTAGCGAGGTTGAGTGACATCATTATTTAGTTTTATTTTTTAGACATGTTTTTATCAAAGAAGCAAAAAAAGATATTTTTCCCGCGATAAGACGTAGCCTATGTCATTTTCCGGCCTCTCCAACCATTGCTGCTCCGGTTTGACAAATAAACACACTTTGGTATAATGTCATCTTCCAGCGGTACGAACAGTGGTAATAGACCAGGGCGCTCCGTGGGGCGGTCACGACGTAGAGAGGAGTATGATGCCGCTCAAGTTCTATCATGACCTGTGCTGCGAAATGGACGAGTTCAGTTACGCGTTTGGGCCGTGCTGGGAGCCGGTTATTGCGCAGTGTAATCTTGGTAAGTCTGTCCTAAAGGTCGCCATCAACATTCATAACCTTGATGATTGTAGTGAAAAAAGCGAGACCCGAAGACGTTTGTCGACCACTACTAAGGGCCCAGTACTAGAAGAGAATTGTTACTACCGTTTTTTGTCGAGTAAAGATTTGAACAATGTCAACAAACAAAAATCTGAGTTTTGACAGATGCGCTAAAAATATCTTGCCATTGGTATGTACTTATCGATAGTTGCCATGGTAATATAACATAAAAACAAATTTCACGTGTCACTCACGTTTGTGGTGCTATAGGTAAACCATTGAGAAAGTAGCACTTCCATGGTCCACGTGGGTGAGAGGGGCGGGCGTGATTCTGCCATATACAATACGAAGTTTCACGCGATATATCTGTTGTCGACGCGATCCACCTCAAAGATTTCAGGGTTCAAGCTATCCTCATACCAAATTTCATCAAAATCAAAACCTACCCGCAAAAGCCCGAGGTAAATCGCGTCGACAACAGACACATCGCGCGAAACCTCGCATCGTGTTGTCGGGTTGTGGGGTAGCCAGGCCGGGTAGATGGGTATGTAGGTATTGCAGGAAAACTCGTAGTAAACTTTCACCATTCGTTTATTGGTCGAATTAACAAGGAAGGAACAAGCAGGAGCAGCAAAAGAACAACCAGTAAAAGCATCCGTAAGGAGCCAAGAAGAAGGAGCCGTAAGGAGAAGGAGCCGTCAAAGGAGAAGGAGCGCACTGTAATAAAAATGAACTACACATTACTACAGGGCGTTAAGCTATTGAAGTAACACAATACAAAGTATGATAAAATACTTACAATACTTATTTGCGCTCCTTTTATATAAACATAGATATTAGTTCTTGAATACTGATTCAATACATTTTATATAGTTATTTACTTAGTTGATAAAATAGAAATATAATAAATTTTATAATTGGCAGAGTACTGCCTAAGTCAACAGTTTGTGAAGGAATGAGTAAAATTTTAATTTAGGTTCCACACATCGGATATTTGAAAATAACATACAATGTTCTATTGAATTAAAATGAACAATATCGTGTTCTAAAATCAAAATAAATGCTATTTATGATGGCCAGCTTGTAAGCGGCCAGGAAAATAAGGTCGTATCATCACAGTGTATAGCAGAATCACGCCCGCCCCTCGGCCCTCATGGACATGGGAGTGCTACTTTCTCAGCGGTTCACCTATAGTGGTGCCTCTAGCAATTTTCGAGAGAGCTGCACTTGTATTTTGCGATTTACTAAATATTTGTGGCCACACGTCGTTAGATGGAGCTTCTGTCAGAATACTGCATCACGCTTTTCAATAAATGGGATAGAATGGCGTATGATATACAACTTTCAATAGGCGTTCATTTGGAAGTGTTCCTTTTCCTCTTAGTTGTCCGAATTGTTGTGTAATGTCGTTTCCGCATGTTATTTCAGCTTTCGACCAAGTGTCTCGTCCGTCCCTAGACCCGTCCCAGCCGCTGGCATGGTGGGACAAGGTCCGCCTGTTGATGCACGGCCGTCTCACTGCGACCATCGCCAAGTTCACATGTCTGCTGCACGTGTCGCTCGACCCTTACAACACTACAGAGGAAATGGAGCTCACTTGGATCGGTTTGGTGCTCGACTGGACCAATGGTAAGATTGTAGCTTAGATTTTACATATTTGGCTGTATATATAATATAAACAACCATTTACGCTTGCTGGAATAAAAATACACTACAATGGCACCCAATCTATATACGTTACAAGATACTAGTTGGCCTAATTTTTAGCTAACTAATTATTTGTGCAAGGAAAGGACATAATGGCTCACGGCACCAGGCATAGCATGCGTAATAATTGCGCTATATTGTCGTGTCGATCTGATCGCGTCATGTCAAGAAGTCATATAAAAAATTAGTACAGTCAGCAAGAAAAAATATTTTTAAAATCTACGGGAGCAACTGGAGGTTTGAATACTATAAATGTCAGAAATAGCAAAAATCTTTCCCATAATGGGTGTACCTAGGTGGTCACAGCGCCACAAGAACTACCCTAATTATAATTACACCTTCAACACATGAACATTAAGTGTTATTTTTCAATTTCCAGGCAAGCTAGGCTTCCTCGGCGAGTTGAACGTGTACGTCCGCACGGCGAGCAAGTACGACGATTGTCGCGTTCTGCACGTGCCCGAGGTGCGGCTGAGCGTCAAGTTGGGCTGGCAGAGCGGGGCCGACCCGCGCGACCATCATGCTGTCGCTCCGTGCGCGCCTGACCGGCTGCCAGAGTACTCTAGTAACCAGGTGAGTGATATAATTTTATTTCAGATCCTTTTCACGTTGGGCGCCAATTGACGGACATGACCTCTTAGTTGGACGACAGTTGTATAACTGTTCATGAGGCCTTGTGTTGGATATATTATACCAACGTTGATATGTAGGCACTAGTGGGTGGGGTATAGGTAAGATGAAAAGAGTACATACAGTCCTATATGTGTCACCTTCACTAAGGCGACTTACTGATAACACAGTGGTTATGTACGATTGAAGGTAAGTGAAATCTGTATTTTTTGTTCTTTCGGCCCCCGAAGCATTCTCAATCGTCAATGCCGCACCACCCGCATAAGTTTGGTCAAACCTAAAGGACTACCGCGTTATCGTATCCAGCTGTTTTCTATATAATTTTGATGGTTCCATAGATAGACCTTTTGTCCTGTTAAGTGGTGCCAGGCCTCTCATTTTATTTGTTTTTGACATAGTAGAATTATGACAAAAATTTTGTGTTTCAGGAACACGACTCGTACCGCGCCTTCCGGTCCCACGGACTGGACTTATGCGTCCATATGGACACTAAAGCTGCGGACATAGTTGGACCTGTCATACTTTTATATGGAAGTACGCTTAGGTATGTTATATTCTATTGTTTATAGTTTATAAGAAAGAAAAAACTGGCCACTCGTTAGGTATAGCCTCAAAAAATGTTCGGCTTAGTGAGGAAGACTTCGTCTTCCCCTGGGTACCCTGGGGCCGGCAACGGTTCCCGGGAGCTGTAAGGCAACCTGTGAAGAAAGACAAATAATTATATTAAATAATCTAATTACATATTGCAGATGGTTTGAAAGTCTAAAGCTCATCTTGTCCGGCATCACCCGCCCGACACGTCGAGGCCGTGTGTTCAACAACGTCCGTCCGCGCAAGCCTCAACTCTCGCGTCACTACCGCGCTGTCAGCGTGTCAATGACGCTTCATAATATGCAGGTACTTATTGAAGGGAAAATTTCTTCAGGCGGTATTTGGTTTGGGGGTATTACTATTATAAAAATCATTAAATTTCAGGTCTTCTACTGGTCATCGTCATCAAAGCAGCGCGGTTTCGAGATCCTCGGTGTTCGTGTTACGTGCGGCTCTAAACACTCTCTCTCCCTCGTTCCCACTGTGGACGGGCTCGTGAGGCGACCGCGAGCTAACTGGACTACGGTGTATATGAATTGCGACCTTAACGACGCGGAGATATGGCTCAAATCAGCACTGCCAGAGGACAATAAGGATAGGAGTGACGATGAGGTAATTTGATAATTTGAGATAGAGAAATCGTGAAAATTTTTGAAATGTGATAAGTATAAGAATTTATCTCGAAGAATTGTAAAAAACACTTAATCCGTTGCTATGTTTTGAGGCGAAAGGAGAAACAAACATATTATCGTTTCCAGAATGCTATATGTTAAATTATAACAAACATTTCAATGACAACATTATGTAGAGATATCTTTCATATGCCTGAACGAAGAACCAGGGCTATTGTCTCACAAGCATTAAATATTATGCGTATCGTATATAACTAAAGAATAATGTAGTAGTTCCATATATATATATTTGACTTGATTTAATTTACGTTATATGATTTAATTTGATTTAATTCATACGGCCAATTAGTTATACCTATATGTTATTATTCCGTAAATGGCTAATGCAAAGGCAATATTATGTAACTTCAAAAATATGTAATGTGCTGTGAAATAAATAAATAATATTATTTTCTAGTCAGAAGCGATGGGCCTGAACACTATAATAGAGAAGTGTTACTGCCTGTCTGTCCGGCGAGTGTCGTACGGTCGGGAGGCGGCCGGTGTCGGCGGTACAGCTCCCGCCCACAGACTGGCCGTGCACGACCTGCGGGGCGCGTGGACCAAGCTCAACAGAGACGTGGCGTTCGCATTGCTCGACACTTATATTAAAACTCAGGTATATTTTAGTGGAACCGAATTTTATAACGTATTCAAAAATAGTTTTTCGATATACAAAATGATTTAGAGATTGTTAGTATGTCACCTTGTCCTTTAAAAGTTTGTGGTGCAGCTCATACTCGTGTAGTTGTTTATTGCAGTATGGTACCTACCTATATAACCCTATAGTCCAACTACTGACTATGTGACCAAGCACTTTTATTACACTAAATTTGGAATAATTTACACAATAAAATCGCGCCAAGAGCGTGCGGACGACTGAATTGACTGTCAGCGCTGCGGCGACCGTGTACTACAGCGAGAATAAGTTTCGTCGCGGCGCGCATACATCTCTGCCAATTAGTTTTAATCCGGGCGATTAGTAACTTCGCACACTCGATACAAAATAATTTGAAAATGACAGATTTTGAGAAATCGTACAAATATTGTGGACAAAATTTAAAATTCAACACTCTAGATTCCATAAAAATATGTTCTCAAAAATTTAATACGTTTTTGGCATATTGACAACCGACCACTTCAAGAAACATTTTTCATTAATTACTTTTACCTTTTATTCAATTTATTTCTTGGCCATAGAAAAATATTCTGTGATAGGTAAATTAAATTAAGTCAGGACTGCATATATGTTAAAATTTTCTTTTTGCACAGCAACTAAAGAAGAATTTGTCGACAAAAGCTCTCAAAGAAGACGACATACCCGCGACATCGCCCAAACATCAACGTGAGACCGACATGGTGTCTCCGCCACCCGCTACGGCGGCGATGCAGGTACGATATGAATTGTATTTCCAGTAAAATTTTGTGAGATCGTAAATAAGTATATAAGTGCTACTTTCTCAGCGGTTTACCTATAAGTGGACACACTTACGCCGCACATAACCACATACGTAATTAGTAATTTGTCAGTCGCAACTCTACGCCGTATTGCAAGCGTGATGGGCGTATACGCCATAGATTTTTGTTCTTTAACTTGCGTTCTTTCTGAACAGTGAACGAAACTGAACCGTTACGCTCGGGTCGGTGACGCTGAATCGCGTATACTCGGCTTGAATGATACAGTTTTCACTTCTATCGTATGGTCTCAAAAGCACACGCACATTTTTAATTTAGAGAGCAAATTTTTTGTTTTATATAGTGACACTCGCGCAGTTTCCCATAGACATGTGCGGCGGGGCTTACTTAATTTTCACATTCAACCATCTTTTAATACACAGAGTCCGTGGGGCGCGGGCGGTAGCGGCATGTTAGCCCGGCTGGTAGCGGAGGCGGGAGGAGAGCCCCCTGTAGTGCTGCCGGACGAGCTAAGCGGGGAGCCCGAGCAGCCACATCCGCACCAACTGGACGACGATAACGCGCACACCGCCTGTCTCAGTTAGTATAATGGGGCACCTGGGTGTGCCATTAGTACGCAGACCAATGGCTGTCGCAATACTAGCTAATAATGAAATTTTGCAACAATTTGTTGAATGAAATGAAGTGTTCCCCTTTTCCCTGAATCGTTTGTATTGCTGATCTATATATTGGTGACTACCTACGAACACAACCTGTGCCAGCCACATCTATTACCCCGCATAAAAAAACTTACTCCCCCTACCCGCTGATGATATGTCAGTCCTATCATGCTTCGCGCCCTCCTTAATGACGACAGGCCGTTCAGCATCACGACATTAATATTGCAGTTCACAGTATTTAGCGAGGTAAAGATTCAGTACTGTGTTAGTTTATATATCGGGAATATTTTTTATATACCTTCATGGGTTGCCTTACGACTCCCCGAAGATGTGTTACCGCTCCCAGGGCACCTCCTCCTCCTCCTCACTTATTCAACGATTGGCCAATTCTGTTGAGGAATTTTGGGATCGAAAAAGCTTTATGGCGTCACCCACCCCAAAACCCAGAATTTTGAATTTATTACAATTACGAACCCGAAAAAAAGTGGTATTCTTGAGTGTCTTGTCGAGTAAAAAGATGAAAGTAGTATTAATGATATATGAATTCACTTGATAATTTTTTTTTTAAATAAACCTATTTTTACTTAGAAATAACACTTTTTCCCGTCGTTTTATAATTTGTATGAAATTATTCCGTTTTGACGTGCAAGAGAAGGAAAATCTAACTAACAAATGAATACACTTTCACATTTATATTATGCCTATATAATCTGGGCAGTGAACATATCTCAGAATTACAATAAGAACACGTAAATCGTATAAATAGTTCTCGGGTAATAAGCACACTAACGGACAGACAAACTAATAGAAATTGCATTTTATAAGGATAGGCAAAGATGCTAAGTTGGTCATCGCCGCTGGGTACCCTGGAACCGATAACACGGTTCCGAGACCCATAAGGCAACCCATGAAGAAAAAAAAAATTTGCTAACTTTTCTGTTCACAGTCGAGCTGGTGAACTCGCAAGTGTTGCTGAAGGGGTGCGAGACGCGCGGCTACGTGATCATCTGTGCGGCGCGCGCTGAGGTGCGGCAGCGAGTGCGGAAGACGCCGGCCGCCACCGCGTGGTCGGGGAACTTCTCCGCTATGCAGTACTATGCTACAGTTGGGGACACCGATCTGCTTCACGGTACTTTAAATTTGACGATTTGTTATTTGATTTTGTAATTTTTTATAGGTAACAATGAATGCAAAAATTTTCTCTTAACAGATTTGGCATGCCATTCTATCAAAGCGTGAACTTCTTTGATACTACTTGTATTAGTGATAAAATTGAAGTATCTTTCTGTGATAATTTTCTAATCCAATATCTTTTTTTTCCTTTCTTCACTGGTTGCCACGTTCCAGGGTACCCAGCGGAAGACCAAGTCGCGGAAACCTGTCCTTTTTGTCTTGCTCAACTCTATGGAACTTTATATATTTTTCTAACTGAGATTTTATCTTGGCAGTGAGAGTCATTCTTCGTGATCATGCTTGCTGGGCTGTAGTATAAATGACGGTTTTTTTTACTGTTTTGTCTGGCTGCCATTGGAGCAGTTTGTCCAGAATATAATAGGCTTCGAAACGGCTGAATATAATTTTGATGAATCTTTCAGCGATCATAAATGTTTCATCTCTAGAACCTGGAGATAAAGAAAAAACGTTTGCCCGATGTTATGTTATGACCGGCGGTGTTAATGAGATCGGGTGGGTAGTGATATCACGTGAAAACCGGAATAAATAACGTTTAGAAGTTGCAGAGAAAATCAGTGTTTGATTTATAAAATGTAGTGATACTCTAAGGTTACCCCAAATTTTCAGAGAACATCCAGTGGGTGTCTGTGGAGGAGATATCGGAGCGGTGGTCCGGGGCCGACATCAACACGCTACCGGACGTGCCGCGACTGGTGGGCAGCGGGCACTCCGCCGGCAGTGTGGTGGGACGCACGGTGGGGCCTAGCGCCGACACTGATCTCACGCAGGTATGGAAAACAGGTCACGAGACTTCGAATCAAATGGATTTTTAGATGTTAAACTTATGTATATAATTCGACAAACTCGGTTTTAAGGGAAACACTGAAAAGACATTTTTGTTTTCAAAAAAGAAATACGCGCATCTGGAATAAATCTTGATCCTAGCAAGCTGCTTTCTTTGTGTTCGCGGTCTTAAACTGAAATCGGCAACATTTTTGTAGATTAATAAAAGAAACATTAATTTAAAATAATTATTCGTCCAACAAAATGTCGCACGTAAACGTCTTGATATACAAATCTCAACACATCGTAGCATAGAACGAAGAAATATTTTGTTATTTTAGGATTTTTGTATTTGATTTAAGCTACATCATTATAATTTTGTGAAAGAATAAATAAAAATGTATTAAACAGCAATTTTTTTGGACTATTCAGACAATTATATTTTCTGTCCCCAGCTCCAGCGTATCGTGTCCCGCTGCGCGTGCGAGTTTTACTACGTGAGTCACGAGGAGGCGGAGGGAAGAGGGGCGGGCGCGGAGAGATGGGGGGCACAGCAGAGACCTTACGATTCCTTCACCCTCATGCATCACGACTTGGATGTATGCACAAACTCGCTCCAGGTAACTGTATGATCCTGAGTCGAAGTAGACAACTCACTGAACAGCCTTGCCTTGGCTCATGCATAAGCACTGTGTCTGCCATAGCTACATTTTACCAAACAGATGGCGCGAGTCAGATGTGTCATGCTATGAAAATAAGATCGAGTCTTACAGTCGTCGTCTTCTTTCTCTAATTTTAGGATTTCGTACGTCCGATGAAAAAACGGAACCCTTATAGGATCACTCTTGTGTCTGTCTGTCCGTCTGTCACAGCTTGTTTTATTCAAATATACTAGACGAAAAAGGTTGAAATGTGGTACATATGTAGAGTTTGATGACCTAATCACGGACGTATAGCGAAAATAACTAAATTTCGGTTTTCCAGTGTATCATGTGAATTCATGTGACATATAAAGTAAAAGGGCTCGTTATAAGAAATACAAATATATATATTTTTTTAATTTAAAATGCATACCTAGTTTAAATTATATTAAAGAAAATATACGAAAATTGAGCGTCCCCTCCCCTTATCTCCGAAACTATTGAGACTAAAAAAAAAGAAATATAGGACGTCGCGCATTTACAAGAAAAACCTAAGCGAAAATCCTGTCTTGAAATTCTCACGGAAAAAAATGGTAAGAAACCCTCTCCATGCGAGATCGACTCGCTCATGGCCAATTTTTCCTTTCTCTCTTTCAAACGTTATGAAATGTTGGTTTTCGCCGTGCTCGCTAACAGCACAAGCGCCAACTATAGACCACACCGAATAACGCGTACTTCCTGTTACACATTTCCGTCCGTCCCATTTTATGAAATTGTTCCCTACTTTATGTGCAAAAAAATTTCTAAGACGCATCACTCCAAAAATCGTCGTTGCCACTGGTGACAAGAGGGCTGGCTCTTGGCCCAGATAATTAGCATAGTTATATAGCGAGGAAATGCAGCCAGCATTCTTGCCACTATATGCTACGCGAATTTAATAATTGTTTTTAAAATGTACTTAGTCTTAATTTTGGAACGGTTGGCGCGGGGACCTAGCCGAGAAAAAATTAAACGCGTTACGAAAAACCGTAAGACTGCCTCTCCTTCCCCCTCTCTGCGTGCTGGCTCGGTCTTTCTCTCTCTCTCTCCCTCCTTTCGTTCGCTCGCTTTTCTTATACGGTGTGCAACTGAGTCTCGCCGGGCCAAATTAGAGAGAGCGCGCAATATCTATGTATATAGGTATATGTAATGCTATAGCCAACATAATCAATAACCAAAATTAAAGAGAGGGGTGGGTAGAGAGAATAAGAGCCTGGCACGTTAATGATTAATTATACCAACCCTGCATACGAAAGGGACTTCGTTCCAAACGCGTGTCCCGGGTCACGTTCATTTTTTTATATTAATTACTTATTTCTATATTAAATAAGTTTGAAATAACCCATTATTATGTCAACAGTACGCCATGCTACTGGACGTGGTAAACAGCGCGGTGTTATACGTAGAGCCGGAGAGGAGACGCACGCTCGAGAGGCGAGCACGCATGCGCTTCCAGATGCAACTTCAGCGCGACCGGGACCCGCGCACTCTCATTCACTCTCTGCAGACACAGGTAACTAAAATCACGTCCTCTTTGTTTACGAATAGTTGACAATTTGAAATAATTGAAAAGTTGTTACTTTATAATTAATATACTAATTACGGCTTCAAATAAATATATTCATGAGTTGTACCTAAAAGCGCCTCTTTTTTATGTTTATAGAGGGGGATGAAAAGTAGAGTGTATGACTCGGCCGCAAAATTATTTTTTCCTCGAGTGGTGTACTTTGAATTCCTCGCTATGCTTAGGATTCTACTTTAGAAACCCTCTCCGTAAAAATACTATTTTGCTCCCTTGTGATACAATCTACTATTGTGCGTCCAGTGGGGTTAGCTTGCATATGTGTCAAAGGTTCAAAAACTTACGTATGTGTCAATCAAGGTGTAAAAAATTGTTTTGATAGCATATGATACCAAAGTTGACATGCGATCTAACCCCCTGACATACCTCATTAATTGTCGAATTGCGCTCCATTGAGTTTTAACTGGTTTAAATAAACAGGTGCGAGAATCATTGATAAGATTGCGTCGACTGGAGAAGGAGTATTATATGAAGCGACGGACCCTCGCTGAAGACGATTCTGCGGGCATCAAGGAGCTGAAGGGGTTGGATGCTCAGGTATTTAGCATTAATAAAATGTATATAAATAAAATCGTAACGCACCTCACGGAAACTTACTCAAGATATCGAGATGCAGCATTTTTTACTTATTTGTGATCTTATGCTGTGTTAATGACAATATAACTACAGGAAGTCACTCGGAAGTCGCATCTATCTATATTAATCTATGGTAATATTTTATAGAGGTAAAGTTTGTAAGTATAGGATGTAGGTGGTAATCTCTCAACTCAAACTACGGAATCGATTCTAAAAGTTAATAAAGTTGTTTATGTATTCTTCTCGATCACAGGTGAACGAATGCAAAGAAAACGTGTGGTCACTCGGCGACGAGTTGGACGCCATGGTTCGTGCGTGGAGGGAGGCCCGCGCGCGCGCAGACATGGCTCCGCAACCTCGAGCTGGCAGCACGCACGCGCCGCCGCATAGACTGCACGAGATCTGCTTCAAGAGTGCGCGGTGGAGACTAACGGATGCGGATGGACAGCTGGGCATAGCGGACTTGTTGCTTACTAGCTTTTTGTATGTAGCTGTCATTTAGTGTGGATGTGGCTATTCTAGTTTTGTAGTTTGTACCGAAACTCACCTTGGTTTCATTGTTTTCGCGGGATGAGAGAAAGGAAATATTAGTTTATTGCATGCCAATTGGCCATGCTACATATTTATAATATACTTTTTTTATAATTTGTTTTGAAAATATAGCCCATTTTAAGAAACTAATTTCGATATTTTTGTTTTTTATCCATTGCGTCTATTTTTAATATATTTTACAAATTTTACCCGCGAAAAGTAAACGTGACGTCACATGAATTTAGAACAGGATTATAATCTTGGCCACTACACATAAAAAGTGACAGTCAATCAAATTAACGTCAAGCAAACGTCAGTCAAGGTCGACTAACCTAAAAATTACTCTTGTTTATATACTCGTGTTTATATTTATTTAAATTGAATAGTTTTTTACAATGGCAAGTAAATAGTGTTTCATCCCGTCATGTCCTAATAACAAAGAAAATAATTACACGTAAAATATAATTTATAAAGATGTCATTCAAAGATTGACGATTGCCCTTTTTTGTAGGCAAAGGTATCATTTTTTCATACTGCTTAAGATGACGTCATACATCGGTCAAATTAAGGTTATTGTTTATTATTGAATATCTTAAAAAGTATAGACTTAATTTAAAATCTGATAAATAGAAATTGTACTGAAAGCTTATATCTCGAAACGGTTTCGAGATCTTGGTTTCTGTTCCAAAAGTTAGCATGGCCAATTCACAACATTAGATGTAGGAACAAAACAGGAAACAGGGGATCTAATTTACGTGCTTCTCTACCCATCTTCGTTGATGAAAGTGAATAAATATTTAATTTTAAATCAATAAACTCGAAAATAAACAATATTGAAACGAACGATTGAACGAATAAAACGATCAATTGAACGAACGAAACGAATGATTGAAAGAATGAAACGAACGATTGAACGAATGAACGCACGCAGCTCAAGTCATTTCTTTTTTTTAATACAGAATACGCAAAGATCAGGTGTCTGTAAGCCGTTATCGGCTTTTACTAAAAATCCAATATTTAAAAATTAATTTAAGAGTGTTAAAGTTAAAATTTTAGAAAAACAAAAAATACGGGTACCTTAATTTTTCATCTACTTTCATATAGGCTATTAATTAGGGGGTTAAAATTTTGAAATGTTGTGGATTCTATATTTAATAAATACGTTTAATACTTTCTACACATAATATTTATGATATTCATAACGTTTAAGAAAATTCTACAGGTAATCGTAAAATGTAACATTTTATCAATTTCCGTAAATACGTCTCTAATTAGATATTAAATAAAGTATTCTAAGTAATAACTAATGAATCTAAATACGCCAAACGACATTTCGTCTCAGAATTTCTCCCCACCCACCCTTTTAATAGTATAGTAGTTTTAGAGTTAACTCTTTACGAACAAACAGCAACGCGCACTCTAGATATTAAATTAAAACATATAACATCTTTTATCATTCCGGTTAATGATTTTCCTAAAATTACAATATTATAATAGTTACACAGGTGTTACAGTACCCGTCTTTTTCCGTGGTCCCATTGCTCAATAGGTCTTTGAAATTGTTTCAGATACACAAAAACATCAAGATCTGACGACTCAGTGGAACATCAGTTGGAGCTCGGCTTTGTGCAAGTGACAAACTTGCTGCCCAACGAACCGTTCCCGGAGGTATGTATAGTGTTTTCGCATATATTTTCCATTAGCTAGAGTTTTGCTTCATCGCACTTTTATATGCTACGTGGAAAACAAAATATATAGTGTTTATAGCCGATTAACCGGTATTTAAGATAATCCCGCCGATCTTGATATAGTCGTTGACTAATCACAACCATCACAGTACGGTCAGGATTAAACTGAATTCCCCATCACGTCTTGGCGGGCGCGTGCTTTATTCACAAAGGCGTGACGTGGAATCCTATTCCCAACTTGCGTAACTACAGTAGTTGTCAACATGTTCTTTGTTACGTTCTATTTAAAAAAAACCGACTTACCGTAGTCTCCAATGATGTGTAACATCTAACTAAATAACCTTAAAAATCCGAATATTCAAATTATACATTTAAGGAACCTCAACGCGTCAAGTATACTGTAGTCGAATAGAGAGGCACACGCAGTTTACAAACTCACATGGAGAAGCAATTAAGTATATAGTATACGCGCCACGCACACAAAAAATACATGTTTGTTCTAGGTATTGGTACCTCAAGCGCCCAGCGGTAGAGTGCCTCTAGGACGGCGGGCGGCGCTGCGAGTGTTCTGTCGCGACCGGCCTCCCGTGGGTGGGATCTCGGTCAAGGAGCACTTCGAAGTTAACATCGTCCCTATACGTATAGGTATTATATTTGTCTTACAGTGGCCGGCAAAATAAAAGGAAAAAAAATCGTTCATTTCTACCGCGTTCTATCAAATCAAATTAAATCAAATATACAACGAATTTACAATTAATTCATTAGTTAGATATATACTATACATATTTTGACCCTAAAACATTGGTTTTTTTATATCTACACAATTACAATATTTTTCCGCAATTTTTATATAGTTTTGTGACACATGTAATCATTTATTCTATAAATGCAATGTTCGAGGAGCCATTTTGTCAATTTAGACTTAAAGTAATTATGTCATTAGGCAGATTATTATAGAGTACAATACACATCATATAAATGTTCCATTAATCAACTTCTTACCTCTGACTCTTAAATATATTGATAGAAGTTCTTAACCCTCACCATGGTCAATTTCCACGAAATTCACCTCCCCCCGCTCACCGCCCCGCACTGCCGATTATGTGACTCCAACCAAAAGTCAACCTTATCTGAATGCAATTAGACTCATATTGTTTATTGCTGGTTAGTGCTTGACCACTCCATCGTTTTGTATTTTCATTTTCATTCGACTTTTCACTTCGACACGAGGACTTGTTTCTTCTGTGCCCTTACTCTTTCTTAAGACTTTTCTTTCGATGACTCAGTCGGTCCTTTATTACTGAGGATCCTGATTCTGACTCATCAGCTTATACTCAACTCTCTTCATCAATCGGCTGATCCAGGGTTTCTGACATCTGATTGGACCAACGTTTAAGGCTCCGTTTCTCTGCCCATCACCACAATATTTTGTCTATCTTTGTGTAATATGGAGTGTCGGTAACTACAACTGTTTATATTACGTAATTGGCAGGCCTCACCAAGAAGTTCTTCAACACGATGCTCAAGTTCTGCTTCCCGGAGCGCGACCCTGACACCATCGAGGGTATGGAGGGCGAGGACGATGACAGCGGCTCTGTCCGGTCTGCCGGCGGCGGTGGGTCCAAGAAGGTCAAGAAGAGGAACAAAGACTCCAACTCCAACTTTTACGTCAAGCGGGATAAGGACAAGGATGATGTGGAGAAGATGAAGGTTGGTGCATTTGGAGTAGCCAATAGAGGGCGTTGATGTCGTTAATTACTGCACCGCTCCTTTGGGTCGTTACGTGATGTTATTTTCAAATTCGACTGGTAGTTCCAGAGATTAGCGCATTCATACAAACAAACAAACAAAGACTTCAGCTTTATTATTAGTATAGATATCTGCCCAAACTTTCAACCCCTATTATACCACCTTAGGGGGATGGAAGATTACTGCGTATCAAATTTTAGTGGTTTAGTCGTGAAAGCAGACAGACAGAGTTACTTTTGCATTTATAATATTAGTATGGATTAAATAATAGATTATAATTTTACATTCATTAATAATTTAAGGTAAAATTTGATACAGCATAGGGCACACAAACAATCTATAAGCTTTTTATGGTTCCGTACCCAAAGGGTAAAAACGGAAACCCTATTACTAAGGCTCCGCTGTCCGTCTGTCTGTCTGTCTGTCACTAGGCTGTATCTCATGAACCATGATAGTTAGACAGTTGAAATTTTCAGAGATGATGTATTTCTGTTGCCGCTATAACAACAAATACTAAAAAACAGAATAAAATAAATATTTAATCGGGCTCCCATACAACAAACGTGATTTTTTTTGCTTGTTTTTGCTCGATATTGATAACGGCAACAGGTAGACGCTTGAAATATTCACAGAATATTTAGTTATATATTCACTTTAAAAATAAATAATTAAAATAAAACAAAATTCATATTTAAGGGGAGCTCCCATACAACCAACGTGATTTGTTTTGCCGTTTTTATAGATAATGGTACGGAGCCCTTCGTGCGCGAGTCCGACTCGCACTTGGCCGGTTTTTATAGATAATCCAAGAATCCAAAGCAAAGTGAAATCACATGAACATAAAATTAAACTATATTATTACAAATAGTATTATGTCAAGTATAATTAATTAATTTATAACATGTATCCAACATTGATGTCGCATTTACTTCCGGTTTCAATACTCACTCGAATCAACAACATACTCAAAACAAAGCATACATTTTCTTTAAGAATAAGTGCTAAAAATCTTCGCGGATTGCTTTCCGGCCCTAAGGTACCCAACGGAAGACAAAGTCTTCCTCATTTAGCCGAAGATTTTTTGAGGCTATACCTAACGAGTGGCCAGCTCTGTTGAGATAAGATCTGTAGATGGAAAAGCCTCTTTGTATGGTTTGTCGGATAGTGTATATATATTTTTTGTTATAAAAACCCATTGGAACATGGTCGGATGTGGGGATCGAACCCGCGCGCCCGAAGTGCTAAATAAAAACTCCAATTCTCGTGCTTTGGAGAGCACATACAACAATAAATCTCTATCCTGATTAAGTGCAGGTAGATTTTCCACACTTTGCGTCCACCGGTTGTTTACCAAATGTTAAGACGATACATTCAAATAAAATCATAGTTTGAGGGGCGTGGCCTAGCTGCATACGATACTCTAGCGCTACCCAGCGCTACGTGATCGATTGGTCTCTCCGATTAATCTCTCTCTGTCGCATTGAATAGAAACAAAAGAGAAGAGGCGCACGGAAGGTGCTTGGAACAAACGTCTTAAGTGACAAATCAAAAATAATTTATTTAAATTAAAGGAGTAGCTTTATTGAAAATCTAAATTAACATCTTACTTTAGTAATAGATGATACAAATTTGTACTTAATTTAATAAACAATACTTCATGTACTACTGAGAAATTTGGAAAGGAGACTATTTTCAGAGGCTACTTTGCAATTTTTTTCTATCGAACAAAGTTTCTTAAAACATGTTTTATGATTAACAGATTATTATGAAATATAATTAATTATAACATGTAATTTTTTCTATATTTCTAAGAGCTTTAGGTTTCGCTCAAAACGATTTGAAAAATATGATTTAATATGAAGGTAGCCTCTTAACGTGAATGATGTTTACAGGAGCGTGCCGAGAAAAACAAGCTGTTTATCTACATCAAGATTCCCGAGGTGCCGGTGAGGGTGTCGTACAAGGGTAGTAAGGAGAAGAATCTGGAGGACGTGCGGGAGTTACCGCTAGTACTGCCCACTTTGGAGTACCACAACGTGACCTGGACCTGGCTGGATCTGCTGCTGGCCACCAAGACTGATACTAGGAGGTCAGTTTGGGTTCTTCAAATTTATTAGATCACCAGCAATCGCTAGTTTCTAGCCAAAACTGAGTGGCTTGTTGAGATACTTATCCAGGATAAAAAGTAGCATAATAATATGTGACTCTTCAGTTCTCCAGTTTATTCAGTGCAAATCACTGCGAACTGTTGCTCCGTTTAAACAAATAGTTAGAACTAGATGGAAGTTCGCACCGTTAGTGGTGTTGTTGTCATAGTTCAACTGATCTCCAATAGATGGCGTCTTTTACAAAATTAATATAATTGTCTAATTTTAAAAGAAACATTAATTTTTTTTGTTCCACAACTTCCAATACTTCCAAAATTTCGTATCAAACATTAACTTTGATAGAGTATTAAGGAAGGTATTCGATACCGACAGAAAAACACCTTTGAGAAATAATATTATAGATATAGGATGCTGGTGGAACAATATCCATAACCATCCATATTATTTTTTGTATTACAGAGTGCTAGTGTCGCAAGCGATCAGACAGAAGTTGCAGCTTCATAGACGATCTGCTGCCGCGCCAGAACCTCACGAGGAGGATAAGGCCAGACTTCTGCTGGGAGAGCGGACGGTATACTACTTATGATCCCACTAAACATAATCCGTTCTTGCTGCTTTTTTATATGTTATAGAGACAAGTAAAAACTAGGTCGATTCGTTTTTGTTTTTTTCATATTGCTTATAAATTGAGAAATAAAATTAATCCTCAAAAACCTTTTTTTTTAACTAAAACTTATCTCGTTATAATTATGAAACTAAACAAAATTTTGAAAAAATCAAAACGAGCCGACTTAGTTTATGATGTAACAAAACGATAGAGACTAAAATCAAATAATTTCGTTAACGTTTAGGTATAGAAAAACATTAACACCTAAACACCTATTTTGCGCGTAATTCAAGACTTTTTCATCAGAAGCCTGCAACTCTATCGCATACGTGTAAGTGGACGCGGGGTGACTGAGGAGATAGCAAATATTTGAAAAACGCACAGCGCCTGAACTCTGTGACTAAACGATACTCTTAAGCGGTCTCAAGGATATGACTAGTTGTGCACTGCGGTTGCACCCGCGTTAATAGTTACTGCTTCGCCCCTTTAAGACGTAGCGCGATGCTAGCCTATAATTTTCTATTAGAAATATATTTTTTCAATCCCAGGTGCTCAGCGCGAAGACCAAGTCTTCCTCTTTTAGCCGACGGTAATTGTGAAGGCTATACCTAACGAGTGACCAGTAAAAAGCCTCTAAGTGTGGCTTGTCGGATTATGTATATAAGTATTTATTTAATTTAAAAAACATTGGTATGTACATGACGGGATTAAACCGTGATGCATACATACTTTACTATGATTTTGGTGATAATTTTAAATTTAAGAATAAATAAAGAAAGTAATTGGATTGAAGTAAAAGATCTGAGTTATTTTAAGGATGCCTTGGATTTCAGTTTGACTTAGTTGACAATCCTAGATAAATCATGGCGTGGAAGTAGTCACTAAAAATATATTTTGCTATCCAAAAAGGAGTTGAAAGGGACTGCTGGCTTTATTCTGACAGTAAAAATATAAATTATGAAAACATTCTCTTCTACAGGTAGCTGAGAACAAACCACAGAAGAAAGGACAACAGAGCGTTTTCAAATTCTCTAAATCGTGAACTACTTTATACCTGTTATACTGATTGGTGTATTAATATCTGTATAACACTGAGTATTAAGACTAAAGGAGGTGTGAAGCGGTAAATCGCCGAACAATTTTAGACGCCTAGTACTAACCCCCGTACCACTGTATTTTTCTGTCGTTTTATTGTCGCAACGGCTTTTACTTTACTAAAATACAAAACATAATAATTATATATAGTGATCGCCTTTCACATTTAAAAATAACACAATTAACAATTTTTTAGAGCTCTGTCTCGCGACACTAAACGATACCAACAAAACCTAAGGTAACTTATTACTGCTCTAATGGTCAAGTTTTAAGGGTCAAAGAGCAGAAAATTGGCGAAAGGGGGAGCCCGTCTATGGCCCCTCCTTAGTCTTAGTACTCTATGGTATAACACGTTATATTTTTTTGATATATTTTCACAGATAAATCAAATGAATGAAAGATAGTCGCCGCAGATCTTGTGTCTTCGATCAATGTAAAATGATTAGATAGAGCATCTCAGCGCTTTGTGGTGACACAAGCGCGGGAAGAGGACCAAAGGAGGACGAACGGCATATGCGTATGCGCAGAGCATATACTACGTAGCACGCTGAGAGGTTGTGTTGTGCTCCATCTATTTCTTTTATATTGATCGAAGCCTTGTGCTGAGGATACCAAAGACAATGCTATACTACAATTTATCTCTCTTATTTATTTGCAGGCAATATCTACCTTAACCCACGGACCTTAACGTGCCCCGTGGCATTACTAGTACTTGAAATTAATTGAGAAATGGCGAGAAAATGTACTATAAAAGATACTTCTGCATAGAAAATAAAAATATTCAAATTAGTTTCTGAAATATAAGAAATTTTTACTTTACATACCGAATTGCTTCTCTACTAATCATAATTTCTACCAATTGCTACCGCTTTAGGACGCCATTGTGGTATATAATCTCATTGACAACACTAAATGCCAAATGGAAAAATGGAACTCTTATCCATTTTTTTAAAATGGTCATGAATAAAACGACACAATTTTGTCTGTCTATTCAATTGTATGAAATAGTACATGATGAATGGTTGAATAAATAGTACGTTGGTATGCGTTGATCCTTATGGGGGAGCGTCTCACATCTAGCTACTAGATGGCACCACTGTCGTATTTTTGTTGTTTATTTTATTTTTTTTATCATGTTTTACTGCAGCGAGAGTTGAGGCTAACAGACAGTACTCAACAGACTTATTTTTGCATATAGTTTCATTTCTATTTTCAGTTGTACAGAAACCGCCCCACCCCCTATTCCGTATCTCAGTTGCTAACAAAAACGTGTTGGTAGGTCTAGGAAAAATGAGGCAATACTAATGGCGTCGTATTGTCATCTCTTTCACGCCATATATACGACAGATATAGCAAATGTTTATATACCAATCTACAGTACGATGTCGTTAGGTTGGCAGTACCTTTCAGACCTAAGTTTGTTTCATTTTAATGTATGGCAGTCCCGACTCTTATTACTTACTCTATGGCCGTCCACAGATTAGACATGTACGATAGACCGAGAAGATAGAGCGTCATAGTTACTAATCTGTGGACGGTTACCAACATGTTTTTGTTAGCAACAGCAAAATGGAATAGGGGGGCTGATACGTCACATACAGAAACCTTTGCGTGCGTTGTTCGCGTCAACTCTGGCTGCGTTACCTATACCTGTTAAATTATTAACTATATTAAAAAAAATGTTTTTACAACGGTTGGTAAACAAGTACATCCGACCTAAATGTGATAGCTATAGTTTTATTGTAGATATATATTTTACTCTTAACTGCATTAATAATAAACACTGTACAAGTTATACAATGTTTTCTCTCACTCTAACGAATCTGTTATTCAATAATGACGAGATAAAACATTGTTTTATACAACTTTTATTAGTGAGGCGATTTGTGGATAAAGATCTCTTCATATGTATACGTTTTCTAATATAGTTATTATTTTATTTTGTACAGATTCTTTCGCAAAATAATTTACCGCACAGTATAATGTCAATCACCTGATACTGAAAATGAAAAATATAAGTCATGTTAATATATTATTTATGTTTGTCGATTATATTTTTGTAGATAGGTACTTTTATTTTTCATATTTTTTAATGAATAAATGAAAAAAAGACCTGCCACATATCAACCTAAAAGTGGGTTCTTGAAAATGGATGTTTTCATTAAAGTTTAATGATTAGATTGCAATAAATTACGCTCATTTTAACCGTAATATTGTTTAAAGACAAAACATAATTAGTGTTCTCTTATGTATCAAAGCTTAATAAATAACTAAGTTATTATTTTTATAAAGTAAGTTACCATGTTAGAATTCGTCATATTGCGTTAAAAAATTGGCCACCTACATCGCCAGCGTACAACCTAGAAGTCTATATTTTGCCAAATGCAGTCAATATCTCGTTTAAAAAGTGTGATGTTTCATATACACAACATCCGTATAGCTTTATTACCTATATTGCAAACAACAAGCAAATTGCAATTGCCGCTGTCAATTAGTGTTGTTATTTAAGTATGACCCGTGCGAAAACATCGCACCGTTTCTTCAACTGATCTCTAACAGATGGCGTTTTACATTTAACTTGTTTATTTTTCGTTATTAGAGGGAGAAATAATCTTCAAAATGGCGTATCAAACATTAACTTTGATACAGTATTAAGGAAGATATTTGGTATCGACAAAAAAAAAACCTTTGAGTAATAATGTATAGAGATTTTATAAGTTTGCTTATGGCCCAAAAAATTGATATATGACAGTGGAAATTGCAATTTACTTGCTGTCTACAAGATTTCAAGATTAGTATGAATAAAATTATAATGCTTGAAATTGCTTGCCACCAAATGTAAAAATTTTTGGTTTGGAAGTTGGTGGCAAGTTAGAAGGTATCTCTTTCATACGTTACACTTCCTTATAACGTTTTCTCGCTCTACAGTGAAACCGACATAGTATCTTTGTCTCCGAATGTTTCAAATAATCCAATATGGCGGATGCTAGATAGCATATTAGTATTGTGAACGAAAACGAAGTGAAGTGATTAAAATATGATGATGTCTATTCTGTAGTATTTAATAAAAGACTGTGCATTAATGACATATTATTAAGTTCTATCCTGTTTTAATTTTATTTTAGCCTCAAATTCTTAAATGTATTTTAAAAGTAGTTTAATGAAACAGGTGCATAATAGGGGGTAATAAAATGAAACACAAGTTTGAATTTCAAACGATTGTTTTATTACCTAGTTATGTGCAGTTTCATACTACACTACTTTATCTAAACTCATGCAAACACTTTTCACAAACAAAAACACATTAATAACTTAAAATGGCGGCAAAATCGCTTGTTTTTTATCCCATACAAATTAGATGTTTAGTTTTTTCAGTTTTACGCTGTATGTGCTAAGCTTGAAATTGAAATTGCTTTTCAAAGATAAATATATTCCAAAGTTTCTCATGGACAGAAAATAACCAAAATCAGTTATACCTAAGTTTTATGAAGCCTTAAAAATCCTCAATTTCACGCGTATTTCAGCCAAGTTTGCGACTCGAGTTGTCTATCTTTACTAACGTACAATTTTCTCGACCTTAAAAGATACTTTATGGAATACACTAACTAGAATTTGATAATAGTTGTTCTAAAAACATAGAAAAGCTGTGTTTTTGGAAATACCAATTTTGTTAAGAAATCGTACTTTCTCATGTTTCTGGTACGTGTATATTGATCTATCTTATCTTATCCTTGGTTATCTTATCGATTTTAATAGGTAGTCCATCTCGCTCACATCTTTCTAGAGAGATATGGACAAAATAAGCTGCGCGTAAAACTGAGTTCGTTGCGCTGTGATGCGTCGCCTTAAATAACACCTTTTTTAAATATTGGACACGTATGTATATGTATAAAATGTATCATTAGTCATTAGTCGTTTTTTTATATAAACTTTATTTTACATGATTAGATAAAATATGTTAAAATACATTTATGTATTTGGGGAATGCTTAGTATTTAAGAAAATGTTGTCTATTAAAACGTGTAATTAATATTTATGTACCGGTATCAGGTTGTTATTTTTTTACAAATGAATTATTTAGATTTTACTGTCGATATCGGTGTGCACTTAATAAAACATCTGTAAGCACTTGAATTTAGCGTGTTTCATTTATTTTAACAAATTCTACGTAGGTAGGTACCTACATAATATGTTTCAAAACGAAAACAATAATAATCGAGAAAATAAATTTTCAAATTTAAAAATATAATTTCGTTGCGATGATGATATTTAAGTCGAGTAGCATACAGGACTATCTACTAATTAATCTATCTATATAATGTAGTTATTATTTTAAATGGGATTAAGCCATATTTTTATTATTTTAGGTTTTAAATAGGCGTAAGTTTTTAAACAAACATTGCTATTGCGTTTTAAAAACTATGGCTATTTAGAAGTCTTAATGAAAATATGGCTTAATCCAATTTAAAATAATAATTATTAACAATCTATTTTTCTAGGAATAATTGATATTTGCCATATGGACACTACCACACTTCCAAAATACTAGTTTTCAGCCCCGGCTTCGCCCATGGATTTTTTTAATTTGCAAAAGAAAACTAATTAAAAAAACTCGTACGTATTACTTTATTAGGGTTCCTATTACTAAGGCTCCGCTATCCGTCCGTCCGTCCTTTCGTATATCTGTCCGTCCGTCCGTCTATCACAGAGCTTTCTTGAACCGAATAATTTTGACAGAGTATGTATTTCTATGGCCGCTATAACAACAAATAATGGAAATAAAATAAAGTTAAAAATTAAAGGGGGTCCCCATACAAAAAGCATAAAAAGTGTTTTCTAATCTTCATAATGTCAATAGATTCAAACGTAACTATGATGCAAAAACCGGCCAAGTGCGAGTCGGCCTCGCGCTAATTTGTTCCTGCGCCATACAGGGGCGTCAAACTTGGTCTGCCCTTAGTCATACTCATAGATTAAATAATAATCCTTAGTGCATACTATTGAGTGTACGAAACCCTCCCTGTGCGAGTGCGACTCACACTTGACCGCTACTTCAGTAGTAGGTACTTATATTTTTGCATCAAAATAAAAAAAACATTTTTCAGGCACAAATACCTACCTATATTGGTTTTATTTTTATGTAGATTTGAGTAGATTTTCGCGTTACCTCATCGCTCCATGGTCGCACACAGTCACACGTTCCGTTTGCTCTTCGCGGCTTCGCGCCAGTTTGTGGCCAGCCAGTCAGCCAGTCGTCCACTACCCTCCGATATACGACGACGTGCTCTGTCGACAGCGACGTCGCACGACGAACTCGAATACGTAAACAGTAAATATAGAACGAGTGTGTGAGTGCATCATGAGGACGGCTTAATTATATATCTCTATCAAAGTGCTATTTATCTGTGACTTGGAAACAAATATTAATAATGGCGTTATTTTGGTGTATTTTGGTCTGCGCTTACGCAGCAGTGGAAGGGTTTAATGTGGATACAGCGTCCAGGGTCGTGCATAGAGGAACCCGGGATTCTATGTTCGGCTTTACAGTGCAGTCTCATGTGGATGGCGGAGAACGAATGTAAGATTTATTTTATTTTATATATGCTCACGTTTCTGTTTTGTCGGGGTAGGCAGGCATTCAAACCTTCCATATAGCACCAACGATTCATAGAATTTTTTATTTTGTTAGTTACCTAGTCATCAAAATCTGTTTAGTTGTTAGGTATATGGAGTCTGAGTGACATCTCTTAATGATTCCAATTAGATTTAATGATGTGTATTTGATAATTATTATCTAACTGTCTACCCCATTAATATAGATTTTTAGGTACATTGATATGAAAAACTAACATGTGAGTCACTTTACTGAGAATGTCATATCAACACCTATGCAAACTCAATTCTAGCAATTATGATGTCATTTCCAGGTACCTACTTACATAAGTACCTTATAGTTAATATTATTGTTTATTGCAAAATCTTAGATTATGAGTTACAAATTATTCTAGTATTAAAAATTGTATAGGTTACTAATAGATATTAGGTCGAAGAAAATATGTTGTTCCGAATCATGGAAATGGTTTGGGATGAAAGCAATATGAAACAAATTGTGCTTTTTTTTTACAAATTGGTTCAGCCGTTTCTCCTTATAAACATGCCATATCATATATTTTAGTTTCATCTATGAATTCTTAAAATACGTTAGTTAATTTATGGCTATTTTGTATTAAAATACATTGTGTAAAATTAGCAACATGGCGATTTTCTCTGAAACTATTCTACGTAGGAAAGTGGTGGATAAAAATTTTTATTCTGGGATTCAATTTCAAAGGAAAATTAGTACCTATATCAAATGAAAGCTTATTGAATCACTAATTATGCATTTTAAAAACATTTTAAGAAACATGCTCAAAAATTGCTGTCCTACTGCTTATAACTCAATATTTTTGCGTTTTGTATCAAACTGTACTTATTGGGAAAATTCAGAGTTAGCACAATCCATAATTAAGAAAATAAAGCATTCGGAAAATTCGGTATTTGTAAAATTGATAATTTACAAAATTAAGATTAGGTATAATATAGAATTTGGAAAATGTATAAGTTGGAAAAAAACTAATTCGGAACCAATCTCTGTAATATCAAAGATATCTGAAAAAAGTGGTATACAAGGGAACAGCAACCAATATATATTTTAGAATAAGCAATGGCCCGCGACTTCGTACGCGTTGTAATATGAATAGTGACGTATTTTATGAATATGATTTTTACAAGGGGTTGATTTTAGAAAAGTCCTTTCTTAAGGCATCTATACACCCTACACCTGCTAATTTTTATTCAATCAGTCAAGTAAAATATTCGATTGTATTGTGTAAAAAACCTCTGAAATCATCACATGAAAATAGCTTACTTCAAAATAGACGCAGTAAATGTTTTACAGCATTTTTATTGGGAGCCGCGGTCATTGTTTATTTTTAACTTGCATGTATACAATTTATTTGTTTATTATTATTCTAACATTAGAAAGCTCCGCCCGCGCCGAAGTGTGAATTACTTGAAATACTAATTTGATTGAACTTATATTGGTGTCATATTTGAAGACATTGTTGACTATTTTAAAATCACTGAAACTCTTGCGATATTTATTGTTTTTGTTGGGTCGCCAGGGAGTCTTACAATACTTTGTATATTGTAAGAAAAAATGTCACTCTCGTGCTTGGAAGGGCACGTAAATCGGTCCGTACCTACTTTTCTGAAAATCCCACTAATATTATAAACGCGAAAGTTTGTATGGATGTATGTTTGTTACTCAATCACGCCAGAACGGCTGAACGGATCTGGCACATTATGGTTCCCGTGCGGGATTGATTTGTTTTTGTTTTTCACGGGATCAACATGATTTTTAGCATAGTGGTAGTTAAGGGGTCAGAGAATGACATATTATACTACTTTTTATACCGCGAAAGCGGGCGGGGGAGGGGCAAATTACAGCCACGGGATAATTTTTCTTTTTGGAACTATTTCCACGCGGGTGAAACCGCGGACAGAAGCTTGTACATTTATAATATTGAAGCGCATAATAAATCAATAGAATCAATTCACCAACTGTGTCTCTGGCCATACCGCAAGTTAGAAAGGTCGTAATGGTATTTAAAACAATTTTAGTCAAACAAAAATAATATCATGTTCCATAACAATAGAGTACAAAAATCAGATTTAATATTTATCTCTATGTAGACATCTTCAAGACCCGAGGGTTTAGGTTCAAATCACGTACCAGTGAACTAGATTATCATATTTTTACAATAACTATATTTTGTTAAAACTGATCTGTATCTACTTTGTGAACATTGATGACAACAGATGTTGAGCTCATATCTTATTCAGAAATCATACCATTACGCTATATTCGCATTTAGATGTGGCCACCCAAGTAACAATGGGTATTTTATAATTAAGAACTTTTATTATATATAAAGAAGAAATTATAATCCGACAAACCACACTTAGAGGTTTTCCATCTAAATATACCTCAATAGAACTGGCCATTCTCGTTATGGAACCTGTCCTAACCTAACAAATACCATCGGCCAAAAGAGGGAGACTTTGTCTTCAGCTGGGTACCCTGGCTCCGTTAATGAGGTTTCGGGAGCTGTAATTAAAATGAAGTAAATTCAGTTGTTGATGATTCTAATTATATTAATTAAAAACATATTTTTGATGTATACTTAAATGTTATTACCATTTAAGGAAAGTTAATAATGACATTTAAACATGACAGCTAATATAGGTAATGGCACTGCACAACACTTTCGTTCTTGAAAAAACGGTAAATTATAGCATATTGAGAAATATTTTTCTACTTAAAAACTTCTGTATGCTAGATTTTTTGCAATTTATGGAGAAGTAAAGTTTTTGTGTATTCTGCAAAATTTATTTCAAAGCTAAATTAATTTTGAACCTGTTGAGTTTTAAATAGCTTTTCTGAGCGTAAAGGGGTTTGCAAATTCCCGTGCTGTACTGCTGTGTATATAAATTTTATTTTTAAACAGAATGAGAATTCTCAGTAAGTCACAATGGTGCCCAATAACTAACAAGACAAAACAAAGGGACGCAAATTTCAAAATTATAAACCGGAAACGTCACATGCACCACACATGTGCGCGCGCGCAGACCGAAGCGCCCTTTTTATTTTTCTCTCATTTTTTACTTAATTTGGCTGCTATCCTATTTTTGTATGCGGGGGTGAAATGTTGCATGCCACCCTTGATTTATAACGCTCGAATTGTATAGACCTATAGACAAGTGTGGGTAGGGTTGCCAGAGACGTTCATTTTCAGCCTCAAAATCGGATTTTTGAAATCGAATTAGCGCACAATTTTGCAAAATACATAGTCGAAAAGTAATAATAAAATTTGTATTTATTCTAAATCTAATGCATCCATGTACCAATAAGTTTTTTAGGCCTTATTAGGTACAGCCTCACAAATACCATCGGGAGACTTGGTCTTCCGCTGGGTACCCTGGAACCGTACCACGGTTTCGGGAGCTAAACCCGTGAAGAAAAAAAAAAAAAAAATACCTACGCGTACGAAGTCGCGGGCAACTGCTATTTGTAATAAAAATGTTATTTTTTATTACATTACACAGAATTTTATTCAAAACAACACGGTGTCCCTTATTTTCATCCCATGGTCCCTTATTTTATTGCAACAAATACTTTAAAATACAAAATGAGTGCTGGCAACCCTAAGTATGGGTGAATTAGGTAATGTATCGAAACTAGATTAATGCATCTGCGGTCGAATTGGGGTGAGATATCTTGGTTTTTTTTCATATCATTGCATTAAATTTGTTATTTATTTATAAATGCACTATGAATAATGTATGGAGATTACTTTATTGGATTAGATTAGGTGGAGATGTTTTTATTAAATTAATCTGTTATTGTTATTAGACACGAGAAAAAAAGCACATCTTCATAATAATAATTAAAGTGTTTTCAATTTCTAATTAACAATGTCATACGAGTAAAATGCACAAAAAGTTATTCAACACATAAAATAACTATATTTAAGAGGATCGTGTAGCTCAGCGTACGCAGCGAAATAGGTATTTAGAAAATCATATTCTGTCTCAAGCGCGCTCTTCCCCCGGGCATCAGTGCGACAGAGAGCACTGCAGCTCGTGAGTGTTCGTAGGTATGTTTTTCGTTGAAAATTGCGTTTTGGGCGAAAACGATTTACACTTACTAAACTATAACGAAACCTTACAATTTTGGTGTCATATGTTTTAGCAGATTATAATCTACGTACGTACGTTTTGCTTTTTTTGAAATTTTGCTTTGTTTCTCAAATACAGACGGTTTATTACCAGCAAGTTATGAACCAAAAAAACGAGATTTGAGGGGCTTATAACTTTTGACCTATTACGAATTTTGAAAAAAGGAAAAAATACGTACGTAGTTTTTCATTATGTCAGTAACATATTACAAAATCGTTAAAATTAAATGATATTTAGGGGTAGTAAAACGTTTTCTCCGTTTGTATGGACATGGACGCGGTACACTACACTCTTAAACCATTTTATACGACGATTTTGTTCCACTGTACCATCAAGGGTACACAGGAAAAGAAAGTAACCGACCATGTAACATTAGCTTCAAATCCGACTTGTAGTTCTAGAGATGAGCGCGTTCAAACAAACAAATTTATATATTACTAGCATTCCGCCCCCGGCTTCGCTCGTGGATATTTACGAACAAAATAAAATATACTCTACCCTACCCCTACCCTAACCCCTACCCCTACCCCTACCCCTACCCCTACCCCTACCCCTACCCGTACCCCTACCCCTACTTTTACTCCTACCCCCTACCTCTACCCTCTACCACTACCAATACCTCTATATCATCAATAGTTTTTTAGGTAATTTTTTTACACCTTGGGTTACATTATTGTAGTTTTAGTAAGGATCCCTAATTTTTTGAAAATAGAATATAGCCTATGTTACTCAGGGTGAATGTAGCTTTCCAATGGTGAAAGAATTTTTGAAATCGGCACAGTAGTTTTTGAGTTTATTCATTACAAACATACACACACACAAACATACAAAAATACAAATCTTTCCTCTTTATAATATTATAGTATATAGTATAGATTTAAGTTTATAATATTAGTGGGATACTCAAACTACATAAAGATACAGAAGTTCTGAGTTAAAATAAATTAATCAATAAACAAACTGAGATAGCATTGAGTTTGTATTAACATTCTAGCAGTAATTATGTCATAAGAATAAATATAGTGTACCTACATTAAGTAATATGTTTGTTAAACATTGATAACCTACAAATGTTCACTTTATTATTCAACCTGTTTTAGTTAAAATATATTGGTATCTACAACTTAGCTGGCACTTTATGACACGACACCTGTTACCTACTTTGTTTGTCCCTTATAGATTCAAAAACTGATGGACGGATTTTGTAAATGTTTCACTATTAGATAGAATGATTCAAGAGGAGAGTTTAGGTGTATGAAACATTACGCTACGTCTTTTGGTAGCAACTAAATGAAGTTCATTTGACATTGTAATCTTGATTTTCTTTGATACCAATTTTAACTTCATCATATTTTGCTAACATAGCTACATTTTTTTACTAAAATGTTTGTGAATATGTGAAGATTATTTACACTTTCACTACCTTGTAACTTAACATTAGGTTTTTGACTGAGTTGTGTGAGAAATGTCGCGCATATTTACTTTTGCTATGTAAACCTGCTTTTTAAAGAATCAGTTTTAGTGTAAGAATGAAGCATGAAAGATTGACTAAAAAGGTTTATATGGATAAAGTGAAAGGGCTGGCAGAGGACATATAAAATATTGAACATATAAAAAAAATATTGATCGATGGAAATATTAAACACACATTCGCCGAGCATGTTTCACACATGATATATGATGATGAATATAAAAGAAGCGAAAGAGGTATGTCAGGATCGTAACAAATGGCATTCGATTGTGTCTGCCTACCTCTCTTGGGATAAAAGGCGTGATAATAGATAGATAGATATATATCACTATATCTGAACAATCCTCCGTCTGTCTGCATGAAATTACTAAAGAAGTTAGGTACTACAAATGATGTAGAAAAGAATTGTGTAGAATAAAATTATCTACAAAAAAGTACGTGGTGACATAATTTTTAATATTACTTACGTATTCTGTATTTAGAAGTCTATACCTAACTGAATAAATTAGTCTCATGACAACTGATCAACCTATCGCCTATATACAGAGTTCTAGAAGAGATAGGAACATACTTTCTTTGGGACTTTCAGGTCTTTTTGTTTGAAACTAAAATTAGCATAGGTACTTTGATTTTGGTCAAGTGCAAATTGTATGAGAAAGTAATAATTTTTGACCAATTTCTGCCATCGCGATTTTTTTCTATCCATGCAGTAAATTGATCCTTACTAAAAAATTTATCGATACATATTAAAATCAAGTACCTATACCAATTTTGGTTTCAGACAAAACTAGCTGAAGTCCACAAAGAAAGTACTTCTTCTTATTTTATAATGGCATATCACACTCGGCGGGAACATCCTAGCTGCCGATTAATCGGCTACTGTTTACTGTGACGTCTATTTGACATTGCTAATCACAACTATTCTACTAAGAAAGTAATTTCCCTATTTCTTCTAGAAAAGGAGGCTGTCATAAAGTCGACTCAGTATAAATTTCATCATAAATTCCACTATTTATATAAAATATGATAGTTTTCGTGTAACAAAATATAAATATTCCCATAAAGACTACTTCCGGATAGCTCCCGGTGGCTGGACAAACTCATAAACGTCAACCGTGCGTGTATTATAGCGGTGTATATAAAGTATTACCACAGAGTATATAGAACGTGAACAGGTATTCTGGTGGTTGCAATATTTTTCACAGAATGTAACTAACAAAATAAAATCAAGGATATATCGTAGCGTTCTATTAGTGCATGAAGCTTTTTATGACAGAAGTGAAAGGAAATGCTGGCAGAGGACGACCTAGGTGTACTTTATTCCGGTACCGACTTCGCCCGTGGATATGAAATGAAATGAAAAAAAAACCGATTGTAGCACCACCTACCGGGTCCAATTGATAATATATACCATCCAGGGATCCAGTCAAACACACAAAAAAAAATACAAAATCGCCCGTGGTGCCCATTTTAACATAGTTCATACTTCATACACAGAATTCCCGAATTTTCCAATTTTCCGGAAAAAAATACAATTTGTATTTCCATAAGAACCTTGTCCGGTCTAGCCGTTTTGCGCTTAGCAACACATTTACTTAGCGATTCATTTTTCTTTATATAGATTGGCATATACTGGCAAAATTGAATAGTTCGCAAGTTCTGGAAAAGGTCTTTAGTCTTATTTCCATTCTTAGAAAACAACCTATAATGAATGCGAACTACCACTTATGTTTTTATTATGACAAGGCATCGTCCTACTGTTTTATATTTATACTGTGGTATAACCCTTTACTAAGCAGCTTTGTTATCGGTTAGGCAATAAAAGGTGTCGCGTCGTAATTTTTGTTGAGTGCTATGTACTGTGGGTTAATGATATTGAGCCTCTTGGGGACTCATTACTCGCTGTCTCGGGTTTTATTGGAAGATCTGATTCTGCAAACACTTGATGTCTAGTCAAATGTTACAGTTTGTATGGCTGACATGATATGAAGAGAAGGATCCACAATTGCCAAATTTTCGTTTAAAATACGTTACTTGTGTATCTGTGAATACTCTGAGAATACTTACACCAGTCCAATTTTATTGTTCAATCCAATGTCTTTCAATATTGAATCACACTTTGCTAAGCAAGCACAAGGGCTATAATTGTAATGTGTAATGAGAAAACGAGCGAGCCTTACAGTAGTCGCATAGGATGTGTAACATCTGACATCTCACCTTGGTAATAAGCAACATTAACATTATATTCTGAAAACATTAACACTTTATACACAACACTGTAGGTTAAACGCACAGACTCTTGGCTGACAGTACCAACCTCTCGGAAAATGGGTTGGTACTATCTCACTGCCAACTCTACCACCGCGCACGCTCATTGGTCAAATCAAATAACGCGCGCTTCCCCGGCTTCCTGTGACACACTTCCGTCTCTTTTCAAGAAATCACTCCCACAGATTGCAGGAAAGCGAGAGGAAATACGGACTCGCATCTATATCAATCGTGGCATATGATTTACAAAATAAATTAACATACCACTGGAGGTTCGTCTATACTAATATTATAAAGAGGAAACATTTTGTAAGTTTGTTTGTAACTACTGGGCCGATTTTAAAAATTCTTTCACCATTAGAAAGCTACATTCTTCGTGAGTGACATAGGCTATATACCATCACGGCATGACGACGGGAACGGGGTGGGCAGAGGTGAACATGACAAAAGCTATGTACGAAGTGTATGTTTGCCAACATTCTGAAATAGACACGTACGAAGTCGTGGGAAACAGGGTAGGGGTAGGGGTAGGCGTAGGGGTAGGGGTAGGGGTAGGGGTAGGGGTAGGCGTAGGGGTAGGGGTAGGGGTAGGGGTAGGGGTAGGGGTAGGGGTAGGGGTAGGGGCAGGGGCAGGGACAGGGACAGGGACAGGGACAGGAACAGGGACAGGGACAGGGACAGGGACAGGGACAGGGACAGGGGTAGGGGTAGGGGTAGGGGTAGGGGTAGTGCAGGCAAGCCATTATCTATGAGTGCTGTAGGATATATTTTATTTTGTTCGCAAATATCCACGGGCGAAGCCGGGGGCGGAATGCTAGTAATTTTATAAGTTGCTCAATTCAATGGCGTCTTTGTATACAGAATTAAATATCACACTTTGATAATGCCGACATACAGTGGTCTGCTGAAAACTGGACAATCCCATATTGTTCGATTAAGTTAGTTAAATTTAGTTAAGAGTGTAGTGTACCGCGTCCATGTCCATACAAACGGAGAAAACGTTTTACTACCCCTAAATATTAATTAATTTTAACGATTTTGTAATATGTTACTGACATAATGAAAAACTACGTACGTATTTTTTCCTTTTTTCAAAATTCGTAATAGGTCAAAAGTTATAAGCCCCTCAAATCTCGGTTTTTTTGGTTCATAACTTGCTGGTAATAAACCGTCTGTATTTGAGAAACAAAGCAAAATTTCAAAAAAAGCAAAACGTACGTACGTAGATTATAATCTGCTAAAACGTTTGACACCAAAATTATAAGGTTTCGTTATAGGTGTAAATCGTTTTCGCCGTAAGAGCCTTAAGATGCCGAAATATGGGACATTTACCTTAATTTGAATACCTACACAAATACGATTATAACTACTTACCTATCTATTACAGATAGATACATATGCTACCGAGGGCTTGCTGTTGATGCTCAGCTCCTAAACATGATAGGTTCACGTTTAATACTCGTAAAAATTCCTCGTGTATCAACCCATCTAATCATGAAAACCGCAACAAAATACGTTCAGTAGTTTTTAATTGATAAAATACTTTACGCACACACATACATATTCACGGCCTTTATATCTTGAGGTGTGGGCAGAGACACCCTAGATGTGTCACTTCTTTAACAGACATAGGTATCCGTGCTCTCCGAAGCACAAGAAGTATGACGACATTTTGTAGTTATCAACTTCATATAAAAATTCCATTCAAGGCGGTTACGTTATCGATAAATATACTTGCATAAAACAAACTTTAATCTTCCATTTAAAACTGAACTCTAAGAATTCGTCGCGTAGGTTTTGCGGTGAGCCCTGACCTCGTTTTACCAATACGGCGTCAGATCTTGTCAATACTGAGTTTACACAGCAATACATTGTAATATACTAAGTTAAGTATGTCTAATTCTTTAGACATATAGTAAATAAATATGCAAAATTTCCTATGGGTATTTGATTAAATGATGATGAATGATGAAAGCTTCAAGAGTTGCCTTACAGCTCCCGGGAACCGTTGCCGGCCCTAGGGTACCCAGCGGAAGGCAAAGTTAGCCGATGATTTTTTGAGGCTATACCTAACGATTGGCCAGATTTGTTGAGGTATATTAAGATGGAAAAGCCTCTAAGTGTGGTTTGTCGGATTATAGACGCCTGGACCGATTTGGAAAAAGGTTTTTTTTTGTTTGAAAGGGTATACTTCCCAGGTGGTCCCATGGTCATCAGGTCAGGATCAGATGGGATCCTGGAGAAATCGAGAACTCTTCAAATTTTATAGGCACACTTGAAGCGATTGGTATAATTTTTTTATAGTGACTTGAGCATTTGCTTTCGTGATTAAAAATTTTTTGAATTTGTTTTTGAACTTGGTTTCATTCAATAAACAAGACCCGTGTTTTAAAAATAATTTGCATTTAAAAAAAAAGTGTACCGACTTCAAAAATTAAGAAAGCAAATGCACAAAGTCACTATAAAAATTAATACCGAAATCGCTTCAAGTGTGCCTATAAAATATGAAGAGTTCTTGATTTCTCCAGGATCCCATTATCAGATCTTGACCTGATGACCATGGGACCACCTGGAAAGTATACCCTTTCAGACAAAAAAAACCAAATCGGTCCAGGCGTCTTCAAGTAATTTATTTATTTATTTATTTATTTATTTATTATAAATAGCCCAACAACACCTACGTCCACACATATGCATTGTATATTTTTATGACTTAGTAGACGCAGTGTCAATTATAGGGCTATTAACATTTTTATAACAACAACACAACATTGATAAGAAAAAAAAAAAAAAAAGTAATTGAATAATATAAAAACACAAAAAATACAATAATAATACCTAATTTACACAATTTCTAAACTAATAACTAAGAACACTCGAAAAAATCAATTTTTCCAATCGTGGATTGGAAAGTGGCCCGAGAACCAAACACATCTAAGTCGTGTCGCTTGTGCATCTTGTTATACTGTCCGACCATACGGTTAAGAGGAGAGACCAGACCGAGGACCGTTTTGGATCTAGCTAGCAGGAAGGGATCAAATGCGCTAGCTCTGGGATTTCGTATAGGAGCACATAGATTCAACTGTCCCAACAAGTTTGGACAGTCGACCTTGGAGTTGACCAGTTTGTAGAAGAATTCGGCATCCAGTCTGCATCTACGATTCCGCAGAGAACTCATGCCGAAGTACCGCAGACGATCCCTGTATCCGGGAAGCCTCTTCGCAAGATTGCAGCTGTACGCCAAATGCCAGCAAAACCTTTTTTGGACGCTCTCGAGTTTTTTAATATGGATGTCATAGTGAGGATTCCAAACTATGCTGGCATACTCCAAACCACTCCGAACCAGCGCATTATAGAGGAGTATCTTGGTTCCCGAGTCCCTAAACTCTCTGCAGTTCCTCAGCACAAAGCCCAACGTTTGGAATCCTTTTCGCGTTATCTTGTCTATGTGTGTATTGAGCCGCAACCTACAGTCCATATGCACTCCCAAATCACGAATACCGTCAACCTCCGTCAAAGCACTACCCCCCACAGAGTATACACCAGGCACTCCCGTTTTATTTCTACTGAAATGAATAACATGACACTTACTAAAATTGAGATCCATTTGGTTGAAGTCACACCACTTCACCAAACTGTCCAAGTCATCCTGTAGTAACCTCACATCATGAGTTGTCAAGATTTTTCTTGAGAATTTCAAATCATCAGCAAACAAGTAGTGATCAGAGTTAGGAAAACAGCAGCCAATGTCATTGATGAAGACATTGAACAAAATTGGTCCCAGATGAGATCCCTGAGGAACACCGGAATGCGCAGTAAACATCTCCGATTCGTAACCATTGGCAACGACCCTTGAATCGGGGAACATACATAAAAAAAAAGATTCCGATTTCCTTTTTTTAAGTCGTTTAATAACTCAAAATTGTACCGAAATTAGTGTTCGTACGAATACTACACGAGTTCTAACGACCTTTTCTACCTCAAAATAAAATGCTAAATGAAGAAAACTTAATTTTCTGCTGAGTACCCTGGAAAGAGGCATACGTGATTCATGTTTTTTAACTGGAACGTTGACCAATATACGTCAGCTATTTAAAAAAAAACAAAGTTCAAACGGGTCAAACGGTCAAAACATTGACGCTCTAATTCTGTTCATGATTAATTAATTAATCGCACATACTGTCTGCCTCACTAATTATGCCATTTTAGTTTTTAAATCATTTTAATTATCACTGTATATTTCAGTATGGTTTCGACGGGTTTTAACCCTGAATTTTTCAAATTATAAATTGTCATAGACATACTTAAATATATGGAAGTGAAGACGATTTTTGGTTTAAAAATTTATAAAAATATAATTCTAAATACTTACTTGAAAGTTTCATCAAAATCCATTCAACCGTTTCGTAGTCTACTGAAGAAACGTTATGATAGACCATTGTTTCCCAAAGTCTCCAGGGGTCACTTTAAATTTACTGAGGGTCCAAAATAGCAAAAAAAATTGAGATATAGGGATAATTCAATATTATTGGTGATATTTTTTGTTTGTTTTTTCCCCCGCCCCTTCCCACTTGTTTTTCCAAAATAGAATTAACATTTGTTCTAATCTAGGACATAAACTGTGTACGCATGCATCATTAATTCATAGAATGCTACAGTGAATTCAGGATAATTGATACAGACGTTGTTTCTACGAAAATTGAATGGTTCATAGAAACTAGCAATTAGTAAGCAATTAGAATTATTTGAGAAGTATTTGTTAATACAAGATTCAAGCTCATACACACGTCTCCGTAACAATAAATGAAGTAATCAATAAACGATATTATTCTCATTCGTGGTGATGCATATTCAACACTCGTACCTACTATACATACACTAGCATTTACCTACGGCTTCGAACGACTTCTTAGAAAATTGAACTTTCTTTTATTTATATCTACCTATCTATCATCAAGCCTTTCATCCCAAGAAGGGTAAGCAGAAACAACCGAATGCCATTTGTTACGATCCTATCTCTTTCGCTTCTTTTATATTCATCATACCTTTCATACATGCATAGTTTTGGTGGGAGAGTAGGTAGATGTCTAGCTAGTACTAAGCCCAGTACTACTGTATTTTCTGTCGTTTTATTTAAGGAGATAATAATTATAAATAATGATAGGAGACACTAGGTTTCCACAATTAAACGTTTTCACATTTAAAAACAACATAATTAACTATTTTTCTAGAGTTCTGTCTTGTGACACAAAACTATGCCAACCTATCCTACCTTATAATTGAAAAAAAAAAAATTTGGCGGAGACTGGAGCCCGTCTCTGCCCTAGTATTAGTACTCTATGACTAACTTAAATTGTTCCAAAAATGCTAAGCACCAATTTTTTTAAAGAATTTTTTGCACTTCTAAAAATAAGAGACTCTATAATAATATATAAAAAAGTGTACCGACTTCAAAAATTATGCACTGAAAAGTGTGCTTTCCGAAAGCAAATGCACAAGTCACTATAAAAAAATACACCAATCGCTTCAAGTGTGCCTATAAATTTTGAAGAGTTTTCGATTTCTCCAGGATCCCATCTGATCCTGACCTGATGACCATGGGACCACCTGGGAAGTATACCCTTTCAAACAATAAATTTTCAAGTAATCGGGGAACATACATAAAAGATTCCGACGAATTAAGAACCTCCTCCTCCTTTTTTCGAAGTCGGTTAAAAATAGTGACACATCTAGGTCCATTAAGTATAGCAACAGACCTGCCATCGTCAAAAGTGGACACTGTTACTGGAGTCCATGGTCACACTGTATAAAGGCCGTGTATAAAATCCATTGTTAATCTTAAAAAGTGCACAAAAATTGACCCTTGACCCAATTCTGATTCATATTTTCCTTTTAAAATGACGTCAGTGCGGTGAAAGATGTCGATGGCGCAGTGTTGCCGGACGTTTGGATTAAATCGGACTTGGTCTGGCTTTTCGATCGCTAGTCCGGCCAAAGACGGTTTGTTTATTTTTTATTTATTTATTATTATAGATAGTCCAACAATACCTACGTCCACACATTTACAATGGCAGTATTTTAGTTGACGCAGTGTCAATTATAGGGCAATAAACATGCTTACAATAGCAACACAACATTAATAAAAAATAATTGGCCTTGCGAGTATGACTCGCGCGCTGAGGATTCCGTACCGTTTTTTGTCAGAACTTTAAGACAAGAGAACTATAAGAAAGGCCCTATATTTTCTATTATTTTTTTTTCAAAATTTTCGATTCAGTAGTTTTGGAGATAAGGAGGAGGGGGACGGGGGACGGGAACGGTCAATTTTCGTATATTTTCTTTAATATAATTTAAACTATGCATTTATTTAATATATGTGTATTCCTTCTAATTAACGAGCCCTTTCATTTAATGTCACATGTTGCACTAGATATTTTTTTCAAGTTTTAATTTTTCAGCAAAAATTAGCCCCAAAATCGAAATTTGATTATTTACGCTATACGTCCGTATGTACCAAGTTTCAACATTTTTCTTCCAGTTATAGATTCGGAGAAAATAAGCTGTGACAGACGGACAGACAGACAGACAGACAGACACAATAGTGATCCTATACGTTCGGAACCCTAAAATATAGAATTCCAGTAATAAATACAATCAATTTAACAATGAACAATAAAAAAATTGTTAATAATTAATTACAATGTCCAAAATAAATTCATAATAATCCTTAGTTTTCAACAGTTTCAGCGTGTAGGATTAGCATGGCCACCTAACGAGTGCCTGACCTTAAAATGTCCTGGCAAATCCGTCGAGGCAAAAAGAAACATGTCGCGGCCCTAAGTATGCTTGCCCAATTGTTTGGCCAAAATAACTAGTAAATACCGGCTTTCTTGGTTTTAGTACCGGCAACCCTAGATGCGCATGAGTTTGTAAGTTTGCAGATCTCCTTGACATTACAATGGCGCCCAAGTAAGTAGGTAAGCAGAGGAATAAAAATGTCAGCGCTCGTAGAATGTAACCTCGATGGTTATTAATTATTATTGTAATCTTACATAAGATCGTGTTTGATTGCGTTTCTATATTGATTAAAAACAATTCTCTCATTTTTTGGTTAAAATAGGTGTAGCATGTTTGTTTGTAGATCCATTTTTATGTGACAAACCGACAAGCAACTGATTGACGTAATTTAAACAGCTTCTTTATAAATGGGCATGACCTAATACCTAATAAAAATATTTGTTCCTAAAATAGTAGATCTGTCACCTAAATTGACTCACCAAATAATATTAAAACGCTTACCTAAATATTAATTAAGAATTACCTACTTGGAAATAATATCAATCATCAAATAATTATATTGGGTTTCAAAATAATAAATATAATTTAAGATAAATATTATATTTCTTTGGGATAGATATTATAATAGAGTCTACAACTTTATACAACAATCTCGGCGTTTCTCGAATGTTCGGAGGGCAATATAAACAGAGGATCGTCGCCGGGAGGACACAGTGCGAATAAGAGAGCGATCAAAGCGAAACAGTGAAGTGGAATTTAGTGCGACTAAGTGTTATTTTAGTGTTTTCATTTATGTAACTGTATTTTTGTGGTGTTGAAGTAAAGTTTGTTTATTTAATCGGTATTTTAAATCTCTTCGAACCCCAGCTCGTAACAATACGCTAACATCAGTCTTTTAGGGCTCCGTACCTAAAGTGACAACAACCTGTCGGGTTGTGGGGTAGCCAGGATGGGTCGATGGGTAGGTATAGCAGGAAAACTCGTAGTAAACTTTCACCATTCGTTTATTGGTCGAATTAACAAGGAAGGAACAAGCAGTAAAAGCATCCGTAAGGAGCCAAGGAGCCGTCAAAGGAGAAGGAGAAGTCAAAGGAGAAATGAGCCGTAAGGAGCGCACTGTAATAAAAATGAACTACACATTACTACAGGGCGTTATGCTATTGAAGTAACACAATACAAAGTATGATAAAAATACTTACAATACTTATTTGCGCTCCTTTTATATTAACATAGATATTAGTTATTGAATACTGATTCAATACATTTTATTTAGTTGTTTACTTAGTTGATAAAATAGAAATGTAATAAATTTTACAATTGGCAGAGTACTGCCTAAGTCAACAGTTTGTGAAGGAATGAGTAACATTTTAATTTAGTTTCCACACATCGGATATTTGAAAATAACATACAATTGAATTAAAATGAACAATATCGTGTTCTAAAATCAAAATAAATGCTATTTATGATGGCCAGCTTGTAAGCGGCCAGGAAAATAAGGTCGTAGCATCACAAGACCTATCGTCCGTCTATCCGTCTGTCACAGCGAAATTTACATAGAGTATGTATTCCTATGGCCGCTTTTTTTGGCGTTGTTCGATCTTAATAATGATAATACATAGACGCTAATTTGTTCCTGCACCATGTAGGGGCCTAGAAACTTGGTCTGACCTTAGTGGATACATATTGATTTTACAGATCCCTTCGTGTGCCGGTTTTCTATACAACTTTTTTAATATATAACGGAATAAGCAGCATATTACATGAGAGCAGACTGAGAAAAATCCAATAATATATAGGTAAGGTATAATCTACTTCCATTCCAATAATAATAAAAAAATAAAATAAAACTGCTTCTTTCATAGTAGGATAATGAAGGAAATTCAAACCTCGCATACTTGTTAAAAACACCGATTCGTCACCTTGATGGAAGATCGTTATGTCATCTATACACACATACTCAATGTCATATCGAATAGAACATTTGAAATTTGTACATCTACATAAATACGCTTATAACTACTTATCTATTAGAGATAGATATATGCTACCGAGGACTTTTTTGTAGATCATTTTATTCTACACAATTCCTTCTTACATTATTTTGTTATATCTCTGACGGATTAGACAACATACGTCATGAAAACGCGCTGTCGCTAACTTTTTCTCCGAGTTGATTCACTAATATTAATGCTCAGCTCCTAAACATGATACATCCATGTTTAATACTGGTAAACCTTCCTCGTGAATCAACTTATGTAATCGTGAAAACCGCATCACAATCCGTTCAGTAGTTTTTGCGTGAAAAGGGCACAGACAGACACATTGAAGATTTTGTTTTATAATAATGATATAATAATAATATAGGTGCAAGGCTGTATTCAGGGGGTATTTATTCCAAGGAGGGGTTGAAACGACGCCCCCACCCTTCTATACAACCATGATGTAGTGATATTTCTCTTGGATTCTACGTCATGTCATGACGACTAAGGCACTCGTCCCGTCGTGACGTGATGGGGAATCCAGTTAAATCCCGTCCGCGGTGTGATAGTTGTGATTAGTCAGTGATTAATAGGACATATCACGGTTGGCACGAATCGTCAAATAAATTATAAACGCCATGTACCAATGGCTTTTTTAATTAAAAACTTGTACATAAGCCGACAAACCACACTTAGAGGCTTTTCCATCTAAATATACCTTAACAGAACTGGCTACTCGTTAGGTATAGCCTCACAAATACCATCGGCTAAACGAGGGAGACTTGGTCTTCCGCTTGACATTGGCAAATCACCGATTAACATAAAAGAAGAAGAAGTAGATATTTCTCTTGACATCAAAATGTAAGTCCTTACTCAATGACCAGACGTTTATATAATAAATTCAATACGCATTCTAAGAACGGATATTGCGCCCTGACGGAACACACTGCAAGTGTTGAATTAAAATGCAATCGAAGCCCACACGGACGGATTCTAGTATTAATGATGATGTGCCGACATCAAAAGTCGGTAAATTGTGATTAATTACTAATATGATATTTTGTACCGACATATAATAATAAAAAAGTTTTTTTCTTTTTTCATCATGTGCTCATATGACCTTATGGGGTGTTACATGCCCCCCCCCCCGCTCAGTGCCCACTAAAGTTTTTATTAATTGTATCTATTTTTTTTTATTAGATAATATTGAAATATAACTAAGTTAACCAGTAAAGTAGTGGCAAGAATAATGACAGCATTTCCCCGCTGAATCGCGATGCTGATTAGTTGAGCGAGAAAGGAGTCAGTCCACTTGTCTCCAGAGGAGATTATCAGTAGAAAAAAATCTTGCCTTACAGCTCCCGGGAACCGTTGCCGGCCCCAGGGTACCCAGCGGAAGACCAAGTCTTCCTTATTTAGCCGAAGTTTTTTTGAGGCTATACCTAACGAGTGGCCAGCAGCTCTGTTGAGTTATGTAGATGGAAAAGCCTCTTTGTACGGTTACAATTATACAGGTTTACAACAATTTGAATACTTACGTAAATATTAGAGATAGATATATGCTACCGAGGACTTTTTATGATCTGATGGATTAGACAGCATACGCCATGATAACGCGCTGGAGCTAACATTTTCTCCAATTTGATTCACTAATACTGTTAAAACTCCGCTCCTAAACATGATAGGTTCATGTTTAATACTCGTAAACGTTCCTGGTGAATTAATCTATCTAATAGTGAAAACCGCATCAAAATCGACAGGGGACTTTGTTTTATTATAATATATAGTGATAAGTACTTTCAATAAATTTATTGTAGAATTTCTAGTGTTTTCTAAGAAAATTCTATCTCTGTTCGTATGAAAAAAACTGCAATTAGTATAGTTTTGTGAAATTTCAAGGAAGGACTCCGAAAAATAAAATAAAAACTTTTTTAATTAAAAAGTGTCGTGCAACTGCTTGTAGTTTTGTAATTGGCAGACAATAAATGCTAATCAAATAATGTATTCATAAAGCACTTGCAAACTGAATCTAGTTGAATATTAAAGTAGATTTTGTCACGCAATCTTCAGGAAAATACGCTGAGTAATTTAGTATAAACACCTACATTATGACTACTGCCACAAATCATGGAAAAATAATTATATTGTAATTTTATGCTAATAGAATCCATCCTAATAAATATGATGTTTTTGCTATTAATGTCAAGTGATACATATAAGATAACCCCATAAAAAAATATACAATTTCCAATTTAAAAAAAACTCGCACCTGACCGAGAATTGAATGCCAGATTGCGCAGCAAAAAATGCCCGACCACGAATTCCATGCCCGGACATTCTCAGGCACAAGAGTGCCAAAAACATGTCCATAAGATTCTCAACGCGCCTAAAACAGTTTTAATCTACTCTTATATCCTAAAGTCTCTATTACAAAATCGAATTATACTTCATAATTATATGTTTTATATACACGCGTCTGTAATATGTCAAACTTCGATACTGTAATGTATTACAATACCAAAGTTTACATACAAAAACGATATCGTAATGTTTTGTTTTTTTTTAATGCAGAAAGGATAGAGTATATGTCTTATACAGCCACATTAAACTCTATGAAAATATCGACACGCGCATGTGCGAGTCACTTGACAGTTAACGCGTATGCGCGGTAGGTAACCGCGGTTTGCCGCCAATTTGTCGATTAAGAAAAATATCTTGGTTCAATTTGTTTTGTACTATTGCATGGGATTAGATAAGGTACATTTTGTTGCTCTGTTTTGACGTGAAAAAAAGACAAACAAACAAACAAACACAGTCTCGCATTTACAATATTAGTTAGGATTGACACTGCTCTGATGACAACCGTCGATGACCGAAACATGATATACAATTTTAAAAAAAGCTTTCGAATAAAAAATGACAAAGCTCCATTGATTTTCTAAGTAAACTCATTGAGTAATAGTTGTTTGCCGCAGACCACAGACCATATGGTGCGGACGGGTACGTGGGCGTCATTCATGGTCGTTGTATGACGTCACACTACCTACTATGGGTGTGAATGGACAAACGGTTTTGTATGTGAGTGGGATTGTAACTAAAACTGGGCTAATGGGAGACGATTTTGCTCTTATTTTCTTGTATGTATGTTTGTTTGTTACTCAATCACGCCAGAACGGCTGAACGGTTCTGGATGAAATTTTGCACAGAGATAGATTATAATCTGGAATAGCGCGTTCCCGTGAAATAGATTTGTTTTTGTTTTTCACGGGATCGACATGATTTTTTGCATAGTGATAGTTTATGGGTCAGAGAATGACATATACTACTTTTTATACCGCGAAAACGGGCGGGGGAGGGGCAAATTACAACCGCTAAATTATTTCTTTAGGATCTATTTCCAAGCGGGTGAAACCGCAGACAGAAGCTTGTTATATTATGAACGCGTAAGTTTGTGAGGATGGATGGATGTTTGTTACATCTTCACGCAAAAACTACTGGACGGAGTTTGATGCGGTTTCCACCACGAGGAAGATTTACTAGTATTAAACATGGACATATCATGTTTAGGAGCTGAGCGTTAACAGTATTTGTAAACCAAGTCGGGGAAAAAGTTAGCGTATTTTCATGGCGTATTCAAATTGTTGTAAACTCATAACTATCCAAAAAATATCAAAAAAAATTAAAAAAATAAAATATCCAGCATGACTGTGTATGCACACGCAAGCTGTTGACCATATGGCGTCGAAAACTTTCAAAATTTAAAATACATCACGAGTTTAGTGGTCTATTTTAGGTAAAGTTCCCGGGTTCGAATTTATGTCAAGTTTTCTCCATACACCCCTTCTACAAATGAAGCCGTGAAGATGTGAGATCCCGGTGGTCTGTGAGGGACTGACACCTGATACTTACGATATAAAATTTACGACTCCCGGTTGCAAGACGAATTCTTTACAGAAACTTTTGTTTTGTTCCTATGAACCAACTATTCAAAAATCATTCGTTCTGCTGTTCATATGGGATAGGAACCTAAGACCTCCACTGCAATGAGAGAGACAAGAAATTCGCTCTCAAAGCTGTTTTATATCATCATCTTCAGGCAGGCGGCTCCGAAGCACGAGGAGTTTAGCATTTTGGCAGCGAGTAGGACTCCAACCCGGGACCTCCGGTTTCAAGGCCACAGTCCTACCAATTAGGCTATCGACTACCTCCATGACTACGGAAATGACTACGATTTATATACCATGAAACAATCCTACTAATCCCACTAATATTATAAACGCGAAAGTTTGTATAGATGTATGTATGTTATTTACTCTATCACGCCAGAACAGCTGAACGGATCTGCATGAAATTTGGTACAAAGATAGATTATAGTCTGGAATAGCACATAGGCTACTTTGATCCCGGAAGAATGTATGGTTCCCGTGGGATAGATTTGTTTTTGTTTTTCACGGGATCGACATTATTTTTTGCATAGTGGTAGTTTAGGGGTCAGCGAATGTCATATACTACTTTTTATACCGCGAAAGCGGGCGGGGGAGGGGCACATTACAGCCATGGGATTATTTCCACGCGGGTGAAACCGCGGACAGAAGCTTGTTATATGATTATAAACGAGAAAGTTTGTGAGGATGTTAGTTACTCCTTCACGCAAAAACTACTGGACGGATTTTGATGAAACTTTACAATTTTATAGCTTATACATCAGAATAGCACGTTAGCTATAATAGACTGAAGAAAAAAGTCCGCGGTAGCATATATCTGTAGCGTACCATATTGTAACCGTGCGAAGCCGTGGATATTTTCGAATTCCTATTAGTGAAATAATTTTTAGAATCAATTATTTGAGAAATTACTTACAAACTTTACCTTTTTATAATATGTAAGAAAAATGTTGAGATCTTAGTTATGCTAAACTTTTTCTAATACATATTCAAGCAAACTAAGTTAGAAAATTATACATATTTGGTGACTTAAGCCTCTAAATTTGAGATAAACTCCATTCAAATTTTTAGAAAATAACTTCTTGAATGTAAATTAGTAAAGACAAGGTGGGAAGTTGAAGTATGGCGGAAGTTCACCTTGCTTGGGTGCTATAAAGGTTGTAGGCGCGGCTTTGTTTTGTACCTTCTTAAATGACAGGTTTTGTGATCAGCCAGTCCTAGATTTGATTCCTAGAATAAGAAATTATTTCAAAAAGGTCTATTTAGAATGAGATTTTATTGATTTTAACAACAGGTGTTCCAATGGGTTTTTACAATGAAAACTACATAATCCGACAAACCACACTTAGAGGCTTTTCCATCCAAATATACCTTAACAGCACTGGCCACTCGTTAGGTATAGCCGTGGTATAGCCTCACAAATAGCATCGGCTAAAAGAGGGAGACTTGGTCTTCCGCTGGGTACCCTGGGACAGATATACGGTTTCGAGAGCCGTAAGGCAACAATTTTGTACGATGTTTTTCTTACAAAAACTTCCTTAATATTATCGTATCAAAGTTTATGTTTGATACGCCATTTTGATGATTATTTTTCCCTCTAATAACAAACAATTAACAAACAAATCTAAATTAAATGGTTCTTTTAATATTAAACTATTTTATTTTTGTAAAAGACGCCATCTGTTGGAGATCAGTTGAACTAACGGATGTAATATTGTAAGTGACAAAATACTGATATTTAAATTTTCTTTTTTACAGGTAAGTAATACAATTTGTGGTGAAAGTTTATGTCAAGGCAACTGAAGTATACCTTTTGAGGCAAGTAATTTTCTAATTAGACTGGTCTTATAAGAATTTTATAAAAATTACCAAAAAACATCCATCACAACCTCGACTTTACCTTTTTTACGCAAAAAATACTGAACCGATTTTGTTGCGATTTTCATTATCAGATAGGTTAATTCAACGGGAAGGTTTACGAGTATTAAACATGGACCTATCATGTTTAGAAGCTGAGCATTAACAGTATAAGCTAATCAAATCGCGGAAAAAATTAGCCCCAGCGAGTTTTCATGGCGTATGCTGTCTAATCCTTTAAAGATATAACATAATGATGTAAGAAAGAATTGTGTAGAATAAAATGATCTACAAAAAAGTCCGCGGTAGCATATATCTATCTCTAATAGATAGGTAGTTATGAGCGAATTTGTGGTAGTCGTAGTTAATGTCGTTGATTTAAAATTGAAGTAATTCTCTCTAAATAAAGTGGAAAATCATATGGAGCTCTGAAAGCCTTGATTTTTTTGGCAATAATTACAATATAATAAAGTTGAAAGAAACACGTATGCAAGTAGGAAAAGTTGAACATGTCAACTAAGCGGCACAATTATCGTCGGTAACACGAAGTGAAAGGTGTCAAAATGTGTCGATGGTTGATTACCAAAAGCGAAATTGACTCCAATTCGGTCAAAGTTATACTCGCTTGACCTTTTCGTGCCTTCGTTCATAATATACATGTTTGATACAGTTCTCTACTTTCCCAAACACTGTCTGCTTTAAAGGGCAAGAATGACGAAATAGCTTAAGTTCAAGAAACTAAATTTATAATTTGTATGGGAATAAACTATTCCCAATTTCTCTGTAAATCTGTTAAGGGTCTTATATTGGGAATTTTTCTGGGATAAACTATTCCAAATTTCTCTGTAAATAATCCACCTGTGTCACTGTAATTTAGCATATAGTTACTTATTGAATATATCTAAGTGAAATAGCTCTTATTTTTTCAATGGGTTTTATTGAATAGGAAATATGGGTAGTTTAACTTTGCCCCTGCTGTCTCTTTCATAATCTATCACAAAACTCTAAATTTTTTTTAAAGCGCTCTTATACCATTACCCTTCAATTATATATGTCGAATCTTTTGGTAGCTTATTGAAAATTTAAAATAATAATTATTTTATTATTTTTGCCAAATTTAAAAATCAATTATTTTTTTTATTTTGAATTTTCAATAAGCTACAAAAAAAAGCGATATATATAATTGAAGAATAATGGTATAAGAGCGCTTTAAAAAAAATTTAGAGTTTTGTGATAGATTATGAAAAAGACAGAAGGGGCAGAATAATCCTTTATTCTACCACCCATATTTCCTATTAAATAAAACCAATTGAAAAAATAACGACTATTTCACTTAGATATATTGAATAAGTAACTATATGCTAAATTACAGTGACACAGGTGGATTATTTACAGAGAAATTGGGAATAGTAATATCTCCATACAAATTCCCAGTATAGGACCCTTAACATGGGCAAAGTTTAAGCACCCATATTTCCTATTCAATAAAACCCATTGAAAAAATAACAGCTATTTCACTTAGATATATTGAATAAGTAACTATATGCTAAATTACAGTGATGCTTATTTACAGAGAAATTGGGAAAAGTTTATCCCAAAAAAATTATGGATGCGATTTTAATAAGAAGATAGAGATTTATTTTGTACGGAATAAAAATTATTCATCTTCTAGTTTAATGAAATTGGTACAGTAGGTTTCTAGGAATTCTGAAAAACTATCTTCTGGAATATATCAATGGTATTATTTTATTGAAAGTATTATTTCTCGAGATTCTCTCACAGATATTTAATGGAAATCGGTTCAGTAATTTTTCATTAAATTTTGATATAACAGTCGATTATTTCCTTGATCTAATAATACTGAGACCGGCACGTGCGGACGCGCAGGACGCGGAGAGGGGTTTCAGGTGTGGAGAGATTTAATTAAAACTTCAAACTAAAATAAACTACCGAAAATAAGTTAGTTAAGCGTGTAATGAACACATCCCCTTCCTGCTATATGGAGCCAAGTAAATATTTATTATGGCATTTGAAAGATTTTCTGTATCTGACGTCTCTACCACCAGATGTGGCGAATAACTTTAAGTGTCGAAGAGATGCTATGAAAATCTGCATCATACTAGGTGGCAGTCCTATCGCTTATTAGTTAAAAGATAGTTAAAAATGCAACTGGCTTTGAAATTTTCTCCGGAGTTTCTGGTTTCACACAAAAATGGTTCGAGCGAGTATCGAATCCGGAAGTTTGGGGAGAACACACCACTAAGCTTTAGTAGTTCTTGAATAGAAAGTTATGAACAAATTCATCATAACTACCATAAAGATTGGTCCCGGGTGGTCCCCGTCTAGCTAACATCATACCATAAAAGGCCGTGATCTCTATAAAAGAATCTATGCACTACAGGAATGGGTCGGTTTCTGTACCTACATACCGAAAAGATACAAAATGCGTTAATTGCAGTTTTATCCCACTAAACCTTAACCGTTTTCAGGAGTTTTGTATAAGTAGCTTTTTTGTAAATTCTCCCTAAAGTTATGATTATTTATTTCTGCTTTCCGCTACGCTTTCACCCATTGAAGTTTTCGAATTGTGGCATAAGAATTCATCTCGGCTCTTCAACTAGCTCTGTACAAACTCGGCTATACAAATAAACATTATATTTCGCATTTCTGATATTAGTTAGGGTGTATTTGAAAACACTATCACTCTTATTAATAAACTCGAAGTAGCGACGTAGTAACTAAACTGTATTTCGTCTCCATCTAACAAATCTGCAATTCATTATGATAGACCGAGACGAAATACAGTTTAGTTAATACGTCGCTACTTCGAGTTTATTAATAAGAGTGATTATGATTCATTTTAAAATTTCGAAACTATGTCGCCACCTCCTCCAGCTCTGGAGATGACGCAGCTTCTGAAGCGGCACTTTTAAACATTCAAAAGTATTCCTCGCTGCTAGATCACTTTGAGTTTCTTGCTTTTGCGGTTGAGACTCTTGGCCCGTGGTCTCTAAGAAGTTTGCTGATCAAATTGGTAAACCTCTTATCGAAAAGTCTGGTGATCACCGAGCTAAGAGTTTTTTCATTCGCCGCATAAGCTTGGAGATTCAAAGGGATAACGCAACGAGTGTTCTTGGCACGGTTGGATTTTCTTTAGAGCTGGAGGAGGTATTCTACCTTTGATTTCTCCACCCCCTTTTTTTTTCTTTTCAGTTTTAAAGTTTATTATATTTTTATTATTTGAAATTAAAAACAGAGGATTCAATATGTTACCGAACTCGTTAGTACAATAGAGAATACAACACTATGCTGTTAACACTATTTGATTACACGAGGTTTAAACCAATAAATACCTCTGACATAGCTTATTACGTCCCTAATTAAACGTTATCTAGATTTTAGATTAACGCACGATAAGAGGTAGCTAATGGCTGTTTCATTTATACCCTTTGTTTGAATTAAGCATTTTTTAAATTATATTAATTTCTAAATGTTGATAATCTTGTGTGATAATCTGTGTTTATGAAGATTTCCAGTAGGGCTAGCATACTTAAGGACCGTGACATCTTTCGCTAAATGAAGAAAAATAGTTTATGCTGGTTTGGACATGTGAAAGAATGAAGGACGAAAGATTGACTAAAAAGGTTTATATGGCTGAAGTGAAAGGAAATGCTGGCATATGACGACCTAGGTGTACTTTTATTAAACTAAAAAAAATATATTGATCGACGGAAATATTAAAAGTACACACAATCGCCGAGCACGAGCATGTATGAAAGGTATGATGAATATAAAAGAAGCGAAAGAGGTATGGCTGGATCGTAACAAATGGCATTCGATTGCCTCTTCCTACCCCTCTTGGGATAAAAGGCGTGATGATAGATAGATTAAGATAGACTTAAGTTATTTTAATGGAAATTTCAAAGTTTCCTTAATATACTCCAAAGTGTGAGATGCTCCCATGTGTATATATTATATGTGTATATTATAATGATTTTAGTGCATCACGCAAAGTGAAAAGCTTAGTTGTCGTTTATGAGGAATATATTTTATAGCTTCCTTCTAAAATAACATTTAATTCCTTTGAGGAGCTATTTATTTTACTACAGCACTTCGCTCAAAGACAATTTATTTGCTTAATGCACTTTGAGTCTCGTCCTACATTAGGTAACCAGGAAGAAGGAAATGTTAAATTTATAGCGGGAAGTTTTTAGGGTTCCGAACCCAAAGGGTGCCAATGGAAACCCTATTACTAAGGGGCCATCCATAAATTAGGTACGTCACACGAATTTCATGACTTTGGACCCCCCTCCCCGTCCTTGTCACAGATAAAACAGGTGTGGAATGGTTGTTTTATATAACATGTCACACTTTGTTGCTCCCCCCCCCCCCCCTCCCCTAAACATGTGACGTAATTTATGGATGGCCCCTAAGGCTCCGCTGTCCGTCCGTTCGTCCGCCTGTCACATAGGTAGACATTAAAAAAATTCACAGAGTATGTGTTACTATGGCCGCTATAACATCAAATAATAAAATTAATAAAGTCCCCATACAAGAAAAAAGTTTTTTTTCGTCGTTTTTTGCTCGATCTTAATAATGGCATTACATACAAACGTCTAACTAGTATAACTATAATGCATACTTTGTCGGCTGAATACTTCAATACTTTTGATATGTTGGTACAGAAAAAAGAACATCTGTGTTCTTTGACTTTGACATTTAACAAACAATAGTGTTGCCGTCTCTAAATCCTACAAAATCTACCAAAACCTACCACTTCTACATAAAACATATTAAAACAACAACAAAGGAACACATCTTTACGGCTTTTATATCGTAGTCTGCATAGTAGTTGTGATACAAAATATACAAAGGTCAAAGAATATCCTACCATAAAAAATGCTTAAACATTCTTCCTAAATAATAAACTAGATTAATTATAAAAACTACTGAAATAGTAGTATATCTAGTAACAGGGTAACATTGGTAGACAAGTTGACAAGTAAATATTTTGCTTTTATTTAGCCGATATAATGACGTCATTCATAGGTGAAATGTAGGTTAAGTAAATTATTTGTTTTTGAAAAAATAAAGACAATCTCACGATTTTAAAAGTTATAAATTAAAAAATACGGATTATTAAACCAATATCTCGAAACGGTTTTGGATTCAGCATACCTTAACTTTTACTTTACCTACCGAATTTGTTCCTGCGCCATACAGGGGCGTCAAACTTGGTCTGACTTTAGTGCATAGTATTGAGTGGACGGAACCCTTCGTGTGCGAGTGCGACTCGTACTTGGCCGGTTTTTTAATACCGAAGTTCATTTCCAATCCTCTTTGAATGTCATGTGCATGAGACCTGTGAACTTTTTATATGGAATTTAGAACAATTTTCATTGCCCTTCTAAACAAAGATATTCACATAAAGTGATGCATGATGAATACATTTTGGTTCTGTTAGCACTTCTTGTAATGTATCTGAACGGTGCATGTATGTTCTAATTATGTAAACTTTTCTGTAAAATTCATGCAAACTTCAATAAGATAGAATAGAGAAATATGCGCATAGAAATCTTCGCCATACTTCGTATTTACGACAAAAACCGAATTACAAAACGTAAGGACGCTAAATATTGCACTTGCACTTTAAGGGCCGTTGGTCAAGGTCATCTTATAACTGTCAAAAATATGGCCAATCTCAGTTAATCCTGGAAAGGTCAGTTATTTATACAACATTTTCTTACCACACAGTTAATAGTCATTATTTTAAATTGGATTGAGCCATATTTTTATTATTTAGGGTTCTAAATAGGTAGCCATAATTTCCAAAACGAGCATTGCTTTTGCCTTTTGGAAATTATGGCTATTTAGAAATCTTAATAATAACTATCAACTGTGTGGTAAGGAAATGTTGTATAAATAAACTCACCTTTCCAGGATTAACTTAGAGTTGCCATATTTTTGACAGATACAAGATGACTGAGAGCAACAGTCCTTAAACTTAAACCTTGTGTGAAAGATATTAGGGTTCAAGGTAATTTTAAAAACCCCGTGCAGAATCCGATAGTTGTTAAGAAATTAACTTAAACTCTAATGTCATTCCAATAAGGTTTAAAATACACGTGCAATATTTAGGCGCTTTGTGTTTCGTGATTCGGTTTTTGTCGGAAACACGAAGTATAACGAAGATTTCTATGTAGTCGTACTGTACATAAATTATGAAATAAGTAAAAAGTTTATCATGTATTTTTACGTCAATTACAAGTTTGGATGACCTACGTCAACTTCCAAAATAAATGTTATCAATTCGAACTTACCCTAAACTGCCTTGTATTTATAATTAAAAACTTATATACATAATCCGACAAACCACACTTAGAGACATTTCCATCTAAATATACTTCAACAGAACTAGCCACTCGTTAGATATAGCCTCACAAATGCCATCAGCTAAAAGAGAGAGACTTGATCTTCCGTTGGGTAGTCGGCTTTGATTTCTTTTTTGTTTCAAATATAATAATACCTAATTAAATAATAAATCGTGGTAAAATGTGTTCCTAGCCTACAGGAAGTACTATGAGAAAGGAAATTGTGTAAAATGATATAAAAATTGATGCCACAATATAATATATGTTTGGAGATGTTATCTTGTTTGTCGTACCTGCATCCATTCACCTCCAAACACACATTGTGTAAAATGTCGCGCGTTTTCGTCATGTACCAACACTGTTTAGTGTTTACACAATTCTCAGCATCAGCAATCGCGATTCAGCGGAGAAATGCTGCTTGCCACTATTCTACGCGGACCTAGTTTATTTAGTTATTTTTAAATTTAGATTAATTTTAAGGTTTTATATGGTTATGAATTAAGTTGATCTAATTATCTATACTTGCGGTGTGGCCACAGGGAAACCAGTAACAATGTCTACATTTAGAAAATAGTAGAGGTGGCAAGCATATAGCTGCATGTCACTTATTTTTAGGGGTTCGTACATCCGATGAAAAAACGGAACCTTTATAGGAACACTCTTGTGTCTGTCACAGCTTATTTTCTCCGAATCTACTGGACGAAAAAGGTTGAAATGTTTGATGACTCAAGTGAGGACGTAAATCGAATTTCGATTTTGGAAGAAAAATAAAAAAAAACTTTTCAAGCGCAAAACTTGAACGGTTCCCCTTCATAATTATTTTTATATGGAATTAAACTTAAAGGCTATTGCACGAAGAGAGGGCAACAACTTGGAAAAGGTTGTGATGGGCGAGGTGGACATTGATTCCCCGTAGTTTGTCAAGATGGTCCGACCTTCATCAGACAGAGGACCGCAGCTGATGGAGGAAGATAATTGAGGAGAAGCTGATGAGTCGGAGTCACGGACTGACTGTGGAGAAGGAATCTAATGTAAAGCTAGGAAACACCTACATTATCCCACGTGTTACCAAAATGTAGGACAATCCACTCCACACGTCTGAACTATAATATAAAAGTAGCAATCTAGAAAGTGTATTAGATAAAAATGCATCCTACGCATGACTTTCTCTGCCATTTGCATACGAGATTATATGTTTATAGTTGTGAAATGCGCACGCACGATCATCGACCATTGTTTTGGCTATTATACATGAATAACTAATATAAAAACAGGTCTATGTTTGTATGACATGGCGTCGGAATTGAAACGGAGGTCAATAATCACTTGAGTCAAATTTGAGATAAAGGATAAAGTTAAAGACACAATACATGGTGCTTCTTAACAGATAATTAATGACTTTTAATTGGTTGTAAAATTTTTGTGGCATTTTATTGCTTACTGTAGCGACCAATCCTTTGCCTTCCCTCGCCCTTTGTGCCACTTCACCAGCCAAAAAGTAATTAGAGATATCAAATACGAGGGTAAATCATTGTATTGCATATTTCATACAGTTTCTTTACTTACTTCCCCATTTTTTAAAAATATCCTCGTCTCCTGATTAGTAACTTAAGCTTCCATACTAAATACAAAATTTTCTTTCTTCTTTCTTTCTTCTTTCTTTCTTTCTTCTTCTTTCTCAAAAACTGAATGCCGCTCCCTCGTGGGACCAAATTAAGTGTCAATATCGCCGACACAAGCTTATTGGGTGAATGAGAAAATTGCACCCATTACACTGAGTGGTAGGAATCCGTGAGAATGGACGACTAGCACGCGACATTGCAACGTTAACGGGTGCACTTTTAGCTAAATTGGCGCAGTATCAAATGTATTAGACATTGTGCTATACCTAGTAAAAATATAGTCTGGTACTTTTTCCTTTACGGGTTTCCTTAGGGCTCGAAACCGTGTTTTTAGGCCGAGTATACCCAGATTTTAACCGATTGAATTTTTGAGGATAGGCCAGTTAATCTGTTGAGGTGATTTGAGATGCTAAGGCTGTTACAGTACAGTGTTGTGTAAAAGAAAATATTTTTTATGTATCACTGAAAATAATGTTTATTTATTTATTTAATAAATTAATATTTTTTAATATCTAAATTCATACTTCCGATCACGTGGCCGCAAACGGGAAGTGACGTCATTTAAATTTTAAATAAATAATCACAGATTAATAACTATATTATAATATTATTGATTGAAGGCAATGTTAAAAGTACCTACACACAATCGCCGAGCATTATGAAAGGTATGATGAATGTAAAAGAAGCGAAAGAGGTATGTCAGGATCGTAGCAAATGACATTCGTCTCTGCCTACCCCTCTTGGGATAAAAGGCGTGATGATAGACAGATAGATTTAAAAGTATATCCAAAAAAAATACAGCTAATAAATAGGGAGCATATTTCATGAGAGCATTTTAACCAAATTAATCCAGCTTGTAAACTATCTCAGAATAATAATTTATGTTAGAACTTTAAGTGGTATATAATATTAGAATATTACCATATAAAGTTAGATTTATGACTAACATGCTAAGGAATTTAATTATTCATTAAAGTGCATAGTAAAATTGCAAACCTTAAAATTCTTCATCTATATGATTTATTTCATCTTCATCTATACTATATCTTTTATAAATCTGTGGTGACAACGGAACCCTATTACTACGATCGCTTTCAAAACTATCTATCTATCATCACGCCTTTTATCCCAAGAGGGGTAGGCAGAGACAATCAAATGCCATTTGCTACGATCCTGATATATCTCTTTCGCTTCTTTTATATTCATCACACTTTTCATACATGCTCGGCGATTGTGTGTACTTTTAATATTGCCTTCGATCAATATTTTTTTTATATGTACAATAAAAATACATCTAGCATTTCCTTTCACTTCAGCCATATAAACCTTTTTAATAAATCTTTCATCCTTCATTCTTTCAACGTGTCTAAAACTCAGTTGGTAGATTTTGCTCATGATGCTTCCGAGAGTTATACAACGGGACCATAGATTACAACTATCATTTAAAGACAAAGGCGCTACTACCGTTCGAAGTGTTAATAACTCCAAACCTTGTTAAATTAAATATCAAAGAAACTCTGTTAGAGTCAAGTGCAAAAAGCTGACCAGTTATGTGTTAATTAGACAAAAACACGTCTGTACTTCTATGTAACCTTCATGTTATTTAAAGACAAATTATACAACCTTTATGTGATTAAAATTATGTCATACTCCCTTCCACCTACCTTTTGTACAGATTTTGTTGAAGCAACATAAATTTATATTTACTTATTTTTTGGGAATACTTTTAAATTATAACTGTAAGATTTATTATACCTAATAAAATAATTAGAAAATTTTATATTACTATTTTCATTAAAAAAAATCATGATTTTAATTTAATTTTTCTGATTCCCGCGGAAACTTGCTGGGCGCGATGATGACGTCACACCTAGGTAACGAACAAAATGATGGTCACCGATTAGATAAAATAACAAGAAAACACGAAAACAACTTAGTCATTGACAGATTGACAGACGGTTATTATAATATAGTTACTAGTCTGTGGTTATTTATTTGACATTTACTTAGAAATGACGTCATTTACCGTTTGTGGTCACGTGACTGGAAGTATAATTTAAGTATTTTCATTTAGATATTAAAAACGAAATATTTATTAAAAAAATAATTAAACATTATTTTCAGTTTTTAATTTTTATTTATATCGGACCGACTTAATGTTTGTGCATAGCTTACTTATTGAAATCAAATAAATGTGCAACTCTAGAATATTAAGACAATTCTGTGAACTCATTGTTCTCCACCGTTCGAGTAGCAGGAACGAACGATGGCGCGGTTTTTAAATATGCTAACCTCACTGATTGCAAGTATTAAATATATTTGTCTATCTATCTATCATCACGTCTTTTATTCCAAGAGAGGTAGGCAGAGACAATCGAATGCCATTTGCTACGATCCTGACATACTTCTTTCGCTTATTTTATACTAGCGACCCGCCCCGGCTTCGCACGGGTATAGCAGACCTAATTATGCCTACCTTGCTCCCAGTCGGCTTGACTTTTTCCAACGTCAGACTTCAACAATTCCCTGCATTTTAAATCTGTAATATCTTCGAAAATATTTATTTAAATTAAATGCTAAAGGTCCATATTATATTGATCTATATTAAATGTATTTAAGGTACTTAATAGATAGTAATATGTAATAGTAAATGAGCCATTATTTCTCGTAAAAAGTAAAGGATAAAAAATGGTTATTGTGGGTTATCCCTAAGAGACTACGAGAGATAGACATATACCATCGCGGACTTTTTTGTAGACATTTTTAAGGTGTACAATACTGTAGTACATTATTTTGATCTATCTCGTAGAGTTCAGCCAGCGTTTGCAATGTAAGCACAAAAAATGAGTTTATTTAGAAACCTCTAAAATTATCAGTGTTTCTCTACTATAATATATTATGCATGTTATATACATATAAACCTTCCTCTTGAACACTCTACCTATTAAAAAACCCGCATCAAAATCCGTTGCGTAGTTTTATATTTTTCATTAAAGATATTTGAATTCCTCCTACAATGATAAGGACACCGCTGCACTGTTTCTTACCTTCACAATTATGCATCAAAGTAAATATTCTATCAATGTTTGACAGCACTCGGTGATAACACCAGCTTTTTAGAGATCCGCAAACATAAGATATTTTTGAAAATAGAACTAAGTATATGGAAGTAAGTATTTAAGCACTAAAGTATTATTGCATTATTAAAATTATGTAGGTACCTATTAGTTTCCGCCCCGGCTTTTTCTATTATGATCTCTGAAAAAATTAAAGTTATTCAGTCATTTAGGACAGATATAATAAAAAAAAACATGAATAACACAAGGTATTAAAAAAAAGTTTTTTTGGAACTTTTTCTTTATTTTTTCAAAAAATACATGACTAATTAAAAAAATGTGTACCTACCTATATTGTAGATCTTGTCAGTACAAACATTTTGATACCTAAGGCCCTCTACAGAAGCGATCGAAAAAACATTACCAATATTAAAACAAGCTTAATTTTAAAACATATATTTATTTTGTGTATATATATGTAGATGTATGTAGATGTATATATATGTAGATGAATTATTTAAAATAATTAATTACATTATAGACACAATTTTATTAATATAAAACCTTAAATCTAATCTAAAGATTAAAAATAACTAAATAAACCAGGTCCGTGTGGAATAGTGGCAAGAATACTGGCTGCATTTCCCCCGCTGAATCGCGATGCTGATTCGTTGAGCGAGGAAGGAGCCAGCCCTCTTGTCACCAGAAGAGATGATCAGTCGAGGGGATACATCTTTAATAAAAATTTTGGCATTTGAACTCCACGGACCTAGAGTTTCTACACCAAACGGCACAAATTTTTAGTTTTCAATAATATATAGGTATATAAATTAATTTAATCCCTACAGAACCATTTAGCCAAGTAGAACCCACACTTGTCCAGGATTGTCAGGAGATAAGAATGGTTTGTTCCGTGTTACCTCGAGATTAAAAGAGATGAACAAAGATATACGCACTTTGATGATAAAGGCGACATCACACTACAATGTAAAGAGTTTCTAATCGATTTATGATTTGTTTATATAGCCCTTTATGTGACTGTTAAGGCGATGTACGTCTTAATCATGCAACTATGATTACCAAACTATAAGAGGTAACTGCAAAGAGCCGCAAGCAAATTCCACTTACAAAACCACTTTGTTTCGTTCACATATTTTGATTTAGGAGGAATGTACGAATGGTTATACATAATTGTTTTATAATTGCTTAACAATTAGTTTGGTATGTTTGTATAGTGATTGCTGGTTAAATATTTTGTTTGCTCGTACTGATTTTTTTACAAAAGTCTGTGATAAAAATGTGCACCTAATGTATTTGCTTCGATAACGCAAAATAATATAGCAATTTTGAGATATGTACCGGTTTAAAAAAAACTGGTGAATTTAGATAAAGTTTTCACCTTTCAAGAGCTAAGTATTGAATGAAGAAGTTTGAGTCCATCAATCGTTATAATTGTTAAATTAACTCAACAGAACTGGCCACTCGTTAGGTACATCCTCACAAATACCATCGGCTAAACGAGGGAGACTTGGTCTTCCGCTGGGTACCCTAGGACCGATAACACGGTTTCGGGAGCTGTAAGGCAGCCCGTAAAGAAAAAAAAAATTATCGTATATTTTAATTTTTAAAAACTTCCCCGCCTTAAATGTTTTTTGAGTACCTACCCCAAAAATTTCCCAAAGCCTCAAAAAAGCCTAAACCATAGTTTTTTTTCTTATGCACAATTCAACTTATTCAACACGTATTCAACTCATTCAACTTATCATTGTATGATGAGATATTATTATCGTACCTATAAAAGTAATAAACTTTTAATTATCTTACATTCATTAGTACAACAAAGGAAGTTACGTAATAATAATTATTCAATGTTATTTATTAGAACATGGCCGCCATTGTCTTTGTTCCGACTGATATTCTATGAACTTAGGTTATCATGGTAGATTCTGAAATGTTGAAAGAATTACGAATGAACGATTGACTAAAAAGGTTTATATGGCTGAAGACGACTTTCCTGTACTTTTATTTAACATATAAAAAATGTATTGATCGAGAGAATTATTAAAAGTACACACAATTGCCAAGCATATATGAAAGGTATGGTAAATATAAAATAAGAGAAACAGGTATGTCAGGATCGTAACAAATGGCATTCGATTCTCTCTGCCTACCCCTCTTGGGATTAAATGCGTAATGATAGGTATATAGATAGATTATGTTCGGAAAGCGTACCGCCCGTGGCTAAAAAGGGAATTATCATTATGATTTTCACTTTCTAAATACCTATGCTATATTTACACGAACTGTAACGAAATAAATATATGAGACGAGCGTAAAAGAGACAATTGGAAAGAGAAGACCTCGGCGGCGACGTATGCAGATCAAATAGGAAATCAAGAAATAATCGAGGAAGACTGACGTGTATGCCCGTATGAAGAATATGATGAGAATGAATGAAGCGAAAGAGATAATGTCAGGAATCAGGATCGTAGTAAGTGGAAATCCGTAGTCTCTGCCTACCTTTCTAAGAAACAGGCTTGACTTTTATGTATATGTACACGAGTAGTTTGAATATTTGTCCATGCTGCGAAACGGCTAAATTAATTTTGATAAAAGTTTCAGAAATTATATTTACAACTGGTGACTTCGCCCCCGGCTTCGCACGGGTACAATATGGTATGCTACCGCGGACTTTATTTTGTCTATTATAGCCTATGTGCTATTCTGATTTATAAGTTTCATCAATATCCGCCCAGTAGTTTTTGCAATGACTTAGTTTTTATGTGAAGTTTCCCGTTTATAATATTAGTAGGATTTGCTTTTTATTTTGAAAGCTAATTAAATTTTCAGAAAACTCATTAATCACGCCTCTTATCTCACGAGGGGTAGGCAAGCAGAGTCAAATGCCATATGTTAATTTTTTGTTAGTTAAAGCCGGTGACGTCGCATGCAGACGGCAAGTTCAAACTGAACAGAATAATCTCTATATAAAAAAAACTCAAAGGACGCCGTCAATATCACAATGATGAAATATTTCACTTTGTTTTTTTAACCTTTGACTCAGCACATTGCTGCTTGAAAGCGATTTCAACTTTTTTGATCACAATTTATTGACTTTAAATACTATATTGTCTCGAACCAGTTGGTATACTTAGCCCTAGGATTGTACCCTAAGATTTTGTAAGACGATGCGTGGCCACGTCCCCAAGATTTGTACCCATACATTTTTTATACTTAAATAATAAGAGCAATAAATTATATCTAAGTGAATAGAATAGAATGAAATACCACCACGTGACCTAACTAAACTGTCATTCACTCTGATGAAACCAAGGAGTTTATATACTTATTGTAGATATACAAACTTCTTGAAGTATAAACTCCTTGTAGAAAACGGAGCGTAATTATGTAATTTTGTTTTCAATTAGCGTCTTTCGTGAACGCAATGTTAGTCTGCCCATACCCTGTAGATAACGCTGAAAAAAATGGCGAAGGTTTTGGTCGATCAGCTAATTTTTTGAGGTTATGCCCGGTTGTTGTTTTTCGGATTTTTCATTATTTTAGTAGTTAAAATGAATTTAATATAATTATTATAAGTTCCTTCATTTATAATAGTAGGATTTAGCGTTCTGAGAGAATAGAATACTAGCGTTCGTACATTGTCTAATGTGTTTTTTTAAACAAAGCAAGCGGCCCCGGATTCAATCCAAAACACCATAATCGAGGGATATTTTGGTCTTTTTTCTCAAAATAATGAGAAGGAAAAACAAAATTAGAATAATAAATACTTATGTCCTAAATTCGAACATATTAGTCAAATAATTTTGGGTTCCACTGGATTTTGCCAAAGAAAACGAGTTAAAAAATATACGTCAGATTCAATGCTGTGGGCAACAGCTGTTATTTATTACAAGAATTATTTATAATGCAAATAAATTAACTGCAATTTATTAATAATTTACGAAGAAATGAAGTGAAATAATTTAAAGTTTACAAGTAAGTAACCTTATCATTCTTGTGGAACGAGTTTTTTGATTTATCTGTCAGATACGACGGTTATCTGTAGTTGATGATACAGGTCCTTTATCTGGGACATAAAAGTGTTTCTTAGGAGAAGTGCTCGTAAAAAAATCAAGTTTCACTTGTGCTGTGATGAAATATTTATTAATTCTGCCCCGATTTTGAGCGTGAAATTGTTTGGTAGATTAGAACCTGCGAATATGTACTTGCATCGTTAGTTCAACTGATCTTCAACAGAATAAATAAATAAGTCTAATTTCAAAAGAAATATTGAATTTTGATTGGTTTTTTATTTTTCGTCATTAGAGGGAAAAATACAGTATTAAGGGAGATATTTGAGAGAAATAATATTATTTAGTGAAAATATTTTTTGTAATCGGTATTAGCAAACCTAAGTTTTGACTCGAAGGCCAAAAACGACGGATCCGGACCAATGGCCTGCCAAGGAATGTCCGGCCCGAGAATGTCCAACACCAGAATGCCGAGCAAATTTTTGGGTCGGGCAAAGACAGTATACTGATTTGCCCAGACATTCTAGGGTTTTTAGCTCACTTTTTTAAATGTTCGGAAGCTGGGCAAAATATATATTTCTATGATTGGGTCAAAATAAAATAACTTAACTAAGCCCTTGCAAGAACAAAGGTAAAGCGTCATATTTCTGTAAGTGTCAGTCAACGGCGATTGAACTCAGCTCGAACTATTTAGAGATATTGGCGCGCGTCCAAACTACATCTACACGAACGGGCGCGCCTCCTTCAGATCCACTATTTTGACCCCTTTCCTGTGTCCGTCTGTTGACCGATTTCTTATATACTTGGTGGACTGTAAAAATTATGAAAGGCAGTCAAGTACGTTAGGTATATTGAATAGCTGTTCTGGCTATGTGTACCATATACCGCGAAGTTTTTTTTACGGGTTACCTTACAGCTCCCGAAACCGTGTTACGGTTCCAGGGTACCCAGCGGAAGACCAAGTCTGCCTCGTTTAGCCGATGGTATTTGTGAGGCTATACCTAACGAGTGGTACATGGCCCGGATCCGGAATCGAACCCGGGGTCTGCCTAGTTAATACCAGACGTCTTAACCACTCGGCGACTGACGCACCACTTTCACAACTGGCGGAGTAATCGATGTTTATACATACTATTACATAAAAAAACGCAGCAGTAACAATTCCCTGTGGAAGAGTGTTATTTTTGTCGCCGGAAAGCCGCGATTATTCTGAGACGTCTCGTGTCGGCCCCTTGTGTTTTGTTCCTATTAGAAATATGTTTGTTATGTCTCGATCTTATGATATTTTAATTACTTGAAGCTAATTGGTTCGTGTCTAGACTCATTTTATGGGGATTAACTGCATCTTTAGAGAAATCTGTTGGTTTTTGTAAACAATTCGTAGTAGAATCGTAGATCCTGCGGCCCTATTCTCTATGTATGGTTTTTAAAACCTATTGACACTATGTCGATGACATGTAGTATACATTGAAATTGAAACCACCTCGAAACCCTCAGTCGAAACCACATCCTCAGAAAACCATAGTAAAAACGTCATAGATATTTTGACAAAGGCTTAGTGAATTCCAAAACAAGCAATTATCGACTCGATAACCACAATAAAACCATAGATAGAGAAGATAGAGAATAAATAGGTCCTCAAAAGTAAATACTAAATATTAAATTATGTGAAAATGTTTTTGTTTATTGTTTTTTTTTTCTCATCAAAACGTAACAACTGATCAACCTGAATTTTTGCACAGAGATTGCAATGTCAAGGTTACTTTTCATTCCGGATTTAAAAAAAAAAATTTGATCATCCGTGATTTTAAGATGCATATTTTACACATTGAGCAAAATAAATTCCAAGAAATCAATGTATCAACATTAGGTATTAACACTGATGGCGACACGACAAACAGAAATGATGTTGCGTCCGCGCAGGTACGTTTGTATTTTTGGCAAGTTGCCATGGTGACTCATAGGTACATCTGTCATATAAATGTCCGAAACAATTACGATATTATCTTTCAAAATTATTTGTTTTCTTTGAAATATGAACCTAATAACTAAAAAACACGCTTTTGCTATAACGCACACAAGTGCAAACAAAATGAGCTCAAACTCGATGGGCTACGTCGTTTTGATACAAAGTGGCCACCTTTCTGCTCTATCATCAGGACTCTGGACATCATCTAGGACCAGAGTACTTGTGAAGACAAATCAAAAGAGCCCAAACTCGATGGTGTTCCTTCATTTCGTTACAGAGTTCCACTATTCACCTCCTGGCTCCATCATTAGATCTGATAGCGATTTGGAAAAACCAAGTATAAAATCAATTTCCTCAATCACTATGACATTTTCTACGTGAGTTATTCCTGAAAATTTTGTTGCGGTTTTCACATTATTTGATGAATAAATTGACCTATGACAAAACATATTAAAAATGTATTGATCGTATAACTCAAACTTAAAACTAAACAAAGGCTAACACAATTTTGACACCAGATATAAGATAAGACATGTATCGTTAATTGACTGTCAGCATACTGATTGTTCCTAACTTTGATTCGTAATCATTTTTGGAGTTATTTAGAACTTAGCCATGTTTGTAATAATATGGTCACGCCTTAGTTCTTTTGGGGTAGACAGAGGACGACCCAGTGAGTATTACTTAGCTAAACGATATAAATGCGTGTCAATTCGATCGGTTTGGAGACTTCAAACTTTTTTTTTTTACTATTATATACGTTTTAATTTAATGTATGTTTTACTTGTTGACTATGTATGATAAATAAATTATGAAACCAATTTCCTCATATCACTAAATTATTCATGTCCTCGTTGTCTGTGTGATTTTCTGTGTTCTATTTTATTACATATTTTCATATTGATTCATGAACATATTTTGTTGCGGTTTTCAAATTGATTCATGCGTGAGGAGGTTGGTTTGATAAATATCTGCACGAATCATTCATTAAATTAATTTTCCTTATAAATCCATTTGAAAACCGCAGCAAAATCTGTTGTTACTTAGTATTATTTATTTATTTAAAAATATTTCTAATTTTTTTATTTAAAATTATTTCGGACAGTAAATAAGCCTGGCCATACAACGTGGTAATGGCTCTGAAAATTCACTTTTTATATTTTTTTTATGCATTGTTATATTCCGCCCCCGGCTTCGCCCGTGGATATTTACGAACAAAATAAAATATATCCTATCCCTACCCCTACCCCTACCTCTACCCGTACCCCTACCCCTACTTCTACTCCTACCCCATACCCCTATCCTCTACCACTACCACTACCTCTATATCATCAATAGTTTTCGCAGCGCACGCGATGTAAGGAATTTTTAGGTAATTTTTTTACACCTTGGGTTACATTATTGGAGTTTTAGTAAGGATCCCTAATTTTTTTGAAAATAGAATATAGCCTATGTCACTCAGGGTGAATGTAGCTTTCCTTTATTACATTACTATAATATTACTGCGCACCCGGCAGACGTTGTCTTGCACAAACGTTGGCTTGCCTGCACCACCCCTACCCCTACCACTAACTTTAGATATTGTTTATACAAAAATACTATAATCGCGATAAAAAAAATTGGGGTGGGGGTAGGAGGGTGAAAAATAGTTTACGACCTATTCTCAGACCTACCGAATATATACAAAAAAATCATACAAATCGGTCAAGCCGTTTCGAGGGAATTTGGTTACACGAGAATTTTATATAAGTACTTATTAGATTTAAAATAAAATATTACATGCATATTGTGTAATTTATTTAAAAGTGTATCTATTTTTTCCCACCCCCTGAACGCAATTTTATTTACTGTATTAAATTACTTAGCGACATCTACCGGTCCTTTTATGACGTCATTTCCGTCTTCAATGAATAAAAACTTTATATATTTTATTAATTATTTGTTGCAGGTTACTAGTAGGAGCTCCTGAAGCAGACCCTGGAAGATTGCCGAACGTCGTCAGGCCAGGTGCGGTGTATCGCTGTCATCCTGATGTTCCTGATGAATGTAGAGAAATGGTCTTTGACCGTAGGGGTAAGTGCATACCATAATATCTAGTTTACAATACGAAACAAAACATGGCATATTAACTTCTTTCAGCTGAAATTATTTCAAATATTCAGGTGTTTGTTTGTGAGATTTAAACTCAAAAAACCGGCCAAGTGCGAGTCGGACTCGCGCACGAAGGGTTTGTTGTATGGGAGCCCCCTTAAATATTTATTTTATTTTAATTTAATTATTTATTTTTAAAGTGAAAAACATAACTCAATATTCTGTGAATATTTCAAGCGTCTACCTGTTGCTGTTATCAATATCGAGCAAAAACAAATTGTTTTTTTAGTATTTGTTGTTATAGCGGCAACAGAAATACATCATCTGTGAAAATTTCAACTGTCTAACTATCACGGTTCATGAGATACAGCCTGGTGACAGACAGACAGACAGACAGACGGACGGACAGCGGAGTCTTGGTAATAGGGTTTCCATTTTTACCCATTATTCCAGATGGACCTAGGCCATGTTTTATTTAAAGTAAGGTTTCTAAAGACATGACGACCGAAGTTGATTTCATTTTACAAAAATACCCAAATCGCTTCAAGTTGCCTATTAAGTTTGAAGAGTTCTCCATTTCTCCAGGATCCCATTATCAGATCCTGACCTGATGACCATAGGACCACCTGGGAAGCATACCCTTTCAAACAAAAAAAAATCCAAATGGGTCCAGGCGTCTTCAAGTAATTGGGGAACATACATAAAAATAAACATAAATTATTCCGACGAATTGAGAACCTCCTCCTCCTTTTTTTTAAGTCGGTTAAAAATTACCACACAGTTTAATAAAACAGGTAGATAAATGGAAATTATGTTTTAAGTTCACTGCCGCTGTAAATATCACAATCGCTTATACACCAACTATTGTTCATAGAACATAAAATGTTTGCTAAATGATTTAATGACCACATGCGCGCGCGCTGGTAGCTTCCGTACACAGAGCTTATTCTGGACCGCCCGCGGTGGTGGTCCATTGTTGGTTGGTGTTTTCTAAACAACCGACATAAACGGTCAAATGGCATAAGATAATGTCAGGGGTAACTTTTTGCAGCTTCGGTTTCAAATCCAAAAGTCTTCCCGTCACGTCTGTCTGTTTGTGCCCTTTTCACGCAAAAACTACTGAACAGATTTTGTTGCGGTTTTGACTATTAGATAGACTGATTCACTGGGAAGGTTTACACGTATTTGAAACATGGACCTGTCATGTTTAGGAGCTGAGAAATCCTACTTTCTACTAATATTGTAAACGCGAAAGTTTGTATGGATGTATGTATGTTTGTTACTCTTTCACGCAAAACTACACAACGGATCTGGATGAAATTTGTTACAGAGATAGATTATAGTCTGGAATAGGACATAGGCTACTTTTTATCCCAAAAAATGTATTGTTCCCGTGGGATAGATTTGTTTTTGTTTTTCACGGGATTGACTGATTTTTTTCATAGTGGTAGTTTAGAGAATGACATAACTACTTTTTATACTGCGGAAGCGGGCGGGGGAAGGGCAAATTACAGCCACGAGATTATTTCTTTTGGATCTATTTCCACGCGGGTAAAACCGCGGACAGAAGCTTGTAATAGTATAAGTAAACAAAGTCGGGGAAAAAGTTAGTCCCAGCGAGTTTTCATGGCGTATGCTGTATGCTGTCTAATCCGTCAGAGATATAAAAATGATCTACAAAAAAGTCCGCGGTAGCATATATATCTATCTCTAATAGATAAGCGTATTTATGTAGGTATTAAAATTATTATAAACCCATTTGGTAGATTTCTGCCACAGCTTCCGCTTTGCTTACTGCTTTCCTGTGATGAGACTTGGCTCTAAGAGATGTTTGACTATAGGTATAATAAAATTTATCCAAGATGGCGTAACCGTTAGTTTACAGTCTGAAAAGTTTTCAAGGGAGCTTTATCGTAAATATTTAAAAATACCTTGCGGCGCGTGGGAACCATTGACGGGCGCCTGTCGTGATGCCGTTGTTAAAAATATATTTTGTGAATCAGTATCTTCTTAGGAAACTCTTATTCATTTCGAAATAATTTACTATAAAGAGAAATATAATTATGTATATACTAATTAGCGCTTGCCCACGACTTCATATGCGTTGTAATAGGAAAAAAAATCTACACGGATTGCCTTACAGCTCCGGGAACCGTTGCCGTCGCCCTCGTTTAGCCGATGGTATTTGTGAGGCTATACCTAACAAGTGACCAGTTCTGTTGAGATATATTTAGATGGAAAAGCCTCTAAGTGTGGTTTGTCGGATTATGTATATAAGTTTTTAATTAAAAAGCCCATTGGTACATCGGGATCCGGAATCGAACCCGTGGTCTGCCTAGTTAATACCAGACGTCTTAACCACTCGGCCACCGACGCATGCATGTATTGATTGATGGAAAATATTATAAACCTTTTAAAAAAAAGTGTACCGACTTCAAAAATTTGCACTGAAAAGTAAGAAATAATAAAAATTTCGTCGTAGAATTTGAAGACGGTTGGGGCCAAATTAGGATACAAAATTAAGTAAACATCTAGGGACATAAAGATCTGTTCAATATTATCTGTGTTTGTACTGATGATCGTAGGTTCCTAATGAATTATCTAGATTAGTGAATTTGGGTACTAAATTATTTCTAATTTGGCACCAACCAACCGTCTTCAAATTCTACAACGAAATTTTTATTATTTCTTACTTTTCAGTGCAAATTTTTGAAGTCGGTACACTTTTTTTTAAAAGGATTATTTTTCCCTTTTAAGTGATTTTGTTGCCCTGAGAAATAAATAATAACGCAACTAAAAAAAAAATGATGGAAAATTAAAAAAAATACTGCGGTGGATGGATTTGAACCTCGAGCAATGTGCACCCTGCGCTGCATCCCATACCTTTAGCCGCTAGACCACCGTCGATACGAAAATTGACAACTTCGTGTCAATAGCAACCGTTGCTAAGGCTTTTCTCTGATATAATTTTCAGCAGTAAACAGAGACAAATTACTGAATTTCTGAAAAATTACTGAACCGATTTTCGTCATAAAAAAATAAGTCGTCAAAATCATATTTCATCGAGATATTACGAAAAATTTACTTATGGTCAGTTTTTTCAAAATTTCTGAAAAACTAAAGAACCAATTTTTATGAGATAAAAATGGGACCAACCCGGAAAAATTATCTGTCGATTAAAAAAGAAACCATCAAAATCGGTTCACAACTAAAAATACGGTCCGAATTGAGAACCTTCTCCTTCTTTTTTTTTTGGAATCGGTTAAAAAGTACACGCAAATGAGATTCGATTGTCTCTGCCTACCTCTCTTGGGATAAAAGGCGTGATGATAGACAGCTATGTCTTTAAAATAGTTATTGACAAGATATATACGCCGCCTACATATTTTTCTTCTACCCACTTGTGACCTACATACGTATATTTCGTAATACGCGTCTACTAATTAAATATTAATTGTAGTAATCCAATTGGATGCGCTATTTGCTGGATGTGTTATGGATGGGAAAGGTGAAAGTGTTTATGAAGGCAATGTTTGAAGTTTATTCATGTTTCAAACAGATATTTACGGCATTTATACCTTGACGTGTGGCTAGACACTAAAGGTGTCCGTCCACTCATTCGTCCAGTCGCCGCCATACGGTCCACCGAAACCGACCACAGACTCATCCAATTCTTGTAACGAACGGTCCGCCATCCGTTTTCAAATCGTTGTATTTGTAGTTGATTTCGATGGCCGGAACACACATCCACACGCCTTTGTTTAATCTTGTGTGAGTGAGTTAATTGCATGTGATCTAAATCAACATCGCTAAGTGTGGCCTGTGTTCAATCTCGATCATACGGCTGGCCGGGCCGAAAATTTTCGGTGAGATACCGGACCAGTGCGTGGGCTACTTAACAGTGTCCACTTGACAGATGGCAAGCCTGTTATTAATAATATGGTGTCACAAAACCATAGATTGTAGCGAAATCCTATAAGTCTATGCACAAAACATATTTTTTATATGTTTAATAAAAGTAGGTACACCTAGGTCGTTCTCTGTCAGCATTCCCTTTCACTTCTGTCATATAAACCCTTTTTAGTCATTCTTTCACCCTTAAGAGCGTAGCCGGGCTGCATTTTCTCCATACAAATGTATTCCCCTATTTTCTTCACGGATAATGCCTCTAGAGCAATCTTTTTTTTTTCATAAAATCTAGTTTTACTGTAGGCATGCCCCTGTAATTTACTTTTTTCCAACAATTAATTACTTAAAAAAATAAGCCCTTCCAAAAACCTAAAAAAAATGCCTCGTTTATACCGCCGTGATCAGACGACTACCAGACTAATTTGAAAAGGTTTTAATGTAAAAGAAAAATAGGAGCATAGATCTACTCTTTCTTTAAATTTCAATACCAAAAATAATTAAATCGGATCAGTTTTGGAGGAGAAAACAGGGGAATACAAAACGTCTATCTGGTCAAGGTTTTATAGGTATAATCGGTCTAAGCTGCAGTTGTCCCTATCGCACTCTACGGGGGGGATCAAAGGGTGAGGCGACGGCAATAGTTTCTTCAAATACCTATTTCTCAATTCCCTTGCAGACCGTCTACGCTCTTGTCCAAACAAGCTGAAATTACACAACATCATCTTTCATTGGCATCGTTAATTTTTTCCAAACAAGAAGTATTTGTTCATGTAGTATGCTCTCCACGGCCGAGTGTTTCTAAAGGTTATCGCGGGCGCTGCAAGTGACTATTTATGACCAGTTTATCGGTTTTATTTGAACTTAATCGACGAAATAACTTAATTAATTTTTGTTGTTTATGGTTGAAAATTAATTAAAGATCAGACTAGACTTAGATTAAATCTAGAAAATAAATAAATGTAAGTACATCAGAAACCACACTTACCATCTAAACATACCTCATCAGAACTGGCCACTCGTTAGATAAAGATTCAGAAAATACCATTACCATAACGAACCGTAACATGAAAAAAAAAGTATTAAATTAATAAATAATACTGAAACGTTTCTAAAAAATCTTTCACGAATAGAAAGCTACGATATCCTTGAGTAATATAGACTATATTTTATTTTGTTGGTAAAATATCCATGGGCGAAGCAGAAGCGGGGCAGCTAGTTTTATCTACAAAGAAAGTATCTTCTCAAGAGTTAACGTATTCACGATCACGTCTCGTCCCCTACTCTAGATTCTGCGCACCGCACATATGAGCAGATCGCCGTCACGTCATGCGAACCTGAACAAATTCGTGCTCTATCGGGCGCCATCTGGCGAGCGTCGCCAAATCAGGACACCATCTTGCCCACGCGCGTTGAAGATCTAATAAACATTTATTAGAATTGACAACTTATATCTTCAATACTTTGTACCTTTCAAGGTGCAATCACCGGAGCAATATCTACCAATTTAGTCTTGAAAGGATCTCTGATTTGATCAAAAAACTCATGATAGTAATAATCTTTAAGGCTCAACTTCTGAAAGGATAGGGAAAAGTGGCGCAATAGCATTGGACGGACACATGCTAAAGAAGAGAAAGTTAATGGGTGATAGGTTAAATGTCAAAACCATATATGGTCAAAAGTTATTATTTTTTGTCAGTCGCGTGCATTCATGGATCAACCACCTTCGCTTAAGAACAGGCGGTGGCAAGGCCACATGTCTCTTCTATGTCACCAGGACCTACTCTATTTCGATGAACTTTTAGTATAAAAATACTTTTCGAAAAGTCGTATCTTAAAAAAAGTTTAATTGTATGTGGCTATAGACCTTAAATTCAATATTAATTTCCACTTGATACCTGAAGCCGTTTCTGAGAAAAAGGGTCTTGACACATGGACAAACAAAAAATATTCGTTTTTTCGTAAGGAACTTGGTTAATCGACATATCTTTTCATTTATAGGTCTGTGGTACCGTAACAGATCGCCCACTATGGCCCTATAAGGTCCGACATGCCTGGCTTCCGAAATGCGGGACAGGTATGTGGTACAAGATGTTTTGCATTTGATCATATAGTGGTTGTATAATAATTAACATTCTAATATGTAATATTAAAAAAAAATTAAGATTAAAATTAATCGACAGACAATTCTTTCGAGACCCATTTTTGTTGTGGACAAAATTGCTGGTTTTTTACCATAACAAAACTTGGACCAATCCGAAAGAAGTCTCTGTCCATTAATCAAAACGCGCAACATACACAAAAAAAATGCAGTTGAATTGAGAACCTCCTCCTTTTTTCAAGTCGGTTAAAAAGGTGAAAGTTTAAATAAAAATCAACGAATCGACTGAGCGAATTTGGAATGGAAATAAATTATATTATTCTGGATTAAAACATATTACAGCACGCGTGGAAATTTTTTTTTTCCACACGGCTGAAATCATGTTTAGGTGCTTTATTTAAGTATGTTTAATATGGACGAATGGCAAACGATGTCTCTGGCTACACCGCAAAGTGTAAAGGCCGTGTAGGTGATATTTAATAACAAAATAGATAATTTGATATAAAATCACTAATTGAGGGTGTGAAAGAGTTATGTCAGGAACTTAGCAATCCGCCCAAACATCCATTAATCGCTATTATTCTCAAATATTTACATCTTGCAACACTTCCTTGCTTACACTGTATTGTATGGGGTACAGTCTAAAAGTGTACACTGATACTGGCAACACTGTAAGGAATAAAGACAGTGTTTGTTTGTGTAATTTTTTCCGCAAACGTTGATCAATACTATGAATCTTAACTTATCTTAAAGGCAGTTACTATATGAATAATATTATAAATAATTATTTATTTCAGGGCTTCATAAAACTTAGGTGAAACTGGTTTTTATATTTTTTTTAATTCATACTGTGTCAAATTAGTAGTTTATGATACGGGATCATAATAGGGGTAATTAAAACAAGTGGAAATTTAAAAAATGAGGTGAAAACCGCGATTACCTACCTACTGCGCATTAGTGCGCATGCGCGTTAACTGTCAAGTAACTCGGCATGCGCGTGTCGATATTTTCATAGTGTTTAATGTGGCTGTATAAAAAAAATCATCTGCCCTTTCTGCATTTAAAAAACAAAACATTACGATATCGTTTTTGTATGAAAACTTCGGTACTATAATACATTGTAGTATCGAAATTTGACATATTAGAGACGCGTGTAAATAAAACATATCATTATGAAGTATAATTCGATTTTGTAATAGAGACTTTACGATATAAGAGTAGGTAAAATATCTTTTGAAAGCTATTTAAATTTCGAAACTAATACATATAGTTATCGCGTAATTTAAGAAGTCGTGAAGCATGTAATTTGTGTGGGACTAAAGTTATAAGGCGCTCCTTAAGAGGATCGTGTAGCTCAGCGTACGCAGCGAAATAGGTATTTAGAAAATCATATTCTGTCTCAATCGCACTCTTCCCCCGGGCATTAGTGCGACAGAGAGCACTGCAGCTCGTGGGTGTTCGTAGGTATGTTTTTCGTTGAAAATTGCGTTTTGGGCGAAAACGATTTACACCTACTAAACTATAACGAAACCTTATAATTTTGGTGTCAAACGTTTTAGCAGATTATAATCTACGTACGTACGTTTTGCTTTTTTTGAAATTTTGCTTTGTTTCTCAAATACAGACGGTTTATTACCAGCAAGTTATGAACCAAAAAAACCGAGATTTGAGAGGCTTATAACTTTTGACCTATTACGAATTTTGAAAAAAGGAAAAAATACGTACGTAGTTTTTCATTATGTCAGTAACATATTACAAAATCGTTAAAATTTAATAATATTTAGGGGTAGTAAAACGTTTTCTCCGTTTGTATGGACATGGACGCGGTACACTACACTCTTAACAATAAGAGGATCGTGTAGCTCAGCGTACGCAGCGAAATAGGTATTTAGAAAATCATATTCTGTCTCAATCGCACTCTTCCCCCGGGCATTAGTGCGACAGAGAGCACTGCAGCTCGTGGGTGTTCGTAGGTATGTTTTTCGTTGAAAATTGCGTTTTGGGCGAAAACGATTTACACCTACTAAACTATAACAAAACCTTATAATTTTGGTGTCAAACGTTTTAGCAGATTATAATCTATGTACGTACGTTTTGCTTTTTTTGAAATTTTGCTTTGTTTCTCAATTACAGACGGTTTATTACCAGCAAGTTATGAACCAAAAAAACCGAGATTTGAGAGGCTTATAACTTTTGACCTATTACGAATTTTGAAAAAAGGAAAAAATACGTACGTAGTTTTTCATTATGTCAGTAACATATTACAAAATCGTTAAAATTTAATAATATTTAGGGGTAGTAAAACGTTTTCTCCGTTTGTATGGACATGGACGCGGTACATTACACTCTTAACAATAAGAGGATCGTGTAGCTCAGCGTACGCAGCGAAATAGGTATTTAGAAAATCATATTCTGTCTCAATCGCACTCTTCCCCCGGGCATTAGTGCGACAGAGAGCACTGCAGCTCGTGGGTGTTCGTAGGTATGTTTTTCGTTGAAAATTGCGTTTTGGGCGAAAACGATTTACACCTACTAAACTATAACGAAACCTTATAATTTTGGTGTCAAACGTTTTAGCAGATTATAATCTACGTACGTACGTTTTGCTTTTTTTGAAATTTTGCTTTGTTTCTCAAATACAGACGGTTTATTACCAGCAAGTTATGAACCAAAAAAACCGAGATTTGAGAGGCTTATAACTTTTGACCTATTACGAATTTTGAAAAAAGGAAAAAATACGTACGTAGTTTTTCATTATGTCAGTAACATATTACAAAATCGTTAAAATTTAATAATATTTAGGGTTAGTAAAACGTTTTCTCCGTTTGTATGGACATGGACGCGGTACACTACACTCTTAACAATAAGAGGATCGTGTAGCTCAGCGTACGCAGCGAAATAGGTATTTAGAAAATCATATTCTGTCTCAATCGCACTCTTCCCCCGGGCATTAGTGCGACAGAGAGCACTGCAGCTCGTGGGTGTTCGTAGGTATGTTTTTCGTTGAAAATTGCGTTTTGGGCGAAAACGATTTACACCTACTAAACTATAACGAAACCTTATAATTTTGGTGTCAAACGTTTTAGCAGATTATAATCTACGTACGTACGTTTTGCTTTTTTTGAAATTTTGCTTTGTTTCTCAAATACAGACGGTTTATTACCAGCAAGTTATGAACCAAAAAAACCGAGATTTGAGAGGCTTATAACTTTTGACCTATTACGAATTTTGAAAAAAGGAAAAAATACGTACGTAGTTTTTCATTATGTCAGTAACATATTACAAAATCGTTAAAATTTAATAATATTTAGGGGTAGTAAAACGTTTTCTCCGTTTGTATGGACATGGACGCGGTACACTACACTCTTAACAATAACATTCCATACAATGATTTTGCGTTGCCGTTCGCCATACATTGTTCTATGGTGAAATATGTATGTATGTTTCAAACATTTGCATTAAAATTAAATTAAACACGACATAAATTACAGGTGCACATAGATTTCCATAATTCTTTTGAATTTACACCTCATAAGTAGGGTAATGATGATGAATGAGTGTAAACGGTAATGAGATGCAACTACACGACAAATTACCGTAATCGTGTTATAAAGGTTGTATAAGAGTCGCTTTTTATGGTGAAACCTTAATTGAGAGTTATAGTAAATTAATGGTAAATATATTTTAATAACCATTAATATGAAGGCGATAATTTCCATAATATAAGAGGTGTGAGAAGAACCACTAATAAGCTAAATTGCACCATTTAACTTGCGGCTCATATTTAACTTCTTATTTTTTGGTATACTATTTAAAAAACCTTAAAATTAAATAAAACTAAACCGGTCCGCGTGGAATTGTGGCAAGAATACTGGCTGTATTTCCTCGCTGGATCGCGATGCTGATTCGTTGAGCGAGGAAAGAGCCAGCCCTCCTGTCACCAGAGGAGATGATCAGTCGTGGGGACATTTCTTTTATATTTTTTTGGCATTTGAACTTCACGGAGTTTCTACACCAAACGGCACAAAGTAGTTTTTAATTATTGAACTATATTTGCGCCGTTTATTAGACTCTGCGATTTCCGCCGCAGCTCCCGCTTTGATTACTTTTGCATTAATAATACAATTCACCTCCTTGGGTAGGTAGCGTGATGTAAATTATCATATTGAAAAAATATTTTTTCAAATCGGTCCAGTTGTTGAGTCTATTTTTTCGCCTTGTTTGAGCATTAAACCTCTAGTTTCATTGCGCCATAGGTTTTTTAACTTGAGTTTTCGATTTGAAATATTCTCTGCGATTATTGCGAATAGGGTTTAAGTGATACTTTTATAGAAAACTGGTTTTTTATCACGACAAGATTCTAGTTTTGGCAGAACCTGTCGTCTGTTTATACATGAAATATGTTTGCTAATGTCCTTTAAAGTCTTCAAGGTATGTGGTTGTTACTATACTTTTAGAGGTTGTATCATATTTTTAAGATTCTATACATAATATAACCTTTGCTAGATTTAATCATATACCTAAGTATTTAGGTAATTTTTTTGTGTGGATTAAAATAAGTCTTAATAAACTAATAACCAAAATTAAAAGAGACAATGTGCGTCGGTGGCCGATTGGTTAAGACGTCTGGTATTAACTAGGTAGACCACGGGTTCGATCCTGGATTTCGGCCAAATACCAATGGGTTTTAGATTAAAATTAAAAATCTAAATATACCTCAACAGAACTGGCCACTCGTTAGGTATACCCTCACAAATACCATCGACTAAACGAAGGAGACTTGGTCTTCCGCTGGGTACCCTGGAACCGTAACACGGTTTCGGGAGCTGTATGGCAACCCGTGAAGAAAAAAAAAAAGAAAAAAAAAGACAATCTCAAAAAGCTTAGAAAGTTGTAGAAATAAGAATGTAAGAAACATATAGAGCACATGTCACTGTAAGAGTTTACTCTGTAGTTAGTGACGAAATTGATCAATATTCGCCAAAAATAATTTGACAAGTGACTTTCTTTGCTATTGAAGAATTTACAGCAAGCTTGCCACTTTCACATCACTATCACTTTCAAGCAAAAACTACTGAACGGATTTTGTTGCGTTTTCGCTATTAGATAGGTTGATTCACCGAAAAGGTTTACGAGTATTAAACATGGACCTATCATATTTAGGAGCTGATCATTTACTGTTTAAGTGAATCAAGTCGGTGAAAAAGTTAGCCACAGCGAGTTTTAGTAGCAAATGTTGTCTAATCCGTAACAGATATAACTAAATGATGTATAAAAGAATTGTGTAGTATGAAATAATCTACAAAAAAGTCCACGGTTGCATATATATATCTCTAGTGCAACTCGCTAAATGTGAACATTGTTACTATATTGTATCTGTTGCGTTACCTAGAAACAAACAAGAGTAGAATATTTAGTTCATATCGTAGAGGTTAATTTAAATCGACCTGAATATCAGCCGCAAGAAAACCGCATACATCGGGTTATATTACACTGGTACTAAATTATTATCAATTAATTTCTAGCAATTCTAACCGGTATTTTCACATACATATTATAAAACAAAATCCCCCGCCACTGTCTGTCTGTCTGTCTGTGCGGTTTTGTGGTTTTCACTATTAGATAGGTTGATTCACCGAAAAGGTTTACGAGTATTAAACATGGACCTATCATGTTTAGGAGCTGAGCATTGACACTATAAGGAAAGGAAAGAATTGTGTAGAATAAAATGTATTATAGGTTTTCAAATTGTACCAGTGCGAAGCCGGAGGCGTTGTTAAATTAATTCACTCACTAACCCCAGTTTAGGAAAGGTATGTTTAAGTTAATTAAATTACTGTAATTTTCCATGTATGTTTACTAATTCTGGATTAACTTTAGACAAATAGCGAAATTAAAAAAAAAAGGTTGTACCACCCAGCGGCGAGGAGCATATACAACTCAATTCCTATCGGCTTTCAGTCTATATAGACTAACTGCATTTTTAACAGACTTAAAAAAAAGAAGGAGGTATTCAATTCGACTGTTTTTTTTGTTTGTTACCTCAGAACTTTCGACTGGGTGAACCGATTTTGATGATTCTTTTTTTATTTGAAAGCTGGTGCTTCCTGTGTAGTCCTATTTTTAGTAAAAATTGGTTCAGTATAGTCAATTTTGCCATAACTCGATGAAATGCTAAGCCGATTTTGATTATTTATATTTGTAATGATATTTGTAATCACTTAAAAAGGAAAAAAAAACCGTCTTCAAATTTTACGACGAAATATTTATTATTTCTTACTTTTCAGTGCTACACTTTTTTTTAAAGTTATATAAAATACTAGCGGGCCCGGCAGACGTTGTCCTGCCCAAATGTTGGCTTGCCTGCTATTTACTTTCATTCGTCCGTGGAAAACAACTACCACTACCACTACCCCTACCCATACTCCAACCCCTACCACTACCGCTACCCTACCACTATTACTACAACTACCCGTACTCCTACCACTACCACTACACCTATCTCTACTCCTACCACTACCACTACCACTCACGACTTTCTTTTATATATATAGATTATCAATACAAACATATTTTATCAATCCAAACATAGTCTAATCCAAAATTTTGGATCTTGTAGCATTAGTTGAGTAAGCTATTTTACGGCTTGCCTTCTGAAAATATTCACCCTTCGCCACTGGTATCATCATATTCTGTTAAAAGAAGTGAAACATCTATATCCATTAAGTGTAGCAACAGGCTTGCTTAGTTATTGGTGTCTCTGGCTACAACGCAGGGCATAAAGGTCGTGAATATGTATGAACCAGTTTTACCAAGACACAAGCAATAACGCTCTTGCAATAAAATCAATTGGTCAGTTTTAAAATAATGTTATTAATAGTTGCTAGCATCGTTTCATAAACATCTCAAAACAATAACCACACATTATGAATAATGGAGGACAATCCACGATTCAAATCGACGCGGACGCTCAGACGCCCACCATTCAATCGCGATTCTATTAAATTCGATTTAGAACTCAAGCACAACACTTTGTGAGCACGACTTTGTCATAAATCAATTGCTTGAACTGTTTTAACACATTTTTAGTGGGAGTCTTCTTGACAATGTTTAAGAATGTATTGTATGTTATTATAGACTAGGTTTCCGCTCCCGGATTTGCCCGTGGATATTTTCCAATAAAATAAAATATAGCCTCAGGTATAATGTAGCTTCCTATTAGTGAAAGAATTTTCAGTATCGATGTTTTCAGAGATTACTCCCTACATACACACAATCTCACAAAATTCTAATAATAAGAGTATATTCCTTAGCTGGTCTAAGGATAGTGAAAAAGAGATTATTCGTTAGAATATGAGAAACATTTTATATGGTTCAGCAAAACATTTATTAAACCGACTGACAGTGGAAAACGTAAACTAACTCTTAGTAACCACTTTCTTATTAAACATAGACTAATTTTATTAATGGTCAAGTATGAACTCCAACAACTCCCAAGCGTGGTCTGACAAATTCACATGGGACTACGGAAAATGAAAAAAAAAGTAAATTAAGTTTTCCATACTACCATTAGGACAACCAAAATAGACGGGTAAATTAAATTAGCAACTAGTTTAATTTTTGTTTAAAATTTTGTGTCGACGATTTTACACATTTACACAGTACAAATTTGTATAAAGTATGAAAGTATATCATTTATTTCTTAGGTTGAAGAAGGTCCTTAATCAACTCTGACCAGCATTAATCATATTTATAATTGTCTGTCCTATGTAATTGAGGCTGTGGTCACCATAGTTTTAGTATCGAGGTTGAGTTTGATGTTCCTTGCTTCTTCAGTGGCAACATATTCTATTTGATTCTCGGGTCGGTGGCCTGCACTGATTATGCAATCATTGTCTGTGCAGTTTCCAATAGATTAATAGACATGGGGTCATAGGGAATATCTCTTATGAAGAGTCTTGATTAACTGATTTATGAGATTTTGACAGTATCATCGCTGATAAACAACCTTACTTTATGACCATGCAAAGCCGAAGCGGGTCGCTAGTGTTATTTTAGTTCTGTCTGGTTTTCATACAGAAGCAGCTTGAAGACTGTCGAAGTACCTCAAAAATAACTCTCGAACCAATTTCATCAAAATACCTTTTTCTATGATTGTTAGGATCGGTGAAAATGCAGATGCCAGAAGATGTACACGCATAATCTTTTTGGAATCTGGCTATATCATGTAACTAAGCAATAACATTTTATTATAATGCTAAAAAACAATTTTACCGATTTGATCGATATTACTCGGTCCCTCATTACTGGAGGCGACTCCGACTCATCAGCTTCTGCTCAATTCTCTTTCTCCAATGGCTGCGGTCCTCTGTCTGATGAAGGGCTGTGATAGAGGTATTCAGGTTTCTTGATCGGACCATAGTTTTGTTTTTCGTCCTTTAGGTCTCTTTTCCTCCACCCTGCCCATCACCACAAGCACCTTATTACTACTGACTGAACTGTATTAAATTATACAGCGACTCCTACCATTTTTTTACTCAGCTTTAAAGAGAGAATGAGTAAGACACGAAGGTGTCTAGTATAACGTTACCTTTGTCTCGTGACGCTCGGATTTTCTACAATGACTCCCAATCCTTACTTCACAGATAGGAGCAACTCCAAACCAATGTTGATAATGAAACCAATAAAGTTTACAAGGTCTCTTTCGGAAGTAAATAGTATAAAATGTTCAATTAGTCTCAAGTGAGTGCGTTGCCAATTCTCCCAATTTATACGCTGATTGATGGCCCCCTTTTGATTGACTAATGCTGGTAGTTGGTACTGCACCATGTGTTTACGAGTAGGTACCTATTGTTTTTTATATTTGGATACTTAGAAATTAGAAGTCATCCTAACTAATCCGAACTAATATTATAAATGCGAATTCTTCTTTTATGTTAATGCAGAGCAACGGATCGCCGATATTTTGCACAGACTTTATCCCGGAAATGTTTCGGGATAAATTCTTGTTTATTTTTTCTTCACGGGTTTCCTTACAGCTACTGAAACTTTGTTACAGTTTCAGGGTACCCAGCGGAAGACCAAGTCTACCTCGGGCCGTTTATATTTAGATGGAAAAGCCTCTAAGTGTGGTTTATCGGATTATGTATGTTTTTAAGAGGATCGTGTAGCTCAGCGTACGCAGCGAAATAGGTATTTAGAAAATCATATTCTGTCTCAAGCGCGCTCTTCCCCCGGGCATCAGTGCGACAGAGAACACTGCAGCTCGTGAGTGTTCGTAGGTATGTTCTTCGTGGAAAATTGCGTTTTGGGGGAAAACGATTTACACCTACTAAACTATAACGAAACCTTATAATTTTGGTGTCAAACGTTTTAGCAGATTATAATCTACGTACGTACGTTTTGCTTTTTTTGAAATTTTGCTTTGTTTCTCAAATACAGACGGTTTATTACGAGTAAGTTATGAACCAAAAAAACCGAGATTTGAGGGGCTTATAACTTTTGACCTATTACGAATTTTGAAAAAAGGAAAAAATATGTGCGTAGTTTTTCATTATGTCAGTAACATATTACAAAATCGTTAAAATTAAATAATATTTAGGGGTAGTAAAACGTTTTCTCCGTTTGTATGGACATGGACGCGGTACACTACACTCTTAATTAAAAAACCCATTGGATGTACCATGTGGCCGGAATCCGGGATCGAACCCGTAGTCTGCCGCCTAGTTAAATACTAGACGTCTTAACCACTAGGCCACCGACGCACTAGTAATATTATAAATGTGTTTTCCTACTTTCATGTCAATACAGAGCGACAGATCTATAAAAAATGTCTATGTCATTCTCAATCAATCTGCAAGCACTCTCTATGCAAAAAATACGTAAATCCGTTGCTCAAGAAGGACAAGCATTTATTATATTAGTATGATTCTACGTCATGTCATGGCGATTGACGCACGCGTTCCGTCTTGACATGATGGGGAATCCTGTTTTACCCCGCCCGCGCTGGGCAGGATCATCTTAGCTACCGATACTATAACGGATATAAAACTTGACATTGGCGAAATCATCAAAACCCTGATGGAGCCATCACGAAAAGAAATGGAGATAGAAATAAGTATATTAGATGGATAAATATTTTTGGTTTTAAAAACTACGTGTGCTGCCAATGAAGTGTTGCCAAATTGTAATAAAAAAGTAATCGAAGAAATAGTGCTGTTCCTTCAGAACAGGTTTGTATTGCCCTACTAATAGTTCCCGGTTATCACCTGATTTATTTTCTAACATAAACGATATCAGGATGTCGGGTTTCTACTAATATGGTTTGAGTTATGGAGTCTCTAATGAGAAATGAGTTATGGGACGCGGTTAGTATCCTAAGCCCACCTAAGCCACTATGGTGATAGGTTTTTTCAAATATAAACTGTGGTCTGTCACATTGCAGTTTTTGTGATATTTGGATTATTAAAATAAAGTAAATTCAGTTATTGATGATTATAATTATATTAGAAAAAAAAGCAATTTTGATGTTTAAAGGTTACCATTGCCTAAAAGGAAAGTTAGAAAAAAGGGACTTAGGAGATTTACCCCCAGTTTCTGAAAGCCTTGTCAAAGTTAACCAAAGATTAGTTAATTAACAACTGTCAAAGTCCATACATTTTCACGTATTTGACAACTGTTATGTTTACTAATCGCAGATTAACTGTTGATCGGCCTTTCAGAAACTGGGGGTTATAATTTATACTACACAGTACACAGTATAGTATACGGTAATATCTCCATTGGCAACACTGGACATATTGAAATACTGGCTGTTTGTTATCTTGTTTGAATTTGACGTTTAAAAATAATATTCTTGGTTATGACATTCCATGAAAAACAAAATAATTTGATTTGCCGATGGTTGAAAGCATCTGAGATAATTTTCTCAAAATTAATCTTAAAAAAATCAAAAAATACATTCCAAAAACCTGATTTCGGAATATCTTGAAATTTAAAGGAATATACAATACATACATACCTTCACGCCTGCTTCCGATTTTTACATACTTCTCAAGCTTCATCCACATACATGCATGTCTATTGTTAGTACTGCGTATTTGATCTTTTTAAGGATATCAGATATTTAATTAATGAACTTTCGTCTTGGTTGTCCTTTCGGTACCTTCATATATTTGCTTCGTCATTCGCTCAACATGTCCAAACCATCTCAGTATACACTTTTCAATTTTATATACAACACTATCATTTACTCCATACTTTTCACGTACATCATCATTTCTAACTCTATCTTTGGGTGTATGTTAAGAACCGTTATGATTTCCGATAAGTAACCTTAACGATCTTATCTCAACAATATTAACCGCTTCTTCTGCCTTACCTAAGATTCAGTTCTATACTAATGTAGGAATTAGAATGCTACCGTGTACATTTTTCCTAACTTTTGTTATATATTTGTTTCTCATAACAGCATTCAGTGTACCATTTATTTTATTCCCTTCGTTTACTCTTCTTCTTATATCCATATCCATTTTTATTATTTATTTTATTACATTCACTTTCATACCTTTCTTTCTTTACTTGAATTTAACTGAAAAAGCCTTTTTGAAGAACTGAGCTCATTTTGAAAAAGTAAAAAAAAATCTAGTTGGATTTATTTTATCACAATGATATGCAAAATTAGATGACGATATTATGATGAATTAGACATTTAGAGGGTTATTAAACTTTTTAGTTTTAACATAATCTAAAACTGATTATGATAAGAAAATCATCTGCATTGTCATCAAAGCGTAATTTATCATAAACTTCATAAAACACATTTCCGTGATATTATTTGAAGAATTAAAAGTTTACTATCATTAATAATGTGTAATTAGTTTTAGGGTCGAGCGAGCCCTTTACAACATATAGGTGGTAATAATAAAAAGTCACGGAAGTTTTGATTTAGTAGTTCAAATGTGATTCACCGTAAAATCAGACCCTTTGTTGACTAGGGTATAACCACTTTTATACCAAAAAAAAGAGAGGTGTCGCGGGACATGTATTCATTAAATGTAACGTACTATAGCAAAAGTGTCATGACGGTCGAAGTCTTTCACTTTTTTCGGCCTAGCTCTCATTCGCCAAGTGTCTAAAGTGTGACCTTCAAAAGAGCGGCTAACTTTTTTGAGATTTATTTTTTAAAGAAAATATTAAAATGAAGCACGATTGAAAAGTAAAACGATTTCCAATTTTACATTATTCTTAAAATTAGGTTTACATTTCTGTTAGCAAATGGGATACCATAGATTAAATAATAATTACTACATTATTATTAATAGGATTTCAAATGGTTTATTTTTTTTAATTTTTAGATAGCACGACATGTGACTCGCCATTCACTTGGTTTTATAATATTGTAACGAGTAGGTACTTAAATCGCACAAATAAATACCTAAACACATCAAGGTCGATAGACGTCTCTAGAAACATCCAGAGAGAATCAAGTACAAACGAAAATGGACCGTATGTGCCTAGCCATAGGTACCAAAATCGGCCGCGGTCGGTGTGTAGGTATTTGGCACCGAGCCGCATCGAGACGCGTCTACAACTTTGTACAACAATCTCGGCGTTTCTCGAATGTTCGGTGGGCAATATAAACAGAGGATCGTCGCCGGGAGAACACAGTGCGAATCAGAGCGACCAAAGCGAAACAGTGAAGTGGAATTTAGTGCGAATAAGTGTTATTCTATAGTGTTCATTTATTTAACTGTATTTTTGTGGTGTTAAAGTAAAGTTTGTCTATTTAATCGGTATTTTAAATCTCTTCGAACCCTAGCTCGTAACAATAGTTTATAACCTCCACTATTGGTAAGACAGAGTGGTTATGCACAGGCAAGTGAACTGTGTTTGGTGATTACAGATGTTCTGCTCGGTAACTCGGGATATGATCTGATAATATATGAATCTGAACCGAAATTAAACTTATATTTTATATGTTTTTATCTATCTTCCATCTAGCTTTATCTATAATAAAGCGTTTGTTTGAACGCGCTGATCTCTGGAACTACCAGTCGGATTTGAAAATTTTGCATTTGATTGCCGAATTCTTTAGAAATGTTATAGGCTACTAGCGGACCCGGCAGACGTCGTCCTGACCAAACGTTGGCTTGCCTGCACTACCCCTACCCCTACCCTTACCCCTACCCCTACCCTTACCCCTACTCCTACCACTACCCTTACCTCTACCCCTACTACTACCACTATAACTAACTTTGGATATTGTTCATACAAAAATACTAACATTGCGATTAAAAAATGGAGGGTGGGAGTAGGAAGGTTAAAAAAATAGTTTATGATTCTCGATTCTCAATTCTATATACATATATAGATATAACATAATCCAAATAAAATAAAATAAAATACAATATCGCATATAATACAGGTCAAAAGTTTATATATTTTTCCAAATCATATGCACCCTATTAGTCATTATAGGACAGTAGCGTCGGTGCATTCTGCCGTGACGGATCGACACGAATTTTGTCAGCTTTTACAAAAGGTATGTCTATGGGTTACCGAGTGGGAATTTATTCATATGGTTGCTGGTGCGTGGGGGTCTTTATTGTCTTCTATAATGATATATTATGATGTAGGTGCTAAATAAAAAAAGGGCCATGACATTTAATCGAAGGGATAAACTGATCTATTTTGCTTCAATAAATATTGCATTTTTTTTATTTATGGGTTGCCGTATAGCTCCCGAAATCGTGTTATTGGTATCAGTGTACCCAGCGGAAGACCATGTCTTACTCTTCGGATTATGTCATAGCATAGACTATGAGACTTATTGAATTTTATTAGTTTTATACTATTAATTTTTATTGGTGAATTTTTGCATCTTTTTAAGAAGTGACACATCAAGAGTGCATTAACAGGATTGTCACCTGTTCTGTTTAATATGGACAATTGCCAAAAGTGGACACTGTTACTGGTGTGTCTGGCAACACCGCAAAGCATAAATGTTTTACTACAATAATAAAGTTTTACACACAATGAGTAATTTTACTGCATAATTTAAACTATAAACACGCATATTATTTATTTATATATAAAAGGTGCGTCGGTGGCCGAGTGGTTAAGACGTCTGCTGTTAACTAGGCAGACTCCGAGTTCGATTCCGGATCCCGGCCATGTACCAATTTGTTTTTTTAATTAAAAACTTATGTACATAATCCGACAAACCACACTTAGAGGCTTTTCCATCTAAATATACCTCAACAGGTCTGCCCGTGGTCTGCCTAGTTAATACCAAACGTCTTAACCACTCGACCACAGACGACAAAGGACTTTTGGAGGAGATAATTTCATTCTATACAATTGTTTCTTAAATGTTTTTGTTGTATATCTAACTAAAGACAGCATATTCCATGATATGATAACGCACTGACGGTAAACTTTCCCCCGACCTTACAAGTAACAAAATTAAGTTGTTCCAGTCAATGGAATAAGTTATTTAAAAATGCACCCGCACCAATCATTCCCCTCTTTTAGGCAGCTATCAATTATTATCGATTTATTTAACCGATTACGCCATAAAAGGAGGCGGTAATAACATTAGAGATCACATCTACTTAATTACGTATCCAATAAAATTGGAAAACATGAGGCTGTCGCATCGCAAATGTCTTAATACAAAACCCACAAATTACAGTGTTGTCCCTGCAATTTTGTACCATCACGACGTATATGGGAGGACATTAAGAGTATCGCCAGGAGATATCGCGGTGATGGATGGCGTTTAATAATTTTTGGGCAGCGCGATTTAAGTGGTTAAGCAAACAGCGTTTTTATGATATTTACAAAATAAGGCTTCGACTGTATTAAATTTTATGAAAATATTGTGGGTTTCTTTTTATTTTGGATTTTTTTCGATATCATAATATTTAACTCTAAATTCACGGGCATACTACCCGGTCCTTTGTAAGGCTTGCATGGGGACATAGGTCCAACACGTAGAGGCCCTTTAGAGTGTTTAATCTAAAGTGTTGTGACTAGCACCCGTCGGGACCTATCTCTGAATGCATCAAATACAATGCGCTTTTTTTATTTTATTTTTATTATTATTTTTTTTTTTTATTTTTATTTTTTTATTATTATGACTTAATTTCTCACGTGTTGTAGATTTTTTTTAAATATATAAAAACCGTTGTTTCGCTGACTGTCTGACAATCAAATTAACAATAAGGGGGTGTAGAGGGAACTAAGAAAGGATAATTTACATAAATTACGTCATTATTCCTAATACAACTGTCACTCTGTTTTCTAGACCCAAGGAAAACAATACCTAATTAATAATAATAAATAAAATATTTATAAGTGATAAGAATAACATTGATCATAATAATAAACTTAGATAAAAAATAAATAAAAAAATTATACAGGATGCAAGATTGGCAGAGGACGACCTAGGTGTATTTTTATTGAACATTTAAAAAAATTGATAGATTGTTTTGAAAATGACATCACTTTCATTTATGAACTCTCTTTTTAACAAACTTCAAAAATCTTCTTAGGAGGAGGTTTATGAAACTTTTTATTTTTATTATATATATTCCCCGATTACTTGAAGACGCCTAGACTGATTTGGAATTTTTTTTTGAAAGGGTATACTTTCCAGCTGGTCCCATGGTCATCTGATGATGGACTCCTGGAGAAATCGAAAACTCTTCAAATTATATAGGCATACTTGAAGCGATTTGTGTATTTTTTTTATAGTGAGTATTTGCTTTCGGAAAGCACACTTTTCAGTGCATAATTTTTGAAGTCGGTACATGGCAATTATGAAGGCCTTAAAATTGTGTAACGTAAACAAATGATTCCACTAAACTTCATTAAAGCATTTTATACAAAGAAATAGCGTAAATAATTTGAACAATCCATAACAAATCTCTTAAGGCTCTGTTGTCTATCTTGAACATTACCACACACTCAAAACTTTTAAATAGTTTAAAAAAACGTTTGATGCAGCAGCGGTAACGAGTCGGCCACGTCATTACTGTAATGTCGATCACAAAAGTGTTAACTTATAAAAAATATATTGATTTTTACTTCCATCAACGTCTACATTTAATATTGTCAATAGCATAATGGTGGTAGGTGTGACAGGTAATAAAAATTAACTTTTGGGATATATTTGATAGCACAAACAGAAAGTTTTATATTTCAATATTGATTATTTACATCCATATCTAATGAGTTAGATTGGTTTTGTAGTCGTAGGAACAGCATTTTAATATTATTTTTCTTAATTTATTCCTTTCAGTCAACCCATCATTTAATGAACATAGTGTAGTAACAGCGGAAGTCTCCTATTTATCAGTGGCAATAAATGCCCAAAGTTATATGGCACGACATGTGCCAATTCGATTCTACTTTAAAATATTGTGTCATGCTATTGATAAAATTAAATAGAAATGCCATAAATAAGTACAACATTTAAGTCTTCTCTTTTCCTATGAATAGTTTGTATTGTTATCTATCTTGCATCACGTCATTTATTCCATTAGGAGTAGGCAGAGACTAATATTGGAAATGCTTAGCTCCTAAACGTCAGTGTACCATAAACATTCGTGAATTAATAGCAACAAAATCCGTTCAGCAGTTTCGTAGGGAATCAAGCACAGACACGGCTTTGTTTTATAATAAACTTTTGAAGCAGTTTTGTCGGCGATTGTACACAATATGTTTGAAAGCCACATACATAGTAGTGATTAGAGATAGTCGGTTGTAGACGGGGTGTGTCTTTAGGGGCACAACCACACAACTTGGTCTACGAGCCATTAACTCATTAACGATTTGTTGTCATTTGTAACTCAGTACGTTAATTGTTGAGATTTAAAAAATATAAGTCCTTTCCCACCACATCTTCTGTATGTATGTAGTACGTAGACAAAAGCTTTTCTAAACAGAGAAATCTTCACGGTGTGGTCAGAGGCAAGAGTAACAATGTCCACTTGCAGACAGTTGTCATTATTAAACAAAACAGGTGGCAAGTCAGTTGCTGCAGATGTGTCCCTAGACGTGTATCTGCTATTTTTTAGAAGAAGTGCGTGCGTTACCGTGTCCTTCGAAGTATAAAGAAAATTGGTTTGTTTAGAATCAATACCAAATATGGATGTTGTTATTTTCACGATTTTATAATTTTAATAATGTATATTTCAATATATGACAGCGATTATCTATTATTTTTCAAATTAGGTACTCGATTTGCAAACAATATGGCGAAAAGTTTATCAAATATTTTGTATAACAGATTAAAGTTATTAAATTAAAGTTTATTGCAGCAGAAATACTGTAACGCCTCTTATTGGTTTCCAATATGTTACGAAGTTATAATTAATATATTCAACTGATCTCCAACAGATGGCGTCTTTTACAAAATAAATAAATTAGTATAATTTTAAAATAATCATTTAATTTTGATTTGTTTATGGCGTATCAAACATTATCTTTTTTGATACCGACAAAAAACACTTTTGAGAAATAATATTTAGGGATAGTTAATTTTCATGACGTAACGGCTGAGGGGATTTTGATGAAAGAAATAGAGTATATTATTTAGATATGGCTCTTACCTCGCTCAAAGGATCAGTTTAACCATTCAGCGAGGTAACGCAGCCAGTGTTTAAATGTATTATTTATTTATTATTGTACATTTTAGTTAAGTTGTAAATTGTAAATTAAACTTTTATTTAAGGGTCCTATACTGGGAATTTGTATGGAGATATTACTATTCCCAATTTCTCTGTAAATACCCCACCTGTGTCAATGTAATTTAGCATATAGTTACTTATTCATTATATCTAAGTGAAATAGTCGTTATTTTTTCAATTGGTTTTATTTAATAGGAAATATGGGTGGTAGAATAATCCTTTATTCTACCACCCATATTTCCTATTAAATAAAACCACCATTATTCTGCCCCTTCTGTCTCTTTCATAATCTATCACAAAACTCAAAATTTTTTTTAAAGCGCTCTTATACCATTATTCTTTAATTATATATATATCGCTTTTTTTTGTAACTTATTGAAAATTCAAAAAAAAAAATATTTTATGATTTTTTAATTTGGCAAAAGTAATAAAATAATTATTATTTTAAATTTTCAATAAGCTACCAAAAAAATCGACATATATAATTGAAGGGTAATGGTATAACAGCGCTTTTAAAAAAATTTAGAGTTTTGTGATAGATTATGAAAGAGACAGCAGGGGCAAAGTTAAACTACCCATATTTCCTATTTAATAAAACCAATTGAAAAAATAAGAGCTATTTCACTTAGATATATTCAATAAGTAACTATATGGTAAATTACAGTGACACAGGTGGATATTTACAGAGAAATTGGGAATAGTTTATCCCAGAAAAATTCTTATTATTATTTAGAGAGGCTATTCTATAACTATTTGCATTTTCTAAAATCTAGCCAGTTTCCCGATATCTTAGAATAACAAAAAACCGGCCAAGTGCGAGTCGGACTCGCGCACGAAAAAAAATCACGTTTGTTGTATGGGAGCCCCCCTAATTTAATTATTTATTTTTAAAGTGAATACATAACTAAATATTATGTGAATATTTCAAGCGTCTACCTGTTGCCGTTATCAATATCGAGCAAAAACGAGCAATAAATCACGTTTGTTGTATGGGAGACCCCTTAAATATTTATTTTATTCTATTTTTTCGTATTTGTTGTTATAGCGGCAACTGAAATTTCAACTGTCTAACTATCACGGTTCAAGAGATACAGCCTGGTAACAGACGGACAGACGGACGGACAGCGGAGCCCTAGTAATACGGAACCCTAAAAATTAAAATAAATAGTACATACATATTTCAGAACAAAAATTCACCAGATATTTGGTTTCACCGGTTTTCATATAAATGCTAACTACAATTTTTTTTATTATTGTTGCATATATAAAAAACCGTTCAACATGTGAATGGAAACAGTTTTTTTCCAAATCGACTCCCGCGTATCCATCACAGAGCCCTTCTCATTTTTTCACCTTTCAAATTGAATATCGTTCTCCCTTCCCCTTATAAGATTAATGCTTTTCGAGGTCCGAATATTAAGTTATTACAGGTAATTTTTCTTTTGCAATAATATTGATTCCCACATTGTCACGGGGCTCCATATTGGGGCATGATAATAATATATATTGATGGGTATGGCGTGCAATAAATTTCTCGGTGAAAGAAGATTGTTGGTTGCGAGTAAGTTTGTTTGGTCGTCAATGTTCGGTAATTTTGGTTGACGGCCTCCATTTATTTTAGCTATATATTTTTTATATTATACGACTTTTTTTATCAAACACCTGGTTGATACTTATAATAAAGAACTTATAAGAACAATTGGGTAAATTTTGATTTGAATTTGATCGTAAATTACCTAAAACTTGAATATCTCCTCGTGCTTCGGAGGGTATGTAAAACCGTCCGCATCAGTTTTGTTCAATATACGAATATACTGGCGTCAAGTGGACATTGTTTTACTGGTGTCTCTATCCACACTGCAAGGTATAAAAGCCGTGAACTTTTGAGTTGCGAAATCAGTTAAAGTTTGACTCAGTCCAAAGTTTTTAACTAAGATAGGAATTCAACAGTATATAAGAAAGCGGTGAATAGTGAACTGGTATGAACTGGCCACTCGTTCGGTATAGCCTCACAAATACCATCGGCTACAATAGGAAGACTTGATCTTCCGCTGGATACTCTAGGACCGATAACACAATATAAAATTATAATTACATACCAATAATAATATAAAATTTTGAAGATAAGATTAGATAAGACACTCAAAATTACCACATGTTTTTATTGTGTAATAATTCATATAAATGAATGCAGAATTGTAGATCTTCTAAGGTGTTTTAGGAAGATGTTTGCTTATGCTAATTTCTCTATCTATGATTCAATCTAGAAGAGTCCGTCATCAGATCTTCCAAATCTCTACATTTTAATAATATGTTTTAATATTCATCAATGCTTTGGATCATAGCCTATAGACCTATAACCTTCCTCAAGTGCGTCGGTGGCCGAGTGGTTGGTTTGGTGGTCTGGTATTAACTAGACAGACCCGGGTTCGATCCCGGATCCCGGCCATGTACCAATGGGTTTTTTAATTAAAAACTTATGTAGGTACATAATCCGACAAACCATCAGAGGATTTTCCATCAAAATATACCTCAACAGAATAAGCCACTTGTTAGGTATAGCCTCACAAATACCATCGGCTAAACGAGGGAGACTTGGTCTTCCGCTGGGTACCTTGGAACCGTAACACGATTTCGGGAGCTGTAAGGCAACTTTTCAAATCCGACTGGTAGCTTCAGAGATTAGCGGGTTTAAACAAACACATTCTTCAGCCTATTTATTGGTATAGATGTGATATGATATCTGTGGAGTTTTCGCCACTTCCTCCTCACAGATGATGTTTCCAAAGTGGTGGTAGTTCCTACTTTTTTTTTTTTTAATTTTGATTTTATAAAGCAGGCAAGGTATCTTTAATTATGCTGCTTTCATTATTAATATATTTATAATTTTGTTACCAGGTAATAATGAAGACAAACAAAAACGTCAAATCGATCAGAAGTCAAATCAGTGGTTTGGAGCGACACTCTCTAGCACCGGACTAAATGGAGCTATTGTGGTGAGTTTTTGTTTTATTATAAATTGCTTTGCACCCATCGACTTATACTTTACGACTTATTTTACTGTTTGCAGCAGATAAAATTCATTTCTTTTTGATATCTTGGGGTGTCGGTGGCCGAGTGGGTAAGACGTCGGCGCGAACTGAAAAGTCGCGGTTTTGATTCCTACATCCGACCATGTACCAATGGGTTTTTTATAATAAAAAAATCTATGTAGGTACATTATCCGACAAACCGTACAAAGAGGCTTTTCCATCTATATCTCAATAGAGGTGGCCACTCGTTAGGTATAGCCTCAAAAAATCATTGGCTAAATGAGGAAGACTTTGTCTTCCACTGGGTACCCTGGGGCCGGCAACGGTTCCCGGGAGCTGTATGGCAACCCGTGAAGAAAAAAAAATCGATATCTTGAAGGAAGAAAAGTACATATACTTATATACAAAAACAAATTATATTGAATTGAGATATAAATATCAAAATGTTCACGGGCGAAGCCTACATAAATGATTAAACTTTTAACATAATAACTTCATAAAATCATGTCAATTTTCCCATAAAAAGCACTATAACTGACCTAGTTTAATGGCTGCATGCTGTCAACCGACAGATGCCGCGCCCATAGCACATCTTCCTATATTGTCATCACCTCCATTTATATTTAATGTTATTTATTGATGATATCATTTATACGGAAGTTATATATTGAATAATAGTCATTATCTAATGCCAGTATGCAGACGTATGCGCTTTTGAGACTTAGAAAATAATTGCCATCTCCGAAAATATCATGTTTTACTCATAATCCGATAAACTGTTTCCATCTCAAAATAACTCAACATAACTGGCCAATCCTTAGGTAGCCTCGAAATTTCATCGGCTAAATGAGGAAGATTTGTCTTCCACTGGGTTCTCGCACCATGGGTTAGGTTAGGTTAAAATAAACCGTTACAGAGAAAATAAATAAAAAATGGCGCATGAGTCAGGTGTAAAATCTTTTTTGGACACTTTGAAAGAATGAAGGATGAAAAATTTACTAAAAGGTTTATATGGCTGAAGTGAAAGGAAATGCTGGCAGAGGACGACCTAGATGTACTTTTATTGAACATCATGTATAAAAGAAGCGAAAGTATGTCAGGATCGTATCAAATGACATTCGATTGTCTCTGCCTACCCCTCGTGGGATAAAAGGGGTGATGATAGATAGATAGATTGAACATTTTTACAGAGCCAAAAGCCTTCAACCACTATGTATCGACTATGTTGAACTAAAAGCTAGCTTTACGATGTTACACAAAGCTATGACATGACATTTCCGACCGGTGTCGTTGGTAAATGGGTCAAATTTTTAGGTTAATGTCTTAGGATGGGTTGAACAGAATGGGGTTTTGGGTCAAGCTGACGGTATTACGATTTGCTTGCTCGTATAGATTAAGTTCCTCACCTATTGTTTTAGCAAATTGAGCCTTCAATGGCGAAAAAGATTTATGTGCCCTCATTTTGGCCAATTATGATATTATCTTTTTATGTGTAGATAGAGCAGTGGTTCCCAATTACCTCGCCAAGGTGCACCTTATAACTAAATAAATTAAATTAGTTTTACGTCATTTAATAAATTTAAAATCTTAATTAAATTGATTGATTGACTCAAAATATTATATCGCGGCGATTGCAGTTTGCGTTATGTTTCTTACTGATAGTAAATTAGAATCCTGAGATTGCCGCGCGTACCCCCTCAAGCAAGCTCAGCGTACCACTCGCGGACCTTTCTAGGGGATTTACCATACGCAGGCGTCAAAATACAATACATCAAGAATTCGAACACTGTACAAGTCACACGGACCTACGCTTATATTAAAAGTAGATGCAGCCGCCCAGCCGGACTCCTTGCTAGACTAAATCTAGCTGCGCGAGTGAACGGTCGTTCGAGATAAGGGCCATCCATAAATTACGTCACACTAATTTCATGATTTTGGACCCCCCCCCCCCCGTCCTTGTCACAGATAATGCAGGTGTGAATCAGTGGTTTTATATGACATGTCACACCTGTGACGTAATTTATGGATGGCGCCTAATGTGGAATTGCTCAGTTTTTTGCTGCAAAAAGCGATCTGGAACTTCAAATTTACAAAACTGTTTTGTATTGGGGAAGTAAGCTATGTGCCGAAAGTTGAAAAGTTGAAATCAGAGAAAAGTTTGGACGCATTTTATATTGTTTCTCTCTCTGCGTAATGAGTGCACGCACAGTTTTCGTGCGCTCATTTCTACCGATTAAAATATTTGTCTATCTATATATGAACATCCAAAAGTTGTAAACTGACCTATTAATTGATGAAAATTAAGTTTTCCATGGTACCATAGGACAATGGGACTAAGGTTAATTGAATTTTCCGTAGTCCCATCAACGGGACAAAGAATGGGACTCCGAAAAAAGACGGATAACAAATTAATGGTTTAGGTAGAATCTTTGAATCCAAGTCTCGACATTTCCATAATAATCACCACCCGAAAAATATTAATCACATAATACATACCTAACTTAAAATGTTTTGCAGAAGTACAAATAATTATAAATAAATAATTAGCGACCTCGCCTCGCTAGACATGGGTACAATATGGGTTTATAACAATTTAAATACCTACCTAAATACGCTTATAACTGCTTATCTATTAGATAAAGATATATGCTACTGCAGATTTTTTTATAGGTAATTTTATTCCACACAATTACTTCCTACATCAATTTGTAATATCTCTGACGGATTAGATAGCATACGCCATGAAAACTCGCTGGGGCTAATTTTTTCCAGACTTGATTTGCTCAGCTCCTAAAAGCGATAGGTCCATGTTTAATGCTCGTAAATTTTCCTCGTGAATTAACCTATCTACTCCTGAAAACCGAATTAAAATCCGTATAGTAGTTTTTGCGTGAAATGGTGACAGATGCAACGGGAGTCTTTGTTTTATAATAGTGGTGATGACGATGGAAAGCAAAAACTAAGAATACTATACTTAGTACGCGCGTCAGGCAACTCATTTTACGATTGTTTAGCTCAACTTAAGCTGTCATAAATTGAAATAACTTTCAATTTTTCATTTTAATTTTAAAGCCATTATTTTCTCGTCAAGTTGAAGCTCATTTAATGGTGATTAGTCACTCATACTGTTCCATATTAAGCAGGCTGACTTGTTTCGTTTTTTAATTCCATTACAAAATAATATCTTCGGCGAAGAGCTGGGGCTGTTTTTGCCGACATCGCTCCGAGTATAGGAGTTGGAATTTTTATTTCGGAATGCCGAATTAGTGCAAAAAGTGGTCGGTCCCAGGGCTTGAAGCAATTTGTTTAGGCGTTTTGTTTCATTTGTACAGTGTTAACTGTCTACTGTGCAATGCGACTGTGTGTTAAGAGTCTTTACATCGATTTTATTGGAACTGTTTCATTTGTTGCAAAGTGTTTTAGCTACGTTGTTATACTACTCGACCACGATAATGAGATATTCATACATTATGGTCTTAAATTCATACAAAAATCCCATAGAAAAAGCATTCAAACGTTTACATTTATAATATTAGTTGAGAAATACGAGTTGTGGGACAAGTTTGAGTGTGGAAGATGTGTTCTGAATAACAAATAAGGATTCGAACTGGTCAAACTATGTATTTTGTAAAGTTTTTATTTTATCTATAATTGCCAGTAATTTGCAGCTTGTTTAATCGTCAAGGTGATTGATGAGCTAATGTTTTTATTGATACAAATATGTACAGTTAAGTAACTACCTATCTGCCTCTAAATATCAAATTAATATCAATGTTTACGTCTGTAAGAATATTTGCAAAACTTGCAATAGACTGCAAAACGACTGAATGAATTTTTGATAAAACCATGTGATTAAAAAAATTTGATTCATTAACTATTTATTCGTTCTTACTAAGAAGAACATATTAATTACTTTTCATGTCTTGAGTTCATACAAAATCCCATGGAAAATAGCACTTTAAATTTTTCCCAAATTTTCCAATTTCTGGGGCTCTTTTCCAATTTTTCTTTCCCTACAACCCTTATTCAGGTATATTTTTTTAAATAACCAAATCGGTCCAGCCGTTCTCAAGTGACCAGCTTACCAACGAACATAATTGAATTTTTACACGCAAATAAGCACAATTACAAAATACCCATTACCCATGCAACTTTATTATAATTGCAAATACACATCCTGCGATACGTCGCGAGATATCTTACTGTCAGCCGTCACCGCAGCCTAGAGTAGGTTTGTAAAACGTGTATATAGCCGTATTGCCGTATACGGGAATAGAATCTTGGACTGATTGATGCGGAGATATCCAATGAATAGTTGGAATCCTTATATCTGAGCTCCATTGTGTTGGCGAGTTTAATTTCTTCTACAATGTCGTGTAGGGATTCTTTTGATTGCTTTTTTATTTAAAAAGGGTGTGAAATTATAGGAAGATATGGTACAGTCAAGGACGTATTTACAGAAACTGGTAAAATGTTTTGAGATAAATTTTACGATAATTCTGTAGAATTTTCTTAATGTTATGAATAGCTAGATATACTTAATCTTTATATATGAAAGTATTAAACGTATTTTTTCAATATATAATTTGCATGCAATTGTTTTTTACGTTCGCCGCATGCAATAAACTAATATTTTATTTCTCACATCCAATGAAAATCCCATACCATCACATAAAACTATGAAACCAGGGTGAGTTTCGGTACAAATATCTCTATAACTACATAACTTACATCAATGATAAAAATAACATGATATACCTAGTAAATATATTCAATATTTTCTTGATAAAATACTCAAAATAATTAAATAAACAAGTCTCGGAATTTTGTTCAATAATTTTGTACCATTTTTGTAAAGCCTCAATATCTAGTATGGAAGAGCGTCATTTCGTAAATTCGTATTTTTTAACAGTAGAATCAAATGTAGAGAAATCTGAAATTTATTTTTCTGTATCGTAAACAATACATCTTTAAATCAAAGAATCCTTTATTAAATGCCAATTTAATCACATATTTAATAATATTATGAATAAAATCAAGCTTCCAAATAAAGATTGAAGGATGGACACAGGACAGTACTGGAGAACTTGGTGAATTTGTGATTCAGGAATTATGCAATGGACAATGCTTGAAAAAATATACTTCTACCTCATGTGGTGTACCATGAAACGCAATGAAAATAATTTATTGCTTGAGGCGGCTGTAAAATTTTCTTGTCCGCTTTCCATTGTTTACCTTATACAATGAAAAACGTCGGCAGACCCTGTGAACTGCAGTGAATTTAACAAATTGGTCCGTGATTTGTCAGCCGCGAATGCTTTCGTTTTTGTTTACCAAGTTTGAGAAGCGCACGCGCACCTAATATGGGCGACGCAATCTGACAGAAACAAACAGACCTCCCTCGTAAATTCCCTGCCTTTTATGGATTTAAAAGCGTTGTCTTAAAATATGGGTAGGCGTTTTCATCGAAATAATAAATGTTTTTATAAAAAACGGAACTGGCTGTATTTAAACATTTTTTAAAGTCTTGAGAATACCACTTCGCTTAAATATTTTTTACATTAGCACATTTAACTTTTCACACTAAGTAGTTGCTAAAGTAAACCAGAACGTAATTATATTATAAAGTATCCATCTATATTCCATGAACTTGAAAAATAAATATTTAAGTATCGCCGTTACAAATTGAACTTTTATATATTTTTTTGGTGCCATGGAATAACCAATTTTGTTGATTCGTTACGCGCGTGGAGGATAGGAGCAAAGTTAGTTACAAAAACTAAATTAACAAAAAAAATGTTGGAGGTATTTTATTCAGATAATATTTAATTACTTTTATTTTAATTTTCTGTGCGTAAATGATTAATTGCCAACATTTAAAAGTTTTATTATACCTATAGAAAACGTGTAACGATTTATAAATGCTCATAGACTAGGTAACTATACACTTCATTGCTTTTTTTTTTCAAAATGCCACAGTGTTTTTGTTCTCTGCTTCTTCTTTCTTCTAGCTAGGGAGTTCTACTGACTAACTCATCCAGTCATACAAATGTAGTTAAATAAGATAAAGATATTTGAGTTTTTTTAAAAAGTTTAGAGGCTTTTACAACTAAATAATACCTCAACAGAACAAGCCACTCGTTAGGTAAAGCCTCACAAATACCATCGGCTAAACGAGAGAGACTGGTTGGTCTACCGCTGCATGGGACCCGGGCACCGTAACACGGTTTCGGGAGCTGTAAGGCAACCGGTGAAGAAAGACAAAAAAATGAGTACCTACCAAGATATTATAGTAATAGTCATCAAGCCGTAATTTAGTATAATTAAAGCTCGTTAGGTGTGATCTTAGGTTATTTATTAATTTAAGTGTGGTTTTACTGCATCAAGTTAAGTGGTAGATAAAATATGCAATCAAGCGATGTTTATCTAATACTCGTATTGACTTAACCGAATGAGGATTTAAAAGGTAACCGCCTTGATAAGTAAATCAATTATTTATTATATCTGCAAAAATAAGATATAATGAAACCTAGTGGAAACAATCTTTTTGGTTTAGTATTTTTTGATTAGATTTTAGAAATAAAAACGTAAACTATGCACCAAAAATGAGCATATATGAATGTCTTATGCTCAACATAATTTAAAATAATATGCCTACTTGTATGTTCTGCTATCTTGGTGTATTAATAATAATAATTTTATTATATTTTTATGTTTTCTTTTTATATAAATATGTAAAAATATAATTTAAAGAATAGAAATGAAATAAAAAGAATAATAATAATAATAAGCCATTTATTCCCAAACAATATTAAATTTAACATTAATTAATTATTACATTAACACACATTTAATTAAAATTTATCCTTTATACAATAATAAAATTTAATCAATAATACCATAAAACTGATGTCCAATGTCTAACATCAAATCTTATCAAATAATGTAATAAAGTTGCAATAAATCTTAAAACTAAAGAGTCTGGGACACCCACTGACGGGTGTAGGCCTCCTCCATCCGTTTCCAGTATTGCCTATCGCCAGTCAAACGTGTCCAGGTATCCTCACTTAGCCGAAGATTTTTTAAGCTATACCTAAGGAGAGGCCAGCTCTGTTGAGGTATGTAGATGGAAAATCCTTTTTGTACGGTTTGTCGGATAATGTTACATAGATTTTTTTATTATAGAAAACCTTTCATATAGAAATTTAGAAAAATTCATGTTCGAATGTGGGGATTGATCCCGCGACTTCTCAGTTGTGCGCCGACGTTTTACCCACTCGACCACCGACGCCCCTTATGCTAATTTACGTATGTTTAATTTATTTTGTGTACTTGCTTATTGTATATGCTTAGTACCTGTGTTTAAGGATGTACTATTCCTAGTACCTAGTACCATTGGAAGAGCGGGTCTCTCCTAATACAGGTGTTCTACACTTAACAGGAGTCCCAACACTTGTAAAAAAACTACCTGTTAACAATAATAAATACTTAAGTATACTAGAAACATAATGTTCCCTAATAGGTATGCGATAAAAGTAGAAGACAAACCTATTATAAATGTATAACACGTCCAAATATCCAAGCACTTATAAATTAAAATGCAGCTGAGATCATAAAACTTAAAACCAATAAAATATCAATAAATACTTTATCCATTTATAGCGTTATTAATAATTAATAAGCCAGGATGAGCCTATTAATAAGTAGTCAGCGCGCATGCGTGAGAAATGAAACTCTGATAGCAATCTTAGATAATCATGAACTCATTTACAGATGAAAGAAATATCGTGTAAAGTTATGCCCGTACAATTCACAGTTCTAGACTAAAGGTTCGTAAACATTCGTCCAATTGTCGCGGCCCACCATCCGTTTTCAAATCGTTGTATTTGTGGTTAATTTCGATGACCGGAACGATCTGTCACACACAAACACACACACACACACACACACATCCACACGCCTTTGTTTAGTCGAATCTTGTGTGTCTGTGTGGGTGAATGAATTGGATGTGATCTAGATCGTATGATTTAATTGCTAATGTGTGGCCTGTGTTCAATCTCGATCATGCGGCGGCCGAATCGAAAATTTTCTTTGTCATACCAGACCAGTGCGTGGGCTACTTAAGAGCGTGTATGAAAGGTATGATGAATATAAATAAAGCGAAAGAGGTATGTCAGGATCATAGCAAATGACATTCGATTGTCTCTGCCTACCCCTCTTAGGATAAAAGGCGTGATGATAAATAAGATAGATATAATATAGGTAGATAGACTAAGAACCTGCGACCCCAAAATGAACTAAGAACATTTCATCATCGAATTTTTTGCTACTATACTTTACTCTATTTACGTATCGTTGTAAAACTATACTGAATCCGGACGAAGTCGGCTAAGGTAAGCTTCTTTACACTTTAATATTAATTAAACTATAATTCTGCACATAACAGGCGAAATTAATTAATTTCTCAATATGAATAAGATAAATCACAAAGTGCAGCATATAATTTTCTAAGGTTTCTCGAAGACATAGCCCATTGAATATTAAGCGTGTTGAATTAACAATAACCCGTGAACAGGGCTATTGGTGCAATAAATATAAGCGGGCGGCGCCGCGGGCACGAGGATGTACAGCTCTAACAAATTGCATATTGTTCCAAGATCAATGGGGCTGTTTTATTATTAAGATCCATATGTATTCTTTATGGACTATCCATTGACGTGCAATAATTCCATAGAGTATCTAAATATCATCACACCTTTTATCCCAAGTAAGGGTAAGCAGAGGCAATCGAATGACATTCGTTAATGAACTTTTAACAATAATTATAAAATTAAACTATTTATTTTTGTTCAACTTCTTTTCTTTCTTTCAGGCTGTGAATAAACCTAACAAAATGTGATTAGATCTGATATGTAAAAAAAACTTCTCTTCTTCAACTATAACTTTGATTTCCATCGGTATTTGATAAATCTTTCTAAAATTATGTCACCGGTAAATACATGAGAACAAATCTGTCTTTTAAATTAAAAATTTAAATTTTCGTATATATTACTACATTATATTCGCTATCGCCAGATCTGTCTTTAAACATATAACACCGTGTACGGAAGCTCTGCAATAATAACAATAACAACCAACAATTTGTTTACCATTTTTGCAACACAATGTGCATGAAGTGGTAGCTGAATTGCAGTTGGAAATGAAGAGATCTTGCCTTTCACCACAAAATAGAGATTTTATTGCTTCCTATTTTGTCTCGAGCCTTGAACGTAGATGTATCATTTTGTATCAGAAATTGTATGTGTTTTGTAGTGCAAGCATGCGATATAGACAATGTGACCATTTTTTTTCTCAAAGCGGGACATCGAGTTATTTTCGGCAATAATACATTTTGAAATCACGAAAAAGTAATGCTTTATTTCTCCGACGAACTTGTTTTAATATTATGTACATAGATTAATTGGTGATGTTTTTTGATAAGAATAAAATTCTGGGCACGACTATTTTAGCCTCAGCCGCCGAAAATCACTTCAAAATATCGCGCCGTTTGAGTTTTCTGAGAAAACGGGACAATTTTTCGTCCCGAAGCTTGCCTGTGGGACACCGGGACAGAGTACCCAAAAAAGGGACGGTCCCGATGAAAATGGGATATAGATCATGTTTCTCTCCACGGCTACACACATCATCACAGCTTTTATAGTTTCCAGCGAGGGCAGTTATCATGGTAACAATGTCTACATTTAGGAGAGAGTGCCCTAAAAAATCGTCAATTTTTTTATTTCTTCACGGGTTTCCTTACAGCTCCCGAAACCGTGTTACGGTTCCAGGGAACCCAGCGGAAGACCAAGTCTCCCTCGTTTAGCCGATGGTATTTGTGAGGCTATACTTATAACGAGTGGCTAGTTCTGTTGAGGTATATTTAGATCCGGATACGAACCCGGTGTTTGCCTAGTCTTATATCCACTCGGCTACCGACGCACAAAATTCCCTATTGATAGAAAAATAAATTACTGATTAGCCAAGCATAAAATGAAGTTTGATCAAGTCCTCTATTATAAATCGTGTAATTTTAGATACTTGATCATAATTGGTGGCGACGGGGCATGACTGCATCCGGGAGTCAATGGAGTCATTTACTGTTTGTACTCAAATGTATATCAATGCAATCATACATCGGGGTTACATTTTTAGATTAGGTTAACTGAAATATTTTTTACAAACTAATTTCAGAAAATACAGAATATCAGAATCAATTGCTTTTTCACGCTTTATATTAGTTTCATTTGTAACCATATTAAGCCTAAGGAGGGGCCATAGACGGATTCCCTCTTTCGTCAACTTTTTGCTCTTTGACCAGTTAAACTGACCAGGTGCACAGTAATAAGTTACCTTAGGTTTCGTTGATATCGTTTGGTGTCGCGAGACAGAGCTCTAGAAAAATAGTTAATTGTGATGTTTAAATGGGAAAGGCGATCTAGGACGTCTAACTTGCGGGGACATAGTGTTTACAATCATTAATTATAATTATTATGTTTGTATTTAAGTATATCATCAATATCATCATTTAACATTTAACGTTCGAGGGCACGTAAAGTCAGCGTCCGAAAATAACACTTTTTCTTCTGCACGGTTGATTTACAGCTCCGTAAACTGTGTTATTGGTCCCCAGCGTAAGACCACATCTCCCTCTTTTAGCCGATGGTATACTATATACTTTTGTAATAGCTAGGTTATGGTCCTGTTTTCTTTTAAAGGGAAGTCAGTTATCCATATTTTAATCATTTTTTTCAGAAAACCTGATCTATTTACGAAACTGAAATATATATATATATATTGATTTTAAGGATATGACAAATCTTTTTATTTTTTTGAAAATATGATTAGAAACATTTTACTCGATAGAAAATAATCCTAAATACATATCTGAAAACTATATTTATCAAATTTTATGGCTATAATATAGAATATAGATGGTATCATTACAAAAATTAACATCGACCACTTCACTCTAAGATACTGTAACCAATGTCTCTGACAACACCACAAGGTATAAATGCCGTGATAGTGCGTGGTACAAATTGAGATCAACACATTCCTCCACGCAACTTACACAATGCTTTGAAAAACTCGGTCTCTGTAACTGTAACTGTAACTCAACTCATAAAAGATGCGCGCGCGCAGAAATTGTTCACCAAATATAGTGTGACACGAACTTTACTGTGATTTATATGTCAACCATGTTAATTTTGAAATGATACAAAGTGAAAGAGGTATGTCAGGATCGTAACAAATGGTATTCGATTGTATCTGCCTACCCCTCTTGTAGTGTATGGTGTACAACGTCAAAATGGCTCGAAAACCACAAATCGATGTACAGGATAGCCGTTTGGCATACATGTACTTTAGGTTAAAACCATGGACGTAAAAAGGAGAGGACGGATCTCCGCTAAGACAAAAGTGAAGCACCAAGCGTGCATGTGTGCTACCGATTTTATTTATCTCTAATATATCTTTAAATTGTAGAATAAGTGGTAAATTACTAACTTACCTATGAAATGTGATTCCTTGAGATTTTTTATGAGTAATGGAGTTGTTTTTGCATAATTTTACTACACAAGACGGCATTGTTTTTTATTTTCTTAATGGCGGCTGATCAGCATAACCGAATGAGAATGTGTGCGTGAGGCTCGTATTTACAATGAAACTGGCATAACTTGGTTGCTTCACTTTTGTCTTAGCGGCGATCCGTCCTCTCTTTTTTAACGTCCATGGTTAAAACAATCATTTTGAGCGCCGAATATTCTGAATCTCAAAGATCTGTCCTACTTTTTAATAAAGAAAAAAAAAATGAATATTTTTAAAATCGCCTTTTTGTCTTTAGATATGAGTAGGTATATCAAGAGTGTAAGGCGTATGTTTTACAAAAAATTACATTTTGAAATAATTTTTTGGATTTTTAGAAAACAGGTGGCCGAAAATAATGGTGTAGTATATGTTTAGAACCGTCTCATGAAGCCCTTTCATTTGATACCAAACACAATAGGTTTCTGAAAAAAAAAATTTCAAATCCCATACAAGAAATTGATGACGTCATAACTTCCTCCCCCCCTCTGATGTCATGGACAACTGGCAAAATGTGGACACTATTCACACCGCAAGATATAAAGGTCGTGACGGTGTGTTGTATAAAAAATCCTCAAGTCTATGTAAGGACTAAGATACAACTGTATGTTCTACGGTTATACAACAGTTAGGATTCTAGACTTAGACTTTTATGGGATATCTATCCTAAATTCTTTTTCCTGATAAAGGCTAGGTCCGTTGATCATTGAGAGGACTAACGGTGCCGATGTAGAGTCAATTAAATAACCAGTAGTGTGGCAAAACTAGATTAGACCAGGTTCTAGGAAGAGTACTATTAGAAAAGTGAAACAGCCGTTTGTTTTAATATAAATTTATTGCACTTTGAAAGAATGAAGGATGAAAGATTGACTAAAAAGGTTCATATGGCTGAAGTGAAAGGAAATGCTGGCAGAGGACGACCTAGATGTACTTTTATTGAACATATAAAAAATTTATTGATCGATGGTAATATTAAAAGTATACACAATCGCTGAGAGATATTATGATGAATTTAAAAAAAGCAAAAGAGGTATGTCAGGATCGTAACAAATGGCATTCGATTGTCTCTGCCTACCCCTATCGGGTTAAAAGGCGTAATAATATAGATAAATTTATTGCTTCTAGCAGTTGCCCGCGACTTCGTACGCGTTGTATTGGGAATAGTGACGTAATTTATGTAAATACGAGACATGGAGGGAATACGGGTTGATTTTCGAAAAGTTAGATTTAATTAGAATAAATAATATTGAATAGTATGTGATTTCAAAATTTGGATATGCGAATTAGGCTATCTGTCTGTCTGTACCAAATCCCAATTCTAAGAATAGGTAACGAAAAGGCTAGATGGATTTTGATAAGCTTTTCGTTCCTTTTTTTTTCTATATCTTCAATGGTGCGTCAGTGGCCGAGTCGTTAAGACGTCTCGTATTAAATAGACCACGGGTTCGATCCCGGATCCCGGCCATGTAGCAATGGGATTTTTATAATTAAAAACTATCTATCTATCTATCATCATCATCACGCCTTTCATCCCAAGAGGGGTAGGCAGAGACAATCGAATGCCATTTGTTACGATCCTGACATATCTCTTTTGCTTCTTTTATATTCATTTTACCTTTCATACATGCTCGGCGATTGTGTGTACTTTTAATATTTCCTTCGATCAACATATTTTTTATATGTTCAATAAAAGTACATCTAGGTCGTCCTCTGCTAGCATTTCCTTTCACTTCAGCCATATAAACCTTTTTAGTCAATCTTTCATCCTTCATTCTTTCAACGTGTCCAAACCAGCGTAAACTACTTTTCTTCATTTTTGTCACAACATCATCTTTTACTCCGCATTCTTCTCTAATGACATCGTTCCGGATGCGGTCAATACGCTTTATATCACACTTCCATCACTTACTTATGGAAGCGAGACTTGGGTATGGAATAAGAGGCATGAAAGTAAAATAAATGCAGTGGAAATGCGGTCTAATTAAAAACTTATGTACATAATCCGACAAGCCACACTTAAGAGGCTTTTCCATCTCATATCTCAACAGAACTGGCCACTCGTTCGGTATAGTCTCACAAATACCATCGGCTGAACGAGGGAGACTTGGTCTTCCACTGAGTACCCTGAAACCGTAATACGGTTTTGGGAGCTGTAAGAAAAAAAAATTACGAACTTTTCAGAAACTATGTGATAATTTTTATCTTAGTCTTGAGATTCTATTGTAATCCATGATGTAATAAAAAATAACCTGTTTTGATATTAAGTAAGAAGTACACTCATACACAAACTAATAAAAAAGAAACAGTATGACCAATATAAAATGACTCATGATTCACAGTTTGTCACGTTTATGATTCACAACCAAGAGAGTCATGTTAGTTTTTCTCAGTCCCGAGTAACCATGGAAAGGGTTTTGATAGACTATTTGAAAATTACTAAATTATAGAAAAAAGTATCAGTAGGTAATTAAGGTATTAGACAAGCATTTTTTGCCTAACAGCTCCCGAAACCGTGTTACGGTTTCAGGGTACCCAGCGGAAGACCATATTGCTTAGCAAAGATAAACCTCAGTATTCCTCTTTTAAAATTTCCGTATTTTTCAAATAACTCAAAAATTAATGGACAGTAAAACGATATTTGATTCCTTACCAATCGTACAGAAGATGTTGGTACAAAGGTAGACACAGTAGACCGCTCCTTGTTCCACATTCCCGACCAGAAATACCTCGATTGTAAAACACGCAACATCCTTCACGGATGGAAATACTCACGGAAATGGGTCACCAAACCTCATCCAACTTCCCGAAAAACACGTAAGATCTGTACTAATCTTGTTTTTACTATACATTTTGATTTGAAACCGACTTAACTCGAAAATTACTAGACTGATTTGAAAAATTCTTTCACTGAATCATAACATTAATTGGTATGTTTTATTTAAAAAAAAAGCTAGGGTTTATTCTCGTAAAACTATTATAAAACTAGAATTCGCTCGTGGACTTTTTAAATTTGCGAAAAAATTACAACCAGGTTCTAGTCTTACCTAAAAATATTTATCTTGCAGAACTCTAACTTTCTTTTAATAAAACAAAGTAGCTTCATAATAGTGAAATATTTTTTCAAATCGGTCCAGTGATAAAACTAAAAACTAACCCCCAATATTTAGGTCCATATGGATTCAGTAGTTTTAAGTTTACACAAAATAAGTTTAGTATTGATATTTATGAGGCTACCAATAGGCTCTGTAAAGGTTTTTTTGAGATTAAATTGACAGGCTGTTTGGCATGTTTATTAACATAGATGAATTTATACTCAATGTTAGCTTACTGAAAAGTTTCTAAGGATTGCAATAAGCAAATATTACTAGTCCCACTAATATTACAAACGTGAAAGTTTGTATGGATGTATGTATGTTTGTTACTCAATCACGCCAGAACGGCTGAACGGATCTGGATGAAATTTGGCACAGAGATAGATTATAGTCTGGAACAGCACATAGGCTACTTTTTATCCCGGAAAAATGTATGGTTCCCGTGGGATAGATTAGTTTTTGTTTTTCACGGGATCGACATGATTTTTTGCATAGTGCTAGTTTAGGAATCAGAAAATTATATATACTACTTTTATACCGTGAAAGCGGGCGGGGGAGGGGCAAATTACAACCACGAGATTATTTCATTTTGGACATATTTCCACGCGGGTGAAACCGCGGACAGAAGCTTGTAAATAATATTTTGTTTTATTTTTCCATATAAGAAATGCTGTTGCTGAAATTATCCCTCATAAAAGAATTCTTCAGATCAATCGAATAAACATTTACCGGATATTTAAAATAAAAACAAAATAATAAGTCGCTTCTTTAGGCAGTTTTGTGACTCACAGAGTTTGTGTGGGATTTCTGTGGGCAGTTCTTTTCATGACACATGCTCAAATATGGGCAGACATAAAATTTTATAAACACTTTTTTCTCAATAAAATATCATAATTATGACACCTTGTCAGGGTATGAATAAGTACCTACTTGCGATGAAAATTCTAACATATCTCTACATAGACATACTTCAAAATTAAAAAATGTAACACCACTTTGTACCCATTAAACAAATATCAGATGTCCTTAAAAAAGGTCAAATAAGGTCACATACGCAGTACTAAAATGAGAAGTGCATGTAGCAAGAGAAGTATACAAAGATAAAGAAAAGTGGCACTCCATATTCTCTGCCTTTTCCGTTGGGGAAAAACCCTGCTTACACAAATCCTAATTTAAAAAAAAAACATATTATTCAGCTTTATAACAAAGAAATATTTTTTCAAATCGGTCTAGTAATTTTCGAGTTTACAAAAAACTATATCAAGTCGGTTTCAATATAATATATATAATTAAAAATTAAATGCTGTTCATTGGTAAGCGTTGAGAATCGGCTGGACCGATTTGGCAATTTTTTTTTAAATTTTCGTTTGTAATTAGTCTGAATATGGTTTTTTAGCTAAGAAAAAAATTTTAAAGTTGCCCGAAAAATTCGAAATTTCGGGAAAAATTAGAAAGTGATTTTTGTATGAACTCAAGACCACAATAGGGGATGAAAGTTAACATGGGCTCCACGGACGAAGCCGGGGTGAAAAGCTAGTTCAAAACAAAAATAAAGGATACAACATATACATACAAGAATGTGCATAAACAAAATAACAGAATTCGATAAAATCTTATCTCCCACATCGTATTCGCTTTCCGTTGGCAACACTTAAAATCGATTAGGTGCGCGTGAGTCGATATCGCTGAGCTTACACGATATTGTAAGTGGAATGTGGTGTAAACGCGCAAACTATGAGGGTAGTGTCTATCTAGCGAGTGGTTCACAGATGAGGAAGTATGGTGGAACCGTAGAGTATGAACTTTTAAAGTCGAAAACCTAATTGGTAGAGTTCAATTCCCAAATATACTAAGCACCAATTTTCTTTAAGAATATGTGCTTTTGTCTTCCGCTGGGTACTCTGGAACCGATAACACGAATTCTGGAGTCGTATGGCAAGACGTGAAGAAAAAAATAATATAGATAGGGTACAGGCCAATATAGAGCCTTATTAAAGTGGTTCGTTTTCCATACAAAAATGTAATTAAGATAAACTAATTAACTAAACAGTAAAAATGTCTAAATATGTGCTTACTTAACTATTTTCGGCTTTTATGTTGCGCGAAATCAATAAAAAATAACTTTTTTATATGGAAAACGAGAGCCAATCTTAACTAAATGATAGACATCCTGGGACAAGTAACACAGATACTATAAGGTATTAGTAGATTACTGACCCGATCAGAAAGTGACTTATTGCTCTAAAAACACGAGTGCAACAATAAGTCACTCTCAGCGAGGTTCGTAATCTGCTTTTCTTTCAACTACAACAAAAAAATTAACTAATCAAAATTTTCTTTAATTATAATTACTTATTCAATAAAAAAAAAATCCGGACAAACAAAGCCCGCCAAAACGTCATTCGCGTCGACAATTTTTTTTTAATGGAAGGCGAAGGCAAATACAGCCAAACAGCCTATGTTTTTTCGAGTGTTAAATTCGCTCTGACAATAGTGAAATAAAAAGTGACACTTCTAGCGAGGTTAGCAACCTGCTTTTCCAAATTTACATCGCTAACGTCATGAAAAATTAATAAAAAATAAATTATTCAATAAAGCAACATGCCCGCCACACTTTAAGACGCCGCATAAATCTTATAATTACGTCTACCTTAAAAAGTACCTTTATAATAAGTGCCTACAGAAAAATAACCTAATTTAAAAATAAAACCCAGAGCGGGATGTTATGGATTTTCATACAACATTACTGCATTATGTTATGCTGTCCAAGTATGAGATGGAAAAGCCGACCCGGGATCAAACCCGTGGTAAGTCTTAACCGCTTGGCCACTGACGCAAGTATATTTTAAGCTTACAATTAACTTCATTCACCAAATCACGAGAAAAAATCATGACATCATTTTTAAGCAAAGAGTAGCGACCTCCCTTGTTAAGAGGGTACACAGACTTCGGTCATTCGCTGTCGTTGTTAAAAAGTCATTTGGTCTTTTATTTAGAGGATCGATTTTATGAGCTGGCAATCAATGAAACACAGCAAACACCCACTGCCCTAAATTGTGGGACGCATCTTGTCGACCTTAATGTTGAACGCTTTTTGATGATTAGTGCTCCATTCTGCACTTTATGACAAAACATCATCATATGTATTATATGTAGATTGATCCACGAGGAAGGTTTACGAGTATTAAACATGGACCTATCATGTTCAGGAGCTGAGCATTAACAGTATAAATGAATCGAGTCGGAAAAAAAGTTGGCCCCAACGAGTTTATGGCGTATACATCGTATACTGTCTAATCCGTCAGAGATATAACAAAATAATGTAGTGAAGAATTGTGTAGAAAAGAATGATCTACAAAAAAGTCCTAGATGGCATATATCTATCTCTAATAGGCGAATTTATAAAGGTATTCAAATTGTTGTAAATCAATATATTCCCGGGGCGAAGCCGAGGGCGGACCACTACGAATTACGGGACCTCGTTTGAAGCATCTAATTCTTTTCATGTGGCCTGTTAGCAATATTAAATAAGACTGATGGCAAGCACTTTATGACAATGCAGAAACACGGAATGTAGTTTAAACTTTTAAAGCATCCCTAACAGTGGGGATTTAATCAGCGAATTCCCCCCATTTGGAAGGATACCAATTCTAAACACGACAGGTGAAAAGTCTGGTTCGTTGCACTTTATGACAGTACATCTTGCATCTTGATTGAATGAGGATTGTGCAACCTGCAAGTGTCAAGATCGTGACATGTAAACGCTCTAACTCCTTAGTCTCGAGCTATCCTATTAGGATTCAGGCGTGACCAATCCATTTTCGCATTGCTCCCTCAAAATTCCAGCATGAGCCCCTTACCAACGATTGCATTGAACGCTAATAAATACTTGTAGTGGACGCTATATATTTTCCTAACACGTCGTCTGCGCACGCGTCGCCACCATAAACAAGGGACGCGGTTTCCGCCAGATGCTACCTTGTTTTGGTTATAGCCACACTTAGGGTTGCCAGGACTAAAAAATAGAAATTGGTAAAATGGGGGTGAGCATATATATATTTGACGTGACATCTTTCGTGTCGACCGAAAGGCCAAAAACGTTTATGTCCATACAAGAACCTGCCACGGAATGCACGGGCCGGACCGTCCAACCCAAAATGTGCGAGGAAATTCTGTGTACTTGTCTTTGCCCGGCCCAGCAAATTTTACCCGCACATTGTTGGGCCGGACATTCTCGGACCGGGCATTCTTTGGCTGGTCCTGTAGCGACATAAACGTTTTTGGCCTTTCGGTCGACACGAAAGATGTCACGTCAAATATATGCTCACCCCACAGGTTAGACTGGAGATTTGAGTAACAAGGACTTCGAACTACATTTAAAAAAAGTAAGGTTAAACACAAAAAGGCAAGTCTTACAGTAGTAACGGTAACTTTTTCTCATTTTTCTCTCTCTCGATAACACTTTGCAGCACACGTGCCAACTGTAGACTGCACCGAAAAATCTTTTCAATATCACACTCCCTATTTTCTGTTAAACATTTCCGTCGTAATTCACAAAGTAAGTCCCACCATTAATGCCACAGCTATGATGGGTAGGTAGCGTGATATTAAATAGCCTATACCTTCTCCTATTATAATTGAGCTATCAAATAAAAAATATTTCCATATTATCCAGCATTTTTTGAGTCTAGAATACGAACGAACAAATAGTGATTTTAATATATTATTATTAGATTATCATAGAGTTATAATATTTAAAAGTGGATTCTTCTTTAATAGCCTGATTAAAACGGAACAGATAATTTGGCGGGACAAGCGTTAAAAAAGCGGGCTTTATCCGAACGCATGGCAACCTTAGCCACACTGCTGCTGCATTAGTAGGTAGGTACACAGATGGGACTGTTTTCTTTTAATTTGTTTCGCCATAGGGGTGTCGATTTCATTCCCATGGTGGCTTTACATCAGTAATAGACTGTCACTTATCAGTATTAAGAATCAAATAAAAAAATTTTCATTAATTCTTGCTTATTTCTAAGTTTTTATTGGCAGTAACTAAAAGTTAAATAAATAAAATCCATATTTACCGCTTGACAATTTTCACCTTTCTTTTTAACCGACTTCAAAAAAAGGAATAGGTTTTAATTCAATTATTTTTTCATGTATGTTCCCCGATTACTTGAAGACGTCATAACCGATTTGGAATTTTTTTTTGTTTAAAAGGGTATACTTTCCAGGTGGTCCCATGGTCATCAGGTCAGGATCTGATGATGGGATCCTGGAGAAATCGAGAACTCTTCAAATTTTATAGGCATACTTGCAGCGATTTGGGTATTTTTTAATAGTGACTTGTGCATTTGCTTTCGGAAAGCACACTTTTCAGTGCATAGTTGTTGAAGTCAGAACACTTTTTTTTAAAAAGCAATTATAACATTGCCTTCGATCAATAATTTTTTTATGTTCAATAAAAGTAGCTACACCCAGGTTCTCTGCCAGCATTTCCTTTCGTTTCTTCCATATAAACATTTTAGTCATTATTTTACTTGAATCCTATTATTATTCGAAGAGTTAGCAATTACCAGCGGCTTCGTCCATGTGATAATGATAAGATGTATACAACATACATAGAAAACTAATTGAATGAATTGCTTTAAAAGTTACTTGATGTGATAACCCTATGTTTGTTTGTGAATTAACTAAATCCACGCCCTAGTTCAAGTTCATAGTCGCCTATGATATTTTGGGACATAATATTATTTATGAAACGTAAACATAATATCCTCTAAGTTATGGTTTTATAGAAAAGGTTTTTGTTTGGCATTTAACGTTGTAAAGATCAAGGTAATCATGTACTATTATTGCTAACAGATTCGGTCGTATATTTTGAAATTATTACTAGGGAAGGGATAAGCTATCACTGGCCATGGACCTAAAAATAATAAACCTACTGAATTATCCAATGGACTCATCTTACCGTCATAGTTATAAAGATCCGTAATAATCGAGTAAAAACAAAGAGTAAAATTGAAACCGTTTCAGAGTCTATAAATGTTGAATAAAAATTTAGACTGATAAAAATCTAGTTATGCTTTGTAAACATTCTGTAAATAACATTTACAAATAAACATTTTCGAAATTTACTAGACTTGGTGTTCCTGATACCTACATAGTTTTTCGTAACCAATTATTATAAACTCAATCCGTGTCTTTAACACGAAAATATTTCAGCTACACGCAAAAAGATAGGTTAGGATTAAAAAAGTTTTAAGGTTCCTTTTCAGTCGGGATCAAGCACGTAGCCAGGATTTTCCGTCCAACCACCAACCAAGCCATTATTTTGAAAAATAAAACACAAAGCACGACTTTACCTTTTATTGCATCTTTTCTGCAATAGGTCAATATCTTAGCTCGCTTGACTCGACCTCATCAGCTCAGCTGAACTGATAGTAATTATCTACTTTTTTAAAATTTCAATTTCAAAAAGTGTCGGTGACGGATTTGGGGGGGGGGGGGGGGTCCGAACCCCTCAGGACCCTCCCCCTGCCTACGTGCTTGGTCGGGATAGAGGCATAATGGTACAAAGGTATACATTCTTTTAAACTATGTATTTTTCCCAGGCTTGTGCGCCGCGTTATGTCTCCTATGTAACTGCGAACCACAATCATCGGGACCCAGTCGGCGCATGTTTCGTCGCACGTTCCACACGCAGCGATGACGTCAAGGAAATATCACCCTGCAGATCTTACATAAGTACGTATTCTATTTTTCAATTATTTCTTAGAGTCTATGATGAGGTCTTCCAAGTCTTCTGCATATTTTTTTAATATTTGTAAAAATTCATGAATAAGTTTGTTAAGGACACCTGTCAATATTTTACAATTCGGGTCACGCCAATTGAAATGTGATATAATCATTTATCTCGAAGGATTTCTGTCACTCTTCAGACCTCAACCTATCTCTGTACAAAAAAATTACGTAGACCCGTTGTTTTGTTTTTAAACAAACAAACAAACACACATTTAAATTTATAATATTAGTGACGATTACTCTATGATTTTTACTATGAAATATGGTCGCAAGAAACTATTTTTTTTTCAGGCATGAATATAATATAACATGATACAAAAATTACCTACTTCATATTCTAGTTTCTCAAAAACTAGTTCTAAAATTCTGCCATAAAATGTATTGTACTTAAATACATTGAGATATACCCATACAACAAACGTTTTTTTATTTTTTTTTATTTAGATAATGGTACGAACCCTTCGTGCGCGAGTCCGACTCGCACTTGGCCGGTTTTTTATTATTGTATTTTATTTTGTTCCTATACTTCTTAATTAATTTTGTTTAAAATGTAAATAAAGATTTAAAATTTAGACAATCAAACTAATTGACTGATTTTGTTATACAAAAGTTTATAATTAGAGATTGGTTTGTTCAGGAACACTGGAAGATGGTGAGTAAATACTTGAAGTACATACAAGGTACACTTCAAGGTAGGTATGTCAATATAGCACATTGTCTAATAACCCCCATATCTTGTCAATGGTGCGACGGCACTATTCGTCCTCAATTCGTCACAGACTATGCTAAATTATTAAAATTTGTTCCTAAAAAAATCGCAAAACTTGTTTTGCTGCATTTTCCGTTTAGTTCTCTGTGCTTTCATTACTAGCTTTCTTCTCGCGTTCCAAAAAATGTGATAAACCCTTAAGTAGGTTTGAATTTTGGAAAATGCTGAAAAGTGTTTCATTATTGTCGTTGCAGAGTATTTATGCTGTTTCAAGTAAATCTGACAGAAACAGTTTAGTTCTTAAATACATTTTTTCCGGTTTGAATCAGACACCTCTATTACTGCCTGCTCGGATGCAGTTAGAGCATCTTCTGACTACGAAGTCGATTTCCCTATGAGTCGATTTTTATTTTGCCAAGGTCACCCTACCTACAAATTTGATCGATGTATTGTTCAAGGCTCACTTGTTGTCAAGTTGTTGCTTTTCATAGCGGTAAAAACTTTTGTACCGATATCAGATACCCCGTCAAAGTAAAAACTCACTTCATTTTGGTAGGCATTGGTTCATTTTGAAACAGCCAAACATTAAATGGTCGTTTCTTTTCTGGATCGTACTGATGGATCCTTTATCCATCATATTTTAAGCAAGAAAAAGTTCAACGTTGAATACTCTACAACATTCTCGAATTTTCCAGGTAAATGTTTTGCACTAAAACCTCCCAGAGCATACCCTACGCCCTGTACAGTGGTGAAAATAGCATCCAGTAGAACTCGAGTTAAGAACAGACAGACAGACATTTCATTTTATAATAATAAAAACAAAATTAAATCATTAATTGTAGAATGTGTATTATGTGCACTCATTTAACAACTCATTTTAACTTCAGTTGCCATTTTTTTTAAATCTATTCAAATTTTTAGGGGGCTTACTTACCCGATAGAACTGGGATTGGGCTTCTTTTAGTTAGGGGGAGTTCGAAATTTTGTTTTTCTGAAGGGGACAAGAATTCACCAACCAACAAAAAGAAAATTGGTTTTATTCCCAATAAAACATAAATAAATAACCTCAGGGGGCGGGGGCATCGAAGTTTCTAGGGTGGGCCTGCCTCAGGCCCCCCTGACTACGCTGACTATTTTTCAAAAATAATAATAAAATTAGGCAACTATTTCATCCATCATGTGTCGCCATCATGTTGATGTCGCATGATTGTATATTGTTATATTTGTTTTATTAAAAACTTATTTCAATATGAAAATTACCTTTGAAGACATTTTTAGTTTTAATTTTTTCGTTCTTCGTTAATTTCCATATAATAAAAGAGCATAGTCATTGTCTGTCTTTGTCTATATAACATAATTATTATTTGTCTGTCTATCCGAACTAAAAGTAACAAAATATCATAAACACTCACATTTTATTTTTAAACTTTACGGGTTGCCCTACGGCTCCCAGAACTGTTAACGGCCCCAGAGTACCCAGAGGAAAATAAAGTCCTCATTTTAGCCTAACGAGTGGCCAACTCTAGATCTACTGGCTAGATCTTACGTAACCTTAAATTTTGAAATTAATTAAATCCTTATCTTTATAAAAGTGAAAGAATTCTTCAAATCAGTCAAGTAGTTTTTGAGTCAATTTCTTATAAACAAACAAACTTACGTACTTCTTCTAGTTCTAATTGGGATAAAAACTTGATACTTATTGTATGCTTCTTGTACGCTTAATTCATTATGTTCAATGTTATCATAAATTTTAAAATTACATTATAAAATTAATGCAATTTTTTATATTTACAGCAAGTCAACAGCAGAGGAAAACTGGTGTATGCCAGGCAGGTTTTGCAGCGGCTATTTCTAAGGTAAGCATGTATGATATTAACTTTTCTCCACGCTAATTATTCCATATAAGAAACCTATGGCCTTTTATAAATTTAAATTAATTTGCCCGAAATAATGGGCCGGTCGACATGTTTTTGTTGAAAGATTGACGCTAAATGGTGGTTTATAGCTGGCAATTTTGTTGAGTCTTGCTGGTTGTAGAGCTTAAAATTATACTCCAATTTAGCTATTTTTAAACATTTTCTCAACGAAAAAAAAAAACTTAGAAAAAGATAATAGGAACATTTTTAACGTAATGGAATCTTTTAATTCAATTTTCATCCACTTTCAGACGTCTGAATAATCTGAAATTTAGTAAAACATTTTGAAAATACGACTGAAAAAAACAAAAAAAAAACACGTTTTTAACAGACTTCAAAAAAAGGAGGAGGTTCTCAATTCGTCGGAATCTTTTTTTTAATGTTTGTTTCCCGATTACTTGAAGACGCCTGGACCGATTTGGAAATATTTTTTTGTTTGAAATGGTATACTTTCCAGGTGGTCCCATGGTCATCAGGCCAGCATCATGGGATCCTTATTTTTTTAATAGTGACTTTTGCATTGCTTTCAGAAAGCACACTTTGGGTTTGAAGGCGGTTTTTTTCTTCATCAGAAGTGGTTATTAACGTAAAAAAATATATTAATTCCACGGTATATACGAGCCAATTTTATACAGTATTATTTAAATTTGGTTTAAATATCGTAAACAAACATGAACTAAAATCGTGATTTTACAATCGTGGGAATAGCATTGTTTTTAGCGACGCTCGACGTATCGGCAGTGTCTTGTACATACATACTTCTACTACATGGTTGGTTCGAAGTCGCAGAGCGTGATCTGCATTAAACTGCGCGCGCGCCGCTTATGAATTATTAAAACTTTTATTGTTCTCCACAAAAAATGGCAAGCAATCCCTATTTCGAAATAGTAATCAATGTTTTATTGCGGTTTTATTGTTTCTATATTCGGTTAATCGTATACGATAAAATATTAAAGAAAAATAGCTTTCCTTATAGGGTTTTGTAATAAATCGTAATTGTAACTTGATTTAAATTTTATTCTGCGCCACTAAAACTACTAAAAATGGCCCGAACTTAATTGATTATTTTGAAATAAACTAGTTACTTTATCATCTAGTTCTGAGTCCGTTGACAACCCTGTTGATGCACACTTAGATCTAGGTTATAGTTAGATTTCTTTGTCACTTCTTTAAATAACAGATGTAGGTATCTGGGGGCTTTGACAATGTACAACTAAACGAATAGAATAGAATGTAGAATAGATAACTTTAAATGTATTGGACCGACTGAAATACAACCACGTGACCTAACTAAACTATCTATCTATAGCAGAGACAATCGAATGCCATTTGTTACGATCCTGACATACCTCTTTCGCTTCTTTTATATTCATCATACCTTTTATACATGCTCGGCGATTGTGTGTACTTTTAATATTTCCATCGATCAATACATTTTTTATATGTACAAATGCAACTTCATCCTGTGGATTTTTCTTTGCATGGTAAAATTTAACTCTCATTCTTCGAAAAACTACTTTAAAACACATTTGAACAGTAGAAAAACAAATAGGTGGCTTTAAATCGTGCACAATATATCTTTCTGTGATCTACAAGCGGCAACTTACACAAGGTTCATAAAAAACGTGAAACTTCTAAGAAGGATGGAGTTTCTAGGAGCGCTTTAATAAATCTGATGCGATCTGTAACGAGTACGTGTTATTGATGCTAAAAGACTAGGTAATGTATGTGTGAATGAAAATAGTATAATCCTTTATACTTGGCCAAAATTATATCATGATTTTATTAAAATTGGCTTCCAACATTTTTAAACATTTTGAAAGACACAGTATGAATTAAAAAAAATATGAAAATCAGTTTTATGACGCCCTGAAAGATTTGAGTATATATATACCAAAGGAGACGTGAAGCGTGTAAATTACCGTAAAATTTTTTCTGCCACTTTTGGCGGGGGGAGGGGTGGGGACGTAAACGCCTAGTACTAGCCCCTGTACTACTGTATTTTTCTGTCGTTTTATTGTCGCAACGGATTTTACGTTATTATGATGATTATGTTAAAAAACAAACATAATAATTAATGATTGTAAACACTATGTTCCCGCAAGTTAGACGTCCTAGATCGCCTTTCCCATTTAAAACATCACAATTAATTATTTTCCTAGAGCTCTGTCTCGCGACACAAAACGATACCAACGAAATCTAAGGTAACTTATTACTGGGCACCTGGTCAGTTTAACTGGTCAAAGGGCGAACAATTGGCGAAAGGGGGAGTCCGTCTATCTCCATAGGCTTAGTACTCTATGCCTGAAAGTAATTAATTTCACGCGTATTTTCAACTGATTTTGCAACACCATTTTCTCGTATAGATAATTTCACATACTTAACAACTTACAATTTCTAATAGTTTTTGTATAATACTGGAAGACCATAATGACTGTTTTGTGTATTTTCGGAAGACCGTTTTTTTTGTGAAATCGTTCTTTCTCATGTTTCTGGTACGTGAAATCTTATCTTATCCTTGATTATTTAATCGATTATTATTGCAGTGTATCTCTCTAACAACTTAAAAAAAAAAGATATCGAAAAAATAGCCGCGCGGTTTACAAACAATCACTACATTTTATAAAACAAAGTCCGGCCCCGCGGCGTCTGTCGCGTATTAAACATTGACCTATCATGTTTAGGAGTTGAGTACTGATAGTATAAGTGAATCAAGTCGTATATCTAGCAATAAGGTAGCCCCAGCGAGTTTTCATGGCGTTTGCTGTCTAATCCGTCAATCCGTAATCTAAAAAAAAGTCCGCGGTAGCATATATATAGCGTATTTATGTAGTTATGTAGATATTCAAGTTATCGTAACCTGTAAACCCATATTGTTAAAAGATTAAATTTTCCCGGGATAAGTCTAAGTCACTTTCCAGCCCTCCTGCAGCCTATATCTGTCCAAAAATAACGTGGATCCGTTCCTCCACTTCTTCTTCATGATAATGATGATGTTTCCGAATATTTTATAAGGTCCAAGAAGTGAAGTTCTATCCCAAAAGTAATAATTATTACCGATATCGATAATCGTGATTTCGTAATCTTCCACCCCTATGTGATGATGGGTTTTTTATCGTGTTGAAATCGATTTGTAACTTTCTCTGAACCATAGAACAGGTAGGTAGGTACTCTGTTTGTATGGTTACGATCTTTTCATGTTTTACAAAAGAAAAAACCTTTTTACGTATTTATCAAAAATATATTAATAATGTAATTTAAATAATAAATACGCTTAATACTATTTATCTATTAAATATAGATATATTATATGCTACTGCTTTTGTATATTATATTATTTACTACATTATTTTGTTATATCTCTGACAGCATATGCCAGGAAAGCTCCTTAGCGCAAACTTCTTCCTCGACTTGATTCACTTACACTGTTACTGCTCAGCTCCTAAACATGATAGGTCAATGTTTTTTACTCGGAAACCTTTGTCTTGAATCAGCCTATCTAATAGTGAAAATTACAACAAAATCCGTTTAATAGTTTCGGAGACAGACAGACAGACGCGACGAGAGAATTTGTTTGTAATATGTACTAAATCTTTCAGTAGGCAGCCATGTAAACAGTGCGGTCGCGGTAGCAGGAATGAATATAAATGGTGCAGATTTTAAATGATCACTTAACTGGAGGCGCGAACTTGAATTCAATTCATTATTATTCATTGAGACAACTCGCTGCATTGAAATGTGAATAAAATAGTGATGTGCTATTACAACTTCGTATGTATCGATTTTTATATATGATATATATATTAGCTGTGCCTTGCGGTGCTCCGCCCCTTTGGGTCATAGCGTGATGTTATCTAGCCTATAAATCTTCCTCAAAAAGGCAAAAATGCAAATATATTTTTTCAAATCCGACGGTAGTTCCGCAGAGATCAGCGCGATCAAACAATCAAACAATTTATATTATTAGTAGGTAAAGATTACGACCTTTATACAATACTAGCTTTCCACCCCCGTCTTCGCCCGTGGATATGCAGGTGTGATCAAAATTACCATGTCCACAATTAGTGAGGTGTCCATATTAAATTGAATAGGTCTGGCCTAGATGCCCTTCGAAGCACGAGGAGTCGATGAAAGCATATATTCTTAAAGAAAACTGGTGCTTGGCATTTTGGCAGCGAGTAGGACTTGAACCCGGGACTTTTTAAATAAGACAAATTCTTGTAATATAATGTAATGTAGGGAATGCTGTACCTCCTATTGTCTGCAAATATAACTACCATTTTAGGATACTAAGACTGAACGCACGACTTTCTCGACTCGACTAACTTTATTTTTAATCGATTTGCGAGAGAGATTTTATTCACACACGTTTGGTTTTTTTTATTAAAAGAGCTAGGTTCCCTGTGGACGGTAACACTGCTCCCGGGATACGTGTGGCACCCGTGATGAAGAAAAAAAAAAAGTAAATTCTTAGCTTTCCCGGACAACTTTTCCCGCCATTTCTCGTGTTCCATCTTTACACAAGATGTTTCTTCAAAAATAATAGAAATCCAAAACCGCTTCTATTTGGCGTCATTACTAGATTAACTAAACAAAATAAGTCAATATTGTTTTAACGGCAAGAACTTATTATCGATTGATCGCATGTTACGGGGAGAGCACGATCGATATTGATTATTAAAAAAAAAAAATCTTAACGGGTTGCCTTACAGCTCCCGGGAACCGTTGACGGCCCCAGGGTACCCAGCGGAAGACAAAGTCTTCCTCACTTAGCCGAAGATTTTTGAGGCTATACCTAACGAGTGGCTAGCTCTATTGAAGTATGTAGATGGAAAAGCCTCTTTGTACAGTTTGTCGGATAATGTTAACTACATTATTATAAAAAAATCCATTGGTACATGGTCGGATGTGGGGATCGAACCCGCAACTTCTTAGTTGTGAGCCGACGCCCCTAGTTTAATATCAATATAATGAAGGCTAACAAAGGTACCTATGTACTAAGTTTTATAAAGAGCTGTTTTTTCAGCATGTGACGGTAGACCTTAGTAGTGTGACCTTATCATGAAGGTAGTAACAGATATTGAGTCATCTAATATATCAAAAAAATATGTTTAATTGTTCGTATTCTTTTAACATTGGATAGCTTAGTTCTTGGGGAAGATCACGTTACCTACACAAGGGTTAAATTGTATTGCTAATACAACGCATACGAAGTAGCGGGCAATCAGCCAGAAATAAATATATATGTATTTCTTTTTTTTTACACACACGCTTTTTATTGAAGTATCCATCTAATCATTCAGAACAAGTAGGTACCAAGACTTTTTTAATGAGGAGACTATTTCGAAAAATGTGTCTTTGGGTAGAATTACAGAAATCCATCGAATTAATTTTATTAGCGCCACGCCCCCTCTCCCTTGCCGCTCTCTACTCCCTTGTGTGTGCGTGGCGCGTATACTAAATACTTCGTTGCTTCTCCGTGTGCGTGTGTGTACTTGTTTTCCATGTTTTACATCTACCGGGCGTCCCTTGACAGCTACCTTTTTTTAAATAAAAAGTTATTTATTTAATTAGATAGGTATTGGTATTTGCAATCATAGAGACTTCCTTTTTTATTTATTTTTATAGATTTCACCTCTTTCCACACCACAAGGCATGAAAGCCGTAAAGATATGTCTTGTTTATTTGAACAAATCTATATATATAAAAATCAATTAACATTTGTTTGTCTCGCTAAAACTCTAGAACGGCTGAACCGATTTGGCTAATTCTTTTTTTGTTTTGTTCGTTACAACACAGGGGTGGTTTAAAAGTTGGAAAAACCCTAAAGTTCAGCTGAAAAATCAAAAAATAATAAATAGGTAATTTTGTATGGGAATCGCAGGAGTAGAATTGTAGGAGTAGAGGGAGGGGTAGTGGTAGTGGTAGTGGTAGGGTAGGGGTAGGGGTAGAGGGAGGGGTAGTGGTAGTGGTAGTGGTAGGGTAGGGGTAGGGGTAGGGGTAGGGGTAGGGTAGGGGTAGGGGTAGGGGTAGGGGTAGGGGTAGGGGTAGGGGTAGGAGTAGGGGTAGGAGTAGGGGTAGGTGTAGGGGTATGGGTAGGGTAGGATAGGGGTAGGGTAGGAGTAGGGGTAGGGGTAGGGGTAGGGGTAGGGGTAGGGGTAGGGGTAGGGGTAGGAGTAGGGGTAGGAGTAGGGGTAGGTGTAGGGGTATGGGTAGGGTAGGATAGGGGTAGGGTAGGGGTAGGGGTAGGGGTAGGGTAGGGGTAGGGTAGGGGTAGGGTAGGGGTAGTGCAGGCAAGCCAACGTTTGGGCAGGACAACGTCTGCCGGGTCCGCTAGTACTACATAAAAATAAATAAAAATTTAGAAACATTTATTAGCAGTTTTTCTAACAATGCCCGTAACATATACAAACTGCACTTGCACTAAACTTCGATGATTCGATCTATTGACCGCGCGTATCGCTTGACTTCCTAATATTTACTTACATCGTTGTGTTTGGTTACACAAAGTACCGTTTAATGAATAGTTTGCTGCAAGATAAGATAACTCTTGTAATTCTAGTAAATCTTGTGTCACATCTTAAATCCTTTCTAAGCACTTCTTCTAAAAATAACAGATATTTACATCTGTTAAAGAAGTGACACATCTAGCAAGGTATTTGGTGGACTAAACAATGCATGCAGAAATACACAACTTACAACTAAAAGTAAAATTAATATACATAATGCTGTTTTAGTTTCATCACTTAGGTACTTAAATGGAAGCGAGACTTGAGTATGGAATAAGAAGCATGAAAGTAAGATAAATGCTGTGGAAATGCGGTCTTTACCTAGAATGTGTGATGTATAGCGTATTGACTGCATCCGGAACGATGTCATCAGAGAAGAATGCGGAGTGAAATATGATGTTGTGACTAAAATGAAGAAAAGTAGTTTACGCTGGTTTGGACGCGTTGAAAGAATGAAGGATGAAAGATTGACTAAAAAGGTTTATATGGCTGAAATGAAAGGAAATACTGGCAGAGGACGACCTAGGTATACTTTTATTGAACATATAAAAAGTGTATTAATCGATACAATCGCCGAGCATGTATGAAAGGTATGATGAATATAAAAGAAGCGAAAGAGGTATCTACTAACAAATGGCATTAGATTGTCTCTGTCTACTCCTTTTGGGACAAAGGCGTGATGATAGATAAATATATTTTATACATAACAATAATTAATATAGATAATTTATAATTTATATATATATAAGATAATAATTTATATATTATATCTAAAAACCAAATTTTAGAGCTAATACTTTTTATACTATCGCTTTATTTAAACCACTTGACTTCTGTAAGACATTGAACAATCCATAAAATTTGCATACAACTCGTAAATCCTATTTCTCCCTCAGAATGCACTTCGTCTGGATGACATATTCTCCCGAAATAGGTAGAGGTCCGTGTTCTTGTCGAGCTATATAAGGTTTGACATTGCGCTGCGTCTGCGCATGTATTGCGGCAGTCGGTGGGCTCCTGTTTATTGTTTGATACAATGCTTAAAGAGGGCTATCAAGGCAGGGGTGGTTGTTTCATACATTTTATCCTACTAATATTTGCCTATGAAATTTCTGTTCATCTGATCCCATATCACAACTACATATTTTTATATATATATGATATATTAGTTGTATTTGTATTAAAACAAGAAAGAAGAAAGCAGAAAGAAAAACAGTCAATTGACAACAATATTTGATATAATTAATTAATATTAATAATTTCGTTTAGAGGTACGGTAGACTTGATTCAAACGCATACCAAATTGTTAAGAAAAAAATTTAATCGGCCACGTGGAAATAGATCCAAAAATAAATAATCCCGTGGCTGTTATTTGCCCCTCCCCCGCCCGCTTTCACGGTATAAAAAGTAGTATATGTCATTCTCTGACCCCTAAACTACCACTCAAAAATCATGTCGATCTAGTGAAAAAACAAAAACAAATCTATTCCACCGGAACCATACATTTTTCCGGGATAAAAGTAGCCTATGTGCTATTCCAGACTATATTCTATCTCTGTGCAAAATTTCATCCAGATCCGTTTTGCCGTTCTGGCGTGATGAAATATTCTGAAACAGTTGTCAACCCTACTTTTCGGTCAAATCCTTTCTCTGTCCATAACAGGCGAGTCAGACGATAGCCTCCAATTGATAAGCAGTGCTGTTGAATAATTTCTCCCAGTTTGAACACGCCTTCGTAATATCTTCATTGTTGTCATATTAGGCTTCGGAATTCTATTAAAATGTGCTGCAGTTTTAGAATATCGTGCGTCATGTGATAATTTATTATATTATATATTGTTTCTTGATTGATATATTATTCTTGTGGTCCAAATTAGTTAGCATGTGCTCTGGCTAACGAATACTTTCTCTTCTTCATCTTCAACAGCTGAACATAGGTTTCTTCTAGCTTCTGCCATGTCGTTCTATTCTGTGCACACCACCAAAGGCAGACTATTATCCAGATAGACTAAAGTAATTTTATGTTGTTTATTTATTTGAATGGAAAACGTACATTTTTACTAATAATCCATACCTACTATATAAATAGGCATTTTAAACTACTTCTACCCTCAAGATCGCTGGATCCCCAAGACACTAGCTGCATTCTCTGATACGTACCAGCTCTTCGAATCATACTTTTATGAGATCAGAAGCAAGATGTTTAAAAGGTTTTAGTTCCTTGTCCTAAGGAACCATTTGAAGTTTTCAGCGGATGTCGTTGCTGCGCCCGCTCTTGTTCAAGTGCCTATAAGAGATATCGGTATTTGAAATCATAGACACTTGTATCTCTATGGACTAACAATGCGAAGCACCAATTTTCTTTACGTATATTATTGTGCTTCAATCGACTTTTCGTGCTTTAGATCAGAGGAAAATCAGGATAAAAATAGCAGATATCTATGCGATATTGTTGGGCCTGTATTTATTTTGAGATTGAATTTGATTCCTAACACTATAAACGCGTAGAAAAATACCACTTTTAGTTGATATCGTGTTTGTAGAACACTTTGTATATCTATTCTACCAAAAGTCCATTAGACACTCGCTCTTTAAATCCTTTAAAAGTACTTTTAAAACTGATTACACAGTTTTATGATCTGTCTGAGTGCACTACATGTCCGTGAGTGTGAACGTGCTCGATATCAATAAAGTGCACCGATGATCCTGCGTCTGCGCAGCGGTTCATATGGCGCTCCCAGATATTCGTCATAGATTATTGACTAAATTAAATCATTTGTATTGAGATTTTTAAAGAGAAAAAGTGACGGTGCTATTTTGGTAAACGATTTTTTTATTTATTTAGAGAAAACGGTAAACATAATACGTTCTTAATATTTTTTTCTGAATTAGGTTTCATAAATTCCCTCTCCTTGGAAAACAAATTGAAAAAAATTAAAACTTATGCACAAACACTCGTCTAAATATACTTCAACTCGAATTCGTAAGGTATTAGGTATAGCCTCACAAATGCAATCGGCTAAAAGAGGAAGACGGGTAGGTACCGATAACACGGCAACCCGAAAAAAAAGTGTCATAGATTACCATGCAATGTCAATGTATATAAAATGCGATGGCTCTACACTCGTCATCAGATGACAACCGTCAAGCACCACAAAATATATATCACGCTCTATAAAATTGTCTTATCTGTATTTAACTTCTTTGCCAGTCTCTAATTTTATTACACTTAAACGTTTTTTTCTTCACGACATCTGTCTGTCTGTCTGTCTGTGAACCTGTTTCATGTTCGGTTGTATTGAGTATGACGTGTTACACGTGTTGTCGTTTTAAGTGGGATTTGATGATGTGGAAAAATCACTTTGACAAAGATTAAATATAATGTTACTGAGTTCTGACGCATTTAAAATTATTGAGTGTGAAATATTACGTCTTAAAAAAATGGACCGATTTGGGAAATTGTTTTTTGTTTGAAAGAGTATACTTTCTAGATGGTCCCATGGTCATCAGGTCAGGCAGAAACCCTTGAAATTTTATAGGCACACTAGAAGCGATTTGGTCCCATGGTCATCAGGTCAGGATCTAATGATGGAATCCTGGAGAAATCGAGAACACTTCAAATTTTATAGGCACACTTGAAGCGATTTGGTTTTTTTTTGTTTTATAGTGACTTGTGCATTTGCTTTCGAAAAGCACACTTTTCAGTGCATAATTTTAGAAGTCGATACACATTTTTTTTAAAGGCAAAGAGATAGAATTCTTATTCTTCCGAGAAAACTAAATTTTTCCTAAAAGAACTACATGAGTTTTAATTTTTAATACATTTTTTCCTTTTTCACGGGTTGCGTTACAGCTCCCGAAACCGTGTGACGGCCCCAAGGTCCCAGTGGAAGACCAAGTCTCCCTCGTTTAGACAATAGTATTTGTAAGGCTATACCTACCTAACGAGTGGCCAGTTCTGTTGATGTATATATAAATGGAAAAACTCCTAAGTGTGGTTTATCGGATTATGTAAGTAGGTAATACGTTTTTAATTATAAAAAACCCATTGGTACATGACCGGGATCCGGGACCGATAGTCTGCCGCCTAGTTAATTTTTCTGTATTCAAAATTTCTACCATACATACATATACGAAAATGTTATTCAATAAACTTCCAAAGGATAAGAATTGCCTTTTTAAAAAAAGTGTATCGATTTTAAAAATTATGCATTGAAAAGTATGCTTTCCTACAATGTGCGAGCAAATTTGCTGGGCCGGGCCTTTCTTGTCTTTACAAGTACACATAATTTGCTCGCACATTGCAGGGTTGGACGGTCCGGGTAGTACATTCCGTGGCAGGTTCTTGTACGGACATAAACGTGTTTTGGCCTTTCGGTCGACACGAAAGATGTCACGTCAAATATATGTCTTTAAGTAATCGGGGAACATACATTAAAAAAAAAGATTCCGACGCGTCGATTCGTTGCTCTGTATAAAAAAAAACACACTTTCCCATCTATAATATCATAATATGTATTACCTTAGATATATTATGTAACACCACATGTAATCATATTTTCAGGATGGCGAAAGATTATTTATGGGTGCACCTGGCAGCTGGTACTGGCAAGGTAAATATTATTTCAACTAACATTTTTCACAAAACTTCCATGCTGAAACAAATCATGAAAATTTTGTGAATTTTATATATTATTGATGTGTAACATCTTTCCTTTCGCTTTTCTGCTATCTGTGGGAGTGATTTTGTGAAAAGGGACGGAAGTGTGTAACAAGAAGCCGGGGAAGCGCGAGCTATTTGATTTGACCAGTTGAGTTGGCCGTCAGATGGTACCAACCCTTTTTCCGAGAGGTTGGTACTGTCAGCCAACAGTGTGTGCGTGACCAAGGTGAGATGTCAGATGTTACAGATCATACGCGACTACTGTTAAGGCTCGTTTTATTTATATATTATATTGTATTATTATTTATATTTAATAAACATCCACAGGGCGTACGTTTTCGATAGATCCAAACGCAACCTTCTACTACTATATGCCGAAAATGCCAGAAGGTAAAATTAGAAAAAAAATTAACGTAACGCCAATTACCATTTTAACAGCCTACCTTACATAACAAATAACTATCAAAGGCTTATGAGCGCCTTAATGTTACATTCAAAATTGCTTTCAAAAATCACGCTATGAATGTACCCGACCACATAAATAATCCTAAAGATTTAGGGTAAAATTAAAAAAAAAAAAACATTAAAAGAATATGCACGTTTAGTTTTTTTTATTTGTGAACTAACTTTTTTTATTGAGAATTCAACGCGTAAAATCATTTTTGATTGGAATAATGCTTTCAACTTAACAAAATCGGTCCAGGCTTTTCATTCCGTGGCACCTGGGAGGCGGTTTGGTGAATCTGGGATATCCTTGCCATCTCCATTTAAAAATTTTAATTATTAAAAGTCTTCTTAGATAATCACCGAAGAGTGATGAACCCCTTTTAGTAACAACTAATTGTTTCATAATAAATAAAAATTGAATTGGCTTATTCATTAATTAATTAATTTACTGGCATAACATGGATTTTGGTGCTGACAATTAACATAGACTCGGGAATTTCAAATATTATTTATTTAAAATTCAAGATCTAAGTAATTCGCGCTTTCACAGCAAGTAGTTTTCATCGTCATTTAATATGAATATACATACATACACTCGTATCATTTTACATATATATTGTCATTACATACATTTGTGTAAGTATATGTGAATAATAGAAATTTCTTGAATGCCTAGATGTAGTGATTATTTTGTAAAAAAATGTATAATACCTTCTATATGTCGTAATGTGATAGAATATAGATTAGATTAGATTAGTCTAGAAGTAGACCAAGTTTAAAAAAATTAACTACTTCTCAAATCATCTTTAATATACCTAGCCAAATTAATTCCTAAGACACTTTTAGTTTTTCATATCTAACAGCTTTTTAACCAACGTGTCTTGGGAATTAATTTCGCTAAGTGTACATAAGACTTTAATAGTTTTTTGTCTCTAGGTCAATTGTATTCTCAAGATTTACAAAAACTCTCCTTGATATCGACATTGGAAGCTGGCGGGATGTACGATGATTCTTATATGGGATATTCGATTGCCGTCGGTGACTTTGCTGGTCAAGCTATGCAAGGAGTGGCTGTAGGAGTTCCTAGGGGTGCCAATCTACATGGACTGGTATATATTTTTTATCTTACATTTATTTAATATACATTTTAAGAAATGTCCTCAACTCAAAGGGATCATCAACCATGGATCTCATCAGAAAACTAATAGTGGAGTGCCGTAAGGCGTAAAAGGAATAAGGAATCAATTCAAATTGTGAGTCATGTAGTGTAGGACGTAGACGTATATAGCTTAGAGAACTGCCAAAATTCTCATGGAAAATTTAAATTGGCTCGTCACTGACAAACGAAGCAAGAAACTAGTGCTAGACTCTCAAAAATCAGCTGCCACTATACCTAGCCTAAAGTAGGCCACACATTGGTCCGGCATCGCACCGAAAATTTACCATTCCGGCCGCCGGATGATCTAGGCGGACCATTCATTACAAGAATTGAACGAGTCTGTGGTCGGTTTCGGTGGATCGTACGTCGACGCGCCAGGGATTGGACGAATGTGTGGCCACCTTAACGAAAGTGCCCGATTCGAATCCCATCTAACAAAGTATTAAACACAAAATCAATAGCTAGAATTCATCATCATGCAATAGACTGTTCTTTGACCCTAGGGTTTAAATTTTCTTCTTGAAATAATATGTAAAAGGCACGTAGTAAACAGGATGTAAGTCAATAAGTTAAGTTAATTCAGAATCCTTAGAAGCGTGCTTATTTACCCTCTCGAACGGATAAAGTGCAATACTAGTTTGAAATACGAGCATATTCATTATTTCTCAGGGGATTAGGTCCTGACGTTAAGGTCCTGCGGTTGTGAGACCAAGCAGCATAAAACCTCAAACCAAAATACCTTAATAGATTTGGCCACTCGTTAGATAGATCCTGGAGAAATATCACCTCTTCCGCTTGAGTTTATTAAATAAATATTCTAAGGCGCCAAATGACATTAAAATTTATCAGAGCTGAGATAAGAGCTCGGTTTTTTAAATAAGGCTATGCTATAATTAAATATTATTAGTGATACGCAGTTGCCGGCGACGTAATATATGTAAATTTCCCTTCATTTTATTTTTTACCTCCGTATTGAGAGGCATAAGATCGAAAATGTGTAAATTCAGTCACTTTTTCCTGTCCCCCGTGAAAATATTTCCCTACACACAATGTTTTGTTTATATTGTTTTAAAGAGTATTTGAACCAAGTTTCAAGTTGATACAGGGAATACTAGTTTCCATATAATTTCCCATTTCACCTCTTTAGGGGTTGATTTAAAAAAAAATTTCTTAGTGCATGACTAAAAAGGTTTATATGGCTGAAGTGAAAGGAAATGCTGGCAGAGGACGACCTAGATGTACTTTTATTGAACCTATAAAAAATATGTTGATCGATGGAAATATTAAAAGTACACACAATCGCCGAGCATGTATGAAAGGTATGATGAATATAAAAGAAGCAAAAGAGATATGTCAGGACCATAGCAAATGGCATTCGATTGTCTCTGCCTACCCCTCTTGGGATGAAAGGCGTGATGATAGATAGATTCTACACCCCCTAAGGAATATACCATACAATTTTCATATTTATATCTTCAGTGGTTTAGGCTGTGCGTTGATTGTCAGTCAGTCAGCGACACGACAGTTTTATTTAAATTTAGATAAACCATTAAAATTTCCCACGTAGCCAAATTATTATTTTTCGAAACATGGTTATGAATTATGATTTTATTGTATTTCAGGTTGTAATTTATACATGGGAGCTGCAGCACATAAAGAACATCACTGGATCCCAAATTGGTTCTTACTTTGGTTACTGTCTTGCTTCTGGTGATATTGATGGAGATGGCTTTGATGATCTTATAGTAGGTGCACCAATGTACACAAGAACTAAAAGCGATGGATATGAACATGGCAGGATATATGTGATTTACCAAGGCGCGGAAAGAAGCTTTAAAAGGAATCATGCAAGAACTGGAGAAATTTCTAAAGGCAGATTTGGGTTATCTGTGACTTCGCTGGGAGACATTAATTTGGATGGTTTTGGAGGTGAGTCTTAAAAATGAATTTTAATTTTAGGGGCGTCGGTGGTCGAGTGGGTAAGACGTCTACTCGCAACTGAAAAGTCGCTGGTTCGATTCCTACATCCGACCATGTACCAATGGGTTTTTTATAATAAGAAATTTCATCTACATACCTCAACAGAGCTGGCCACTCGTTAAGTATACCCTCAAAAAACCAATTGGTTAAATGAGGAAGATTTTTGTTTTCCACTGGCTACCCTGGGGCCGGCAACGGTTCCCGAGAACTGTAAGACAACCCGTGATAAATAAAAAACATTTATAGTTCCATGTCCTCTGTAGGTAAACGCTTAGTACTGGCCCCTGTACCACTGTATTTTTCTGTCGTTTTATTGTCGCATCGTCTTTTACGTTATTATGTTGATTATGCTAAAATACAAACATAATAATTATAATTAATGATTGGAAACACCTAGTTTGACGTCCTAGATCGCCTTTCCCATTTAAAAGCTCTGTCTCGCGACACAAAACGATACCAACGAAACCTAAGGTAACTTATTACGCGCACCTGGTCTGTTTAACTGGTCAAAGAGCAAAAAATTGGCGAAAGGGGTAGCCCGTCTATAGCCCCTCCATATAATAGGCTTAGTACTCTATGGGCTGAAGTGAAAGGAAATGCTGGCATATGACGACCTAGGTGTACTTTTATTGAACATATAAAACATTTATTGATCGAAGGCAATATTGAGAGAAGACACAATCGTCGAGCATGTATGAAAGGTATGATGAATATAAAAGTAGCGAAAGAGGTATGTCAGGACTGTAGCAAATGGCATTCGATTGTCTCTGCCTACCCCTCTTGGGATAAAGGGCGTGATTATAGATAGATAATCCACCATCCTTACTTGGCCTTGTCTTGCTGGACGTTACTTCAGTCTCATATCTACAGAAACTTTTCATTAAGTTGTTTTTTCTTTTACAAACTTACAGATTTAGCAGTTGGTGCTCCATACGGAGGTAAAAACGGTCGCGGTGTCGTCTACATATACCATGGCAGCATTGATGGTGTCAGAGAAAAGTATTCCCAAGCTATCACAGCTGAAGAAGTAGATAATAGAATAACGACATTTGGATTCTCACTTTCTGGAGGTGTCGATCTTGATAGCAATAATTATACGGATTTAGCTGTTGGAGCTTACAAGTCGGATTCTGTTGTATTCTTTAGGTATTATTCTTTTAGTATTGATGTTATTTTTCGGAATTAGCAGAAACAATGTTCTAATTCCATGTTACAAATTACATTAAACTTCAATAGTATCTACCCCCAATTTAAATTAATCATTAAGATATTTTAGAACTTAGGGCAATGTCTAGAAAAAAAATTGCCGGATTCTAAGCGAAGAGAGAAGTTATCATTATGCCCATGATATTAATAAAAGCTACACCTAATGAGTTCCGTTAAATTATTTTGAGGTCGAGAAATCCATGAGTACAAGTCACCCATTTTTAGTCTGACCTTGATGTACGCCACTATAGAAGAAATTAAGCAATGGGAAATTGGAAACACAGTAAAGACTATTAAGGATTGTCAACAATTTAAAATTTAGTAGAAGACACCCATTTTTAGTCTGTCCTTGATGTACGCCACTATAGAAGAAATTAAGCAATGGGAAATTGGAAACACAGTAAAGACTATCAAGGATTGTCAACAATTTAAAATTTAGTAGAAGACACCCATTTTTAGTCTGTCCTTGATGTACGCCACTATAGAAGAAATTAAGCAATGGGAAATTGGAAACACAGTAAATACTTTCAAGGATTGTCAACAATTTAAAATTTAGTAGAAGAGTAGTCTCTGGAAATAATAATAATGATTTCATGATATTTTTCAGATCACGTCCTGTAGTGAAAGTTATGGCAGAAGTGAAATTCATGGGAGAAAGCAAAATGATATTGCTTGACGAGAAGAAATGCACATTGAGAAATGGTACTAAAGTTACGTGCGCTAAGTTGATGTACTGTCTCTCATATGATGGAATTAATGTCGACCAACAAATCTGTAAGTATCCAACAATTTTAAGAAGACTTTTTCTAAACGTTTCAAAGAGTGTATCTATCCTCAAGATTACAGGATGTAAGAGAAACACTCTATGGTGGTAATGCTAATGATTCTCGATACTTCTTCCTTTATTATGACTTCACCAATGTTAATCGGTGATTTGCCAATGTCAAGTATTATAGCCTTTATAGTGTTTATAGCCGATTAATCGGTATTTAAGATAATCCCGCCGACCGTAATATGTCTTATTAGTCGTCGATTAATCACTACCATCACAGCACGGACAGAATTAAACTGGATTCCCCATCACGTCTCGATGGTCGCGTGCGTTATTCACCAAGGCGTGACATGGAATAGATAGGATTATATTAAAATGAATGTTGTTGTAGGTACGCTTTTTATTACCTATATTTAAAACATGAAGAAGATAATTAACAGTGTTACCACGGATTCTTTCTTTCACCTGTATTTTAATTAATTTAACAAAATTTCTTTATTTCCAAGCGGAAGGATATATCTGCTATTTTGGTGAGTGGTTTAGGTAGCGTGCATATCAGAAAATTGTTTAATGTTGTTTATAGACCATAGAGTTCCGTTTACTTCGCAAATTTGACTCCTAGCTTTGCCACCTATTACGAACTGTTTAGTGTTAAGGCTTTAACATCTGTCAATAACCTTGACGGTTTGACGTCTATATTTTGTATAGAAACGCTCGGGACTATAGGGTGACGGGACTATTAGGTGAAAAAATAAAATATCAATAATTTTAAGGCCTTTTTTGTGTGTAAAAACTAATTAAAGAGCTTATGCCGTTTTGGAGAAATTTTGCAAATCATGACGACAATAGGTACACATTGGGGATCTTTTTGTCTAAAAAGGGTATATGTCAAAAATTCATTTAAAGTAATCTATTGGATCGTTAGTATCTATTCGTATTTTTTATCACAGATTGTTTTAATAGTTCTTTTGACATAAATATCGAATTATTTCGGGATTTCAACGCTGTTAAAGCCTTAACTTATGAATCTTCAACTCTATATTTTAGTATTTACCGTCGTATATTGAACAAATTGTAAATAAAATCCACAAATCACCACTCAATGTGTATATGTGTTAGAAGCACTAATATGTGTATGTGTTTAGAAATTTTAAATGTGACTTTTTAGCATATTATTTCCTACATAATTTTGTTATATATCTCTGACGGATTAGACAACATACGTCATGAAAACTCGCTGGGGCTAAGTTTTTCCCCCGACTTGATTCACTTATACTGTTAATGCTCAGCTCCTAAACATGATAGGTCCATGTTTAATACTCGTAAACCTTCCCGGTTAATCACATGTAATGTTAACACAATAGTGAAAACCGCAACAAATTAATAGGTCACAGACAGACGCGGCGGACGAATTTGATTTATCTCTATAAATATATTATTTCTCAAAGGTGTTTTTTTGTCCGTATCTACTGTATCAAAGTTAATGTTTGATACGCCATTTTGAAGATTATTTTTCCCTCAACGACGAAAATTTAAAAAATTTAATAAAAAACGCCATTAATTGGAGATCAGTTGAATTATGACAACAACACTCCTAACGGTCCTAACTCTAAACTAGTAATATATAGTGATGTAAATACATAATACCTACCCACCTACTTATATTAATACCTACATTAGAATGTTGAGTTACTGAAAATGTGGTATATCTGGACATATTGTATACCAATCATAAAATTACGTTCAAATATTGCTTGTAAAAAAATAATTAAAAATGTATATAAAATTACAGACTTCGAGGTGACGCTAGACCTGGATTCAAGACAGAAAACACGTAAGCGGCTATACATGGTGGAAGGTCACAAAACAGTTTACAAAGAGAATATATTGTTGACACACAGTCGGCAAGAATGCAGAGATCTTACCGTGTATTTAGAGGTATGTAATCTTAGGGTACCTACTCAGCCATGACAAATCCTTAATTAGACAAAATTAATAGCGTTGTTAATTTGTTTGTATGAAAGTTTTTAACTCGAAAGTAAGATCTGTTATTTAGCTATATAAATCCATAAATGAAATAAAATTATAATTCCCGTGGTATAGATTTGTTTTGGGTTTTCACGGAATCGACATAATTTTTTGCATAGTGGTAGTTTAGGGGTCAGAGAATGGCATATACTACTTTTTATACCGCGAAAGCGGGCGGGGGAGGGGCAAATTACAGCCACGGGATTATTTCTTTTTGGATCTATTTCCACGCGGGTTAAACCGCGGACAGAAGCTTATATTAACTAAAGAATAATAGTACCTACTTATCTATTTGTCTATATGGCTATAATCAATGCAATCAAATGTATGCAAAAAAATGTGGCGACTTTTTACTATATATGGATTTTGGGGCACAAATTACACTATTTAATTTTGAGGAAATGCTTATTTTTGAAATATTTCAGGAGGAAATCCGGGACAAATTGACACCTCTGGAAGTAGCCATGTCCTACGAACTTGTCAACCATCGCTCGCCTGGCATCATCCCACCAGTCCTCGACCAAACTCTAAACAATCTGTACACGGACTCTCTCAATATACAGAAGAACTGCGGCCCTGATAACATTTGTATTCCTGATCTACAAATGGCTATCACAACGTAAGTTTATTTATACTAAAGGATGTGCGTCGGTGGCCGAGTGGTTAAGACGTCTGATATTAACTAGGCAGACCCGGCCATGTACCAATGGGTTTTTTAATTAAAAACTTATGTACATAATTCGACAAACCACACTTAGAGGCTTACCATCTAAATATACCTCAACAGAACTAGCCACTCGTTAGGTATAGCCTAATACCATCGGCTTAACGAGGGAGGCTTGGTCTTCCGCTGGGTACCCTGGAACCGTAACACGGTTTCGAGAGCTGTGAAGAAGAAAAAACCATCGGATTTGAAAGTTTATTGATGAAGCATAAGGCTAAGGTTAGGCGGAGCGTAACTATAAACCGGATGGAAAAATAAAAAAATAAAAAATAAAATAATGGAAACCTTTTCAGTGATATCTAGAAATAAACATGAAGTCCAGTCTATCAAAAACCCCACGGCCTTATTCTTTCTTCCCTCTTCCAAAACCCCACGATGACATGTAGGCAAAAGTACCAATAAAAGATGTTTATAATTACAGGACGAATGTAAATTATATTTTGGGATCCAACGAAGAAGTGGCCATCAAAGTGAGCGTGAATAACGCAGCAGAAGATGCTTTCGAGGCTGCGTTTTTCATGACATTGCCTCGAGGAGTTGGCTATGCTAAAATGAAGAGACTGGAAGATTCTAGTTCTGATGTCACTGTGTATTGTTCCCAAAGTTCTCGTGGGCCACATGGGAATGCTACCTTGAAATGTGACTTGGGAAACCCTCTGCCTAGTGATAGTAATGTAAGTGTACTATCTAAAACTAAGGTGTTTTTATGCTATACCATGCATATGTTTTGGATTGTATATCAATTTTCTAGCAGATAAGTATCGAACACAAATTAATACAATTTTATTTTGCCATTCATCTACTTTGGCAAAAGGCGAGTGGAGTGTCTAAATAATGGGGAATTGTTAATGGACAACATTTCATTTTTCGTAAGGTACCAAAATTCGAAAACCGTTTGGAGATTACATGCTAGAAAGCTTATTTTTATTTTTTTTTATTTTATATATCCTTTAATTTTCGAGTTATTTTAAAAATACTGAAACATTGAAAAATAAGGATTAATAGGTGCCCTAATCTGTGCTAACCCTCTAATTTAAAAATACTAATGTCTGTTGGCTGATTTGTTAGTTATTGAACTCAGGTGTTGCCTTCTATTAATTTTACCCATTTTTATTCCATTTGAAGCTAAATTAATAATTATTCTTTAAATATAATTATAAAAATACTTCTTTTATATAATATTTTTTTGAAAGTTTTGCTAGTTTAGAATGGGCTATCACAGGAAATATATTTACGAGTGAAACCGCGGACAAAAGCTAGTATTGTTATACATTATGAATAATGTTGTAGGCGATTTGAGTTCCGGCTACGGCAACACCTATTCGAAACACGGGATATTTCTACAGTATATTATACTCTTTGCATTTCCATAACGTATACTCTGTGGCTTGACTGACACTATCTGTCACTTTCTTTGGGTGGCAGTTTATATTTCTTATTTTTAGTCCTAGCTAAGGTTTTTCGTTTATAAGTCCTCAGAATTTATAAAAATTCAACATTAAATTAAAAATATAAAAACTCGACCAAAAATCAAATATAAAAATACGTGTATCTTACTTTTTAATATATTTTTAATTAAAGTAATAAAATTGGGTGATTAAAAAAATGAAATGTTGTCCATTATCAGATGCGTTCATTCGAGCTTAAGACAAATGTTATGCATGGAGTTAAAATAGCTGTAGCATCCTATCGTTTCGTGGATTTTTCAAAAGTCTTATAATTTATTTCCATCTCTGTCAGTTTAGGTGTCGCGTTCGTGTTTATTTAATTTTTATTCACACGTGTGTTATCTGTTCCAGGTGGTGTTCAAAGTTGTTCTGGAAGTAGAACCAAGTGTGACTTCGTTAGAATTCGACATGGAGGTGAATTCTACCAATCCTGAAGTTGAAACAACTTACGACAACAAAAGACATCTCTCCATTGGTGTTATTGTAAAGGCCCAACTTAATATTATCGGGTAATTATTTTTTTATGTTAATACAAACTTCTGTCCGCGGTTTCACTCGCGTGGAAATAGATTTAAAAAAAAATCCGTGGCTGTAATTTGCCCCTCCCCCACCCGCTTTCGCGGTATAAAAATAGTAATGTCATTCATTCTCTGACCCCTAAACTACCTACCACTAAGCAAAAAATCATGTCGATCCCGTGAAAAACAAAAACAAATATATCCCACGGGAACCATACATTTTTCTAGGTTAAAAAGTAGCCTATGTGCTATTCCAGACTATAATCTATCTCTGTGCCAAACTTCATCCAGATCTGTTCAGCCGTTCTGGCGTGATTGAGTAACAAACATACATACATCCATACAAACTTTCGCGTTTAAATATTAGTGAGATTTGCGAATTAAACTAAAGCATGCTCTATACACATGTAACGAAAATCGCCAGAAGAGAAACACATTCTTGGTTGTAAATTCTTGTGATACACAAAGCATCAAAGTAAATCCACAATCTAACATGTTGGAATAAAACGCACGATGCGGAAAACTGACAATAGTAGCCTTGGGTAGGCTGGCGCAACTTAGAACAAAAAATTAGGGCTAGGAAAAATGATCCAATACTAATGGCGTCGTATCGCCATATCTTTCACTCCATATACAGATGACAGAGATAGCAAATATTTCTATACCAATCCACAGTACATTAATCCTTAACAAGCAGTAACATTCAGTAAGTTTGATTTATTTCAATGTATGGCAGTCCTGACTCTTATTAAAGAACATAGTTATTGCTACTTACTCTATGGCCATGGGTTCAGAATTACCACATTTTCAAAATGACCATATGAAAGTTATCAAGATTAGAAGGTTTCTCAGGATAATTCCCCATTGAAATTGGTATAACATGTTACTACCATAATTTCTATAAGTATAATTAAAAAAAATCCCTGGACATATTTTACCAGGTCCAGAATATCTAACGGAAGGTAATTCTTCCTCATTTAGCCTATAATATTTTTTGAAACTACTTAACCATGGCCATATTTCTGTCTAACCCCAATAATTTCTAACAATTTTTTTAAACATTACAGAGCTTCAGACCCACCTGAACTGCACTACAATATATCTCAGTACAATTCAACCGACTTCACAGAAGACAGCAAGCTAGGTCCACAGATAATACACAAATACAATATTAAGAATGAAGGACCGTTTCCTGTGGAGGAAGCCGAAATGTATATAATGTGGCCATATCAGACTTTAGACGGTAAATCTGTTTTTATCACGCGTCTTTCTGCTAATTGACTGCAGCAAAGATCCAGTCCATGTCGAAATCATATTAAGATATTTTGCGTTCACAGCCTATTCTATTCCCATTATTGTTTGGGTGATACGTCGCTGCAGTCGCTAATGTCTATGATTAATTATAGGTATAAAATTTAGTAGTTTCATAATATTTATAAATGTAGCTGTATAGATGATATGATATTATGATATTATGATATTTCATAGAATATTGTTTTATTACAGGTGAAACTTTGTTATACATGCTGGTGCAACCTCAAGTTGTGGGATCTTTGAAATGCGACCTAGCTCGTCATATAAACCCAGATGGTTTAATAGTGAAGAACCCATACAATTATTACTTACAAAAGGAATGGGAAGGTATGTATTTAATGTACTTAAGAATTTGTATGGGGATAAACTATTCTGTAAATAATCCACATGTGTCACTGTAATTTAGCATATAGTTACTTAATCAATATATCTAAGTGAAATAGCCGTTATTTTTTCAATTGGTTTTATTGAATAGGAAATATGGATGATAAAATAAAAGATTTATTTTGCCCCTGTTTTCTCTTTCATAACATCTATCACAAACCTTTCAATTATATACCTACATCCCGTTTTTTTTCAGAAAAAATATGGATATGGGTGTCTTAATGAAGATTAATTTGATGTTTTAAAGTGGCAGATTTAATAAATATTTCATGAAATACCTTTTCGTTTACAGCTTATGAAAGTAGCGAGTTTGGAGGCGGAAAAACAAGCAAAGATTATCTTTCTGTCAATGGACAAAGTACGTATACACGTTCTTAGTGAAAATTCTCAATTAATCATTATATATTATTGATATAGAATACATTTTTTTAAATATATTAAAACTATTATATTTTTAGATCAATATTGGCAGCAAACTGGCAGTAGCACTAACACTGGACAACAAAGTACATTCGTTCATAAATACGAAAGTGGTTCTGGTAGTCGTGAACAAAACCGAAACGAAAATAGACATTATGGAGAGGAAAGTATAGACAGCGGTACTAATTTTAGGGAAACTGAAGAATCCTTTAGACAGGGTCATAGTGCGGGTAGTGAAAGTGGATCATATGGTCATGGACAAGCCAGCTATGGTCAAAATCAAGGAAGCTATGCCCATACTCAAGAGAAATATGGTCAAAATCAAGGATCCTACGGCCATAATGAAGGTACATATGGTCAATCCGGAAATACACAAGGACAAGGGCAGTTCTCTAATGGTATGACCAAACAATGGAATAAGACTACTCTATTCGATGAACATGGAAACGTTGTATCAGAATCTGAAAGTAGTACAGAATTCTCAAGTTTAGGACATGAAGGGGAAGCAGGAAGCTCATTTTCTAACAGGTATGTACTGTAAGCATACAAATTTTAATGACTAAACATTATATTATTATTTGAAGTTTAAATAAGTTAATATGTCCTCATAATAAAAAAAATCCGTATTAAATTTCAGATACGGTGGTTCCGGGGTATACAATCAAAACAGACATTCCGGACAAGGATACTGGACACAAGGTTATGATGGATCAAACACTGAACAACGTCATACTTGGTCTACTGAAGAATCTATCAACAAAGATTTAATGAACGCAGGATCTAGCTACCATAGAGGTTCTGAAAGCAGTAGCATTGGAGACTCCAGCGTTACTGTAGTTGGTGATGATGAGGATGAAATTGGTGGTTTCGGTGCTCACGCCGCTTTGAACCCTAATAATGAATTTAGGGCAGTTGTTGCTGATTTAGGTGTATCTGGAAGTAGTGGGTCGCAAAACTCTGGGTACAGTGGTGGACATTCCCAAGATGGAGGAGGCAGAGCATATCAAAGTGGCAGCAGTTATTCCAGAAGCGGTTCTAACAACGGGGCAAGCTATTCTTATTCTAGTTCTAGTGGATCAGCTCAATCAGGTACTTTTTTATTGTATGAAAAAGATCTCGTGCATATTATTATTATGACTCACTGACTATCTCATTACATCTTAATACCTCTACGTCTTTTGTTGATGCTATTCTAGTCTGTGTTATTGAATTTAAAGAGTGCTTTTAGTGAAACTTTGATATTATTGCTCTAAAAAACTTGTCTTATTTATCAGGTGGTCAACAATATTCATACAATGCCCATTCTCAAGGCAGAAGTCGAAGGCAAGACGATCCAGTAGATCCAGATCTGAAGAGGATGGTGGAGAAATGTGAAGAAAAGTACAAGTGTGAAGTTGTCCGTTGTGTAACAGGAAGACTACTTAAAGGACAAGAAGTCTGGATCGCTTTGAGAACAAGAATCAACGCTACTGTCATTAACAAGGTATATTTTACTATGCAAGTTAATTTTAGAAATTAAAAGTAATTTTACATAGACACATGCGAGAATTGCGAGACAAGGTCCTAAATAATAATCATTTTATGCACTAGTTAAATTTTATTTTTGTGCTCTCCTTGTGGATATTTTTGAAATGTGACAAGAATTTCCGAGATATAGTAGTCCATATAACTTTCCGGCCCTGCTGCTCTGTTTTGACGTAAAATAACGATAAAGAAACAAACAAACACTTTCCCATTTATACTAGTAATTTACGATTACGATGTAAGTACGTCACAACATTCAATCGACTTTCATCATTCATCCCTTATAAATCAAAGTAATTAAAAGGTACCCTGGGACCGGACGGTTTCAGGAGCCGTAAGGTAACCCGTGAAGAAATTAAAAAATAAGTTCTTGTATTAGTGTAGGTATAGGTACCGGGATGGTTTTTGAGCGGTGGTCGTTAGATGCGCAGAACACAATTTTTGGGCCTGCTTGACGGTATGAGGTATTAATTTAAATTTTACCAGCAGTAAAAAGCAATCGTAAAAACAAACACCAATAAATCAATTATAATAAATATACAAGTTATATTGCACTCGAATTACATAATTATGCGCAACCATTCCCCCACTTCTTCGTCGAGCGCTCAAGAATCGTCCCGGTACCTATACATGCGTAAGAAGTGAAACTTATTTTTATTTATTAAACGCCATAATACTCATACCCATGTAACTCTATGTGACCCGTACGCTAGCGCCATCTGTATTTCTTATTTTTACCTTTGTACCTTACATTACAGGTAATTAATTTTTTTTCTACCCTGCCTAGAAAAGTTTTACTTCTTCTTCTTTTTTTTATTATAGCTCCACCAATGTTTATCGGTGATTTGCCAATGTCAAGTATTATTAGTATTTATAGCCGATAAATCGGTATTTAAGATAATGCCGCCGACCGTGATATGTCTTAATAATCACTGATTAATCACAACTATCACAGCACGAACAGGATTAAATTAAAATTCGTCGCCATGACCGGATGTGGAATCAAAGTTTTACTTAATTAAAAGTTTCAATTAAAACCATTTTTACAGATCTCAAAACATCAGTCTGTAAAGTTATCATCAGCTGTGACGACCCGAGTAACGCGACTTCCCTTAGTAGGAGATGCTCGACGTGGCGCTTGGCATACTGCTGAAGCGCAAACCTTAATAGCTCCTAAACTTGAAGTTTCTAGTACAGGGAATGTACCTTTATGGGCGATCATATTAGCTGCTATCGTTGGAGCATTACTGCTTTTGTTGCTTATCTTCGCTCTCTACAAGGTAATGGCAAAAAATATTTAATATTAATATTAATTTTAATTCTTTCATGATAGGCCAAAAAAATTTCAATAACCGTCAGTTCTACATAAATTAAAAATGCTGAACTTATTTAGAACTAGTTTTGTCACTCTCGGCCTCTTCTTCTTTCATTGTGGCTCCACCAATGTCAAAAGCCTTTATAGTTTTAATATGCCGATTAATCGGTATCTAAGATGATTCCGCCGACTGTGATAGTCTTATTAATCGCAGACTAATCACAACTATCACAGAGCGGGCGGTAATAATTTCATGTAAATCATCTTCTTAACTTAGACTTTAGAATTTAGAGAAATTTTACTTATACATTCTGCAAGTACACCAAAATTTTTTTTTAGTGCGGATTCTTCAAGCGCAATCGTCCTTCAGACCACACTGAGCGACAACCCCTGAACGGTCGTGACGAACATCTTTGATACCCACCTACGCCCGCCGTCACCAGCGACCCGGGCGAGCCTACTGAACCAACTTCTAGCAGTAGTTCTGCCACGGACGCTGCCAGTGACGTTACAAGCGATAGGGATTCTACGAGCTTCGAGAGATACTAATATTTATCTTGTAATTCTTTTAAATCTATTTGTTCTGGTGAACGACAGATGCAATCTCGTATCTCTAATTCTTCTTTAATTTTTTCATCTTCTTCAAAGTTTATTTTATCTTTATCTTCATTGGCAGAACAAAGTTCTCTAAGTAGCTTATTTTTTTTTAGAAACATCACGAAAGTACTTTTTTGGAAATTTAGGTAGTTGCAAATTTAACAGATTTCAATAGGATATATAAGTGGTAGTCAATAAATAGTCGAATTATTTTCAGTTTTGATTGTACTTGATTAGATGCTTATAAATTGCACTTTCGTAGAGTATTAGTTAATACAGCTAGTCAAGCGATAATAGGAACGGACGAGATTTTCGTGTGATAGATGAAAATATGTATGAATGGGAAAATGCTTAACAGAGATGTGATTTGTGATTTATATGTAGGTTGTATTTGTTTACTAATATGTAATCAAAAATTGTTGGAGGTTAAATTCATAAGGATGCAACTAAAATTTCTCGTCGAATATCTTTTACTGTTGCTAATAATGATAAGTGCTTATACATATTTTTAATATACTTTGGAAGGCAATTTTTCGTAAAGTTTTTTTTATGTGGCTATTATATGTCATTAATTACACGCAGCTACACCAAAAACGTTTCATTGTGTAAATATAGATTAAGTCGTTATATGTGTTTGAAATGTAAAAGTGCCTTATGAAGACATATCTTAGTATCGTTTACCGCACAGCACAATAAAATAATACTTATAATAAATAATTATTACAAAAAATATTTGAAATTAATTAACTTACGAATGTGTGCCTTCTGAAACTGCCAGTTACTAAACAAATTATAATGTAAATAATAATTAATTATAAATAATATGCAATAAAAGGACAAAATGCTTAATTGCCAAAATGTCGCAATAAGAAATAAGCAATTAATTAAAATTGTAAAGCTGCCTTTTATTAAAAGTGTCATGTTATTTAAAATTTTTATAGGAATTGATAATTAATTAAATTATGAAATTTAAAATAGATAAGTAATTGTTGTATGTATCTTAATTAATTTTATTTATTACAATTAATTAAATGTTGCTTGTACTTACCTAAGTATACATATTACTATTATTAAAAATTTTAACTATAAAATATGATGCCATATTATGGATTTTTTTATCTAAAATTTATTATTGTTTTTTATAATTTTTCGCATTTACCAAAAAAAAACAGAAATAAATTGTTTTAATTAAATTTGTTTGAAGTTTATTTCACGACTAGGTTTCCGCCCCGGCTTAGGATAGTATTTATGTCGCTCTTCGGTAGGTACTACTCCTAGCTAGCTATCTCTGTGCAAAAAGATCACCCCTTTTTCGCCTGTGGAAATTTATGAAATGCGACATAAAAATTACATACCTGAAGGATTTCCAGCACAGTAACCGTGGCTTGAAATTTTATTTGCCTACTTCGTACGCGTTGTATTAGGTTCCAATTTGGTTCCAATTTACCCTCTAGGTAGCTTGATGTTAAATTATTGGGCTATCTAATGCAAAAATATTTTTTCAAATCGGTCCAGTAGAATACGAACAAACAAAGAAACAAACAGTAACAGTAAAATTTCGTTAAAAAACGCATAGGTGCTGCCTAAGATTTTGTAAGACGATTTACAAAATCTTAGGGTGCAGCTAAAGCTGTTCCACGAGCTTTGGTCTAAGATACCATAGCATGTCGGTGACGCGAACCCATAAAATTTTCCCCTACCAAATATCGCTCAACACGCCTAAAGAAGTTTTACTTCAATAAAATAAACTAAGTAATTATTTCTGTTGTTTCGGAGTCTATACTGCATTTGTATTGTACAAACATCTAGACATAGACGCAAAAGATACTCCTCTATAATGCGCTGGTGCGGAGTGGTTTGGAGTATGCCAGCATAGTTTGGAACCCTCACTATGACATCCATATTAAAAAACTCGAAAGCGTTCAAAAAAGGTTTAGCTGGCATTTGGCATACAGCTGCAATCTTGCGAAGAGGCTTCCCGGATACAGGGATCGTCTGCGGTACTTCGGCATGAGTTCTCTGCGGAATCGTAGATGCAGACTGGATGCCGAATTCTTCTACAAACTGGTCAACTCCAAGGTCGACTGTCCAAACTTGTTGGGACAGTTGAATCTATGTGCTCCTATACGAAATCCCAGAGCTAGCGCATTTGATCCCTTCCTGCTAGCTAGATCGAAAACGGTCCTCGGTCTGGTCTCTCCTCTTAACCGTATGGTCGGACAGTATAACAAGATGCATAAGCGACACGACTTAGATGTGTTTGGTTCTCGGGCCACTTTTCAAACCACGATTGGAAAAATTGATTTTTTTGAGTGTTCTTAGTTATTAGTTTAGAAATTGTTTTCGTGTAAATTATTTTTATTGTATTTTTTGTGTTATTATTATTATTATTCAATTACTTTTTTTTTCTTATCAATGTTGTGTTGTTGTTATAAAAATGTTAATAGCCCTATAATTGACACTGCGTCTACTAAGTTACAAAAATGTACAATGCATATGTGTGGACGTAGGTGTTGTTGGGATATTTATAATAAATAAATAAATAAATAAATGAATAAATAAATAAAAAAAAATGTAGGTAGGTAAGTATTTTGAAATCGCGGACAGACTTTAATCTCTATAATATTATTTCTCAAGGCTGTTTTTTTGTCGGTACGCCATTGTTTGTTACGCCATTTTGAAGATTATTATTCCCTCTAAAGACGAAAAATAACCAAAAAATTAAAAATTAAATGTTTTTTTTTTTAATTTTAATTAGGCTAATTTCAATATATTATTTTGTAAAAGACGCCATCTATCAGTTGAACTATGACAAAAATATTGACAAACTGGTCAAAAGCGCCATCTAACATCAAAACTAAATTACATAACTGACCACTAATGGTGGGAAGTATTCGCACGAGTCAATAGTCATCTATAGGTACGAGATCACCGATTTTAAAACTGAAGTATCATTATGAAGAAATAAATGAGCACAAACTCAGGGAGTATAAGTCACAGCATTTCCATTTGGAACAGACAGACAGACAGACAGACGAAGGTTCACAGATCTCGACTAAGATTTACGCCACAGTTAAACGATCTCGTTTCTTGTCGAGTACGGTCAGCAGAATTATTATGTTGATAATTAACTATTCTATTCTATTTTTTTTCAAAATGGCTCCATCAGGGTTTTGATGATTCCGCCAATGTCAAGTAATATAGACGTCACAGTAACAATAAGCCGATTGATCGGTAGGTAGAATGCTCCCGCCGGCCGTAATATGTCCTATTAATCACTGACTAATCACAACTATTACAGCGCGGGCGGGATTAAACTGGATTCCCCATGACGTCCTGGTGGACGCGTGCGTATATCACAAAGGCGTCACGTGGAATCTGATAATTAACTAGAAATTAATTTATATATGACAACTATCAAAATGCGTATTTCTTAAGGGGCGTTGGTCAAGGTCATCTTGTATCTGTCAAAAATATGGCAAATCTTAGTTTATAACAACATTTCCTCAGCACACAATGAAAGAGCCATATTTTTATTATTAAGAGTTCTAAATAGCCATAATTTCCAAAACGCAAAGTCACTGCTCGTATCGAAAACTACGGCTCTTCAGGACCCTAAATAATAATTTAAAAAAAAAACACTAAATACAAAATAAGAGAACTTGCCATTCACAAATATCATCGTCTTCCGCTGGGAACCCTGGGACCGATTACAGGCTTCCGGGAGCCGTAAGGTACCTAACTCGTAAAGATATAAAAAAACCTATTTACCGAATCGCAGTAATTGCTGACCCTACCAAAACGTAGTTAATTTGATCAGAGCTCTCCGACAACTAGTTTATCTGCTAACATCAATTTAGGGAAGATCGTTTCAGTATTGTTGCTGCCACAGTGCTTATTTCAATATAGCTTAGACTGAAATTTATTGAGGTAATCATGAAGTTTTTAGGATTCCGTAAATGGTAAAACAGTATTTGTTTTTCGGTGACTGTTTGCAGCATATAATATTTGTCTATGGTCTGCAGGCTGTCACTGGCAGTGTACTACTATACAGGCAGTAATCTCTTACACTCTTATTAATAAACTCGAAGTAGCGACGTAGTAACTAAACTGTGTTTCGTCTCTGTCTATCATAATTTAGTTACTACGTCGCTACTTCGAGTTTATTAATAAGAGTGTATAGGAATATATATTATTTCACAAAGTTTATTTTGTCGGTATTAAATATCTCCTTATAATACTGTAGCAAAGTTTAATGTTTGATATGCTATTTTGAAGTTTATTTTTCCCTCCAATGACGAAAAACAAACAAACAAATCAAAATTAAATGTTTCTTTTAAAATTAATTAATTTACTTATTTTGTAAAAGACGCCATCTGTTGGAGATCAGTTTGGTTTGTAGCGGCTTGACCGCACAGATAGTTAATTAGGTCACAGGGGCGCGGGGCAAGTTAACGGACACTCCCGCGCCGGACTTCAGTTATGTTCTAGTGGGCGACGCGACCGGACGCGCCCCGGCCCGGCTAGCGTAACTCAACAATTAGGTCGCTCGTTGGTACTGTCCTAGCAAGCAGGTGCTTAAGTTATTAATATAGAATCAGTAAGACAGTACCATCTTTTATTGGAGAGTGACCCAAATAGAGACCTGCCACGATACACATGAGGTCAGAAAGTGTTCCAAGCATAGCACGCATCCTCATGCGTACATTGGTGACCCTTCGACGTCGCGAAACCCGCTGCTATAGTTGTGCGCCGAGACCGCACACGGCGCGAGTTTTCGTGATTATACAATGGCTGAAGCTGCATCCGGACTTTATTGACCTACTCCAGCCGACAAGGACAGCAGAGAGATGGCTGCGATCGTGGACTACAGCTATTTCGGCGCGGATGAGCAGGATGGAGACCGGGAACACACAGCGCAACGGAGACAGATCGCGGTCGAGGAACCGCCAGCAGAAACGACACCTATGTAAGTGCCGCTGAGTTGACGTTCGGGAAAACGCTTCGCCTGCCCGGGGACTTTTATAGTTCCGACAGTGAAGTGATTTCTTCCGACCATGACGTCATACAGAAAATTTGCAGCTATTCGAAACTGCAAATCGAGTCAAGGTTAATATCTCTGTGTACAGATTGAAATCCGCTCATATTTTGTCCGTAAGCGAAACAGTAAAGGTGGCAGCCCTGCCTGCCTCTGAAACAGAAAAAGTCGCCGTGGTACCGACTTCACGAACAGTAAAGGTGGCAGCTCTGCCTACCTCTCAATCAGAAAAAGTCGCGGTGGTACCGACTTCACGAACAGTAAAGGTGGCAGCTCTGCCTACCTCTCAATCAGAAAAAGTCGCCGTGGTACCGACTTCACGAACAGTAAAGGTGGCAGCTCTGCCTACCTCTCAATCAGAAAAAGTCGCGGTGGTACCGACTTCACGAACAGTAAAGGTGGCAGCTCTGCCTACCTCTCAATCAGAAAAAGTCGCCGTGGTACCGACTTCACGAACAGTAAAGGTGGCAGCTCTGCCTACCTCTCAATCAGAAAAAGTCGCCGTGGTACCGACTTCACGAACAGTAAAGGTGGCAGCTCTGCCTACCTCTCAATCAGAAAAAGTCGCGGTGGTACCGACTTCACGAACAGTAAAGGTGGCAGCTCTGCCTACCTCTCAATCAGAAAAAGTCGCCGTGGTACCGACTTCACGAACAGTAAAGGTGGCAGCTCTGCCTACTTCTCAATCAGAAAAAGTCGCGGTGGTACCGACTTCACGAACAGTAAAGGTGGCAGCTCTGCCTACCTCTCAATCAGAAAAAGTCGCCGTGGTACCGACTTCACGAACAGTAAAGGTGGCAGCTCTGCCTACTTCTCAATCAGAAAAAGTCGCGGTGGTACCGACTTCACGAACAGTAAAGGTGGCAGCTCTGCCTACCTCTCAATCAGAAAAAGTCGCGGTGGTACCGACTTCACGAACAGTAAAGGTGGCAGCTCTGCCTACCTCTCAATCAGAAAAAGTCGCGGTGGTACCGACTTCACGAACAGTAAAGGTGGCAGCTCTGCCTACCTCTCAATCAGAAAAAGTCGCGGTGGTACCGACTTCACGAACAGTAAAGGTGGCAGCTCTGCCTACCTCTCAATCAGAAAAAGTCGCCGTGGTACCGACTTCACGAACAGTAAAGGTGGCAGCTCTGCCTACTTCTCAATCAGAAAAAGTCGCGGTGGTACCGACTTCACGAACAGTAAAGGTGGCAGCTCTGCCTACCTCTCAATCAGAAAAAGTCGCGGTGGTACCGACTTCACGAACAGTAAAGGTGGCAGCTCTGCCTACCTCTCAATCAGAAAAAGTCGCGGTGGTACCGACTTCACGAACAGTAAGGTGGCAACACTGCCTACCTCGCAATCCACCCAAAAGAAACATGTGCATTTTCAAAAGTAAAAAATGACACATGCAGAAAGCATTAATAAGTAAACCCTACCTTTATAGAGATAACATTATCAAATAGGTTACGGTTTTACTGAAATTTTTTATTTGTATTTTTAACTAGGTATGTAATGACGTAATATTTAATTTTGCAATGTGTTTTAATATCGTGTAACATTAAACTTTTATTTTTATAGCGAACTAAGGTATTCCAATGGTATGTTGTTTTAGCCGACAAGGAACACTAAATCAACAGAATCGGCAAATAATAAAAAGCAGTAATGTATATTATAAAATGTAAAAGTTGCATTGCCAAGCAAGAATGCAAAACAGTCAGGTGAATTAAGTAACGAAGATATGGTAAATTTATATTATATGTTTTAAGATTTTGTAATTACTGTGTTTTAATGATATTATTGTATGAAAATTTTAGCACTTAAGAATTGCTTATGTTATTTTTGATTTATTGTGTTTATTTTTTTATGTGTAACCTGCTTGCTAGACATTGCTCACGATAATGTTGTTTGTATTTAGGACGTTTTAGGAAATATTGTAAACACTTCCTTTCAATCGTAGGGGGGAAGTAGTGTAGCGGCTTGACCGCACAGATAGTTAATTAGGTCACAGGGGCGCGGGGCAAGTTAACGGACACTCCCGCGCCGGACTTCAGTTATGTTCTAGTGGGCGACGCGACCGGACGCGCCCCGGCCCGGCTAGCGTAACTCAACAATTAGGTCGCTCGTTGGTACTGTCCTAGCAAGCAGGTGCTTAAGTTATTAATATAGAATCAGTAAGACAGTACCATCTTTTATTGGAGAGTGACCCAAATAGAGACCTGCCACGATACACATGAGGTCAGAAAGTGTTCCAAGCATAGCACGCATCCTCATGCGTACAGGTTCATCTTGTAGATTTATATTCTTATATACCTAAGTATAATATAATCTATGCTAATAATAAAGTTGAAAAGTTTGTTTGTTTGAGATCTCTGGAATTACTAGTTGGATTTTATTTTTTTTGTTATTTGTTAGCCCAATTTTTAAGGAAATTTATAGCACAGACAGTATTCTAAAAATAGGAGAACAAAATTTCGGATTAAAAAAAACCAAAACTAATTCGCAAAAACTAACTAATCGACAGTAATTTTTCTTTCATTCTTTCCTTACACACTTAGACATACCCTGGGAACAATTTAGTTTTTGTTTCAGATATCTCTTAAAGCTTTACCAAATATACCTACTTATTAGTGAAAGGAAAGTCACAAGTTCCTAGTAAAACCTAGTTATGTACAAATCCGTAAATAACAAATATAAATAAGAACTCGACCCTTCTCAAGTAACCACAAGTGGCTGTGTTTACTACATTAATTAAAGATTCCCAACCACTTTGCCGTTTCGTCTTCGCACCCTTTTGCTCACATCTATTTTCTTTAGGAAAATAAACTTAACTAGACGGAAAATAAAGGAAAACTATTTCTAAAATGTAGATGTTATAAGAAGGAATGTTTAAAATTCGAGGGCACGAAATAGCCAAAGCTTTATTTGACCTCTAAAGGATGAAAATCACTTAGGCATTTCTAAATAACAGATCACTGCATAGTCTATTGGTTCCCTGCAGGTAAATTGAACTGGAAATTTCGCTATCGACGCAATTGCTTTACGTGGCCTCCGAATATAGCTTGAAATAATGAGTTCCTGTATTTTTGAGCTCACAGGTCAATTGAAGAAAAACTGAAATTGCATATTCGTTACCATTGTGAATTTTGTTTCAAGAAAGAAAACTTTCTAATTGGAATCATTGCAAAGAATAATACTTGTAGAAGGAAAACCAAATTACTTAGATGAAGCGATAAGAACGTGAGTGAATTTAATTTGGTCACGAAGGATACTTCTTACTTCTTTTATACGTAGAGAAAATATTTAAATACGATTTTTATGTCAATCTATTCCGTAACGACTATCATCTAGTCGACAGACAAATCTTCCTCATTTAGCCAATTGTATTTCAAAACTTTGTCGGAGTAGATATGAAGGTAGGCTTTATTATTTTTTATTAAATTTGGCTAAATGCATACTACACAAATACTACATTACATAAGGCTCCGTCCGTCTGTCCGTCAGTCTGTATCTCATGACCGTGATAGTTAGACAGTTGTTCACAGATGATGTATTTCTGTTGCCGCTATAACAACAAATACTAAAAAACAGAATAAAATAAATATTTAAGGGGGCTCCCACACAATAAACGTGATTTTTTTGCTCGTTTTAGCTCGATATTGATAAAGGCAACAGGTAGACGCTTGAAGTATTCACAGAATATTGAGTTATATTATAAATAAATAATTAAAATAAAATAAATTAATATTTAAGGGGGTCTCCCATACAACAAACGTGATTTTTTTGCCGTTTTTATAGATAATGGTAAGAAACCCTTCGTGCTGTTCAGTTTCGTTGTTTTTCTTCAAATTAAAAATTGATCCTGGAGCCTCTATTCAGGTTTTTATTCTGTCATAGCTGTAGGCAAAAGTAAGAAGTTAGAACACTAACTAAACCTTCATAGAAGTAGTTCCATTAATAAATGTATGAAGTATTTTGATCCTAACTCATACTGAAATAATAGCGGACTTTCAAAAACACATTGTAACATGTCAGACTTCAATAAAAGACACATTTCAGTCTCTCATAAAATGTTATAGAGCGACTTTCACAGTGGATAGTGGATTACCCCTACTGATAGTATAAGTATAAAAGTACAAAATCCGGCCAAGCACGAGTCGTTTTAGTATTTGTAGTATGCAGTTATAGTATAGGTAGTCGATAGCCTAATTGGTAGGACGGTGGACTTGAAACCGGAGGTCCCGGGTTCGAATCCTACCACCTGCCAAAATGCTAAGCACCAATTTTCTTTAAGAATATGTGCTTAAATCGACTCCTCGTGCTCCGGAGGGCACGTAAACCACAGACTCGTCCAATTCTAGTAACGTACGGTTCACGATCCGTTTTCAAATAGTTGTATTTGTGGTTGATTTCGATGGCCGGAACCAATGATATACTATATAAACTGAGGTAGATGCGTGATTGACGCTCAAGCTATAGCAAGGCAAATGAGAGGTAAGTGTCCCACTATAAATTTGGTCGCGCACAGTCACGCACCATCCTACGACTAGTGTACATGTCTCTCTTGAGTAGAATAATCCGCAAAAACATCAAGAAAAACCTTTTAAAAAAAAGTGCACCGACTTCAAAAATTTGCACTGAAAAGTAAGAAATAATAAAAATTTCGTCGTAGAATTTGAAGACGGTTGGTGCCAAATTAGGATACAAAATTAAGTAAATATCTAAGAACATAAATATCTGTTCAATATTATATATTATGTTTGTACTGATGATCGTAGGTTCCTAATAAATTATCTAGATTAGTGAATTTGGGTACCTACTAAGTTATTTCTAATTTGGCACCAACCGTCTTCAAATTCTACGACGAAATTTTTATTATTTCTTACTTTTCAGTGCAAATTTTTGAAGTCGGTGCACTTTTTTTTAAAAGGTTTATTTTACCCTTTTAAGTGATTTTGCTGCCTTGAGAGACAAATAATAACGCATCTAAAAAAATATTGATGGTAAATTAAAAAAAAATACCCCTGTGGATGTGATTTGAACCATGTAATGTGCTTGTGCATCCTATGCAGCCCATTACATTTAACCGCTAGACCATCGTCACGAAAATTGACAACTTCGTGTCAATAGCAACCGTTGCTAAGGCTTTTTCATAATTACAATACATAATTTCAGCCGAAAACAGAAATTAATTACTGAATTTCTGAAAAACTACTGAACCGATTTTCGTCATATGTCTGTGAGATAATATCAAGAAATTATTATGTCTTGAAAAAAATAAGTTGTCAAAAATGGTACATATTTTATCGAGATATCAAGAAAAATGTACTTATAAAGTCAGTTTTTTCAAAATTTCTGAAAAAGTAATGAACCAATTTTTATGAGATAAAAATGGGACCAATCCGGAAGAATTATCTGTCGATTAAAAAAGAAACCATCAAAATCGGTTCACAATTGGCGGAGTTATCGATGTACATACATACATAAAAATACGGTCCGAATTAAGAACCTTCTCCTTCTTTTTTTGGAAGTCGGTTAAAAATGACATCTTGTGTGTTCCGCTTTTGCAGAAATTATACTGCAACTGTAAAGGATAGAAATTATATCTCATTTCATTGGTAAGTACAGAAATTTTATAATTATGGACATAACAATGCGCTGTTGCCAGTTCGCCGCTTGCCTGAGCGAGACAAACGATGCATTTTATATGAGAGTGATAGAGAAGACAAAACGAAATGGCCGCGACAGACTCAGCGACTGATTATGGGGATGGTTGGCAATATCGGACCTGTCAATAAATTACATGAACCTATTTAAAAAAAAATATATTTTATTAAATGTACGGAAAATGTATATACATAATTATATTGTAACGAATAGGTACTTAAATCGCACAAATAAATACCTAAACACATCAAGGTCGATAGACGTCTCTAGAAACATCCAGAGAGAATCAAGTACAAACGAAAATGGACCGTATGTGCCTAGCCATAGGTACCAAAATCGGGCGCGGTCTGTGTGTAGGTATTTGGCGCCGAGTCGCATCGAGCCGCGTCTACAACTTTATACAACAATCTCGGCGTTTCTCGAATGTTCGGAGGGCAATATAAACAGAGGATCGTCGCCGGGAGAACACAGTGCGAATAAGAGCGACCAAAGCGAAACAGTGAAGTGGAATTTAGTGCGACTAAGTGTTATTTTAGTGTTTTCATTTATGTAACTGTATTTTTGTGGTGTTGAAGTAAAGTTTGTTTATTTAATCGGTATTTTAAATCTCTTCGAACCCTAGCTCGTAACAAATTGGTGTCAGGAGTGTGGGATTCAAAAATGCCGATTACACCACGTGACTCGTCGTTATCACGGCGACCCAAAACACGACAAACTACTGCTGGACATCACGGCGAGGAGGTCGACGAGGGTGCTGCTGCTGGAACCGCTGCTGGTGCTGCTGGGAATGCTGCTGGTGGTGCCGGAGCTGCTGCTGGAGCCGCTGCTGGTGCTGCTGGGACTGCTGCTGTTGGTGCTGGAGCTGCTGCTGGAGTTGATACGGGTGCTGCGGGTTCTGCGGGTGCTCCTCAGGCATTCGATATGGGGATGCTGTTTCGGCTGATGGAGGAGCAGGCCCGACGTCAGGAAGAGCAGGCCCGACGACAAGAGGCGCAGGCCAGACGACAAGAGGAGGAGGCCAGACTTCGGGAGGAGCAGACTCGGCAGCTATTGGAGCAGCAGGCCAGGCGTCAGGAGGAGCAGGCCAGACGACAGGAGGAGGAGGCCAGACGTCAGGAGGAGCAGACTCGACACCTATTTGAGGAACAGGCCCGACGTCAGGAGGAGCAGGCCCGACGACAAGAGGAGGAGGCCAGACTTCGGGAGGAGCAGACTTGCCGGCTGTTAAAGGAGCAGTCTGCTAACCTTAAGGAGCTGCTTTCAGAGTCACTGGGAAAGGTGACTATGGAGGTGAAGCAGCTACAGAGGGTTACAGACATGCACGAGGAGAGAATCGAAGACCTCGACATTCGTTATGAAGACCTCCAACAGCATTGCAAGGAAATACAGACTAGGATGAGCAGAGAACTGGATGCAAGACTTGACGACCGCTACGGAGAGTTGGAGGCACGACTTGACAGCCAATGCAAGGGGCTCCAGAATGAAGTAAGGAAACTGAAGCTGACCGCTCCTGTTTCTGGAGGCGTCGTCGTCTCCGGCCCCCGAGTCAAGGTGCCGCCGTACGACGGGACTACGTCCTGGACAGCGTACAAATTGCAGTTCCAAACGGTCGCCTCTGCCAATGGCTGGACAGACGAGCAATCTCTGACCGCCTTGACAGTGGCTTTAAGAGGCCGCGCACTGTCTGTTCTGGAAGCCTCTCCAGACAGCTGCACCACGTACGGGAACCTGATCGAGGCAATGGACTCCAGGTACGGCGACAAACACCTGGAGCACGTGTACCGAGCGCAGCTGAGGGACAGGACGCAATATGCTGGTGAGAATCTGCAACAATGGGCTCTGGAGATTGAGAAGATCGTGAGGAAGGCGTACCCATCTGCCGGACAAGAGTTCATTGCTGCGAACCTCGTTCAAGCATTCATCGACGGCATCCGCAGCATGGAGGTCAGAGCTGCAGTTCGACTGGGCCACCACAGCGCCCTGAAAGATGCACTGGCCCATGCTCTAGAGGTGGAAGCCGTGAGACAGGAGCCTCGTTCTCAGCGATTGCGACAAGTGGCGGAGGAGGCTACTCCAACAACGACACCTGTAGCAGAGAGGCGTAGCTACTTACCCCGCTGCTTCTACTGCCACAAGCTAGGGCACCTTAAAGCAAGCTGCCCGGCGCTTAAACGACAAGGCACGGATCAACGAGTGCCGAAACGGGACGTCGGAGCTGATGTCCGTGCCGTAACTACGGAGCTTCCGGGAAACGAGTAACAGCCAGAGCCGTGGGGCGGGTACTGGCTGATCGTGACACAGCCCCAAAAGTTACCATCCGACAAGTTTTCGACGGGAACAATCTGGTGATCGCAGGCGAGGTCAACGGGACGCCATGTGAGATGACGATCGACACAGGAGCAACGCGTACGGTTGTGAGACCTCAGTTGTTGGGACGATCTACGAGCAGAACCAGAGGTCCATCTTCCCATCTGAAACTCTTCACGGCAACCGGTCAGCCAATACCCGCATACGACGAGCTGCCGGTGACACTCAAGGTGGGTGACGGGGAGTATCCACACACCGTCATCGTGGCCGACATTATAGACGACTGCATTCTCGGACTCGACTTTATGAAGCGGTTCCAGTTTGGCATCGACTTGCGCAACGGTGTACTGCAGTGCGGCCAGGAACAGGTATTTTTGAAAGGCGGTTATGCTGGCTATGTGCGCTGTGCCAAGGGCGTCAAACTGAACCCATACTCAGAGACGCTTGTCGATGTGGAGTTACCAACTAATGGGGACCCCTCTAATACGAGGTGCTCTATCATCGACCACCTGGAACGTTCTAAACATAAAGGCTGGTTACTCACTCCAACTTTAGTAAACAGCCAGAGTGGACGAGCTGTAGTAAGGGTGACCAACTTCAATGACGCTCCTGTCACTCTTAATAAGGATCAAGTCGTGGCGAAGTGCGACGAGGCGAATTGGATGCGGAGCTGCACCCAGGGGAAGCTGTCGGCGATGAAAAATAACAGTGCAAACCCCTTGGAACTCGTCGACATTTCGAAGAAGGACTTGTCAATCTCCGAGTACAAACGAGCGAAGGAGATGCTCACTCGTTACATTGACATCTTTAGTGACAGAGATGGGCATCTCGGCAGGACGTCATTGGTGAAACACACCATCAACACAGGCAACGAGTTACCTATACGTCAACGTGCTCGACGAATCCCAGTAGGAAGAGAAGCCGAAGTACAGTGCATGCTGGAAGACATGAAGAAGGCTAATGTCATCGAACCTTCTTTGAGCCCATGGTGTTCTCCGGTTGTGCTAGTTAAGAAGAAGGATGGCAGCACTCGCTTCTGTGTGGATTATCGTCGACTGAACGACGTAACCAGAAAGGACAGCTACCCTCTACCCCGGATTGACGACACCTTGGACAAGTTGAGTGGGAACCAATGGTTCTCAACACTGGATTTGAAGAGTGGATACTGGCAAGTGGAGATCGATCCCAAGGACAAGGAAAAGACTGCTTTCTCGACCGGAAATGGACTGTGGCAGTTCAACGTCATGCCTTTCGGGTTATGCAATGCTCCTGCTACGTTCGAAAGGCTGATGGAAGTTGTGCTTGCTGATCTCGTGGGAAAAGCTTGCCTAGTCTACCTGGATGACGTCATCATTATGGGACGCGACTTCAACGAGCACCTGAGGAATTTAGAAAGAGTGTTTGCCAAGTTGAAGCTCGCGAACCTGAAATTGCATGCCAAGAAGTGTAGCTTCTTCAAGAAACGTGTAAATTACCTCGGGCATGTAATTACAAAGGATGGCGTAGAAACCGACCCTGTAAAGACAGTAGCTGTACGAGAATGGCCCACCCCACGGAACAAAACAGATGTTCGGGCGTTTCTTGGTCTGTGCTCATACTACCGCCGCTTCGTATACGACTTCGCGGGAGTAGCCAAGCCCCTACATCGACTGACGGAGGACAAGCGTTCGTTTCAGTGGACTGAGGACTGTGAGAAGTCGTTCCAGGAACTGAAACAACGACTGTGTGAAACACCTGTATTGGGCTACCCGGACCAAGTCGGCGAGTTTCTGGTGGACACAGACGCAAGCAACATCGCCATTGGAGGTGTGCTGTCACAACGGAAGGAGGACAAGGAAGTTGTGATAGCGTATTTCAGTAAGGCTCTGTCGAAACCAGAAAGGAACTACTGTGTAACCAGACGCGAACTTCTGGCCGTAGTGAAGACGTTACGACACTTCAACAAATATCTCATCGGAAGGAAGTTCAAGCTACGGACAGACCATGCGGCGTTGAAATGGTTACTTCAATTCAAGGATCCTGAAGGACAAGTCGCTCGGTGGATCGAGCAGTTACAAGAATTCGATTTCACGATCGAACATCGACGAGGACGGATGCATGGCAACGCTGACGCACTGTCACGCAGGCCGTGCCCTGAAGATTGTAAACACTGCTCGAGGCGTGAAATCGGTGATTCTGTCATCAAAGTGATTACGACTAACAACCTTAGTGACGAATGGGCGAACGAGAGGACGAGAGACGAGCAACTCAAGGATAACAACTTGGCGCCGATAATGGAATGGAAGACGCAGAATGTTCCAAGGCCCGGCTGGAATGTTGTATCAGCCATGAGTTCCACCACGAAAAGTTACTGGGCTCAGTGGGAAAGTCTAGTGCTGGACAACGGGTTGCTGTACCGCAAGTGGGAGTCGCCCAGTGGACAGGAGACATTGATGCAGCTGGTCGTGCCTAGGTCAAAGGTGCGCGCAGTGCTTGAGTCCGTGCACGATGGATCCTCGGGAGGACATCTGGGCATGAATCGAACCCTGGCGAAAATCAGGAAACGATTTTATTGGATTCATTGCCGGCAAGATGTCGAGGATTGGTGTCGTAAGTGCACAGTATGTGCGGCCGTGAAAGGACCTACGACACGTACGAGGGGACGTATGCAGCTGTACAATGTTGGCGCTCCATGGGAACGAATTGCGGTGGACGTTGCTGGACCGTTCCCGGCCACTGAAGACGGGAACAAGTACTTCATGGTCGTGATGGACTATTTCACGAAGTGGCCGGAGGTCTTCGCAATTCCCAACCAGGAAGCGACAACAGTGGCGACTAAGTTGGTCAACGAAGTATTCTGCAGGTTCGGGCTACCATTGGATATACATTCTGATCAAGGGCGTAACTTTGAGTCGCAGTTGTTCCAGGAAGTATGCCGTCTCCTGGGAATAAATAAAACGAGGACTACGGCGTATCACCCACAGTCCGACGGAATGGTTGAAAGGTTCAACCGCACTTTGGAGACTCATTTAGCGAAACTGGTTGAGGATCACCAGAGGGACTGGGACCGATATATTCCCTTGTTCTTGCTCTCATATCGATCCGCAGAGCATGAAAGCATAAAGGTGACTCCTGCTTATGCCAACTTTGGGAGAGAACTCCGACTACCAGTTGATCTCCTGACCGGCGGACCTCCGGATGCGCCGCAACCTGTAAGTGACTACGTATCGAACCTGAAAAACAAGATGTGCGATATACATGACCAGATTCGTCAGAGCAGTCTTGTGGCCAGTACAAAGATGAAGACCAGGTACGATAGAAACTTCAATAGTAACGGTTTTGACGAGGGATCGTTGGTGTGGCTGCACAACCCGAAACGCCGAAAAGGCAAATCTCCCAAGCTGCAGAACCGCTGGGAAGGCCCGTATAAGGTCATCACGAGGATCAATGACGTGACCTATCGGATCCAACGATGCCCGCGTGGACAGTTAAAGGTTGTCCATATTGATCGACTGGCTCCTTACAAAGGCTCGAATATTGCTCGGGACGAGCAACTCTAAGCGGGGGGCAGTGTAACGAATAGGTACTTAAATCGCACAAATAAATACCTAAACACATCAAGGTCGATAGACGTCTCTAGAAACATCCAGAGAGAATCAAGTACAAACGAAAATGGACCGTATGTGCCTAGCCATAGGTACCAAAATCGGGCGCGGTCTGTGTGTAGGTATTTGGCGCCGAGTCGCATCGAGCCGCGTCTACAACTTTATACAACAATCTCGGCGTTTCTCGAATGTTCGGAGGGCAATATAAACAGAGGATCGTCGCCGGGAGAACACAGTGCGAATAAGAGCGACCAAAGCGAAACAGTGAAGTGGAATTTAGTGCGACTAAGTGTTATTTTAGTGTTTTCATTTATGTAACTGTATTTTTGTGGTGTTGAAGTAAAGTTTGTTTATTTAATCGGTATTTTAAATCTCTTCGAACCCTAGCTCGTAACAATATTTACATTATTATAAATTTATATATTATATTATTGTTGTATGTATAGTATTATGATCTTATTGTATTTATTTATCGTTTAGTAGTTAGTTTAGGATTAATAAGAGAAAAATGGATAGAGATAATCAGAACCCAAAGACGAGAATATGATTGGTTGCCAAGTTTTTACTCTAAGATTTAGACGTATGGTGCAACGATACAACCAGCAGTTTTGCGAAGTTGACATATTTTCACATTCTTTGTATATATTTAGGAAAAATATCTGTAACATTCTAAATAGTAGTTAATTGTAGTAAACTTTTTTTTGTATTATTTGTTATTTCTATATTTTTTGGAATTTGCATAAAAATATCCTGTTTTGAATGTATGTATAAACAATACGTTTGTATAAACAAACGTCACTGACTATATGACAGTTATTTTTTTAATATGTATCTATGTTGTAGTAATCCTTGTTGTATAGTTGTTTGTTGTCCAGAATAAAAAAAAATAAAAATAAAATTTAAAGACTTAATTTTAAATTACACTACAAAATACATAAATAAGTAGCATACTAATATCCTATACCAAGCCATAATCTACCTCTATGCTAAATTTCATTTAGAACTGTTCAGCCGTTTGAGCGTGATTGAAAGACAAATGGTCTATTTGTTGTAAAGTCATTGATTATTACATTATATTTATTAGTAAAATAAAAGTTTTTTAATTACATATTGTATATTTTATTATTCCAAAAATATTTCTAAGTAAAATATTGAGTGTTCCATTTAGACAATCTTCCCCTAGTTCCTCCGGAGAAGGTCACGCGTCGATGACGTGTCGCAACTTAAAACATATATTTATCTCTTTTTAACAAATGGATTTCGGTATTGAGCTGTGTTTCTCTATCCCTTTCATCGCTTGAATATATAAACGTAAGTAATTAATAGGTAGCTATAGTATTGTTCAAGCTGTTTATTATCTGTATTTAGTATGGGTATAACGTGTCTACTTATAGTACGTCATTGGCCGGAACGATCTGTCACGCACACACGGATGTTGGACACTTTGTTTAATCGAATCTTGTGTGTCTGTGTGAGTGAGTGAATCTAAATCGTATGATTTACATAGCTAATGTGTGGCCTGTGTTCAATCTCGATCATACGGCTGCCGGACGATTAAAAACGATGTAATGCTACAACAATTTTTATCTAATGATTTTGTTTAATAATAATATTTTCAGATGGCAATAAAAATAAAAATCATCAACCTAACCGAAATGATTGTCAATTTTGTCAATATGCAAAATTAGTATGAACGTAACCTAGTGTTTCAGCGACGTCCCCGCGCGGTACAATGACGATAGTGGCATAGTGGCCATCACTGACATAAAGTTGTCACAAATGGCGTGATAGCACACACGGAATGAGCAGCTGCTTCATTATTTATTTCACGAATGGCAGACTCGACTTTGGCGCAAAAAGAATGCTATAATAAGGGTATTATTATTGTCTTCAGCCGGATAAGATAGTTGCCGAGAGTTGTAAAGTAAGTAGGCCACATAACAAAATTTCCCATTCCAGCCGCCATACGATCTACGCGGACCATTTGTTATAAGAATTGGACGAATCTGTGGTCAGTTTCGGTGGACCGTACGGCGGCGCGAGCGTGATTGGACGAATGGACCTAAAGAGGTTGCAAGGTTCACAAGTAAACAGCGATTAAGGCAGCTAAAATTTCCGCTACTATTATGTCAACATTATATTGTTAGCATTATCTAACCTGTTTTATTATTTATTTATTTATAGATGATCAACAGCTATAAAGAGAAATATAAAGACAAAAACATTGTGAAAAAATCATCAGCCGATAACAGATTACCATAACTTAAAACTATTAAATTAAATGTGTGTGTGTGTGTGTGTGTGTGTTCATGGGTGTGTCAGTCAAATTTTACCTCACTCAACCACTTTTTTTTTCTTTATTATCATATTTACATGCCTCCTAAATATGTCTCTGGAATACAAAAATATGTCAATCCCGCTGAAGTCACTGTTATATGCACGAACAACACGGGTCAATGCAGAGTTTTGTGCGTAGTTGGATTATTAGGTAATTACTAAAAAATAATAACTTACTAAACTTTTATTTTTAAAATAAACAGCTTATTATCAAATATAACAACAGTATTTCTGATTTACTAAAATCTAATCAAATATTTAAATAAATATTTAAAGTAAGTTATCGTTAATATTATTTTGTATTGTTTCACTGGCAGTTTTCGACAGTTTGTTTATATCATCTTTAAAAACATCTGAACTATTTTTAAGTTTGTAAATATTTTCTTGCAGTCCATTGTAAGTGTTGTTCTTTAACTCTTTTTCTTTATCCATCGTGCTTTTAAATTTTTCATTTGTCATATTGCGTTTTAAATTAATATCTTTTACTAAATTGTACCATTTATTCTGAAATTCTGATTTGTTCATAAAATTATTCTTATTATCGGCGAAGAGCTTGGCAATACTGTTTCTCAGAATTTTGGTTTCATCTTCTGCCTGATGATAAAATGAATTATTTCTAACCTCCTTTTCAATATAAGTTATATCTGGTATAGAAGCATTAACGCTTGATCCAAAAACATAACTATTTACAGAATAAACTCCGTCTTTCAATTTTACTATTTTGTTTTTAACTTTGTTATACATGTTTTTTACAAAACCTGGTGATTCAATTTCGTTGTTATCTGAGTTACTTTCATCAACATTTCCAATATTATGTATTCGATTTCGAACATTTAACAGCCCATTTTCGATTTTTTCAAGAACACTGGATATGATTCCTTTGTCATTTTTAACAATCACGTCACTGTTCCTATTATTATTGTTAACAGATATTACTTCTGTTTCTTTACCAAATACAATTTCTTTACCAAAAGACCACCATCCGTAGACACTGTCCTTTACATCTGTTGTTGTATTTTTCACTTTGTTGTAAGCATCATAAATCATACCACATTCGGTTATGGCTATGGTTAACAATATTATAATGATTGAACACGAAAGTTTCATATTTAATTGTATTTATTTAAATGTGTCTTCAAGTACACTTTAAGAAGCACCTATGTATTATGTGAGAACATTAATAATATATTTATCACAGTGTAACCTCCTGACACCAACTTTAATCATCGCTTTAATTGGTCCCAATCTATATTTATTGTTGACAAAAACAAATAAAGTCGAGATGAGTCAATCGTTAATTTTTAAAATATTAAAAAAAGCCGATATCATTTCAGTCAGAAACAACTCTTTTACAGTTTATAGGTACATGGAAAAACTAAGTAGTTATCAGTGAAATTTTTCCTGCCGTATTTCAGTCGAATATAATTTTTACGAATATATTTAAATAGTCTATCATGTGTGATTTCGCAGGATATTATTTTTACAAAATTTCATACTCTAACCTTAACAAGTTGCCTACCTAATCCATTAATTTAAAGAACCTAAAACTTGACAGAATTCATAGTGATAAAAACAAGTGTTGTACTTACTTACTTATTTTGAATAAACATCTTTAAACTTAACTGAATCATTAGTTTATCTGTATTATAGCTATAATAACCTGCACATTATACACACAATATTAATTTAAACGTAACAACATAGTTGAGTGATACTGTAATTGATTCTTAATTTATTATGAAATTTGTAAGATTGTCGATAATATACATCAAATTATTTTATAATTTTAGAATATTACGCCATATAAGACGTATTTACAAGTATTTAAATTAATAAAATGGTATCAGCAATTCTTTTATCAATAATATTAGCTTCATGTGTGTTACAAGAAACTTTTGTGGACTGTTTTAGTATACGTAATATTATTAACGCTGTGAGTAGTGATAAATCAAATCAAAACGAAATTAATACTTTGGATAATGCTGCCGTAACCGAAACTGAGTCTTTAAGACATTATGAAAATAATTCAGGCGATACTGAGGAAAATCTTAAACTTCCAAAAATTAAAACTATATTACCAGTTGAATGTTATACTGGATATGGAAGGGCTCCTGATGGCTCATGTCAACCAGAGGTGTAGTTTGAGAACCATGGAAATACACGCTGGTATAATAAAAGTATAAGTTAATTGTTACGTTTCTTTTATTTGGTTTATATGATCCATATTGTGAATGATCTGAACCAGATATAGGATAGACACAGAGATGATGAAGAGAAAAAGCACGATTTTGGATGTCTGTGAATTGGTTCATTTCAGGTAAACAAGCCTTGTTTGATATTTTAATTAACATTCAATTCACAATGGTGAAAATAAAACTGGTGAATTATATAGGAATGGCTGTGACATAGTATATAAGTAAGGTAAAGAAAAGCCAGTCGTTCATGAAGCGTTTTAAACAATATAATTTTAGAATGGTTGAACAGAAATACATTCTAACATATTTATAAGTTACAACCACAGAGGTAGAAGAAAGTTACAACCAGCCAAATGATCGCTGTGTAATTTAAAATTGTTAAACTATTTTTTTAATCTGACTAAGTATTTCCCGCAGATTTTCGTGTCTGGACACAAAAGTCTTTCAAAGTAATTAACTTGTTAAGTTTTGTAATAATGTTGTATTACCTAGATTGAGTTGTATATAAGTTAGTTATTATGAAACTTGGCGCTTGCATTCTCTCAACTTGAAGCTCGTCCATTAGTTTGCCGTCCAACTTAAGCAATATTCAGGTGTCTAAACAGTATTAGATGCAGACTATCTCAGATAAGCACTTTATGGAGCTTTATTACAAGCAGCCTATACTAAGTACAATATTAGATTAGAAGGGAATATGCTAGAAGCACGGGAAGTTGTAATTACCTATGTAATAAATTCTTTAGTTATTTTGTTGATGTAATTAACTCACAAATAGATAAAGAATATTGGGAAGACTTTAAAAAAAATATTACGTTAATATAACAACAAGGGCGTCGGTGGTCGTCGGCTCACAACTGAGAAATCGCGGGTTCAATCCCCACCTTATCCGACAAACCGTACTACAAAGAGGCTTTTTCATCTACATACCTCAACAGGAGGGCCGGCAACGGTTTCCGGGGCTGTAAGGCAACCCGTTAAATTTTTTTTACCACAATATAGTAAGTCCTTTCAGATTCCTATAATAAGATTAGCGATATGTGTCTACAATAATACGATGGAAAGAAAGTTGTACGATAAAACTAACCGGAATGCCTTTTCTTTACAGGTCCCGAAAACGTGTTAAACCAAGTCTCCCTCTTTTAGCCGAAGATATTTGTAAGGCTATACCTAACGAGAGGCCAGTTCTGTTGAGGTGTCTTTTTCATAACTTTTACACGTTTAACTTTTGCTTCAGAATCACCTAATTATTTCAACCTTGTGCCATGAGCATACTGCACAATGAACATGACTTACATCGATGTATAAGCGAGTCCAGCTAATCTGGTAGTCAAAAACCAAACAGAGAATGTCAATGTTTATCATTCGGCCACCAACACACTACACACTCACACTGCTATTCTAGTAGAATAAACAATATTGAGATTATAACAAGCAAGCTACTCGGTGCGGGTGTGCGACCGTGATGCGAATTTTAGATTCGTATTATCTGTGTCCATACGTTTGGGTTAACCAGTTCAAGCACTGTATACGTGTATGTGAGATGGCTTAGCCTTGTGGTTATGCAGGAAGGCCGGATTCGAATTTCGGTTAAAGGAAAATATTTGTATCAAGAAATACAGGAATTTGTTTGGAGTCATGTATTAGTCTGTGATGTCGATGTCGTTGTCTTTATCTGTGTGTCTATCTATCATCACGCCTTTTAATTTTCCATCATCCTAATATAAATTGCGTGCTCGACGATTGTGCGCACTTTGAACATTGTTTTCATTTAATAATTCAGTTATATGTAGCTATACTGTCATTGTTTGTGATTATTTGATAATTTTACAAACTTCTGTAACCTCGCCATATTTATATTATATTTATCTTGTCTATAACTATCGGTAATGTTCTAAGATATATTTTAGTTTATGTAATTACATTCTGTTTTGGCCACAATACTTTTAAACTTAAACCCAAATATTACATTGTTCTAGTTATTGTCAGGGCCGAATGAACATGAGGCGGCCTGTAGTTGGCGATTTTCAGTGCAAAAAAACAGAACACATTTTATTTATCAATGGTTTTGAAACAGTTTATGATTTTTTTGTAGGTAATCGCAGGATAACGCATTTTGATCTCTGACTTGAATCGCAAATACGACTTTTTTTTCATTTCATATTCTCAAAAAAAATAAAATAAGACAATGTGGTGGGAGCATCGTTCTGGTTATCCGGACTTGGTTATCGTCACTTTGTCGGTTCATCGGGATATATGTTTTATTTCTAGCTTTCCATGTCGTATCGTATAGTAGAAGATAATGGAAACGCATTCTAAACGCGGTCTACAACACTAGAGGAATCCCAAACGAGCTCTTAATAATCCCTCTGTATGATATCGCTTCTGGTAGTTCTGAATTTGGCAAACGATTCGCGTAGATATTTCAAATAATAACTAAGATATCAAAGTACATCTTATGTTGTAAGAATTAGAGTTTGTTTTTGAATAACTGTATATTGTTTGCGGATCTTTAATAGCTCAAATTGAATTTCGCGGGTGGTCATAACGATGCCTGTAGTGTGCAAAACTGGTATTGCAAGGAAGTTATTTTCAATACTTTGCAATAAAATATCTATTTGTATTTTGTGTTTTATATCAGTCTATTTATAACTATAATTTAGTTTTCATCAGGCGCTTCAAGCATATAGTATGTTTCGATCCGTTGTTTAAATTTCTGCTTCAACTTTGCTATTTTTCTCACTATTTAGGAGAAAAAAAACTAACACACCATCACAGCTTTGTTGCGACGTCTATCTATCTCTATCATCACGCCTTTTATCCCAAGAGGGGTAGGCGGAGACTATCGAATGCCATTTGCTACGATCCTGACATACCTCTTTCGCTCCATTTATATTCATAATACCTTTCATACATGCACGGCGATTGTTTGTACCTACTTTTAATATTGCCGTCGATCAATACATTTTTTATATGTTTAATAAAAGTACACCTAGGTCGTCTTCTGCCAGCATTTCCTTTCACTTCAGCTATATAAACCTTTTTAGTCAATCTTTCATCCTTCATTCTTTCAACGTGTCCAAACCAGCGTAAGCTACTTTTCTTCATTTTAGTAACGTAGTCAAATATACAGTAGGATTTTTAATAAATAAAAAGGAGAAGTAGGCAATAGGCATTTAATTATAATGTCATACTCATTAACATGATGATTGAAACAACATGAAACTACCTAAAAAATTAACAGATTCGATACCCAAGTTAGGCAGTACCTACCCTAATATTTAATTTTATTAATGACTTTATCAATTTTATTAGCTACATTGTTTTTCCTTGTTTTGTTATTTGTAAAATAGAAAGTTCACTTAAATTTCAGCAAGTTAGTTAGCAGTAGTAATCAGGTATACCTACTATGTTTGTCACGTATTACAAGTTTCTTTAGAGCAGAGTGGAATTCTCAAGTTAAATGCAGTTTCAACATTTAATTCTTTTGTCTATGAAATAGTATTAGGACCTGAGTTCGTGTTTAGAAAATGAATAAAAATGATTACCAAGTAGAATATAGTAGTATAATAAGTGCATACCATGGTCGTATGCAAGGCGAGCAGGTAGGGACACCCCCCCCCCCTGAATTTTGGAGTCAATTGAGTCAACGGGAATAAGATAAGCATAACTCTACCACCGCCTGATATTGAGCTTAAATGCTGAGTTTATTTGTAAAAGCAACAGCTACTGCAACGAGAATCCCAATCGTCTCACATTTCGCTTGTAGAAGTTGTAGATTGTATGAAGGAGGAAGACAGACTGTTCCACTTCTTAGACTTATACCAAGTTTGATAAAAAGAGTCTAGAATCAAATCATATAACTTTTTAGTAATAGATGTTTCTAGCTAATTCGACCCCGCTGAAACTGAAATCTCTCGCTGATAGTGTTTTTTCTTTTTTCACAAAAACTATTGGAGTTAGGGGAAAACTTTCAATGGCAAAAATGATCGTTATTAATTTATCTACAAAAATAGTCTTTCTAAAAAAACCTATAAAATATTTAACGACAAGTATAGTTGATGTTTTCGCTTCTTCCTCGTGGTCATACTAGTTTGTCATACCAAAAGATCTGTGGTCATACCAATTTGACATCAAAATAAAATAAAACTTGTTAAAATTCATACATTATTTATTTTTAGATTGAATACAATGCCAGAAAGTTATTTTTTATATCGACCAAGAAATTAGACAACTGCCAAGCGTATTATTTAATACCCAAGAATGTATGATTTAATTGTAATATTAATCGTTTGATTTTTAATATGTTTTCATACTATGCGTTAATATTGTAGTAAGAAGGCTAGGCACCTGTTCTGTTCAATAGGAACAACTGGCAAAAAGTGGACACTGTTACTGGAACGTGTAAAGGTCGTGAAGATGTGTTTTTTGTTTGTGTAGTAAGAAAGTATACATTATTATTACTATTTATTTTCACGGATTTTCATAAGTACATATTTTAATTCCGGCAGTATGTCTAATATTAGTCAAACTGTATTGATAATTAGACTACATGTTCGGAACGTTCCTGAGTTATGTCGGTACAGTGAATATTAGTTACAAACAACGAGAGGTATATAGCAGAGACGATGACCATCACTGAAAATGAAAAAAAAATACACGTAAATAAGGAAAACTAGCTGTGACTGAGGCTCCGTACGTCCAGATTCAATGTCCTATAAAACTGCCATAATTTGTATAGGGATAAACTATTCCCAATTTCTCTCATGACTCAATCAGGGACGCATAGTGTAAATAATCGAATTTTGATTTTGGGGGTTAATGTTGAGGAAAAAATTAAAACGTATATAAGATTTTTTTATATGCGTCATGTGACATCAAATGAAAGGTTTATCAATATAACAACTATAGAAATACAAATATATTTTTTACAATTTTAAAATGCATGGTTTAAATAATATTAAAGAAAATATACGAAAATTGACCGTTCCACCTAGGGTTGCCAACTCTCCCGGAATTCCGAGATTCTCCCGAAAAAAAGGAGTTCGTTTTAAAAATTTCCAGGCTTCAGGAACACTGCTAATATCTCCCGGATTTTTTGTCTGCATTGGGCAGCCCGCAAGCAGCGAGTCAAGCCGTTTTGTTGAACGTGCAAATAAATTTGTATGACAATTACTGGTTCGTGAAGCTGTGGCAAGTAAAACAAAAAAGGTAGAGTTGTGTTGAGTTTATTATTTATCATTTCCAATCAGAAGAATTTTTTAGAAGATAATTTATTTTCATAACTTAAACAAAAAATTAAATAAACAATAACCAAAATATACAAAATTAGACTAAACGAAAATGTTAAATTAAATTAAATTAAATTAAAAAAAAAAAATTCACAATAAATTCCACCTCCCGGATTTCTGATCCACAGAGTTGGCAACCCTAGGTCCACCCCACTTATCTCCGATACTAAGTCTTAGATTTTGAAAAAAAAAGGATATATGGCCTTTCTTATAATTTACAGGAAAACCTAAACGAGTTCTGACTGAAAAAGTGGTACGGAACCCTCAGCGCGCGAGTAGTACAAAAACTACTGAACGGATTTTCACAGATAGACCGGGAAGGTTTAGGCTTAGTTTAGTAGTTGAAGTCTGGAAAAAGTTTCCCCCAGCGAGTTTTCATGGCATATGTTGTCTAATCCGTCAGAGATATAACAAATTGATATAGGAATGAATTGTGTAAAATAAATTTATCTACAAGAAAGTAGCATATATCTATTACTAATAGATAAATAGGTATTCAAATTGTTGTAAACGCGGGGTCGAGTGAGTTATTCTTGAAAAATACTCACATTAACCATTTTAGTACTTTTGTGCCATTATACATATAAATTATCATATTTACAAACACTTGTTATACTGTAGGTTGTAGGTATAGAATGTGATCTATACTAGCTGACCCGACAGACTTTGTCCTGCCCAAACTTTGTCTTGCCTGCACTACCCCTACCCCTACCCCTACCCCTACCCCTACCCCTACCCCTACCCCTACCCCTACCCCTACCCCTACCCCTACCACTACCCCCTACCCCTACCCCTACCCCTAGCCCTATCTCTACCCTACCACTACCCCTACCCCTACCGCTACCACTACCACTACCACTAACTTTGGACATTGTTCATACAAATATACTAAAATCGCGATTAAAAAGTGGGGGTGGGGGTAGGAGGGTGAAAAATAGATGTCCGATTCTCAGACCTACCGAATATACACAAAAAAAATCATACAAATCGATCGAGCCGTTTCAGGAGCGTACACCGTGACACGAGAATTTTATATATTAGATTAGTCGTGGTCACACATTGTTATAGTTAGTAAATCACGAGGAACAGATATCTCATACTTTATGGTCACATCACGAAATATCACGAATAGCCGATAGGTAGGTATAGGTTTTTAGAGAGGGGAGATCCGTAGGCAAAATTACAAGATTTGCACTGGTTTGGTATCTCACCAAAAATGTTCGGTCCGGCCAGCCGTATGAACACAGGCCACACATTAGCGATGTAAATCATACGATCTAGATCACATGCAATTCACTCACTCGCACAGACACACAAGATTCGATTAAACAAAGGCGTGTGGATGTGTATATGTGTGACAGATCGTTCCGGCCATCGAAATCAATCACAAATACAACGATTTGAAAACGGATGGCGGACCGTTCGTGACAAGAATTGGACGAGTCTGTGGTCGATTTAGGTGGACCGTATGGCAGCGCGCCGGCGATGAGGCTACCTTCATATTAAATCATATTTTTCAAATCGTTTTGAGTGACACCTAAAGCTCTTAGAAATATAGAAAAAATTACATGTTATAATTAATCATATTTCATTATGTTAATCATAAAACATGTTTTAAGAAACTTTGCTCTATAGAAAAAAAATGCAAAGTAGCCTCTGAAAATAGTCTCTTTTCCAAATTTCTCAGTAGTACATGAAGTATTGTTTATTAAATTAAGTACAAATTTGTATCATCTATTACTAAAGTAATATGTTAATTTAGATTTTCAATAAAGCTACTCCTTTAATTTAAATAAATTATTTTTGATTTGTCACTTAGGACGTTTGTTCCAAGCACCTTCCGTGCGCCTCATCTCTTTTGTTTCTATTTAATGCGACAGAGAGAGATTCAGCGGAGAGACCAATCGATCACGTAGCTCTGGGTAGCGCTAGAGTATCGTATGCAGCTAGGCCACGCCCCTCAAAATATGATTTTTTTTGAATGTATCGTCTTAAGTGAGCGTAAACCGTGTGATGATTACCAAATATAGATTCTACAGGATTTGATTTTAATAAAATTTAAAAAAAACAACCATTTTGTACGCCATCTTCACAAAAGCCCAACTAGTAGCAAAAGAATGAACCTCTACTCAGCCACTAATACATAAATTAATTTCCAACATCTTCCAGAGCCCGAAATTGGCAGTTGAATAAAAAAAATTGTAAAAGCCATATGTTACTATAACATTATATTTATAGCAAATATTAACTATACATAATGTGAAATTTTGTCATAAACAAGGATTAAAAGTAGTATATCTATACTAATAATATAAAGAGGAAAGATTTGTATTTTTGTATGTTTGTGTGTATGTTTGTATGTTCGTAATGAATAAACTCAAAAACTACTGTGCCGATTTCAAAAATTCTTTCACCATTGCAAAGCTACATTCACCCTGAGTAACATAGGCTGTATTCTATTTTAAAAAAATTAGGAATCCTTACTAAAACTCCAATAATGTAACCCAAGGTGTAAAAAAATGACCTAAGAAATTCCTTACATCGCGTGCGCTGCGAAAACTATTGATGATAGAACAAAATAATGTACTACGACTTTGCAGGACACTACTATTATAGTTAAGTTACAATAAGTGTTCTTTTATTTTAAAAATTTAATTAAAAAGCCGCCGCCGGGTAGGGGTAGGGGTAAGGGTAAGGGTAGGGGTAGGGGTAGTGCAGGCAAGCCATTATCTATGAGTGCTGTAGGGTATATTTTATTTTGTTCGAAAATATCCACGGGCGAAGCCGGGGGCGGACATTTTATATAAACTAACACCTACAGACAATTTGACTGTAAAATTCATAGATTTTTTTAAATAATAATTGTATCCGATATTCCCTGATCTGAGAGGTCTATCTCTATAGTCTTGGGTTTTTATATATGAAATAGACACTAAAAATCTTTATTTGCATTTATATAAAAAATAATTAACAAATATAGCAACTTGCTTTGAATGTAGATTATACGGATCAGCTCGGAGCTTTGCAGGTCTTCTGTGCCTGCAGTCTGCCTTACGTCATTAGTGTAATTGCTGCTATTAAATGGATACTATTCATACACGACTTTCTATGGACTTACCTAAATTAGGTCTGATATATGAACAAAGAGACAAGCAAGTCAAAATATATCATCTAGAGAATCTAGAGCATAGGTTTTAGGTTCTCAACCTTATTTTGTCCACCGCCCACTTTGAGATATTTTTTTGTTCTAGAGCCCCCCAATTTTTTTCATTAGTATGTATGAGTAATTGAGACATTTCACGTGAAATCGGAAGTTAAATTTTTTTTTTTGATATTTCAGTTAAATTTTCATCCACTTCCCGAACTACCGAAATATGTGAATTTTCGCACACGTGACAAAAATGATTACAATATAAAAATTAACCAATATTGAAGTTTACTTTACTTTATAATTACGTGGTTAGCGTGTTTTTGTCTTTTTTCGACCAATTATCTCTGGGTCTTCTACTGCCCCCTGAAAGTCTCAAGTTATCGCCCACGTTGAGAACCTATGAATCTAGAGGAAAACTTTGCATGGCTACAATATTCCTCAGATCCCTTCTGAAGAAACGACTGAACAGATTTGGATAGGTATACTTTGGTTCTTGTTAAATTAAGCATAATACTATTCTTTATTTGTCTGTTACATGTTATAATGGAAAAAAAACATAAACAGGGACGGGTCTCTTAAGTAAATCACAATATAATAAAATTAAAACAACGGAGATGCAATTATTTCTGTGTAGATATTTTCATGTAAATCTGTTTTTAGGGCAGTCGGAAAACGGACAATGCCACAAGTATAAAGTAGGCCACACATTGGTCCGACATCGCACCGAAAATTTCCCATTCCGGCCGCCGGATGATCTAGTTCGTTACAGGAATTGGACGAGTCTGTGGTCGGTTGCGGTGGCCCGTAGGGCGACCCGCCGGGGATTGGACGAATGTGTAGCCACCTTTAGGTATGTTAGCATGGAAATAAAACGATACACGATTGCCCCATATCTACACGTCTTCTTTATCTCTCACATAATTGTATCACGTTTCTTGCTACGGAGTCTATTAGTCACGTATGTAATATGTAAATATTGTGGCCATGCAGACGAAACCGCGAATATCAGCTAGTTATAACTAAGGAAATAGGAATAAAAAAACCGATAAGTTGAAACTGTCTGAAACAACCACTAGAAGCGGCGGCACTTCTTGTTAAAATAACAGCAGAAAATTCTTGAAGCTTTCCTTTCAGTTTAACTTCTTTTTGTATTTTCATTTCCAATAGTTTTGTACTGGACGGTTAAATTAGAGTTCCGTAGACTACTTTTGAGATTTTCCCTACTCTACAATACAAATAACGAAACACGTATTTTAGCATTTACCAAAATTCAAACCCCGTCTGGGCGGACATGAAAATTATGCAAGAGAAGCCGACCAACACGTGTGCTTAGCCTTTGACGGGTAGTGTGCTGTAGTATGCCTATAGCTCATTTAACATTACTGACCTCAGGAAAACAAGAATATAAATTAAAAATATAAGAAAATAATCACAATTATTCCTAAAAGTGTAAGTGGAGAAGAAAATGACCTGCTTATATACTATCAGTTGCCCGCGACTTTGTACGCGTTGTACTAGCAAAATATGCAAAAAAAAATCGCTTCGTTTTATTTTTTAATACAATTTTACACCCCTTTGTAAGAGTATTTGTAGCAAGTTTCAAGTTGATACACGCTGGAAATACGATTTTCTATACAATTTTTTACACGCCATTTCACCCTTTTAGGGGTTGTTTTTCGAAAAATCCTTTTTGTACACCTCTACACCCTCTAAGGAACATACCTTCTAATTTTCATATTTATGTCTTCAGGTAGACTGTGCGTTGATTGTCAGTCAATCAGCGACACGAGACGGTTTTATATATTTATATTATCTACTGAACCATGAAAGCAATTTATTTAGTTCTTGCACAATATTTTACTTTTGTATTTTGTTTGTTAGTCGCGTAATGGCGGAGAAACAGCTGCATCGATTCGCATCGAAATGTACACTTTTTATTATGTACATTTTCAATTATAATACTTTACAAAACAACATGCAGAACTAAACTCTATAAATAAATAAAATTTGTTGATGCTGATACAATGAAGGTTTTAGAACTTTTGCTTGTCTAAATAAAATTTTATGGCTTACTTAAGCTAAAGTTTCGTTAAGCTAAGATGATTATTATTCATCGCATTGCATTTCTTCGATTTTTTTATAAACAATAGCCATTTCAACGTTGTTAATTGAAAAAAACGGGGTATTAAAACCCACAAATCTTGTGTATTGCGAACAACTTTTGTCTAATGAGATTTTGGCCTAAAACCCTCAGATTCCAAGTTATTCGTGCAAACGTAAAAAAAACGCATTTTTCATATAAAAATCATATTTTGTTGATGTGAACAAATTAAAAATCCCAAAAAATTAAAATGAATATTCAGCACCTGGAATCGATGAATAGACCCCCCAGGAACCTCTCAAATTTTTTTTGGCACATAAAAAAAAATTTTCAGGCGTGGTGTGCGGCGCGGGGCGCGGGGCGCGGGAGTCGCGACTTCGTACTTCAGCGCCACAAAACTTTCAGCGATCATATTAGATGCCTTCAATCAATATTTTTGAAGTGATAACTTCTTTAGGCGCATTGAGCGATTTTTGGTTGGGGGGAAAACTTATAGATTCGCGACCTGTGTTCGCGACATGTTTTCGCAACAAGACCATGGATTGCCTGGGTCTGACATTTTTGGCTGCTCATCTCTGGCCGGAAATTCTTTAAATTTAAAACTTCTTTAGACGCGCGTTAGAATGGCGTTATTATTCGTTATATACATTTCATAGTTTTAAGTTTTCAATTCTGTCAGCAGTCCCTATGACTGCCTTTGAGTATACTTTTTCATATTGAAACACAATTTGACTCTTCCATTCACATGTGCTCTTTTAATATTTACATAAAGTTATGATTATTACCACAACTCCCGTCAATGATGGTATTTTTCAAATCGTTAAATGTACCTATAGTTGAAGACATCGTATATAACGACGTTGCCTCTTCGCCTCGTAAATCAAGATACTCGATCGTTCGCATATGTGCTTAAGTGTCCATACTACTTTTTATTTTACTTGAGAATAATATATCGATTTGATTCACGATGCTCAGCTCATCCTTCCCCGTGAATCTATCTAACAGTGAAAACCGAAACAAATTCCATTCAGTTCAGAATGCAGGATGAAAAATTTACTAAAAAGTTTATATGGCAGAAGTAAAAGGAAATGCTGGTAGAAGACGACCTAGATGTATTTTTATTGAATATATAAAAATGAATGAATATAAAAGAAGCGAAAGAGATATATGCCAGGATCGAAGCAAATGGCATCCGATTGTCTCTGCCTACTCCTCTTTGGATAAAAGACGTGATTACAAAGTCTCTAATAAATAAATACACTTTGTAAAACTCTGGTTAAACTTAATAGCAGTTGCCCACGACTACATACGCGTTGTATTAGGAATTTTCTCATACAAAATTTAACACCCAGTTTACACCCAAGGGTTGTTTTTAAAAATCCTAAAACACGTGTTTTATTATTTGTTTTGAAGAGTATTTGTACCAAGTTTAAAGTTGATACACGCAGGGAATACGTGTATCATCCTTTTTTTTAGTGCTCCTATACAAATTTTCACATTCATATCTTCAGTGGTTTAGGCTGGTGACCAACGTGTGCCCGCCGAGCACGTTGGGGAATTCAGTTTAAACCCGTCCGCGCTGTGCTAGTTGTGATGTCGTTGATACAGTCGGCGGGAACATCCTAGCTACCGATTTATCGGCTATATTGTTACTGTAACGTCTATATTACTTGACATTGGCAAATCATCGATTAATATTGATGGAGCCATTATAAAATAAGAAGTATATTTAGTTGACAATGGAAACGCGTCCCAGCCTATCAGGTGAAGGAGTTGAGCACTTATCAAAAATGTATTCGTACTGAATCGAGAGAAAAGTCGATTCCAATTCTATGTGCATTTAGCGTTCAAACGATTTGGTTGGATTTGCACATTTATTCTCGGTCTGTGTAATATATGGATATGTTATGTTCTATCTAAAATTGTTTTTACAACGAAACGATTTTACAACGAAACCAAGCAAGGTATATTTGCCTACACAGTCTAAAATTTTGTATTGTGATGGATGAATGTTAGAAATTAGTGAGGCGTATTCATCGCTGGATTTACACTAGAGGCACTAGGGGCTAGTGCTAACGGGCGGCAAATTTCCAGGGGCGGCAAAATTCGGAACTTGAGAAAAAAATTTTTTTTCTCGTTATCGAAAATGCTTTAAAAAGTATGTTTGTGTTGAAAGCATTTGCTAACCTGTAGATAATAAATATTTGTTCAGCGGCACTGTGTTATTTGTTCAAGAGATGTTCACGGTGCCCCAGGGCGGCATTTGCAAAATTAGACATATGATATGTATTCAAATCAAACCAAGTGATGGACTTCACAACGCGGTGCAGTTATACCTACTTTTTCATGTTGTTGCATTTTTTACTAAGTTAGACTTATTTTCGAGCGCAAGTAAATAATTATACAACTTTATTGTTTATTCGAGTAATTTTTTATTTGTGCCGTTTGGAGTTAAGACCTGGGGTCCCGAAGCACGTAAGCTGTTTAAACATCTGATCACATAAAAGTGTCGGTTGATCGAAGAGATGGCACGTATCAGCTTTGCAATAATTGCAATACAGAATACAGCTAGTGTTTTGGGGACCCTGCCACAGGACAGCGATCTTGACATGGTTTTTCATTTGCAAGTAGGTTTTAAATGTCTATTTATATATTTTCATTGTTGTTGTTTTTGAAATAAATAAATAATGTTAAAAGAGCGAGAAATCGTTTAAAGCACTCAAAACAACACTCTTGAACTAAAAATAAATAAAATCTCTGAAAGAATTCAAACCAAAATAACCATTTGATATAACAAGCTAGTTTCTACAGAAGAATAAAATGTTTGTCGGGTTCGTACCGTATCTAGCGTCCCTGCTCCCGGTGAATGGTAAATATAAAAACGGGAAATAAACGGGATAACAGGGGTATAATAAACTCGGAATTTCAACCCCAATAAAGGTTAGATATGACCCTTAGCTTGTGTGGAAATAAATGTCCACAATATTTTGTCATCGACGTCTTCAAAGAAATTGGTGAGACTTAATGTTGCGGATATTGAACAATTTATTTTTTACTTTTATGTGGGTCTTACTAGCTTTTCGCCCCGGCCTCGCTCTACTAACTTTCATCTATTATAATTTCCTTGAAGTGAATTTAAAAAAACATTAAAAGTATAAGAGATTCCCTATTTTTTTTTTTTCAAAATGTTAGGCTCAGTAGTTTTGGAGATATGCCCCATCCCCCCCCCTTATCGACGAATATATCGACCGTTATATTGCACCTGTCTGGGAGAGCTTTTAAAGTTCAACAAAAAACAATTCTTCACAACAAATGAACATCTTATAAGTGTGTTTCTACCAACGTTTATGAACTGAATAATGATTCGAAATTGTTTAAAGCGGTAAAACCTAATAAATCGCCCGTACCGCCTGTTGAACCAGAGTTATCAACCTCAGTCAAGCACGTAGGCCCAGTGGGTCCGGACCCCCCGAAATCCGTCACCGACACTTTTTGAAGTTGAAAATTTTAAAAAGTAGGTAATTACTATCAGTTTAGCTGAGCTGATGAGGTCGAGTCAAGCGAGCTAGGATATTAACCAAATGCAGAAAAGATGTAATAAAAGGTAAAGTCGTAGCTTGTATTTTATTTTTTCAAAATAATGGCATGATTGGAGGCTAGATTTGTACAAGTGGTTCAAAGTGCAAGTGGTACACTCACGGCTCTGTGAAGTTGGCACCCCCAAATTCGATTTTTCAGTTTTTTTTCATCAGGTTCGTTTGTCCATCGTTAGTCCACGTTTGTCCACCAAAAATTTTTTTTTGTCCACCTCTCAAAAAAAAGTTATTCAAAAAAATTAAATTGGGGTGGAAGTTGGCACCCCCAAATGCGAATTTCCATTTTTTTTTCATCACGTTTGTTTTTCCATCGTTAGTCCACGTTTGTCCACCAAAAATTTTTTTTTGTCCACCCTCCAAAAAAAAGTTATTTAAAAAAAACTAAAATTGAGGTGGAAGTTGGCACCCCCAAATGCGAATTTTCAACTTTTTTTCATCAGGTTCGTTTGTATATCGTTAGTCCACGTTTGTCCACCAAAAATTTTTTTTTGTCCACCCTTCAAAAAAAAGTTATTCAAATAAACATTTTTAAAGAAAAAAGCCCTGAATTTAACTTTGACGGAGGATATCTAGCTTCCTAGGGGTGGATTTGCTTTTCTGAGGGGTAGGTTTGTTTGTCCACTTCAGAAACTCGTTTGTCCACCACATGTTTTCATTTTTCCACCCTTAGAGATATAGTTATGCGTGAGATAAGTATATATGTGATGATTTTAACTTTGTCGTGGGATCTCCAACTTCCTAGGGGTGGATTTGCTTATCTGAGGGGTAGGTCTGTTTGTACACCTCGAAAACTTATTTGTCCACCACATACTGTCGTTTGTCCACCCTTAGAGATATAGTTATACGTGAGTTAATTAAGTATATATCTAAGGATTTTCACTTTGCCAGGGGATCTCTAGCTTCCTAGGGGTGAATTTGCTTCTCTGAGGGGTATGTCTGTTTGTCCACCTCGGAAACTTATTTGTCCACCACATACTGTCGTTTGTCCACCCTCAAAGGTATAGTTATGCGTGAGTTAATTAAGTATATATTTAAGTATTTTAACTTTGACGCAGGATTTCTAGTTTCCTAGGGGTGGATTAGCTTCTCTGAGGGGTAGGTCTGTTTGTCCACCTCAGAAGCTCATTTGTCCACCATATATTGTCGTTTGTCCACCCTTAGAGATATAGTTATACGCGAGTTAATTATATATCTAAGGATTTTAACTTTGACGGAGGATTTCTAGTTTTCTAGGGATGGATTAGCTTCTCTGAGGGGTAGGTCTATTCTTCCACCTCAGAAGCTCATTTGTCCACCATACATTGTCGTTTGTCCACCTATAGAGATATAGCTATACGTGAGTTAATTATATAGCTAACGATTTTAACTTTGACGGAGGATCTCTAGCTTCCTAGGGGTGAAATTGCTTCTTTGAGGTTTTGGTTTGTTTGTCCACCTCGGAAACTCGTTTATCCACCACATATTGTCGTTTGTCCACCCTTAGAGACATAGTTATGCGTGATATAAGTATGTATCTAAGGATTTTAACTTTGTCGTGGGATCTCCAACTTCCTAGGGGTGGATTTGCTTCTCTGAGGGGTAGGTCTGTTTGTCCACTTCAGAAACTCATTTGTCCACCACATATTTTCGTTTGTCCACCCTTAGAGACGTAGTTATGCGCGAGTTAATTCAGTATATATCTAAGTATTTTCACTTTGACGGGGGATCTCTAGCTTCCTAGGGGTGGATTCTCTTCTCTGAGGGGTTGGATCGTTTGCCCACTTTATAAACTTGATTTTCAAACCTTTAGTGTAGTTTGAACGTACCCGGAATTTCAGTTTCTATCGTTTTTTTCATAAAAAATGTTTATTTGAATAACTTTTTTTTGAAGGGTGGACAAAAAAAATTTTTGGTGGACAATTGTGGACTAACGATGAACAAACGAACCTGTTGAAAAAAAGTTGAAAATTCGCATTTGGGGGTGCCAACTTCCACCTCATTTTTAGTTTTTTTAAATAACTTTTTTTTTAAGGGTGGACAAAAAAAAATTTTTGGTGGACAAACGTGGACTAACGATGGATAAATGAACGGCATGAAAAAAAAATAGAATTTCGCATTTGGGGGTGCCAACTTCCACCCCCAATTTTTATTTTTTGAATAACTTTTTTTTGAGAGGTGGACAAAAAAAAATTTTTGGTGGACAAACGTGGACTAACGGTGGACAAACGAACCTGATGAAAAAAAACTGATAAATCGAATTTGGGGGTGCCAACTTCACACAGCCTACACTCACTAATAGATAATTGTCTCAGCTTTGGTCGTTTTTATATTATAAATTGAGGACAAACGTTAATTTCTTACAAAAAACATTTTATGCAGTAGAAAAAGGATCATTCATACCAATAACAGTTTTCTCCTGACCTTTTAACAGTTTTTGTGCAAAATGGAAAACACCACTGTCAGGGACACATTTAAGGGAGAAAGGGAAGAAGTCACTTACAACATTTACACACTCGAGACTGGAGCACAAAATATTACCTACTTAATAGTAACTTACTAGAGTTTTACATTTAATTAAAATCTAGACCAAATCTTATAAATGAGTGAAAAAAGTTAAAAATCCGTCAATAAAATACATAACGGAGAAATATATAAAGTTTAAAGTTAGCGCATTTTAGTGTGAATTTAACATAATGATCCACGAGCGTTTTAATGTTTATATATTTACCCACAAAACAATCTCTAATTCATTGTCATAAGAGCAAAGTTTCGCGATTTACACACACTCTAGTACACTTTTAAAAGAAAGTACTGACAACACTGATAACTAGAACCTCAGCTAAGCTAATATAACTGTTACCAACACTTTTGATTTTTGATTCAGGTGCTCCCAGGGTCCCTAAAAATTTTCTCTTTAAAGTTCCCACCCCAAGGTCCTCTCCCCATAAATTGTGTCCCTGACGGTGGTTTTTTTTTATTTCTCCTAAACTTCTACCTATATTCCTTAGGAGTGTAGAGTTGTAATAAGAAAGTTTTTTTCGAAAATCAACCCCTAAGGGATTTAAACGTTTGTTTGGGAAATCGTATATACATTTATATAAAATACGTCACTATTATTAATACAAAAAAGAGAAGAAGAATGACGTCATTCATAGGTGAAATGAAGGATAAGTAAGTTACTTGTTTTTGAAAAATACGTATTATTAAACCAATATCTCGAAACGGTTTTGGATTCAACATACCTTAACTTTATCTTTACATACTTGTATTCCCTGATCTGAGTTACATACCGAAGAGCCCGACACCTGCCAAACTAAAATGCGCTAACTTAAAACTTTATATATTTCTCCGTTACATATTTTATTGACGGATTTTTAACTTTTTTCACCCATTTATAAGATTAGATTTTAATTAAATGTAAAACAATGAATATCATGAAAGTTCTCCAAATGAATCAAAATTTATTAAATTCACAACAGTTTGGTCACGTCTGATAAGGATGTCACACGGATAATGTCCTAGATTTTAATCTCTAACCTGGAAAATCTGAAGACATGGAAGACCTGATGACTTTCTTCCTTTAGTGAACAATCTACTATTGTATATTTAACACGTGAGGTTGTAAAAATATAATGAGTACTAAAATTAAGTACCTCGTGATGTATAAATTATAATATATTATGATCACGACTTACTCAGTTTTCTGGTATAAAAGTGTTGTAGCTATGTATAGCAAGTACATAATAAGTACATTACTTGTATACTATAGATACCTACCTGTTGGGAAATATGGCTAAACTATTTACAGGTGAGACTAAAACGTTTTTATTTAATTATTTTGATGTCAAATGAAACGTTCGAATACATTGTCTGATGATCTTTAGATGATCTCACTTTTTTTTATTGCTTTACCGGACATGACAGGACTCGGTGAAGGTGCGGCGCAGGCTGTCGTGTTCTTACCGTGTTAATTTCTATGGAAATATTATATGAGCAGTCACCAGAACTCGTCCATACGCCAGCCCTGTCAATCCACGTCATGCACACTGTTTAAGGACCCGTGGCTCTCAGTCATCTTGTATCTGTCAAAAATTGGATTGAGCCATATTTTTATTATTTAGGGTTCTAAAGAGCCGTAGTTTTCGATACGCAAAGGCACTGCTCCAATTTCAAATAATAACAATCCTTTTGGGGTGACGAAATGTTGTATAAATAAACTCACGTTTCCAGGATTAACTTAGATTTGCCATATTTTGGACAGATACAAGATGACCTTGACCACCGCCCCTTAACAACTAAGCATAATCATCAGTCAGACCTATGATCGTGGGACACTTCTTTCAATTCTTTGTTCTTATTCTACTTAATTTGTTAAAATGATGTAGGTATAAGTCTTAGTAGTAGTTCGTAATCGTCAATCCGAAATCAATCTACTATCTAAAGTGTTGAAAATTTTGTATGGGGTATCCCCTCGGAAACGCTGTCAATTTATAATAAAGTTTCAGTAATGTTGTCGGTGATCTACCTGGCGATGTTTGTCACCAACTCTTACTGCAGTGATGACTCCGAGTGCGAGTCCTGTGAGCAATCTGATGAGGACTCTGAGGAGACTGGAGACTCTAGTGAGACTGAGGACTCTTGTGAGACTGAAGAATGTTGTGGGAGTGGAGGATCTGAGGTTGATAACTCTGGTTCATCCGGCGGTTTTAGCGACCTTTTAGATATTGTGTCTTTCAACAATTTAGGATCATTTGTATCATTTTAAACTATCATAAACTTTGGTAGAAACATATAAGATATTCATTTAAAATATATTATAATAATGTTGGTGTGAAGAATTGTTTTTATTGAAATTTAATAGTTTAGTTTCCAACTAACTTTATTGACCCTCGAGTTAGTTACTATTAAGTAATATTTTGTGCTCCTGTGAGTGTAGTAAATGTTGTAAGTGACACCTTCAGTGTAGCATTATGTATACCTAGTTATAGTGTCCCATTAAAATTATAAATGTAAAAATTTAAGCCATAAAAATGGTGAGATCGATATTTTCATATGTTCCTTGTGCTCTAAAAGTATTCCCTCCAAAGCCCCCTAGACTGCCCTCGAGTGTCGGTTTCCCTCCCTTTCCTTCTTAAATGTGTCCCTAACAGTGTTTTTTTTCCATTTTGAACAAAATCTGTTAAAGTTAGGAGAAAACTGTTATTGGATTGTATGAGGATATAAATTTCTCCACAAAAAAACGACTATAAGTTTTAAAATACGACTACCCATATTGCATGAAAAATATATATTTTTTGCAAGAAATGAACCTTTGTCCTCAATTTATTAAAACACAGTCTGAATTTAATAAATTTTAATTCATTTGGAGAACAAAAGTATATCTTCTAACGCGTGTACATAAGTACACACGCAGTTTTTTATTAGGTACATTGGGTATACTAAGCAAAGTAACATAAAAACCGTTCAGTTTTGTTTTACAGTTTCCAGTTTTAATTTATAGTAAGTTGTGAAAAAAGTTAGCGCCATCTAGTTTTAATGGAATATGCTACCCAATCAGTAAGATAATTATAACCAAATGACGTTAAAAGGCAGTTTAGTTACTGCATTCATGGACTTACCTACCATTTTCGCTTGAAAACATGGTGGTGGCAAAGTCACACCAAGTTGCAAGCATTGTACGACTCGCACGCTGAGGGATCCGTACCATTTTGGACTTGTTCATTTAATTGACTGAATATCACTTAGGTATATCATTCTGACTTAAAAAATCTACTGTATGTGATGCTGTATGAGACGTGGCATTAGCCCGCTTGCACCAATGTTAGGAGCATCCTAAAGTAACGCGTGACCCATTTGGGTTGTCCTAGCAAGGAAAATGCATTGCACCAACGTTAGGATTGTCCTAAACACGATAAGAGGATCTTATGTTTATGACGCCGATTTCGTTCATCCTAAAGTTAAGACACTCTTTTACGCGTGTATTTCCCTAAAAAATCCTTGATAAAATGAGCAACAGTGACGATCTTCTTGACTTTTTGGAAGATCTAGAAGGAGTTTTACCCAGATCAAGGATAATAAGGCCCAAACCCGATTTTTTTTTTGCAAATTTGTCATAAAATAAATAAATATTATGACGATTTGTTATTGGTAGCATTATTTATATATCAAACCAAATAAATGAACGTTTGTAATACCCCACCGATCGGTAAGTTTACACAGGTTCCGTTATATATCTTCTTATTTTGTACCTTTTGTTTAGGTAATAGGTATATATTTTTTCTGGGAACAGCAACGGTTTTTTGACAACAATAATATCAATTCTATTATTAGTAAAGACAGGTTTGTTAGAGAGTGACAAAACATATTTTAACAAAAACGTTGCTAATAAACGTTTATGAATAAAGGCCATAGAATACTAGGTACGCATAGAAGTACAATGACGTACTATAAGTAGACACGTTATACCCATACTAAATGCAGATAATAAACAGCTTGAACAATACTATAGCTACCTATTAATTACTTACGTTTATATATTCAAGCGATGAAAGGGATAGAGAAAGACAGGTCAATACCGGAATCCATTTGTTAAAAAGAGATAAATATATGTTTTAAGTTGCGACACGTCATCGACGCGTGACCTTCTCCGGAGGAAATAGGGAAAGATTGTCTAAATGGAACACTCAATATGTTACTTAAAAATATTTTTGGAATAACAATAAAATATACAATATGTAATTAAAAAAACTTTTATTTTACTAATAAATATAATGTAATAATGTAAAAATAATTGTAATAATGTCTTTCAATCACGCTCAAACGGCTGAACAGTTCTAAATGAAATTTAGCATAGAGGTATATTATGGCTTGGTATAGGATATTAGTATGCTACTTATTTATGTATTATGTAGTATAATTTAAAACTAAGTCTTTAATTTTTTTTTTTATTTCTTTTATTCTGGACAACAAACAACTATACAACAAACATTACTACAACATAGATACATATTTAAAAAATAACTGTCATATAGTCAGTGACGTTTGTTTATACAAACGTATTGTTTATACATACATTCAAAACAAGATATTTTTATGCAAATTCCAAAAAATATAGAAATAACAAATAATACAAAAAAAAAGTTAAACAAAATACAATTAACTACTATTTAGAATGTTACAGATATTTTTCCTAAATATATACAAAGAATGTGAAAATATGTCCACTTCTCAAAACTGCTGGTTGTATCGTTCCACCATACGTCTAAATCTTAGAGTAAAAACTTGGCAACCAATCATATTCTCGTCTTTGGGTTCTGATTATCTGGCAACAGCGCATTATTATTAATAAAATATTGTTATGTCCATAATTATAAAATTTCTGTACTTACCAATGAAATGAGATATAATTTATATCCTTTACAGTTGCAGTATAATTTCTGCAAAAGCGGAACACACAGGACGTCATTTTTCTTGATGTTTTTGCGGATTATTCTACTCAAGAGAGACATGTACACTAGTCGTAGGATTGTGCGTGACTGTGCGCGACCAAATTTATAGTGGGACACTTACCTCTCATTCGCATTGCTATAGCTTGAGCGTCAATCACGCATCTCCTCAGTTTATATAGTATATCATTGTCTTTGAGTATTTAAGACTGGAGGCGGGAAGAGCTAAATCACCGAACAATTTTTTCTGCCACTTTTGACGGGGACTGGAGGGGAGGTACACGCACGCACACAAACTCAAACTCAAAGAGGATATAATCACTACGTTCTCTCCTATAGTACTAGGGCTGTGACATATATGTTATGTCATAAAGAACGAATGACTCTTAGGGCCTAAATAAAACTGTATAATTTTATTATTGCTTTACTTTATATTGTAATTTGTTACTTTAAGATGTATTAATACTTATTTATAATTAAGATTTGAACACTGCAATGCGGTAGGATATGTAATTTACCATATTAATCAACCAAAGATTATTATTAGTTTCACTTTATCTATTCTATTACAGTGTAACCTTGTTAAGTGGGATATCAAGGGACCTGCAAATTTGTCTCACTTATAGAGGGATTCCACTTACCCAGTGTCTTAGATATCCAGGTATAAATAAATATCTGTCTCATTTACAGAGGGTTCCATTAATAGAGGTTAGAATACAGGTTATTATAGAGGTGCGATTATTAAATAAAATTGTATCAATTACTATAAAAATCTGTCATTTTAGTTTGTTTATTGGAAGTATCCTGTATCAGCCATCAGATGTTTTTCGATGTTATAAATTTTATCAAATATGCTTTGGTCACCAATTGATGTCATTTCAAAATAACTGTGCAACGTTTCTAGTGCTTTTACTGCTTCGCGTTTAGACATTTTTAATAAATTTTACATTTAGTATACATATTACAAAAAAAACAATACAATACAGTTGACTTAAAGTAATCGGTTATGTTTGTTTGTATTTGATTGCTAGTAACTGAAACCTGTTTCTCGATAGTACTAACAAACAAAACATGTGCGAAAGAAATCAAAAAGTTAGTAAACAAACGTGTCGAAACCTGTCCTAACCTGATAAATTGTCTCAGTTATACAGGCAATTGAGCTACAGAGTCCCAATTATAGAGGTAAACATCGAAAAAATCCTAGAAATCAAATCTCATTTAACCAGGTTCGAAAAGTCCCAATAACAGAGGTAATTCGATGAAAAAGTGCCGGGACCTCAATAGGTTTCTCACTTATCGAGGTCCCACTTAACCAGGTTTCATTGTATATTAAAAGAATTATCAAAAACAATAGCGCGGACATGCTCCTATTGAATTTACTCATTTAGTTCATTCATCAGGTTTTCCAAGTTTCCAGATTTTCCATTTTATCGTAAAATTGCTAGTTACTGAATAGTTTTAACAGCATTGCTCTATTTCTACTAGTTTAGTAGATCTTTATGGTACATCATGACGTCGTCATATTTTCCGAGATAATTAGGTTTTAATCCCGTACATAAACTATTTATCCTCTAAGTTTCATACAAATACATTCAGCCGTTTATAGACGTGACAACAAACATTAAAACTTCCGCATTAATAGCATTAGTATTACATAGATTTTCTAAAGAAATCATTCATTCATATCGATCAATCATTCAGATTGCCACAACCCTAAATACGTCACGCAATATCCAAAGAGGATATAATATCCCGCGTACCACGGTATTTGTCTGTCGTTTATTTGTCGCAGCGGCTTGCATTATGCTTCGGAGATTATGCTAAAATACAAACATATTAATTATAAATAATAGTTGCACATGATAGGAGACATCATGTTCTCGGAAATTGGATGTGCTGGATCGCCTTGTACACATAGAAACAGCACAATTAACTATTTTTCTAGAGCTCTGTCTCGCGACACATAACGACACCAAATGAAAAACGGTGGCGCCTAAACCACTTTTATATAACGCTCTTGGCCAACTGGTCGAAAAATTTGGCAGAGGGGATCGCCCGTTAATGGCGTCTCCTGTCTTAAATACTCAAAGATCATTGTAGAAGTATCCAGTCAGCCAACCGTAAAAGTAAAAATAGATTGATCAATCACTTAGTAAAAAAGCTATCGTAGGACGATCCTGGCATTATTAGGTTGGTGCAACCAAAGTTGATACTTAGGACTCTCTTATATTAGGAGAGTCCTTACTAGGAATATCTTTGTGTGACGTTGGTGCAAGCGGGCATAAAGGTCCCGGGTTTCGGCACCATTTATGTTAATTACAAACATAAAAATAAAAGATTAAAACTGGTTCTTATGTTATTTTAATCAATAGTTAATTTTACACGTTTACTTATTAGGAATGACAAGACCGAATGCATAGTAGATTGAATGAAGTGAATGAATTGACTATTTGAATGAAACGTTGTATGAAACAGATAGATTATAAGAGTTTTAAGGTATCTTAATTTCTAATTTATAAATTTAATAAATCTAATATCTATATATTGTTCCTTGTGCTCCTAGAACACAGATATCTAATATACTAGTCCTAGAAGTATCCCCAGTTCCCACTCCTAGAGTGTCGGCTACCGCCCTTCTCCTGACGGTGGTTTTTGATATTTATCGCAAAATCTGTTAGAGCTAGAAGAAAACTGTCAATGGTAAGAATGATCCTCATTAATTTCCCAACTATGTATGAGCGTCTTAATGTACAAAACAATATCTAATTCATTGTCATAGGAACAAAGGTTCGCGATTTACAGGTCGCGGCGTCTGGCATGAACTCCAACTAGTACACTTATAAAAAAAAGTACTGACAACTAGGACCTCAGCTAACTGTTACCAATACTTTTTGATTTTTGGTACAGGTGTTCCCAGGGTCCCTAAAAATATTCTCTTTAAAGTTCCCACCCCAAGGCGACTTCGGCCCCCCTCCCCCTTAATTGTGTCCCTTACGGTGGTTGTTTTTTTTTTATTTCTCCTGATTTGTTTGTTGAGACGCTTATAGATCATTTTGTTACAACTTAGATCGCGTTCATATAAATTGAGGATAAAGCAAGTGTTGTAAAGTCATTGGGATAAAGGTTAAATTCTTGCAAAACAAAAATATTTTTCATGCAATATGGGTAGTCATATTTTAGAACTTATAAATCGTATAAAATGTACCAAGTGCGTTTTTGTGGGGAAATTTATAAGGATTATTGCGTGTCTAGCCAGAGTTCTGGGAGTCGTTCTTACGGAGTTGCTGGGTATTAAAAGATTTGACTATGATAAAATACGATATATATTGTTGCATCACATATGGTGTGTGTGCACTAAGGAGGGCACCGAACGACTGTCCGTTGTGCGGGTTATATCCGACGCCAACGAGAGATGATTCATAATATAGACAAAGAACTTGCAACACCTTGCGTCGTGTGAGGTCCGACTCACCGATTTCAGCGTCGCTACAGGATCATTCATACCAATAATAGTTTTTTTCCTAACTTTAACAGTTTTTGTTCAAAATGTTAGGGGCACATTTAAGGGGGAAAGGGAGGGAAACCGACACTCTAGGGGGTGGGGACTTTGGAGGGAATTCTTCTAGAGCACAAGGAATATGTGAAAATGTCGATCTCACCATTTTTATTGCTTACATATTTTATTTATAATTTTAATGGCACACAGTCTATAACTGCTATACATAATGCTACACTGAAGGTGTCACTTACAACATTTACTACACTCACTGGAGCACAAAATATTACTTAATAGTAACTAACTCGAGGGTCGATAAAGTTAGTTGGAAACTAAACTACTAAATTTCAATAAAAAACAATTCTTCACACCAACATTATTATAATATATTTTAAATGAATAACTTATATGTTTCTACCAGTTTATGATAGTTTAAAATGATACCAATGATTCTAAATTGTTGAAAGCCACAATTTCTGCAAATTCGCTAAAACCGCCGGATGAACCAGAGTTATCAACTTCAGATCCTTCACTCCCACAACATTCTTCAGTCTCACAAGAGTCCTCACAGGACTCAGAGTTGGTGACAAACATCGCCAGGTAGATCACCAACAACATTACTGAAACTGAAAATTATAAAATGACTGCGTGCCCGATCCTCCTACGATCTTGACATACATCTTTTGCTTCTTTTATATTACTCATACCTTTCATATTCATGCGTATACTTTTAATATTACCTTACATCAATACATTTTTATATGTTCAATAAAAGTACACTTAGGTCGTCTTCTGCCAGCATTTCCTTTCACTTCTGTCATATATATAAACATTATAAACGGTTTTAGTCAATCTTTAATCCTTATTTTTTCAGTCACAACATCATCTTTTACTCCGTATTATTATCTGATGACATCGTTCCCTCACAAAATTTACCACCATTTTTCACCCCTTAAGGAGGGAACTTAGTGTATCGCTAGGGTACTCCAGGATTATTATTTTTAACCGACTTCCAAAAAAAGAAGGAGAAGGTTCTCAATTCGTTATGTATGTATGTACATCGATAACTCCGCCAATTGTAAACCGTGCTTTTTTTAAAAAGGTTTATTAAATTAATTGAATTGGTACCAATTACCAAACAACCAAACAATACAACGTCTCCTGTCCGTCGTCCATTACAATAATCCTTATAATTATATAATATATTAATTCACCAAACTGTCCTATTTTCTTTCTCTGGCGCAAGGGGATTTTTACAGCCACGGGATTATTTTTACTTTTCTTTGTTTATTTCCACGCGGGTAAAACCTTAGACAAAAGCTATAGGCTTATTTTAGAATAAGAACAAAGAAATAGCCTAAAGAGTGATGGAAGGTTTGACTGGTCATTCTTAGTTGCGTTCATGACGGGACTCGATGGGGCTGACCCACAGAACTTCTAAGATCTGTGGGCTGACCACAGTGGGACTGACGTATCTGTGTGACTACTCATTTTTTTTCCTTTCTTCAGGGGTTGCCTTACAGCTGCCAAAACCGTGATACGGTCCCAGGGTACCCAGCGGACGACTAAATATCCCTCTTTTAGCCAACGTTATATATTTACATAGAAATTAACACGACAGCCTTACGCCGCGTCATCATCCAGTTCTGTCATGCCCTTAAGAGTCACCAGCAATAAAAAAAATGTATTAGTCTCACCTGTAAATAGTTTAGCCATATTTACCAACAGGTAGGTATCTATAGTATACAAGTAATGTACCTTGTTATGTACTTGCTATACATAGCTACAACACTTTTATACCAGAAAACTGAGTAAGTCGTGATCATATATTATTTATACATCACGAGGTACTTAATATTATTATTTACTTAAGTAGGTACTCATTATATTTTTACAACCTCACGTGGCGACATATATAAAGTAGATTGTTCACCAAGGGAAGAAAGTGCCCAATTACGAACAAGTAGGTACTCAATTGATACCAAGCCGCAGGCGAAGAATTTAAAGTAGGCCGGCCACACATTGGTCCGGCATCGCACCGAAATTTCTCATTCCGGCCGCCAGACGATCTTGGCGGACCATTCGGTATAAGAATTGGACGAGTCTGTGCTCGTGCCGGCGATTGGACGAATGAGTACTCAAAAATAGTTCTTCCTTTAAAATATTTAGGTCCAGCTTTAGAGTCAGCAGTCAGTTTGAGAGTTTTATTACACTCTGTTCATTATAATGATGGGTTGACTCAGGCCCGCCGCGTACGGGCGTGCAGGGCGTGCATCGCACAAGGGCGGCATTTTCAAGGGGGCGGCAAAAACAGATATCGAAACAAAAATACTCACAATTTTATGTCTTATATATTTTTATCATGTCATAACAACGACATCTAATGGTCAGTTTATTGATGTGAAACAATAACTAGGGTAAAACCAAGACGTCTCAAAATTCAGAAGACGCTTGGTTATTAATAATATTGTTGTACATACTAATTTTGATGTTTCACATCTACTTTCAAATAATTTGCCTGACACCGCTGGGGGGGGGGGGGGGGGGTTGTAGGTACTATTAAATATTTTTTTGTTAAAAGAGGGAGCCAAAAGTCAATAAAGTTTTTTGAAAGATCTCCCAAAGCGATGTGGTTAAAATTAACATGGCGAATTTGGGTCCGTTTTTTTCATTTTGGCTATGGAGCCCTAAAAATCGTCTATTCGTGATATTCCGTGATGTGACCATAAAGTATGAGATATCTGTTTCTCGTAATGTACTAACTATAACACTGTGTGACCACGACTAATACATTAATTTGGTTTATAGATATAATATAGTACATATAAAAGATCAGATTCAACATTCTGTCTGTTTGTAAATATGGCAGCACTACTAGATACTACAGGTGAGATAGACATTTACGTAATATTAATATTGTTAATAATGTTACTATTGTTCGAGTGAATGTCATGCTTAGTGCTGAGGCCAGTCCTGCGGTGTCACTCATTTTAGGCGCATGCACCGCAGCCTCACCTCAGTCAAAAACTACTGTTGTTTTCTTTACGTGTAATATTTTTCTCATTTTCAGTGATGGCCATCGTTTCTGCGATTTACCTCTCCTTATTTGCATAGAATCTAATCTGGAACGTTCAATACAAGAAGACTAATGATTACTACAGTTTGCTGGTGTAATTGCTATATGATTCTTATAGCTCGACTAAGATAATTATACACGCCGGAATGAGGAATATAAATACATAAGTTACAAAAACAAAGTAGGTAGTAATCATTGTTCACTCACTCAATAAAAACTCTATTTAGATTTAACAGTTTTAGCTTTATTGAACTTTTAAGACTGAATTAAAATTTAATTAATTGAGTAATAATTTCCACTGAAGCAATAGCAACGTTACTGAGACAGTGGCGCCCTCTATTAAAATATTACATAAAATTGTTATAAACTATATGAATATGAAGGGGTGGGTTTAAATAAAAATTACTTTAGAGATGAATACATGAAGTAACCCAAATGTGTCACGTAATTATTTGTTTTTTATCATTGTTTGTAAAAAGCACTTTATTTAAAGGATTATAATTCAACTATTGTACTGTGGAGATGAGTTTCACAATTTAATAGTATTAGATTTTTAATTGATATTTAATTCTCAAAATTTATATTTCTTACATAATGGCAATTTAACTAAACAAGTGTTATAACCCACCCCTTCATAACATAGTTTAAAAATATATTTAAAATCAAATCATTAATCCTCTAAAGCTTCCTTGGTCGATATAAAAAAATAACTTCATTGTATTTATTCTAAAAATAAATATTGTATGAATTTTAACAGGTTTTATATTATTTTTAATGGTCGAGTGGTTAAAAAAACATCGGCTCACAAATGAGAAAGTGCGGGTTCTATCCCAACATCCGACCATGTACCAATGGGTTTTTATAATAAAAAAATCTATGTACATTATCCAACAAACCGTACAAAGAGGCTTTTTCATTTACATACCTCAACAGAGCTGGTCAGTCGTTAGCCAACGAGTAAGTATAAGCCAACGAGTAAGGTTGTTACTTACTCGTTGTGTATAGCCTCAAAAATCTTTGCCTAAATGAGGAAGACTTTGTCTTCCGCTGGGTACCCTGGGGCCGGCAACGGTTCCCGGGAGCTGTAAGGCAACTTTTAATTATAAAAAACCGATTGGTACATGGCCGGGATCCGGGATAGAATAAAATTTCCTTTTTTTTAAACAGATTCGGAAATTTTAATACAACATTGAATAATGGTAGTAGATAAATATTGACTATTGTATCGTATGCAGTGATATATGTGTCATAAATTATTAAATAAATAAATGACAAATAATTTATTTACATAAATTTTTCTTCCAATAGATTTAACTTAAAATATTATTCACAAGTAGAACACTCTCCTTCACATTTAACTGTTAAGTTGTCAAGTCCCTGCTGCTCACGATGGTAGTTAGCAACATCAAGTTCACACGGATTTCCATATAATACACCGTTAGAGCCGCACCGTGGGTTGTATTCCGCTGTACATATAAATATTTCATCATCCATTGTGCAAACAACAGCTGAAACCAGGATCAATACTGAAATGTGAAAATATATTATTAATTAATAATGCACAAGGTATTATGATCTACACACGCCATCTGTTATTGTTTCAGAAGTAGTGCTGGCGCCGGTTTACATTCTCTCCGAAGCACAAGAAAATAATTGGTGCTTATAATTTTCGCATGAGCAGGATTTGAATCCTTTTACCATTTTTTATACTAATATTATAAAGAAACTGTCAAACTACTGAACCGATTCAGAAACTTCTTTCACGAATAGAAAGCTACGATATCCATGGATCTTCAACTGAAACGTGAAGATGGTGACAATGAAAGTAACTCTGTCTGTCTGGCTAAACCAAGAAATACGGAGAAAGCTTCAACCCTAGGGAAGGACATAGGCTATTTTTTTTAAAATCCACCCTTCTAAGGGGGTATAATAGGGGATGGAAAGTTAGTATGGGACCCACGTTTTTTTTTGTTTAAATGTATTTTATATTTTACGCGAATTGAATGAATTACCCAGAATTTAAAAAATACATGCTATAATTTGGAATTACTTAAATCAAACGAAATATTTTACAAATAAAACAATTATAGAATACCCATTGTAAGTCGTGGCCCCAGGGTTCCTAGTGGTGTCAAATCTTTCTCATTTAGTCGATGTCATTTTTAACCGACTTCGAAAAAAAAGAAGGAGAAGGTTCTCAATTCGGACCGTATTTTTTTTTTTTTTTGTGTATGTATGTACATCGATTACTCAGCCAGTTGGGAACCGATTTTGATGGTTTCTTTTTTAATCGACAGATAATTCTTCCGGATTGGTCCCATTTTTATCTCATAAAAATTGGTTCTTTAGTTTTTCAGAAATTTTGAAAACACTGACCTTATAAGTCAATTTTTCGTAATATCTCGATGAAGTATGTACTGATTTTGACGACTTATTTTTTTAAGGATATAATAATTTCTTGACATTATCTCACAGTCATATGACGAAAATCGGTTCAGTAATTTTTCAGAAATTCAGTAATTTGTCTCTGTTTACTGCTGAAAATTATATCAGAGAAAAGCCTTAGCAACGGTTGCTATTGACACGAAGTTGTCAATTTTCGTATCGACGGTGGTCTAGCGGCTAAAGGTATGGGATGCAGCGCAGGGTGCACATTGCTCGAGGTTCAAATCCCATCCGCCGCAGTATTTTTTTTAAAATTCCATCATTTTTTTTTTAGTTGCGTTATTATTTATTTCTCAGGGCAACAAAATCACTTAAAAGGGAAAAATAAACCTTTTAAAAAAAGTGTACCGACTTCAAAAATTTGCACTGAAAAGTAAGAAATAATAAAATTTTCGTCGTAGAATTTGGAACCAACCGTCTTCAAATTCTACGACGAAAATTTTATTATTTCTTACTTTTCAGTGCAAATTTTTGAAGTCGGTACCCTTTTTTTTAAAAAAAAATGTTTTTTGAGACCTAATTGCCACATCTTTCATTTTCGTTTTGACTCAAACAAAAGCCAATCCATGTACTATTTTGCCCGACCCAGCAATGTGCTCGGCATTCTGAATTGGACACATTGAAAGAGTTAAGGATACAAATAACAATATAACAACCTTAAATCTAATCTAAACATTAAAATAAACCAGGTCCGCGTGGAATAGTGGCAAGAATATTGCATTTCCCCGCTGAATCGCGATGCTGATTCGTTGAACGAGGAAGAAGCCAACCCTCGTCACCAGAAGAGATGATCAGTCGAGGGATATATCTTTAATAAACTTTTTAGCATTTGAACCCCACGGACCTAGAGTTTCTACACCAAACGGCACTTTGTAGTTTTCAATAATTGAACTATATTTGCGCCGTTTGTTGGACTCTGCGATTTCCGCCGCATTCTAGTGTTAGACATTTTCGAGCCGGGCATTCCTTGGCTGACCATTAACCTGTTGTTTTTGGCCTTCGTTCGAGTCAAAACGAACTAACTAACCCTACCAAAAAAAAAATAGATACTTACGAATTAAATATTTCATTTTAATATTATCCACTCAAATTACACAAAGAACACAACCAGCACTGATATATTTTTTTTTATCAAATATTGAGAAATGTTATTCAATGACCTTTTTATCTTTTGCCATTTTGTACCATTGACTTCAAAGGGGTTATCACAATTTTTAATCATATTATAATAGACTAGCAACCCTGCTCCCCCCCCCCCCAGCATATTATTATGACATGAAAACTCACTGGGGCTAACTTTTCCCTCGACTTGATTCACTTACACATACTCAGCTCCTAAACATGATAGGTGATGACAGTGATAGTGATAATCTATCATCACGCCTTTTTATCCCAAGAGGGGTAGGCAGAGACAATCAAATGTCATTTGTTACGATCCTGACATACCTCTGTCGCTTCTTTTATATTCATCATACCTTCCATACATGCTCGGCTATTGTGTCTACTTTTAATATTTCCATCGATCAATACATTTTTTATATGTTCGATAAAAGTAGGTACACCGAGGTCGTCCTCTGCCAGCATTTCCTTTCACTTCAGCCATATAAAACTTTTTAGTCAATCTTTCATCCTTCATTATTTCAACGTGTCCAAACCAGCGTAAACTACTTTTCTTCATTTCAGTCACAACATCATCTTTCACCCCACATTCTTCTCTAATGACATAATGATAGTGATAAGTACGTCTAATACATAAATATGATATATACATTAAATTTAAAAACTTCATTCTTTATATCTTTAGATGTTATGATCCTGTACGAAACGTAAATCTCAAGGAATATTATAAGGTGCGTCGGTGGCCTAGTGGTTGAGACGTCTGGTATTAACTAGGCAGACCACGGGTTCGATTCTGGATCCCGGCCATGTACCAATGGGTTTTTTAATTGAAAACTTATGTACATAATCCGACAAACCACACTTAGAGGCTTTTCCATCTAAATATACTTCAACAGAACTAGCCACTCGTTAGGTAATAGCCTCACAAATACCATTGGGTAAACAAGGGAGACTTGGCCTTCCGCTGGGTACCCTGGAACCGTAACACGGTTTCGGGAGCTGTAATGCCTTGAATAAAGAAATAAAATTCTGAAAAATAATATGTGTGACAATTTAGATTTTTAAAGTTGGTAAGTGTTGATAATGTTGTGATGAAAACAATTCTATATTTCCACGTATTCAATCACGAGATTAGAAAACAGAATTAAGTACCTACTTTAAGTAAAGTAGGTATGTCTGGCTGTCATGAAAAAATATTTTTTCTTTCTTTTCAATCGATAATATTTAATCTACATAAGAAACCTTAAAAACAAACATATAACAACTAATACAATAACTAAATAAACCAGGTCCGCGTGGAGTAGTGGCAAGAATATATACTGGTTGGATTTCCTCGCTGAATCGCGAATGCTGATTCGTTGAGCGAACCAGCCTTTTTTACTATTTTAGAAGGATACCTTATTTTAACTCTGTTTAATATTACTAAATAAGTAGGTACTTAGGCATATTTTGATGAACTAAAATATCTTCTTTTAAATGTATGTTTCATTAAATTCGGTTCAGTAGTTTAGGGGATCCTAATAGGGGAGGGGGGCTTTGGATAATATCAATATTGATCACAATAGGAATGTTGACAATTTTTTGAAAATACTTTTAAATTATAGCTGTAAGATATATTATACTAATAAAATAATTAGAAAATTTTATATTTGTATTTTCATTTAAAATCATGGTTTTAATTTTAATCCTCTCGAAAACTATGATGACGTCACATCTAGAAAACCGAGAAAACCAACAAAATTATGGTCACATATTAGATAAAATAACAAGAAAATCTGACAGATTGACAGACGGTTATTATAATATAGTCTGTGGTTATTTATTTGACATTTACTTAGAAATGACGTCATTTACCGTTTGTGGTCACGTGACCGGAAGTATGAATTAAATATTTTTTCATTTAGATATTAAAAAAGAAATATTAATTAAACAAATAAATAAACATTATTTTCAGTGATTATACGTTATAGACTATATTAAAAATATTATTGTGTATTAATATCATAGATAAATGTTTTGCTAAATCTGGAATTCGTATCTAGGTACATTTTGATGAAAATTAGCAAGTTGGTATTAAAAGATCTGTGGTATTTCCCCACGTTTAAATATTTACATAAGGACAATGCAGGTACAAAACCTTCTAACTAAATATATAGAGGACGAGTCATACATTGACATTAGTGTATTGCAATTTCTTAACAACATCACACTAAATATTGACATAGTAATTCAAATATTAATATATCTATGATATTATGTCGCAACATATATATGTTATTGTTATAAATACGTGCTTATCTGATAATTTGCTTGATATCTAAATACAGTATAGTTATTGATTGTGTCTAAGACAGTTCGTTAAAATGAAGACTTTATATGGTAAGTTGATCACATAATTGCCTTATAAAAAAAGTATACCAACTTCAAAAATTATGCACTGAAAAGTGAGCTTTCCGAAAGCAAATGCACAAGTCACTATAAAAAAATTACCCAAATCGCTTCAAGTGTGCCTATAAAATTTGAAGAGTTCTCGATTTCTCCAGGATCCCATCATCAGATCCTGACCTGATGACCATGGGCCCACCTGGGAAGTATACCCTTTCAAACAAAAAAAAATTCGGTCCATAATTGAACTATATTTTGCGCCATTTGTTAGACTGCGATTACCGCCGCAGCTCCCGCTTTGATTGCTGTTTCCCTGAGATGAGACGGGGCTAATGTGGACACGCACGTAGCATCCCATACAAGGGCCCGACCTCGCTCCCAGGGAATCAGTCATTCTATCGGGTCTCTTGCCGTCTTCCCGGATTATTCCCGTTGGCTCTAGGAGAGCAGGTACGTCTATTGACGCAAGAGCAATTTTGATGGTATCATTGAGGGAGCTGTGGCGAGAAAGCCTGCCTGCACTTTTTATGCAGGACAGTCCGTGAGTTCCAAATTCCACCGGTTTGCCATCAGTTTAGCTAACTAAAGTTTTGTGTTTTTCAGTAATATTGGCGTTAACTTTTCTTCTATCTACAATAACGGCTGAGAAGATCAGTTCAGAGTGTGTTTGTCCCAGGATTTATAAACCTGTTTGTGCCGACGGACGCACTTATAGTAACTCGTGTGAATTTAATTGTGCAAACGCAGATAGACTACGAAAAGGAAAAAAGTCTTTAGTGCAAACATGTCAAGGTCCTTGTGATGGTTGTTTATTATATAAATAAATTAAATTAAAATATGTTTTGTTATTAATTAATGTACCACAATCCTATTAGATGAGAGCATAGTCATTAAGGATGGTTAACTTAAAAAGAACATCTTCACCTGGCCTTTATACCTGGCAGTGTAACAGTGTCCACTTGACGCCAGTTGTCCATATTGAACAGAACAAGTGGCAAGCCTGTTGCTGCACTTAATGGACCTATATGTGTAAATATCTGTTATTTTTAGAAGATGTGTGAACGGCTTTGCGTGCCCTCCGAAGCACGAGGAGGATGTGGAGACCTGGCTGGTACACTTTCCTACGTTTACTTTATAATAGTATACTATTTGATATTTTGCACGTCATCTTAGTTTTTGACGTTACTGAATGTAAATATAATTCAACGAATATATATGAGTACCTATTTCAAGATTATTTCAGCGTTTAACTATTACATTCCTGCAACACTACAAGTCTATTAAATAAATGTGGTGAAATTGGAAAAAAATCATGAAGTGCATTTTATAATACTACGTAATTGTGAAGCAGTCTTCGCTCTATTCATTGGTGGATGTATATTTTTCGAGCTGGAGGTGGTTGCAAATCCTTTCCCAAGTCCCTAGTCTATATGTACTAATATTATAAAAGCAAAAGTAACTTTATGTGTCTGTTCCACCTCCCTAAGGGGGTATAATAGGGTATGAAAGTTAGTATGGGCTCCACGTGCGAAAAGCTATTTATAAATATACAGAAATATTAAATGAATATGTTACAGTTTTTTACAGATATTTTTCACAAGTTGGTGACTTGCTTTTAAAATCTATGAATCTAATATATATATATAAAGATGAAGAGTTTGTTTGTTTGAACGCGCTAATTTCAGTCTACCAGGCCATTACTCTAGGATCCAAAGGAACGGAGTAGTAACCACAACGTCAACCAATCAGTAATTTCCACGGGCGAAGCTAGTCGTCAATAAATCTCTAAATCCTCTGAATCCAAGTAATATTTTTCATCATTTTTGAAGGTACTGAATTTGCACTTCAAAACACACGTCGTGTTTCACATCAAGGAGTAAATCGCGAATCGCTGAACTGAAAAAAACTCCGTATTTCAGAAACGCTTGTTTCTATTTGATGTTAAAATGGGAATAACGCCTCTGTAAATATAGTGTGCTTATATTTCAGTAGTTGGTTATAGAAAATTGTTGCGGGTTTATGGAGATTTGGTATTGATTGAACAGGTGTTTGTACTGGGAATATCAATGTTTGGACTAACTTTCCGCCCGACGTTGCCCGTGAATATTTGATATCACTGCTCGCTCATCACCCAAGCAATGCGGACATGTCGTTTTTGGCCTTCGATTCGAAACAAAGCATAACTATTTCAAAGTATATTCTGTCTCAAATTCACACTGGACAGACAGGATCGTCTCCGCATCCCCTTTTTGCACACGCACTGCTCGCACAGGATACAGATTTCATCCTCACACAGTGGAAAAAATTCAGTGACTCGTTCCTGTGTCGCACTGTCAAAAAGTGGAACGAACTTTCGGCGTCGGTCTTTCCTCTTTCCTACAACCTGGGCTCTTTCGAGCGAAGCATGAAAAAGCATCTCAACGGGCTATAGTGGGCGCGACTGGCGGACTGTATTATGATCTGCCAGTCGCGCGTATTCATGGACCAGCCACCTGGTCAGGCGGTGGCAGGGTCACATGTCGTCTTCTCTATAAAAAAAAAAGATAAACTGACAAAAATTATAATTAACCCTATGGGTTCCACAGGCGAAGCGAAGGAGACTCCTAATTTGAGTTGGAAAATAGGATATCACCCTTTGACTCTGATTTATGAAAAGTAATTTTCCACCATTCGCTGACCTCGTAAAGACATGGAAAAATGACACTCCCCATATAAAAGGAAGCTAACACATTAGTCACACTTCACAAAAGTTCTCTTAGATTTCTGTTAGAGTAAAAACTTTGTGTCGTTAAGGAGTTTGCGTGTCGGTTGACAAATCGTTCCATACTTTAGCCTTTTCAGCGGAGTTCGATGAAAAAACATATCTGAAATACTTTCAGGAACTTTTCCGGTCGTAATTCTTTCATATAAGTACTGTTCATTCGTTCGCACGACATAACTGTAAGTGAAAGCCATAACTCATACTTAATTAAAACAAAAAAGGCATAGGTCATGGGGACTGTCAACAGAAGTAGCAGGTCCGGACCGAGAATTGCCGGCCAGAAATACGTGGAATTTATAACCGGAGATTCTCGGGTCGAGCATACTCGGGCCGAGCAATCCATGATCGGCATTTGTGCCGAGACCATGTCGGGAACTCAGGTCGTGAATCCATAAGATTTCCCCCATAATCGCTCAACGCGCCTAAAGAAATTTTCAAAAAATCCACTTCATACAAAAATCCCATAAATTGTTTTTTCCATATTTTTAAATTTTCCGGGCAACTTCCAATTTTTATTTGCCTAAAAACCTTACTCAGACTATTACGAACATTATGTAAAAATAGCCAAATCCGTCCAACCGTTCTTTTACACCCCATTTAAGGCACTATACAATCATTGGGCTATCAAATGCAAAAATATTTTTTCAAATCCGACTGGTAGTTCCTGAGATCATCGCGTTCAAACAAACAAACTTATTATTAGTATCTATATATGGCATTTGACAGTATTATTTTGAATATTTAATTTTATTTATCGTCACGCCTTTTATTCCATGAGGGATAGGCATAGACAATCGAAAGCTATTTGATCTCTTTCACCTTCTTTATTCATCACACCTCTTTTTTATTACATGTAAAAACTATTAATTACTACTTAATTATATAGAACTTAATCTTTATTAATTTAATTAAGGTGAACTATATTTGTGAGAGCAAAAAGAACAGAAGTTGCATATCCTTCTTAATTCTGAATCATATTTCTTCACAACTTATCCTTTATCTCACCCATCCATTAAGGAGAAACAAGTGAAATTATTAGATCATTAATCAGTTGCCCAGTTAATTGTGTTAGCTAATGGAAGTACAGGCCTAATTCTCCAACTACACTTTCGAATAGAGCACTTGTGTATAACGGAACCGCGTATCTGAACTGGTGAGGCCAAAACCGCGCAGAAGTTGTACCTATTAATTTGGGTAAAGTGTGAATGTAGGAAGATCCAGGTAGTTCAGTTTGAACCTTCAAATGGTTTTTAGTTTTTTGACATATAAATAAAAAATTAGTGCACACTCGTAAAAAATAAATTATCTAAGTATTATGTAAGTATATATATAAAAATATATCATATTTCAATATCGGTTTTCTTACAAATTATGGGTTTCTGCAAGGTAAGCTATTTCTAGCGATAGGTATTCCTACTAGGGATGTTACGGAGGTGGTTTTATCGGAACCGGAGTGGAGTCGAAATCGGAGGTGGTGGCAGAATACAAATATGTTGAGGTACCTAATCCTTTAGAAAATAAAACAAAATAGTAAAACATAATTCAGTCAGCCTCATTTATTTCATTAAAAAATTATAAACCTACATAACATAGGCGTTGAAAATAAAAATAATCATGTTTTAATAACACTTAGCAAATTAAATCAAATGTATTGACTCTAAAGGTAGCAAATTATATTGAATGAACAAAAGCTTCGCAGCTATAAAAAATAACTTTAATTGAAACGCCGCTCAAAAAAATCTTCCACCCACATTGCGTAACAAACAACAACACAAGCGGTAGAGAGTACTTAAGGCGACGTCTCCGTACATTTTCTCTGAAACGTCTATTTTTTTGTCGCTAAATGTGGACATATCAAGCCATTTTACAAGTCCGAAAAAAAATTTGTGAATAGTGAAATATATAAAGAAAATATATAAATAATAAAATATTATTAAATCTTTGTAGTATCTTTAAAAAAAAAATCGCAAGTTACAGCACGAAAATAATTTTTGCTCTCAAAATTCTCAATATTTTGAGCGACAACTAACGTTAAAAAAAAACTATATTGTAGGAAAATCAATGTACTAAAGACATTGCTTAAAAAATGGCAAATTAATAGCGTGTTTATTTTTTAATTAATTGAAAAGCCCGAAATTCCGTAAATATCGGCAGATGGCGGACAGATACCGCCGGCAGCGGACGTGTCCCGGACGCTCTGGTGAACTCGCCTGATTATAAATTAGCGATGTTTTTCTCGTAATCCTATTGTCTGTCCCTTTCACACCCGAACTTAAACGTCTACCACTATCCCGCTCTAGCTATCTTATTAGAAACAGCGGGCTTTCTATACATACTAATACTACTTAGTTTTTAATAAACTACCATATGTATCGGTTTTGCCTGTGTAAATATCTGAATTTATACCTACTTAGGTCTTGATGGACTAGGCTTTTCCCGGCTTTACCTATGTAAATAGGTAACTTATACCTACTAAGTTTTTCATAGACTACCCTAATGTCTCGGCTTTGCCTGTGTAAATATTTTACTTTATACCTACTTAGGTCTTGATAGACTAGGTTTTTCCCGGCTTTGCCTGTGTAAATATCTGACTTTATACCTACTTAGGTATTGATGGACTAGGGTTTTACCCGGCTTTGTCTATGTAAATAGGTAACTTATACCTACTTAGTTTTTCATAGACTACCCTATGTCTCGGCTTTGCCTGTGTAAATATCTGACTTTATACCTACTTAGGTCTTGATGGACTAGGCTTTTACCCGGTTTTGCCTATGTAAATAGGTAACTTTATACCTACTTAGTTTTTGATAGACTACCATATGTCTCGGTTTTGCCTGTGTAAATGTCTGACTTTATACCTACTTAGGTCTTAATGGACTAGGCTTTTATCCGGCTTTGCCTGTGTAAATAGGTAACTTTATACCTACTTAGTTTTTGATAGACTACCATATGTCTCTGTTTTGCCTGTGTAAATGTCTGCCTTTATACCTACTTAGGTCTTAATGGACTAGGCTTTTACCCGGTTTTGCCTATGTAAATAGGTAACTTTATACCTACTAAGTTTTTGATAGACTACCATATGTCTCGGTTTTGCCTGTGTAAATGTGGTGTTTTATACATACTTAGGTCTCAATGGACTAAGCTTTTACCCGCCTTTGCCTGTGTAAATAGGTAACTTTATATCTACTTAGTTTTTGATAGACTACCATATGTTTCGGTACTGTTTAGATATATTTACTGTGGCCGAGTGTAAGTATAAAAGGTTATGTACATACGTAAGCTTAATTTCTGTACTCTCACTGTTTTGTAGTATTCGGCCGTAGTGCTAATACAAAATAAGAAAAGAGGAACACCGGGACGAGGAGTAGTGTATAGGCAGAGCGTATGCTACGTGGCAGGCACGCTGAGCGGTTGTATTACTCCATCTTTTCTTTTTACATTGATTGAAGATATTGAATAATAAGGATTTTGTATTATAATTTCAAATATTATACTTACTCAGAGTCAAAAGTATGTTTTTTTATATTCTTCTTACGTCGTTTTCTAATACAAATCTTACGTAGTTCTTTATTCCTTTTATTACCCATTATTTACACTAAACTATAAATTACTACTTATTAGTTAATACTTAATAAAATAAACTATAATATAATCACAAAAAAATACAAAATAAAAATAAATTGTGTAACGAGATTTTATCAACAAATTTACACGATATGAGAGGAACGTGCACTTTCTAGACGTCTCAAGTCAACGGCTGTGACGCGAAATAGTCGCGCGGGATATGTTCGCGCGTGCATCATTTTATGAATACAGCGTGTTTGATATTTCTCTCCCTCACAAAGTTTTATAGACCAATGAAAAAATATTTTTAGTAGGATGTATCTACCTACACTAGTAAGGGCATGTAATAATCTCAATATTCTGATTATCAATATTCCGGTATATATCTTCCATAATACCGATAATTATTACGTACTAGTTTTTATAATATTTTCTGATTCTAATAAAATAACACACTGAAATACAATGTTTATTTTAAATTATATTACTTTATTTGATATTTTATTTCTTCTTAAATTATCTCTGAATAAAATATAGATTTGGTACCTACTATTGGCCACGCACTCGAAATCCACAGTTTACTTACTACTCTAAACAAAATAGGACGTTTGAAGAAGAGGCAGTGTTTATTGGCTTGTGATTGTGATAAAGAAGAAAAATACATCATGCAACTTTTAATTTAAATTAATTTAATACTTAAAATTTCACTCAGTAAATTTTAAAAGATTTTTTCTAACAAATAAAAATAAAGCTTCTAAAGTATAAATAAACAAAATGAAATAGTGATTTTAAATTCACACATTGGTTATAATAATTGTTCTAGATGTAACATCATTACAATGGAATAAGTTTTTATACCTATTCCTTTCGAACAAACAACTTCAGACACAAACTGAACCTTTTTATTGAGTAAATACTTGATAAAAACCTTATAACTATCTATAATTCAACATAGATGTTTGAAATATTTTTACTGTAACAATAATAAACACAAGAAACATCCTGTGAATGTAAAAAGATAGTCGCTAAGTCCTTTGATGCCGTGTGGCTCGCGCCGCGGCTAATCGACCGGCCGCCAGGAGAAACCGCCAAAGGCAAAGGGATGCCGCAAATCGATGTCAAGAGTTGGCAAAGCAAAGTGTCGATTACGCAATTTCTAGTTTCTTTTATAGTTAGGCACCTATAATAATTAGGTGGGTAGAAATAAAAGTACAAATTAAAGAAATTTTTATATGGAAATGACTTTCGGTCAAATTTCACGCAATTTTGAGAATAGATTCGTTTCGTAATTCTGAGCAAAAGTCTCCAAGGACGCGACTTTCGAGTTTCAGAGTTATTGATAAGAATTGGTCTACAAAAAGGCAGCGGTAGCGGTATAATATTTTTTTTTTTTTTTTTTTATTTTAATTTAATTTTAGAGAATGATTAACTTATATTACACTTACGCATTGGATGTAAAACATTACTATTATTAGGCACAGTTAAAACTCATACATGCTAAGTCGCTGGCAAAACGAAAATTAATTATTTCAGTCCGATTATTCCTATGTTCCTAGATTGTGATGTCGCGGTCTCGGTATGTTCATAGTAGGCGCGCCGCATCTCCCCGCAAATCGAAGCTTGCATCACTCCGCCTCACCCCCTCTACTGATTTTTTTGCACAAGCAGTGAGGGCCTTAATATTCCTTGAACACAAGTGAAATTTCCCCGCGCGATATGTTTGATGGCAATTGATGGTTCGTTTTTCGTACACGTTGTCTGCGGCCGCCGCCTCTATCGGCTATGCTTCGACCTCCGATTAAAACCTCCGATTTAAAAGTGTCGGAACCGAAGTCGGAGTCGGAGGTGTAAAATCAATCGGAAGTTCCGACATTCTACATCTTCATTCAAAGCTTTATACAGGCAAAAAGAGAATAGGTTAGGATTATTTAAAAAAAAAAAATTAAGGTTTTTTTATTCGGGGCCAGCTTTCTGCCCTGGCTTCGCCGTGGCGCCCTTATTAATTAATTAATTTTATCCCATATTATGGTGTTGAGTTCATAGAAAAAACCGGCCAAATGCGAGTTATACTCGCGCACGAAGGGTTCCGTACCAATTACCTATAAAAACGGCAAAAAAAAAAAAAAAAAAAAACACGTTTGTTGTATGGAAGCCCCCTTTAAATATTAATTTTATTTTAATTTAATTATTTGTCTAACTATCACGGTTCATGAGATACAGGCTGGTGACAGGCGGACGGACGGACAGCGGAGCCTTAGTAATAGGGTTTCCGTTTTTACCCTTTGGGTACGCAACCCTAAAAAGCACTTTCAATTTTTCTTGAATTATACAATTCTTCTTTCCCTAAAAACCACATTCAGACTTCGTTCTCAAATGATGCGCTTACCAAAGAACACTATTTAATTTCTATTTATATACATAAAGATATGCGGGCAAAGAAGGAAGAACCCTGGAACCAAGCCTTCCTCTCAATACCCCAAAATAGTAAGAAATATATGACTCACCTCTCTTCGCTTCTTCTGCCATCTCTGCTCCAGAACTATAGACGTCTGCGGTATATATAACGTTGTCACAATTTAGAGCGGATGTGGATAATCGCGGTTCAGGTGTATCAGCCTCAGATGTTATATTATATCACACACATTAATTATATACACAAGCGGAAGCCATGATAGCGTGACAGATGTTCTCCGCACACGACAGAGGGCGCTACTCACCACAGTCTGGTTATTATTAGTCACAGAGTGTAAATATACAGAACACCACAGCGACGATGTACTAATATTATGGTAACCGTATAGAAGACACACGACCGTTGTCGATGGGTCTCGCGGTGCGACTGGCTGTTCCCGATAAGCAAGTATTTACATCTACCCACAATGGACAACATAAATTTTTTGAGAAGGTACCAAAATGCGAAAACCGTCTTGAGATTATTTATACTTATTCATAAAATGGACTGAAAATAGGAATAATTTTAAAAAGTGATAACTTTTTAAATGATAATGGCCAAAGATTGGCCAGGATTGTCAAAAGCTGCACAGTTATTTTGCCTATCTTTTTCGAATTACATTTATAAAATTAAATAAAAATATTAGGTAATAGGTACTTAATAAGAAATAAAAAAAAAATCCTGTTTCATATTTTTTTACATAACAAGTTGAAAAAATGAAATGTTGTCCATTGCGTCACTAGCAATAGGCGGGCCACCACCGCGCTCAGCCAAATGTGGACAGTGCGGTATATGTGTGCAGGCACTTTATATCATTTTATACCTTTTGTTATCAACCTCATCTTTTATTCTAATGTTAATTCTAAATTTAATCTGACATCTGTGGTGCCTACTCGCCACGGATTTGACAAAGTGTGGAAATGTATGTAAAATGGAAGTACGTTTACTGCTTAGCATTATTGGCGCGAGTGAGGTTTGACCTCGAGTCGCCCCGATTTCAAGTCAAACCCTCAACCAATTTTATTGCGTTATCGACAAATGTTATTTTTCGTACTTGAAGTTTAGGAATTGCGTCTGTGACTAGCAAGTTTGAAGAACTGCTTTCACCTATTTAGATAGGAAGAAGATATATAAGTAAAATTTTCGTAATATGACTTTTTCTACCTTACGATTTCATGAATGTAGCCATTGTACATCTATCTCCCTACATCGTAAATTTTCAGTAATTTATTAAATCAGATGTCAATAGGGTTTTTATGTAAGTAGGATCGAGATCCGTAAGATAAAGAAATTGTAACCGACTGGGTATTGTAGTGTAGGTTTTTTACTCAATAAAATAATAAAATATTACATTAT